>CM056995.1:271496255-272696255 GCA_029891345.1 Dryococelus australis
GACAAGGATATGCTGATTGGTGCACCTGATCCTCTGACATCATGGTGCTGTCCCGACCTCCCGTGTGCCAAATCAACCTGTGTCCCTAGTCAAAATATTCAGAAAACTGAACTTTTGTCCAAAGTTGTGCCCTAAGATCAGTGGTGCCAGCTTGTGAGGGGGCGGGGGCAATGCTACTTTCGCCCATCGAAAGTTTACCCAGGAGGGGCAGAAGGTCATTTTGCCCCTCCAAAATTCCCATGTATCTGAACATTATTCATATGCAATAGTTTGTCGACAAATGTTGCAGAACATAGTTTCCTTGTCTAATAATAAATTCCAACTGAAACAGTTTAGGGAATATTTTTATTTATAATTGCAAGTGGACATTTATTTGGTCTAGGCAACTTCCAGATGTCTGTGGTGTAACTTAAGTATTACCACTTTTAATCAAGTTATCCCAAGAAATCTGGCCTGAAACAAGGGGGAAAAAAACAGCAGAAATACATTCATTCACCTACTTTACCCATGAGGAATATTCCCCAACGATACAATTCCCAAGATAACTCAACAGAGCAGTTTGAATGAATGAAGCAAATGTACAGGTGTCTATTTTTCGTAATCATAGATAGGATCGTAAATAGTTTCATTTCATGTTATGAAACAGCATTTAACAATTTTTTGCGGAAGTGGAGCAGTTTGGAGTTAATGCAAACCAAGAAATTATGCAATTCTACAAAGATGATGTCAACCCTGGCCATGTTTTTGCTTCACACAGGGATGTTTCATGATTTGCTGCAGAACGAAGGAAAAGTTGATAACGTAGAATATATTATTATCAATCACTTCAAGCAAGACTACTGTGGAAATATATCTGGATGAGGTAACATATGACTTCATTGTTTTGTTTGTTCCTTTTACATATACTTTATTTAATACCTCCTTGTATAAAATTTATTTTCCTTGTTCTGGCTTCTCTCTGAGACTGTCCTTCACTCATGCTCCATCCACACTGTTGCCAACCTGTCCCTCTCAACATTACCACAATAACAGTACCACTATACCACCTTCCCCTTTCCTTTCCCTTGATACTGTATTGTTTCCCTAAATCTATGTCCAACTGTATTTATATATTACACATGTAGACAATTACAATAATTACAACACCTTTCACTGAAACCTGATTGGTTTCTTAATTCTATGCCCCATTCTAGTTACATACTCACTCTCCAATACACTAACACTTCTCTCATTTAGGGCTGTCTGATCCATTGTAAGACAGTACACTTCTGTCAAATCCTTTAAAGACTAGAGGGCCACACTCCCCATTTCACTTTTTCTTGCTTCTAGCTCATCACCAGACTTCTGATTGCTATCAGCTTCAGTGTCAGAGTTCAAGTTCCCAGCACTGTAGTCGGCATACCTTGTTACCTTGAAATGATTTTCAGGCAGGAATTTAAGAGATGATGACCTCAGATATTTTGTATTTCTACACAATACCTTACCCTCTTTGTCAACTATAACATATGAACGTGGAACTTTATGTTTGGCAAGAACTCTTGCAGTTTCACACACTTGACCCTTTTGCACCACCATTGGCTGTCCCATTACATATTCTATTGTCTTTCTCTTTCCATCTTTATCATAATACTTTTTCAACTGTAATGGTTTTGAAGCCGACTCCATTTTGAGATTTGGTAGTACCTTCGAAACTAGGTTATTAGTGATAACAGGTATTTGTGTCCTTACGAGACAACTCATAAGAATCCGTGTTAGTGCGTATTCGAGACCTGCTACAGGGGTGTTTTGGTGCCAGCCAGTGCTCCTTTCCTGCCTCTTTGCTCTTGCGAAGTATGCTCTTTGCAATTCCAACACCTTTCTCAGCCATACCATTGGACTGATGGCAGTGTGGGCTGGATGTATAGAATTCAAACTCGTACTCCCGAGCAAAACATTGAAATCCATACGAATTAAAAAGGATGTTGTCAGTAACTATAATTCTTGGTATCCCATGAGTACAAAAAATGCCTTTGAGGGCATTGATGATACAGCTTGATTGCTTAGGAGATAACTGTACAATTTCAAGCCACTGTGAATAATAATCATATATTATAAGGTACTTTCTACCAGCAAACTCCAAGATATCTGCACCTACCTTTTCAAATGGTAACGTTGGCACTGGGTGGGGAAGAAGTGGTTCTTTCCTGTTTGATACCCTATACTTCTCACATATATTGCACTCAGCCACACACCGTTCCACATTATTTGACATACCAGGCCAGAAGAACAACATGCGAGCCCTAGATTTGGTTTTACCCAAGGGTCCTCAAGAAGAACTTGCAAAAAATTTTTTCGCAAGCTTACTGGCACTACAATTTGATCCTTATGGAACAGGAGATCATCTTCAACATAAAGGTCACTTTGAATTGACCAATACAGATGATGTACAGATTGGAGTATTCACTTTTTTATAAGGCCATCCTTCAACACTGAATCTTCTACCAGTTCTCTTCGGAAATCAGCTTTTCATTCTTCACTCATCAGAAGATGTTGACTCACTTTATGTACTACTTCATTCAATTCTGCATCATCTTCAACTGTATCTCAAAATTTTGTTTGAACTTCTACCACTTTTCACTCACATCACCTGTCAGGTCTAACACACTTGGTCTATTAGTGTCAGCCATTGTGCAGTAAGCATGCCACAGGATGAACAACACAATTTACATCCACTGGTTATCACAGATCCATCTTGAAGCGTAGATTTTCATCCTGTTGACTGTGCCATGTTTTGTTTGTTCCTTTTACATATACTTTATTTAATACAGCCATGTATACAATCTATTTTCCTTGTTCTGTCTTCTCTCCGAGACTGTCCTTCACTTGTGCTTCATCCACACCGTTGTCAACCTGTCCCAATGTGAACATTTTACACACCCTCAAGGAGGCTACTGTGGCAATATATCTGGATGAGGTAATATGTGACTTCATAGCAAGAAATGAGACGAGAAAGAGGACGTTCCTTCAGTGAACAACATTTCCACACGAAAACTGTTAAAAGTGCTACATTTGGTGGTTAAGCTGTAATGCCAGCACGTTACTTGCACCTTCAATAGTACTGTACTTTAACACTCTACACTAGTACTTTGAGTAGTTTCGTTGCTCGCTGCTGCCCGCCACGCTTCTGCCTGACCTCTATGAATGCCTTCGATTCCCTTCCTTTTTCCTGTCATTTACCCTACCCCTTCTCCTTGCCACCCCTCATGCATCACACTATGAATTTGTGAAATTATACATAAGTAATATTCTGGCATTCTGCTCTGAGCTCTTGTCACCTCACTTGAATATTGGGAGAGTCTTATTTCACCAACATGGATTTCAACGTGAAATAGCTGCTGAAATGGCACACGGAAATGATGGTAGTTAGGCGAATAATTGTAATATTTTATACTTGTAAAGAATTTTAATGAACTGTAACCAGCAAGGGAGAGATAGTGCAAGGGCAGAAATATGCGGTGAGTTGAGGACACACCTTAATTTCCAAATGGGCATTTAACTTAGAGTTGGTTTTCTCTGTCACGTAAATTTTTTGGTTTCTGCTGATTTTGCTGTGATGTGTAGTTATGTTTTGGTAAGTCCCTTCAGTACTCTGTTTGATATGCATTTATTATTGGTGAAAGTTATTTGCCCTTATGGATTGATAAGAGAGTTCAGGCTGCCCAAGTTGTCCCTGTGAGTTATATTTGAACATGTTGCATCATCTTTACCCCACCTGTGAACATAACTTTTGCATGTCTTTCACTAAAACTAACTAGTAATACATATAATGTCAGCATTCAATGTTAGACATTTCCCTAAGGAAGTTTTCTGAAGAGCTATGTATTTTATAAGGGCATTTTCAAGGGTGCAGTGTCAAGTATTATCAGCTGCAAAAGTGGCACAAGTTGATGATACTATGTATTATTAATGCCAAAAAACTTCCCCCCTCCATAACCACCCATTTATTTTAAAAACAAACACGAAATTAAAAAAAAATTAAAATACCACTACAGTACATTCGTTCTTCAAAATATTTATTTCACACTCAAAAAAAAAAAAGCATAATATACACAATAAAATCCTCTGAACATTAAGGATGATAAAACAACTTGAGGTGTCCAGGAATATGCATGTCTCCAGTAACTTAGTGCCAACCAACTTTTGATACAACCGAACCTGATCGCCAAGCTCAAACTTCATCTTCTTACGTGAATAGAGCGAAGCGTTACCAAAGACACTTATCACAGCAGTATTATCCGTCTTCCCTTCATGAACTGGAAAGTCTTACAACATATTATATCCCAAGTATCGATATCACTAATTTCCTTAGGAGCAGGATCCTTTTCGGCCAGACAGATTGGAGGTATGACGTAAATGAGCAAGAGTGCTTGGCCGTCATCTGGGCCATCAAGAAATATAGGGCCTAGCTTGAGTATCAGAGATTCATGCTGCGTACCAATAACCAATGTCTAGTATGGCTACATAATATGTGCAAGGCGAGAAGCAAGCTGACCAGATGGGCGTTACTCATGTAAGCATATGATTTCATTGTTGAACACGTCCTTGGCAGTGAAAATCAATTAGCAAACACACTGTCAAGGTCTGTTAGCACCAACATCATGGTGCAAGATGATGCGGAATGTTATGAAATAATGCTGCCAGTACAACAGGAGCCAATGCATGAGGTGAATGTGCAACAGCTAGACATAGCAAACAATGATATCCTTGTGAACCAACTGTATCGCGAGGTAGAGCAGATGCAGCTAGGATGTGCACTCACCCAAGCAACAAAGGAAGCATGCGTGCAACAGACTGTTGAGTGTTGGCGAGTGATTAACAGCCACCTTGAAACGTGTTCTCTGACTGACCAACAAAAATTAAGATTATTTGTTCTCCAGGGCACACAAGAGAAGGTACTAGTATACGTGTACAGCAGTAGTGTGGCAGGGCACCTGTAAGGGTACATTTTTTTTGACAATGCCTTACCAGGCAGGCACGTGAAAACGTGAAAAAGTGTCATAATTGCAATCAGTTCAAAGCAAGGTGAGCAGATGGAGTCCAGCAACAGCAGCCATGCCTCCAGCAAAAACCCTTTGAGACAGTTTACTTGGAATTTATGGGGCCCTATTCCAGATCAGCAGGGTGTAAGCACTTCATTATAGTCGTTACAGACACCTTTTCTAAATGGGTGGAGGCGTATCCATCCAGTAGCGCATGCATGGCCAACATAGAGCAAGTGTTACAAAATTATTTTTTTCCCTAAGTGGGGGTACTCGAAAAACCTATTAACGGATGACAGGACTCTGTTTACAGGAAAAATGTGGGTGAGAGTTGAGTACCTGGTGGGGAGTGAGATACCTCAAGGCGGCGGTAAGCCATCCATGTGTAAACCCCACAGAGCATCACAATCAATAATTGAAGGTGCAACTGTGGCTCTGTGTGGGCAAACAGCATACCACGTGAGCTGAACACCTGCCTACCACCCACTTTACCCTCTGTCGGCAAGTCAACACCACCACCAGCAAGACAACAGCCAACGTGCTGCTGGGTCATAATTTCAACCTGCTGGGCGAGTCCAACTGCCCGCAGGTGGGAGAAGCAGTGACCCAACCAGTAGCGATGCTTGATGTGAGCGCCGCCGACAACACTATTGCAAGTTGTGCCAACACCAGAATACCTATGCTGCGAAGTGGTTGCCAACTACCACAATGCCAACAGCATTGCAAGTGGGCCAAATGGTTTACGTTTGTGCGCACCCGCAGTCCGCCGCCCGCAGAGACTTCTGCGCAGGCTTTGCAGCGAAGTGGAGTGGGCTGCACAAAATAACCAGAAGCATTGGATCCACCACCTACTTGGTCCGGTTGCGTGGAGTGATATCAGGGTGTCACTTGGTGATGTCGCCAAGGAGGTTACGCAGGGTACCCTAAGGCACCATGATGGCGAAGTCAGATCTGAGCTCCTCCAGGTAGCCACAGCAGAGGAAGGTGCAGCCGCACTTCCCTCAGAGGGGTCTTCACCGGAGGCCAACATTATGTAGATGCCCGACACAGCAGTGTCCACCATGGGTCAACGTGACACTGGTCCGGGTGTTTGGGATGGCATGGTGCCACCAGGTGTCGTCATCCTGATGCCAGTAGTACTCCTGGAGCAGCAACATAAGAAGGCAAAGGTACCACCCCTGGTGACAGCACTGTCGAACATCTCCAGGGGCACCAGTGCCCTGTGGGGCACGTCTGACTGCTCACCAGGTGCCACTGATGGTGTGACGCCTACCAGCACCGCTGTTTATCCACCAGCTTCATCACAGGCACCAGCACTTCAGGTGGCAACACCACCTGCCAATGTCGTGACACCTGACATCGTGGCCCCATCAACATCCAAGATGTCCACCTTCCCAATGTTGTCCGCATCAGATGGCACCCCTGGATCCCCTGCTGCAATGTCGACAGCATCAGGATGATCTCCGTGGGTGTCTGCCGCTGGCAAGGGGGCGGCCGCCCACAGCAGGCCTGTAGCAAGAGTACCATTGCCAGCCGAGGGACACCTCCAGGTGAGCATCACCCCTGGGTCGCTGCCCGTCTGGGTTGCTCCCAGCGGCAGTGGGCCGGTGGTGCACCAGGACCAGTGAGAGCACAAGTAGTGATGGCGGAAGTGAGGGCAGCTGGTCGGCTGGCTAGTTCCACCTCCGCTAGTCACGTCGACGGCCACAGCCATCCTGGGTATGCCTGACGTCCGGGGGCACCACAGCGTCCTGCACCAATGCAGGCCGCCCACAGCCATGACAGCGGCAGCTGCTCCAACGGCATGCAGGTCAATCAAGAGGCCCGTATGTCCTGCAGCCCTGGCAGCAGGGAAAGGAGTGCCCCTGCTGTGCCTAACGGTACACAGCCTGCAAATAGTCTCCAAAGGCGGGTGGGGGGCACTTGACGTGTGCTCATGTCTCTCGCCTTCAGACAGTTTGCCTGGCTGTACACTCTGCATCGCGGCAGCAGGCACATGCACGCTGCGGCAGTTTGAGTTTGCAAATGGCGTATGTTTTATTCAGCACAGAGCCTTCAGGCATGCCAGGGCATGGGACCCTCACAACCTGCCAAGTTTATCCTTACCTGTGATCAGTGCAAGTGTGAGTGAAGTGTCTCAATAATATAATTTAAGGCATGTGGGTCAGCCTTTAATAGGTCCACTGTTTAGGAATCGCAGTAGGTAAATAAGTAAGTACAAAGGGCTTCAACCACCAGTAAAGGAAAATTTATGTCCGGACGAACAGCCCGCAGCACCCCAAGAACAGCAGTGCCTCCAGCTCCATCAACATTGGCACCGCCACTTGACGACACCTGGTGCCTAGACAGGTAACATCACTATCCTCACAGACAATTTCCTTAACCTTTTATTTCACTGCCCCTAAAATCACCTTCAACCCTCAATTACGCAACCACTCATTGTTAAGTTTATGTTATTTAAAGTACAAAATAAATTACTTTAAAATAAAAAAAATATATGTTTGTTAGTAACTTGTATTATTATTTCGTAAATTAATTAACAATTAAAATCTTAAAATATTAACAGGTTTTATTTTTAAGTAAGCTTAAAACAATGGAAGTATGGGTAAGGGACAGGTAACAGAGGTGATATTTAACATATTAGGATCTTAAATTAAAATTAATTAGGTAGTACGTTTTATAAAGAAATACCTATAGGACCATTTGATTGCAGTTTCAAAGATTTTTTAATGATGAAAAGAAATATAAACCTACAATTTAGCTGAGATCAAAATGTGCTCATTTTTCTAGAATTACTAAAGAACCACGTGTTCGAGGAAATATGGCACTTACACTCATAAGATGTTCTTGTTCATGTGTTCATTATGGTAACTAGTCTTAATGTTAAATTTCTCTGTAAAATGTAAGTTTAGTACCTGAAATCATGGTAATACCAGCAGATTCAGGCACCAGACTGAACAAAAAGTTTACCAACTTCACAAAAATATTAAGAATTGATTTTTGAAGCCCTGCTCGAGTTCTACTTTCAGGATATTCCTCCGCCTCACGCAAACGAAGCTTAACCAAGTATAGAAAATTATATCAAAGGGACAGTGCACCTCATTCATGCGCTCTCAGTATAATAATATTTTGCATAAGAGCTATTTTGCACTACGCATTACCAACACACCTATTTTCTTCACGTGATATATTGAAGAAACAACCAAACACAGCTTACATGGGGTGATTTTTCAAAAGTTTGGTTTAAAAAGTGTGAAGAAACCATAAATAGACTGCAAATTCCAAAAACTGCAGTAAGAATGTCTAAATGTAGTCTTTGTTTATGCAGTTGCTTGTTGCACAATAAAATTTCTCTCAAGTGTTTTGCCATGCAGCGACTATGGTCTTTGTGCTTGCTGCCTGCCCTGCCAGCAGTCTCAAACGTACGGGCAAAACAGGAGGCATGCATACCACTTCTTGAAGTGCATCTGTGTTTCACGTTAATCATGCTGTCAATAGTTTTCCATTAATTTTGGAAGTTTTACGTTACTTGTAACACCCTGAGTGTCCCACCTCACTCTAGTGACTTAATCCTCATCATAATTATTTTCAAATGTGCACTTTGCACTTTACTCTGTATTAGCCAATGGTGGGTCTGATGTGCCATCCTGTTTAATGTGCTTTGTGTCAGATCAAGCAATGATGCATGCCAGTACAGTGTTCCATGAACAGATACATGCATTTTCCCCCTAAGTAATTGCATCATGGTAAGTGTTAGGAAATTGACTACTCCAGACCTATGCCGGTCTACTGTTATAAGGCTATTGTGACACATCCCTGCTTAACGGTGAACTTTAGGACCTGGACCATTCCAAGCATATGTTTGCCCTTAGGCAAATTTTCAATGTTTTATTAATGTTCAGAATGTATATATGAAGAAACTCGGACTCTCAAACTAACCTTGCAGAAGGTTTAACATTCTTCAGAATCCTTAATATCCATCAGCCATCTGCAATATATGTATGCATCGAGGAGTCGCAAGCCATGGCAATTGACCACACCGTGGGGGTCCAGATCTTTCATGTTGACTCAATGTAAAGACAACTGGTGTCCATTCCATACCTTTTCTACATCAAGTCTACCATTCATAATGTGTTGCCACTACTTAACCACTAGATCCGACTACCTGAACCTGCTAATGTTGCCTATCTGCTCCTTTACTAAATCTTGGTGCCCAAAGTTATGTCATAATGGAAATAAATAAATAGGTATTAAAAAAAACACAAATATATGAAGTTCTCATTAAGGCTTGGCCTCACATGGCATGTTGAATTACTGGTCTCTTGTTTATTTCAGTTGTTTTGGTACACTGATTTTGAAACTTCAACTATATTCTGGTAATATATCTTCCACTACAGAACAAAGGTACATTCTGAACTTTTTGTGAAGTAATTATCGCATGATTCTAAAATTATCAGTAGATTTTTACAATTTCACAATTTCGGAAAATGCTTGAATACAATTTGGCAGCTATATTTGAAGGCATTTGTAATAGTAAACATGCTATAGTAAGAAAGATATAGTTAAATGAAAAGAAACACATAAATGGAAAATTTAATATGGCAAATAAGACAGAGCCCCTTAAGTCATAGCATGAAACACTGTTGTGATGTACTAGTATTAAATATGATTTGTAAAGAACTGATATAAAAGATTCAAACTAATTCTCAGTTTTCACTTTTGTTTTAACATATTCTAGTTTAGTTTCCAAAATATGCATGCAACATGGTCAAGAATTGGTTGAGCGAATTATAAAAAATTAGCATTTTATTTTTCCGCCTAAATCTGGGGGATTTAGATGGTCATCAGGTACTTTATTAAGTACAGTCTAATAATAACATTCTACTTGTTGGCAAAATTACACAGCCTAAGCTCAGTTACTGAAGCAAGTGTTCTAACTGCTGTTAGTAAAAACAATTACGTGCACAAATTTTATAATTTTATTTAGCTATTAATTTACTTTAAATGGGATGAAGCATGTTGGATTTTGTAATGGAAACTATAAATTACTTGATAAAAGTATCCTTAAACTAATACCAGCTTTCATGGCTTCCTTTGATGCTTTTGTCTACCTGAAGTATGTTCTTGGGTAAAGAATTGGTGAGATGTGTTATTTAAAGATTTTGCCAATGAGTTTCCAGAAATAATTCAGTGGGAAAAAACATATCCGTATTCACATAACTGGGTATTTCTGAAGCAGTACGTCATTTTGTAACACACACAAGTGTATTAATTTTTTGATAAAACACCCTGTAGTTATGCTTGCAGCAAATTAGAACAAATTTAGTCTGTGTAACTCTGCAAGACTTGTGAGATGGCGCAGGCATCAATCTCCCTGTCGCAGAACACTTCAACAGAATTGGTGTCGGCATACGGAAGCAGCTTGGTACATGGCACCACATAGCTCAATGTAAGGTCCACATCACACGAACCCAGCATGTCCGTCCCGATGCACTGCATGCCAGGCTTGGAGCAGGATCCCAGTAAGGGCTGCACCTGTGGGACGACACTGGACAAGGGTTGCACCAAGGGCACCTGATTGAGCAAGGCGATTGGTGGAAGAGCACTTGACAATGGCTGCACCAAGGACACTTGGTTGAGCAAGGTTACAGTTGGAACAGTGCTAGATGAAGATTGCTGCTGGGCAGTGGTTGTTGGGGCTGGGGTTGCTGCCTCTTGACAGGCATGTGTATCTGCATTGCATGCTGTGTTGCACGGCGTGGCGTGTCTCACCTGCAGATCACTGGAGCACCAGCCCAGCATGAGGTCGGTGATGCACTGGAGGCCCGGGTGAAAGCAGGGATTTTGAGGGACAATGTTTCCTTCCAGTGTGCAGTGGCCGCTAATCACGTCACAGTATGGGTGGTCGGTGCTCTGGCAGTTCAGTTGCACCATTGGTTCTCTGAGCGATGAGCATAAGATGAGGGTGCTCGCATTAGCACATTTCCAGCCAGCTTCTCCACACAGTCTGTTGGCTGTTGCAGTCATATGTGCTTCTGTGGTTGTGCCGATGCTCTCTGACAGTGGGATGAGAGGTGGGATCAAGAACATGCTTGGTATAGCCACAAATGAGGAAGGCTTCTTGATTGTGGTAGTTTCTGAAGTTATCGGTGCAACAGAATTCTCACTAACAGTTATAGAGCTCATGTTTTCTGGTATGCTGCTAGATTCTTTTCTCTTTATTACACAACCCTTTTGCTCTGAGTCACAGTATGAGGAGAAAACATCATTGCTCTGTTCGCCTGCACAGTTTATAGCATAGCTAGGGATGCTGCTGTCTCCAGAACATGCCACCAATGTCGAGTTGTCAGCACATGTCAGTGTTCCATCTTGACACACACCTTCCATCTTTTCATCAGACTGGAACACGCGCATCCGCAGTGGGAAGCCTCCCAGGTAGAGTAAACATGAGGCAGTGGCATCATCACACTTTCCAGAGTCACTCTCCATGTCTGAGGATTGGATCATGGATGAGCATGACAGTTCAAAGAGAGGCTCTGAGGACTCATTATCACAGTCAGTTATAGTGGCAGTATCTGCACAGTGCAGACCTTTGTTTCTGCACTTTACATAAGGCAAGGACGCCACTGTCTTGGCACTTTCATTTGCCTTCTCTGCTGCACTGCTGTTGATTGGTGTTTGTGAAATATTGCCTTGCACTGTAACTTGGCCGTTCACTTTAAGTGCAGAATCCACAGTTTCACTTCTCAAGTATTTTTCAGTGTCAGACTCATTTTCATCAGGAGAAACTTTCTGTAAAGTAACAATGTTGTCAGTTGTCATATTTTCATTTGCAGTTTTGTTGGCTGCTATTTCAGAAACAAATTTCACGTTAGGTTTGTCTTTTGAAGATAAATCTCCTACCTCATTTGTTGAATGAAAATTTTGGTTTGGGAAGTTGGTTTCTTGCTTGTAACCCGTCTGTTTCGCTGATATCTCCACAGAGCTCGGAAGTGGCGCAGAGTCTGAGCGATTGTCTTCTGATTCTGTGACTTGAATGAGGGCAGCACAGCTTCCACGAAAAGGATCACACAGAATTTCCACTGCATCTGCACCCAGGAACAAGTGCTTGGGAAAGATCCTATGACAGTTCCAAGCACTGATGGCATCTAATGCATAAGAGCATTCTACCAGCGTTGTGTAGTCACTTGCACATTGTAAGCCTGACTTGGTACATTTAACTTCGATTTTACGTTCCAGCAAATCATAGTTGCCATCCAATGCTTCCTCACCACTTGGTCTGTACATAATGATGTTGTTCCGTACTCGAGATGATCTAAAATAAAAGATACAGCACCATGATAAAATCAATCTATTTAGAGTAATAGAGATTTAGAGTATGTAGATGATGTTGACTATGAGCAGTTTCAGCTCTGGTTTTTAATAAACCTACACACAGGGATTTAAAGAAGTTCAGATACAAAATAGTTCAAGTTGCCAGTGAAATACATGCAAACTGGGTACAGGTAAGTTTGTACAGATACTCTAAAACAGCAAACCACACAAATAGGTTCAACTGTACAAGGTAAATGTGCCATAAAACTGTAAAGTATGTGAATTATCATCCTGTTATCAAACAACTCATACAAGGTAGTACTGGTAAAATTGGTTTTGAAATTTCACCATGCTGAACAGACAATATGTCTGTCATTGAGATATAGGATATTTTGTTATTAATTAGGTACCCTTTTAACTCATTTATAAGTATCTAATACAATCTAATTTATATCACCTGTTCTTCAGGCTTGAGGAGAACAAGGTCATTGCTAAAGTAAATGGTTATCTTTATTCAGTGCCAGCATTTATTGCATCTGTGTGTGACCTCCTTACCCATTGCAATTAATATGTGAACAGTTAATACAATATAAATTTTCATACTATTTAAAAATTTTCTCTGGTTTTCAGAAATACACTGTATGGTAAGATGTGCTGTAATTACAGTTTATAAGGGATACCTAGTTAAACTTTGCATAAATACCATGATAGTATTTACTACGTGTGTGTTACCATGAGGAGCTGCTTATATTAAAAATACTTTGTAGTTGTCAATATGCCACATACAGACTAACTAATCAGTTGAATTGTGTTCAACAATAAAATGTAACTCAAGGTTGCCTCAACTAATACTGCATCACATTGTTAAATAGGTACCTCTGACAATGAAAAGATTTGCATTCAGTTGCTCATCATTGATATTGAGCTGAGCTAAAAGTAGCATCATGTTACACTGGACTATTAAGCAGATAGATCATTTACATAGTCTACCCAAAAGTTTGACCTCCACCTTTGATACTATTACTTATCAAAAGAATTTCATAGCTAGTTTGTTAACTAAAATTCATCCTAGAAAATCCTAGAAAATTTATATCATTTGTACAAAGCTGGATGTTACAATGGTAACACATTGGATTAGTATTCAGGAGGACCTGGGTTCGATTACCAGCCTGGCAATTATGATTTCAGTTTTCCATTGTTTTCAGAAATCACTCGTGGTGTATGTGAGAATGATTCCTTCATACATGCTATTGTTGATTCCATCCCTGCTTCTAACTGTCCTCGTTACAATTTCGTAGCAGATTTCCCTGCTGTCTGTGAGATGTTAAGTTACAATTTAATAATAAAGTATTCATTTCCTGCACCTATTGCCTATAGTGTTACCTAACGAGTATGCTTTTATGCCATTAATGGTAAAATTGTGAATTTTAACAGTTGACAACATTACATGTATGCACAACTATCAGTGAAAGTGATATTTCAAAGAGATAATTACTATCCTTATCAAATGAAACAAGTAGGCTATAGACTAATGTTTGGAACATACTATACTACTTTTAGATGACAAGTGTGAACACCAGTTTGTGAAGGGAAGCAGTCGAAATAAAAATTTATTAATGCGAAGTTACCATGAAATAAATATAAATATCCCACTGACGTCACCCTCACTGCTATGCTTGTGCACCAGGCACGCACGTCCGTGCACCTCGTGTACGGGTCGCCGTTATTGTGCAGGAACGGATCTTTGAACTGGGTTACGACCAGCCAGACCCCTTGTTTCCAAGTGTAAACACAGTGCTACGTGTGTACAGTGCAATTCTGATCTGTGCCCTCAAAAGTAGAGTCTAAAATTTAACAAGGGTAAGTGTTATCTTCTTTACGCTCACCTTAAGTGACACATAAACATCCTGCGAGTGTGAAGCCATGTGGGTTTCATTTTGATATGGAACACCGGTTAATGACACTCATAAATATTTATTTAATTTTACATTGCTCATGTCATATTTTGATTACTTTAAAAGGGCAGTTTTATTATTTTGAATTGTATTAAAGTATCACGTAAAACATCCTGGCAGTTTCGGCATCCACCATGCCAATCGCCCAAAACTTAAATTTTTTAACACGTATTAAATTATTTTCATAATTTGAAGTAATTGTTCTAAAGTACTTGTGAAGTTTTAATGCCGTGTCAATTTTATGTATAGCCTTCAAGTGTCTTGCCAGCCCATTCCGGCTGTTTTGTTAAATATCTCTTTCCAACAGGAAAATACAGATAAAGACTCTGGGACTCTAATTAACAGATATGGATTGTCGGATATCTCCTGTAATTTGTTCTAGTGCCTTTTATGTATTTTTCAGTGATTTCTTGTGTACTTTTTGTCAATTGTACTTTTTATGAATTTCCCTCTCTTTGTTGGCGGGAGATCTCTGGCGAGGTGGACGAACATCTCAGCCACCATCATTAGTTTGATTCTAGCGGCCAACAGAGTAAATGCGTGCCGCATCGTGGTAGCCTTCAACTTCTTTTGTCTGAACATGTAGCTGCAATAATAAGTGCAATTTAGTGGAACCTTTTGTATTTTGTATGCTCCTCCCATGCTCGTACTCTGATCTCTGTCAGACTTGCAGCCTTGGAGATTTTACTACCGTAATTCTTAACCAAGTGCTTAACCATACTTTTGCCATGTAGGCAGATGGCAGGCGCAAATGTGATTCCCGCTTAAGGTTAGGGTAGTCATATTGTGTATAAGTGTACTGTATCTTTAACAATATAGCCATTCGTGACTCTAGTCTCTGTGTTCTCTATTTCCGTACGGAAGTACCTTTGGGACAAAGGCCCACTCCACATGACTAGGTGCATAAGTGTACTGACTGCTTAGGATCTGAACTTTCTTTCTAATTAATGTGACTGGTGAGGGTATCACCACGTGACTGTCAACCTGCTACCATCCTGAGAATAGGAGTCCACGTGCTTACCTGTGCATAGATGAGCTGGTGCCCCCCGGAACTTTTAAATAATTTTCTGAACTTTTCAATAATGAGCCAGGGTTTATCTGAACTCTGGCGCATCTCGCCCCTCATCAGTGTCCACACTAAATCACATCAAAACTTAAAATGTACCATAGCAGACATATACAAGTACAGTCACTTCAGTCAACTTCACCCTTCATTTACCAGTCACAGTAGACTGCTCTCAAGTCACATAGTACATAACATAAACAAAATATATACTGTCAAGTTAATGCTTGCCCATGTGATGATTAGCAAAATCACCATCTTGGCTGCAGGAATTGATTTTTAACTCTGTGTAGTGTCCTAATCTGAGTTTACATGTGCACTAGGCAGAAAGCACTGAGTATTACTGAAGTAATCCATGGCATGGTAAAATATACACACATTATTTCTGATTTCAAGATGGAGCCTGTATAGTTGGGAAACCCTTGAATGAACGTGTAAAACAGGCTCATGTGTTTTTATAGTAGTACTTGCTAACTTGCAATTTTAGTTTTTTGGGAGTTGTGGTACCCTAAAAATAATTTCTTTAAACAATATTTTATTTAACTTGATTTAATAATTATTATTTCACTGGCTCAGGAATTTATTATAGGTCAATTTTAACTTTGCAAATAACAAGGAAATCTACAAAGTTGAAAAATAAACTAATTACCCATATTTTGGCATGTAAAGACTGCGTGCATGTGTAGGCTGCACCAGACGTTTTTGATGAAAAATGAGGGATAATTAGTATTTCAAGTATAGGCCACACTGAAGTTTTGTATTCCTGTAAATATTGTTACGTCACGATTCCATACAAATTCTGACTTAATTTCTCCCCTACATAACATTTGTGACAGAAAATTTGTATTAAGTTGCAATGTTTACAAATATACATTGCGCGATTACTATTACTGAAAAATTAAGTATTATCAACGTGTACTTGTAGCACGGCGGCGGGTGTGCGAACTACATAAGACATTTTTCTCTTGTACAGCAGAGAAATAATTTTCTCATGTACAGCATCTATGGCCAAGCTCCAAAATGTTTACATTTTAGGATGAAGGATATTTTGTTTATTATCACGAGTGAACAAATAATTGCATGAGTGGAAAGTTCCCACCCCCCATCTTTATCCTCTTCTTCTTCCCTACCCTTCCTTCGAAACTAAGTTGAAACATTAAAATGTACTGTATGTTGACAAATTTCTAAACATGTTTTGGGGGTAAATTTTTTTTGCCAATATTTCGTATATAAGCCGCATCCCACTTTTTGTAGTCATTTGTTTTTGTAAAAGTGTGCAGCCTATACATGCAAAAATACTATTGTATTTACTATTATAATACTGGCTACTGATCAAAGTTATCATAATACACATTAATGTTTTGAACATAGAGAACAATAGATAAAAAGATAAAAAAGCACTTGTCGTTGGCCTACACCCATAATGGAGCTAATAAACTTTCACTGGCAACTTTCAACATTATATATCGTATAACTAAAATTGTTAAACAATTGCATATTAAAATAATATGTTGTACAGTTAATAAGTTTGTGGATTGGTTGGCTACTTGGTGTTGCTGTGGTGCACTACAGCAGATAGGTTCCACCATGGGCAGGTGTGTGCATATGGTGCAGTGTAAGCAGAACAATTGCTCAGTTGTGAAAGCTGGTTGAATGCACGAAGCGGAATATGAGAAGGTCACAATTTGAGCAGTGGGCAAACATAAAGTTTTGCAAAAAGTTAGGTAGATCCATTAGCAAAATGTTTTAGATGATGAAACACAAAATACGGCGATGACGCTATGGGCCACACTACTGTGTTTAATTGGCACCAATGCTTTGCGCAAGGGATAGATTGTTTGGAGGATGATGAGCATACTGGTCAGCAACGGACAAGCCAAACTGATGGCAAGATAGAAGAAATTGCAAAATTGGGGCGTGCCAACCACACCCAAATGGTAGACAATCTCGTAACACCAGTAGGAATTAGCTATGGAACATGCCACAAAATTCTGTTAAATGACCAGAACATGTCATGTCTTACAAAGCACTGTGTGCCATGTATCCTGATGCAAGACAAATGTCACAATATGATTACCATTTGCAATAACCTATTTAGTAGTGATGATGATGATAGGGAGTTTTGCAACTGGATCATGGAGTTTTCTGTACAATATGCAACTGGAGTGATAATTGACCACCTGGAAACTGCAATCATTACCACAATGGAAATAACTCCAGCAAAATAGGTCTAAAGGCAAAGTGATGCATAACTCATTGGGCATTGTTCACTTGGAATTCATATCACAAGGAGCACTTGTAAACATGACCTGCTACATGGAGATGCAATTCGTTGTAATCTTTCTGAGCTGTGGCATAGGAAGAACTGGCTGTTGCTATACAACTAAGCCCCTGCATTTTGCTTTGTGTTGTTACAAGAGGAACTGGTAAGGCAACAAGTCACTGTGTTGCCACACCCTCCTTACTCACCTGATCTGATACCGTATGATTTTTTTCTCTTTCCATGCTTGAAAGCACATCTACATGGGTGCAGATTTCATTCAGTCAAGGAGATAACCACTGCCACAAAAAAGCCATACAAGGTCTTCCTGCCAATATCTTTCATCAGTGTTTCCAACAGTTTAACCAACATTAACAGACATGAAAGGCAGACAACTGTGACTATTTAGAGGGACAATGTGGTACGTGGCTGTTGACACTCAAGGTGCCAGCTTATTGACAGTTGCCATGGTGTGTGGCTGCCTACCTGCATTCGGGATGCCAGCTCACAAAATTATTACCTGTGGTAGTATTGTTGAAATGTTTTGTGTATCAGCTGCTGCAATAGGTTTTCTTGTTGAAAGTTGGCTACACCAAAGCCTTGTTTTGTTTCTGACTATACTGTAGTTATGGTTATATAATGACAGGTGCTTTGTTATTGTCCTTGTGATGCAGAGCTATTTTGGACGTTATTAAATGATAGGCTGGTACTCAAGCTTTAAATTTCTAACACGTATTAGTGACTACTACCTTTCTCCCATGTGTGGTTATATTATATAAAAGAGAGAAAAGGAAAGAGAGAGGGAAAAATAGAGAGAAAGAGAAGGAGAGATAGGGTGTGTGCATACATGCACGCATGCATGATAGTGATCAGCTTCCTAATTGGTGTCAGTTTCCTCATGAATGGAGGGGCCACGGTGGCTGAGCGATTAGCATGCTTGCCTCTCACCAAAACAAGCCGGGTTCAAGCCCCAACCAGGTCACCAGATTTTCATAAGTGGGAATCGTGCTGGACGATGTTGTTGGTCGGCGGGTTTTCTTGGTGATCTCCAGTTTCCCCTGCCCCTTCATTCCGGCACCGCTCCATATTCACTTCAATCACCCTCATCTGCTCCCAAGACCTCGCTGTTAAGGGCCGTCCAAATCTCGTCACTTACTTCTCGTGAATGTACAAATTCTTAAATAAAGGAATGTACATTATGTAAAGATACCAATTTGCGAAAAAAATTCTGTTATTACACCTTCATAAAGTAATGAAATACTGTAGATACTTTCCAAAAATGTAAAATATTACACAAAAAACTGACCATGATCTATAATCCCAATCATGCCTGCAAGGAAAGCTTGAACAAAGATTATATCGTAAAATTGTCCAGAAATTAATGTTTTCTCTTAGGTGAGTTCTGTAATAAGTGGAACTGGAGATTGGTACAAGAATACATGCAAATTATTTTCTTAATATAAATGTATATGTTCCACTAACGTGATGTGCATATGCATTAAAAACACACTTTTAGTACTGTATCACCTTACTGTAGGAGTACAAGTTCCAAATTACTATTTTTACTTACTGTTACTTACCCTGAAACAGCTGAACCAAGAGACTTGTGAATGATATCTGGGGATTCAATTGCACTTGACACCTGGGGGGAAAAAAATAAACACATTTTGGGTAGGATATACAACAGCAATTTAACTTGCATGTTCTAAACTTATTAATTAGCAACTGTCAAGGCTTTGTATGTTAATATTTTTCACTGTACAAATATGGAACATAGTTAGCAACTTAATTGTTAGAGAACAGTTCTGGACACAAATGTAAAAAGCAGACCACCTTCAGTGATTGGTTAGTTCAGGTAAATAATTCTGGTAGGTGCTACAATAACATCAGGCATATCTCTCCATGATATACAAAAGATTTTCCACATCAACTATGATTGAGATGCACAAATAACTAAACATTAACAATTAAAATCATATATGGCATAATTTATTTTACCACAAAATTCTTTTAGTGTAATGTTGGTAATATATTTATCAGTATTGCTTGTTTCCACTGTGCTGATTGTTGTACACATACTTTTAAATGTGATTCATAAACATGAATTAACAAGTAACATTTCTGTTTGAAAGTTCGAATGATGAGACATGGTTGCATCACTTTATTGTTAATTAATTCAGTCAAAAAGTGTGTCTGTTTTCCAGGTTAGGAGAATAGGCAACTGACCAGACCAGTCCTCCTATGATTATTGTTGGCAACCACAAACTGTACAATAATGTTCACAAAGTCAGTTGTGAGGTCTGCTGGAGCTGATTGATTTAATATGCAGTGAGGGTTTTTGGGCATGCTAGCTTGGTAGGCTACTGCGCAGTATCATGGTAAATGATGATGCTATGAGTGCTAAAATGGATGACGACTGAGGAACATGCACCATGATACAATATTGTGCATATTTTACTGCAGGATAAACAAACTATTTTGGCCTCCATCTGTTTGCGCCATGCCTGTGTGTGTCACAGTAGGTGGAGGGCCAAGGTTTGGGCAGCTCTTAACAGCCGGGTTTTGAGAGCCGATGAGAATGAAGCGAGGCCAGTATGGTACAGTGCCAGAATGCAAGGGCAGGGGGAGATCCTCAAAAAAACCTAAAAACCAGCGGCATCATCTGGTACGATTCCCACATGCAAAAATCCAGTAGCGACCCCGCTGGGAATCAAACCCAGCTTGCCTGGGTAAGTATTTTAATATATGCACCAAATGAAGTGGCACAAAAGTTACACACTGTATGTCTATTTGAGAAGACCCTTGTTTAATTTCCAGACAACCATTCTAATTTAGATTTTTCAGGATTTTCCAAAATCACTCAAGGCAAGATTGTCCCTTAAGAATGACAACTGATGATCACAGATTGCCTCCATGTGCTGGATTGTTGGAGCACTTATTTCTGTCTCTAATGATCCTGTCTGTTGAAAAAATGTAAAGCTTTTAATGAAATAGTTAACTAAATAAAATATTTTAGTATACTTCTGACATCTTTGTAAACAGTGCATAACAACAAGTAAATAAAAAACCTTTTTTTTAAAACTGTACTTTTAGTATGTATTTGGTTTTAGGTATGTATAATTGTAACCAGTTATTGGACATGGAGTATGGGGAGGTGAATAATGTACCCCCAATAG
The DNA here is from genome assembly GCA_029891345.1 of Dryococelus australis. Taxonomy (NCBI): domain Eukaryota; kingdom Metazoa; phylum Arthropoda; class Insecta; order Phasmatodea; family Phasmatidae; genus Dryococelus; species Dryococelus australis. Next base: position 271,517,042 of record CM056995.1, read on the forward strand.
CAAAGAGTCTAGGAACATTGTGTGTATGCATGTATTTGTCCTTTCAGCAAGTACAGTTAACAGTATGCTAGTTTGTTATATCCAAAATCAAGAAACATCAAATTAAAAAACCTTACTGTAAGAGAGAGGGAGAGATGCCTATTATGTTTCAATTCATGCAAGCCTGCAATAATGAAATATTAAATTAACAACACTAGAGGAAGTAGACCGAGTTTCAAGACAGTTGTTATTTCTTCAGCGATACTTACCCAAATACACATTTAAAACACAAATTGTTGCCTTTCCATCATTATATGTGGATTTGTTTTTGCACACATACTTAGAATAGACTTCTCCTATCTACCTCAAAAAACCTTGTTTGGGTAAAAGTATGTGTCTAGTTGTTTGTAATGATTTTAATTATTTTCTGGAGTTATAATAATTTTTCATAGTTTTTAAGGTTACTTTATTTCTTCACAGTTATCCAAATTAATGTTTACACTTTATGAACTGGAACAACAGGGAAACTACCAATTAAAGCTAATCTGATGGGATTGTATGTATTTGATGATATAATGGCAACTTTGGGTGTGTGCAAGTGAGTGTGGCCATTCTGCTGTTGTCAGACCTGTTTGTAGTCACGAGCGGCAGCATCACAATTGTAGAGAGCATGGCAGAGCTGATGAGGTTTTCTTCCAAGCAAAATATTTGAAACTGTTATTGGAAATGAGATAAACATGATTTATGTGCAGAGATGATGGAGGACAGATTTTGATTTTGCACAATTGTCAGCTGTAACAATGACACAATTACGTGACAAGTTTGAAAGGGATGGAACTGTGTAAGATTGAAGAAAGGATGGCATGGCAGAAAATGAATGAAGTGAATGAAGACTACAATATAGGCATATTGAATTTTGTAAAAGGGTTGTAAACATGTACAACATTATTTTACTGGCATGATTGTTTGGGCAGATATGGCAACTGTTAAATAGAATGGAGCTGTCAACTGTCACTACGCTGATGAAAATCCCCACTGTGGTAGAGCACACAGTTAATCTTCCTAGGTGAACAATGTGATGCATTCTCATTTGACATAATGGTGACAGATTAAAGATACCATACCATGTCACAGAAAAACATTGTGCCAGTTGTTCACTAACTCTACCCAGATAACTTCTTTTTCCAGCAGGCTGGTGCACTGTCACATTACCACTGAGATGTATGGTTGTGCCTGGATAAAACATTTATTGGGAGGTGGATAGGCCGATGGGAAGTGTTGAGTATCCATCCAGATCTCCAGATATAACACAGTTAAATTTTTATCTGTGGGGAACTCTGATTGACAGTGAGTACACCACAAAGCCACTGGAATGGAATGCCTTAAGAAATGTGATTGTGTTTGCTTGTGAATCTACTCACACGTAAACCATAGCTTAGCATTCATATAAACCAGTTTTCCTTATAGCATCAAATACAAGCAGTCCGATCAGATTGTCAGTTTCTCTGTTATTCCCATTCAACGAGTGTAAACATTAATTTGGAACATTCAATATTTTGGCATACGTACAAGCACAGAAATCATGAGATATAACTGAACTGTGGTATTTTTCCCTAAAGATGTAAGTTACACACTATTGTATTAAATGATATTTTCTGTACTGAATCATATTCAGCCTGACCATGAGAGTGAACCATACGGAAATGCACAAAAATGAGGTTAGTTCATTGTTTTATTCAAAAGCCACTGGTCTCCAAAGTAACATGTTTCACTATCAGCACTACTAAAGGCAGTTTTCAGAACTGCAAGCAGTTGCCCATTGTTAAATTCTTTTGTATTTTTAAGAGTTTGTTGCTCCAATCTTCAACTTTCAATTTTCGACTGGCAATGATTGTCCTCTTGCGATGGAAGAGGGAATAGGCCAAGAGGACGAGGATCAGAGCCCTTTTCTTGGGTTCCCAGAGGAACACAGTGAATACAACACATTTACGGAAGAGCAGCAGAAGGGAACCACAAGGGGAGAGCTACTTGAATCAAGGTCAAAAGAGCTGCCTTTTGATGGTGCTCCGTCTCTGATCCTGTGACGTTCCCAGCGGGCATGAGCAGGGACCAACAGCAGATATAATGACTTTGTATAGGTTTAGCATTAATATGTATTTGTATTGTTCCTAGTACTGGGGGGAGAAGTTGTAGTGTATTTGTTCCTAGTACTGGGGGGGAGGAGTTGTAGTGTATTTGTTCCTAGTACTGGGGGGAGAAGTTGTAGTGTATTTGTTCCTAGTACTGGGGGGAGAAGTTGTAGTGTATTTGTTCCTAGTAGTGGGGGGAGGAGTTGTAGTGTATTTGTTCCTAGTACTGGGGGGAGAAGTTGTAGTGTATTTGTTCCTAGTACTGGGGGGAGAAGTTGTAGTGTATTTGTTCCTAGTACTGGGGGGAGAAGTTGTAGTGTATTTGTTCCTAGTACTGGGGGGGGGAGGAGTTGTAGTGTATTTGTTCCTAGTACTGGGGGGAGAAGTTGTAGTGTATTTGTTCCTAGTACTGGGGGGAGAAGTTGTAGTGTATTTGTTCCTAGTACTGGGGGGAGGAGTTGTAGTGTATTTGTCAGTATGTATGAAGGTTGTGATAGGAGGTTGGCATTAGTAGGAAGTTTGTGTATAAGAGGTTGGTATGAGAGTGTGGACAAGATGGCGATTGTATTATTGTTAGTGCATTGAGGTAGTTGCTAAATAAATAAGATGTAACAATTTAAAACATTTACAAAACTATCAAGTTATTTAACAAGTAAAAAACAATAAAATTGCCCCCCTCCCTGACAATGTAGTGATTAAACAATGTAAATAATATTTTTTTTCTATTGAATAAATAACCCGCTCCCCTTTCCCCAAACTAAACAGGTGAGTAGTATTTAACTTTCATACCCTTTTCCATGGTAAGAGTATACTGCTAATATTGCCTTGTACCATAGTATTTTCCAAACTTATTTGCTTCGGAGAGGATTTGAACGCAGAAGGGGCGGCCAAGCAGTCCTTGCCCCACCTGGAGTTACCAGTGGCTGTCTGTACAATATTGCCCAAGTAAGAAGACATACTCCAACCCAAATACAAACCAACAGTTGCATAATATAAATTATGCTACTGGGGAAAAGCCTTGTTTATTGCTATTATATAATATGTAAAAAAATAAAAAATAAAATAATCACACAACCATGTCTCAGATATAAATAACTGAAACCCATAAACCTCTGATTGGTTGATGCCTACTTCATGAGAGGCCAGCAGGAATGTTACAAACAAATAATTTTCTTAATTATGTCTATAAAGAATACATTATTAACTTCTAGTGCAATACGTAAAGTAAATAAAATTTAATTCCAGGCAGGCAAAAATATGTGACCAAATTAATGTAACAGTTATCTCAGCACTTTTATTTTTCTATAACCCAGCAAGATAATTCAGTACAAAGTTTAACATTGCCATTAATGTTACTTCATAAACATGATAATTATCATTACTCTAGCTCTAGTTAATTAATGCATTACATCCATTAGATCCACATTGAGACTAAATGTTGTTGACCACAGTAGTATATTAGTCATTTAACAAATATAAATGAAAATAATTTATTATTTATACGGTTTTAGACATTATAACTAAGGTTGCTAAATACGTTTCTTACAAACATTTTATACGTACCTGTAAAATAACTTTTTAAAATTATAATAATTGTTATTAAATTTATCGCTTTTACTAGCTGGTTAAATGTTGTTTTTAAAAATATTTTTTTTTTGCAAATGTTTATGGAGTACCAAGATATTTTCATACTGCTGGATAATATTTCTGGTAAACTTCATAATTGACATGTTTAACAGAAATATGAAGGAATCAAGTTATTTTATGCACTTGGAATGCTTTTTCAATGTAAATTTGCAAGATATGTGGCAAAAAACCTGCAAATTATTAGTAAATTATCTGTAAAAGTAAATGGTACAAACTGTATTAAAAATATGTGCACCTAGAGAAGTACATTTGGCTGATATCTTATAAAATTATTTCAATCCTTTGTATTTGTGTAAAATATGACACTACTGAGAGCCACTTATTGATATAATTTTGAATCTTAAAATTTCAAATCTTCCATGGGAAGAAACCAGTATTTTTATTATTAAATCAGGGTACCTTCAACATGTATTTCTAAACTGGAACATTACCTATTAGGAAGACAAGGGTTCCTTGCACATATCACTCCCCTCCCCACCTTCATTGAGCCCCATGAAGACTTATTGTTTTGCAACCCCAGAATTTTGGCATTATGCTTGCCAGTATATACCTGTAAAAATATTCTCATAAATCACAAAACTAGTTAATTTGTTGATGTGAAAAATTGGGGAATATGTTCATTTTAGTCTGGTTGTGCATGTAGTAACATTTCAAGCAGCGTTGTGAAGGATGATAAATATTTTCTGAACAGTGAATGTAGGATAGAGAATGTTAGACTTGAAAAATAATTGCCTGAGCATACACTTAGAACCATATTGTACATTTCACAGTTAAGTTCGTTCTGCTAGACTGCAGCATAAAGGTAAGTGGGCCATTCAGAATATATCTCCAACATGGCAGAAAGTAGCTTAATACTCACCAGACTGTGACACCCCAACAGGAAAACTATTTTCACTATCATGTTGCGCTCCTTGTGGTGCCTCACTGCAAACTGACGACACATGCACGCATCTGCCTTCTTAAACCACCAGTGCTAACAAGGTGAGAGTTACAGCACTTAACACGCAGCTTCACGATTGTCACCACCCTTTCATTTCTTTGAACTAATATTTTGAACGTAACTAGCTTCTGTGAAAGTTGGTGGGTGTATAGATTCTACTTTCCACCCTGGCCACCAAGTAATCTGATCATAGTTTTAGCATAAGAGGATTATGAGTACATGGTAGTTTAAGAGAGGTTACATATGAGAATAAATAGATATGAGTACGTCACGTGCACAACACTTAGCACAGTGTTTAGCAGCATAGCAAGCTGGGAAAACCTCAGGGTGGCTGTATATGTACCATATTACCACTTTTTTTTTTTTTCACTGGAGCACCGAGTGTGTGTTTATAGTTAACATATGTGTAAACATTTTCTCCTGCAAGTTTTAATACTTAGTGCCGAAATATTCAGTGATGGGATATAGTAGTAAAAAAAAATTCCCCAACATTTTGTTTGCACAGCTATACTATTTTCCCCATTTGGGGAGGGGGAGGGGTGGAATTGATAATGTAAACAAAATTGGACCAGACAAAGTTTACAAAATGTTAAAAAGATGTGAATGTATATCTTACGAGAGCTTAGTACGTAAAAGGAACAACAGTGTAAAGATTTCAGCCAGCATACATTAAAGTACAAAGCAATGCACATTGTCATTAACTATCACTAAAATATTTATTTCTTGTGCATAGTGACAATTACTACAAACATTTTGCAACTTTTCAGGCAGCTAAAAATCTGGCCTTATTTCCTTGTAACATTTTAACAATTTACCTACATGTATTTATTCAATGTGCATAGTGGCAGTGTATGCCGTATGACAGCATTGACATTCTCAGCACCATCTTTGTTATCAAATTCCCTACATCTACTTGTATCCAAAACATTCACTTATCAGGCTTTCATTTTTTATGAGGTTAATAATTTAGGTGATGCCAGTTGATTATACAAGTTGTTCGTGCTCAACTGAGCACCTTTGAATGCCTTGCTTAACATATACATTTTTGTCACTTAGGTATTTATTCTATAGTCACATATAATATATCAAATTAATACGGCCTTTAGTCAGCTGTGAGGATATAAAGTTGACGCATGACAATATGCTGTGCTACCGAGATGTGCACTCTACGGCTGACTTCGCCCCATCTGAGCGCACCAAGCACGGGGAGAAATCAAATTCATTGGCCGCTGAGAACTAATAATATTAAAAAGACTACATACATTGGTGAACCAACTACATAACTGAACTTCACGTCTGAAATTATGATCTTCCACATCCAATCAAAAAGGAATATGCCAGAGCAACACCGACGAAGAAATAATATTAATAATTGGTGGACTACAGACAGGGACTTACCCTAACTATCGCAATGGAAGGCACTTTCCTCAGTGGGAATTCCCCGTTTGATAGAGACTCTGCACTTGAAGGTAATGTCCATTCTGTATGGATTGCCTCGCTTGACAGGGACTTCCCCCACTTCATGGATTGCCCACTCTGTGGGGAATTCCCTCTTGATGGAGACTACCCGCTCAAAGGGAACTCTCCCTTTAAAGGGAATTCTTCTCTTTTTGTTATATTTCTTTTAACAAAAGTGCTGCAGTTAGAATGTATTCAGTGCTGTTCATGGAGCCTTAGTGCCATTCACAATTGTTTTCAGTGTTTTTTTCAGTATTACATGAAGTTTCACAATAATGACTCGATGATTATTACACATTACAAAAAATTGTGCTGTCTGCTGCTTCAGACAACGAAGAAATTGCATCTGAATTAGAGGATCACATTTCTGGCATTTCGGAATCACCTTCAGAAGATGAGTCTGGAACCACTGGTGTTTCTTACTTATCGAAGGATGGATCTATTCAGTACAGTAGCAAACCTCCTTTACAAATTGGAAGACGTGCCACAAAGGATGTTTTGAATCTTACTCCAGGAGGTACCAGATAAACAACATCACAAATTACAGATGAATGTTCTGCTTTTCTATTGTTTTTTTATGAAAGATATTGAAAGCATTATCCTCATAAACTCCAATGTTAAGGGCGTTCATGTGTATGGAGATGAGAGGAAAAGTATTGATAGTGTTGAACTTGGTGCTTACATAGGTTTACTATTGCTAGTTGGAGTTTTCAAGTCATGCAATGAATCAAGAGAAAACCTTTGGGATGCAGAAAAGGGCAGGCCAATTTGCAGAGCAACCATGAGTTTGCAAAAATTTTTTCAAAAAGTGCGTGTTTTGAGATTTCATTGCAGTGTAACTCGTTCCTCCAGAAAGCAAAATGACAAGTTTGCTGCTACTTGTGACTTGTGGGACATTTGGATATAAACACTGCCAAAATTTTTCAACCCCAGTGCATTTGTTACAGTTGATGAACAGTTAGTTGCATTTAGAGGAAACTGCCCTTTTCGACAGTACATACCCGGCAAAGTATGGTTTGAAATTTTGGGTACTCTGTGAAAATGAAACAAGTTTTGTATGGAATATTCAGCCGTATACTAGCAAACAACCAAACCTGCCTTCAGAAAAAAAATCAGGGCCTAAGAGTGGTTTTTGATTTGTCTTATGATTTGAAGGAACATAATATTACTTTTGATAACTTCTTTACGTCGTATGAACTTGGTCAAATGTTACTGAAAAGAAATTTAATTATGATAGGAACAATCAGGAAAAACCGACCTACCATTCCAACTGAACTGCCCAACACCAAGAACAAAGAAGTTTTTTCATCCACTTTTTCATTCACAAATAACACCATGCTTGTGTCATATGTTCCTAAAAAAAATAAGTGTGTTGTTTTTCAAAGTACATTTCACTTTGATAAAAAAAGAGTTCCTAATTCAGTATCTAAGAAACCACAAGTAATTTTAGACTATAATGAGACTAAAGGTGCGTGGACACTTTGGATAAAATGGTTTCATGTTACACAAGCAAAAGAAAAACTAAAAGATGGCCAGTTGTGGTGTTCTTGATATTTCAGCAGTGAATGGGTACGTTCTATTTACAAAAATGAATTCAAACTGGAAACAGAAGTCACTGGCAAACAGAAGACTTTTTCTTGAAAATCTGGGTATGTCACTGGTCCAGATACACATCGGAAAAAGGGAGGTGCTTCCAAAAAGCAACTGTTGAAATTGTGCGAAGTCTTCAAACTGTTGAAATTGTGCGAAGTCTTCAAAGTAAAGCAACTGAAGATAAACAATCAACTCGTAAAATGTGTTGCGCGGCAAGCAGTAGCAGAAAAAGAGGTTGCTGCTCCTTGTGTCCTAATTCGGACAACAAATATCAACACATTTGTAATAAATGTGGAAAATACTATTGTAAATCACATTTGCTTCAAGTATACATGAAATGTGTTTGATACTAAACTGTTACTGTTATTTAGCCACTAAAATTGATTTACTCTGTGTAAACCTTTGTGCAAAATATGTGAAGTGAATAATGTATTTATATTTTGCCTATTTGCAGCAAAAATGTGAGAAATGTGTTTCATACTGAACTGCAACTGTTATTTAGCCATTAAAATGGACTAAATACTCTGAAAATTATGTGAAGTCATTATAATTAAATCTGGATTTTACTTCGTTGAGACAAATATGCGTAACATTTATGATACTGAACTGGAACTTTATTTAGCCAAAAGAATGGGAATAATTATTTATCTAGCTTTGTGCAATGTAACATTTTCATATTTATCTTAAGATTTTAAATATTTTATAATGTTTTACTGTATAAAATCTTTATTTAATGCTGCTTTAAAGTTGTAGTAAGGTAATAAACATTCATAATTTTATTTTTCTCTTGTAAAAAAATTGAAGGGTCCATTTGGACCCTAACACAGTAAATGAGTAGTTGACATGAACACAGCAGCAGGGTTAATTGGATTCTGGGTCCTTCTGACCCGGCGATGGGCTCTTTTGATCTTCTGGCATCGACGTTTTTCGCCTGTGAGGATCCCTTCAGCAGGTTGGGAGTGGGTCGCGGACCACCAGTTGCGTCCCCAATCTCTGTGCGTTCGCGTGGTCCTGGCCATGCTGGGCAATCTTTGTGAAAGTGATAGCCTGGGCTGAACCAACATTCTGGGAGATTATGGACTGGCAGTGACGGTGACAGTTCCTTGACCTTCTTTTCTTGAGGTTTCCCTGATACCACGGACTGGCTTATATTTGTGCGTTCTAGACAGGCTTGTGCCTGCAGAGTTCGTTCAACCTGCCGCGCCTGTGTCTACTAATTCTTTCACGTTGAATGGCTTGGGTGCAATCAGGAAGTTATGTAGCTGTGGTAGCAGCATGCGGACTATATAGCATACACAGGGAAATTTTGTTTAAACAATTGCACCTTCCGGCAGATGAAAATTTTGGTCTCTTCTCCGAGGGTTTGTGTGCAGCTGTAGAACTCCGTGGTCAGGTTGGCTAATACCTCTTCGCTGGTAAATTCCGTAGCTAGCCTGTTTCGGAATTGAATCCACTCAGTGATAAACTCCCTGTATTTTCCCCACCAGTCGAGCGCTCTATCCTTGAGGCATGCTTGTGTGAGTTTTGGCGGAGTTCCTTGCTCTTCAAATTCCTTCTCGCAGTCTGTCAGAAAGGTGAGCGAGTCTTCATGGGAACGACCAGCGAAGTCGAGGATCTGGAGTTCCCCTGTTGATTGGCTCGGTTCAATTTTCTATCAGTGTTTGGGATTGTGTGGCCGGTATTCCGTGGGCCGCTGAAAGATGTCGCATCTATAGACCATTCCCGATTGGGTCACCCGTTCATCCGGCCATTCAATGCAGACATGGTAAAATATTTCGGTGCATATAATGCACCTCACGGTGTATTGGCCTTGCCCTTGGCAGGACACCCAGCTACAATACACTGTTTGGTGCTTGGAAGTCCTCGCACCGGTATTCAAGGCCATCTGTATGGTGTACTATGTTATCCCAGCCTAAACAGTCGTAGTGAAACTGGCACTGACAATATGCACACTCGATTCTGCGGATCCCTTCTCTGGGGCATTCTGCCTTGGCACATTGTTTACTAAGAATGGAGTCCATGGTTCCTTCGGAGTGCTCCTGCGCTACCTCATTGGTGTCTGACATCATTGGGGTTTCTTGAGCACCACAGGGTGTTTTTTGACTCCCCAAAGTCTGGTCTGGGTTTAAATTCAAGCCCCGGCTAGTTCTCTCGTCTCGGGGTTGTGATGGCCTGGTTCGGCATAATTTGTTTCCATATTATGACGGGCGCCAAAAAGTACCCTCCTTGACGTGTAAAAGGCCCGGTTGGTTGACTGTCACTGTGTTGGGTGACTTACTCGAAACTAGGTGAGTCACATCTCAAGGTGGCTATTCATCTCTGGGCACTGGGGCCCGCCCGGTGTACAGCACAGGAGTGGTTAGCCATTGACTTGGTACAAAGTCTGGTTTGGCGAGTTTCACCCGGCGTGGAGCAGATTTAGGTTGTGGTGCAGTAGGGCAGCATGACTGTTTGTTGAGTGGCGGTTCTGCCTTTGTTCACACTACCTGGGTGGCACTCAAATTGGGGGTGGTGTGTGTGTGTGTGTGAGGTGCTAGGTTGCGGTTCTGGTGTACTGGTGGACCTCTTGCCAAACAGTACCTCCTGCACTATGGGGTGATATCCTTCCGTGACTTTGGTAGGTGGTTCGAATAAATCCACTGGCGTGACGGTGGGTACAGGTATGATAAGTCGTCTCAGCAGTGCAGCCTGTTCACGTGGATTGAGCAGTCCAAACCTGCTAGAAAGGATATGTAGCCCCTGTGAATTTTTAGAGATAGCCCTTGCCTTCTTGGCCCGTCTCTCAATTCCACCCCTACAGGTTAAAAACTGTTAATACTACACCTTTCGGTCATTGTACTTTTATATTTTGTTGCAGCGCTCTTAGCTGTCAAGCCCTTCCGCGCTTCGGCCTCCCAACAGGCAGGGAAGCAGAATTACGTACTCTCATCTCAAAGAGACCGGGATTAATGCTACCATTGGCTAGATCCAAGCCCAAGCCTAGTACGTCCGCAAATCCCTGTCCCTTCTACCACAGAGGTTCTGAGACCCTCACACTCAGAAACCAAGTGTGTGGTCTGGCAGAGGTTCTGCCCATACACCTAGTGCCTTTCAAGGGCACAACCGAAGCTGATTGCTGCTCACCGCCTGGTCTTTTCACAAGAGTGGGAATCTCGCCAGACCTCCTCCAGCATGGAGAGTCAACCACTGCCAGCATGAGTACAACCACAATGACCGGACACCAGAGAGAACCTCTGGTGGGACCAACCAATCGTCCCGTGCTACCACTTAATTTCCATGGCACTTGTGGGTTATTCATGACCGACTGCTCCGCTAATGGAGTGGCAGAGAAAATCCCTTCCACACTAGGTGGTTGAGAAAACCTAACCAGGCATAACCTTACACCCAATGAAGGGCCGGTTACACTCCACTCCTTGGAGCCACATTCTACAATGACAGGGAATTACGATGACCCAGAATGGCCACCACCTCGGCGACCGAGGTCCAGAGAGCAGACGGGACCCCTCCCCGATGTCGCGGATGTAAGGCATTAGTTACAAATGTTAGGGCTGCAGGAGGTAGGCAGTTGACGTGTGTGTGTCCATGTATAAGTGGCAATTACTGCCACCAACACCGCCTCACTCTTCACTCCTCCACCGGTGGAGAAGGTTCGAGCTGCAGGGCGTTGGTTGCAGGAGCCGCACAGTGTTGTCCCGCAGGGGTAGGTTTCCCTGCACCAGAGCACAATCCTCTCGGCACCACAAAGTGAGTGGTGAGAGTTGAGCACTCTGGCCGGCAAGCTGATTCCACCGGGAGCGTACCTAGTGTCATGGCACTACCGTTCTTTCCACTTGGTGCAAGGAACGGGTGGCCTTCCAATACTGGTGAGACGACTGTCCAGTAGTCACTGGTCTCCCCGGACTCCAAGAAGTTCCCCTGCTCGGCACCACGAAGTGGGCGGTTTGATGGGGGGAGGGGACGACTTTGAGTCAGTAAGCCAACTTCCAAGGGACGGTATCCTAATGTCGTGGCTCTACCATTCACTGCCGGGGCAGACAATGGGTGGCCTTTCAAGGATGTTCTGTTGTGTTGTACGTGTAAGTTCGGTATGTTCAAACCTGGTCTCCTGCCGAGTCTTCCAGCTCCGATAATGACACAATTAAGGAACTCTAAGTGAAAGTCAAGAGATCTGGTGAGATCAGAATTTATTGGCCCTAAGGCAGGCCTGCCGTTTTAATGGATTTTATCAGTTTTTATGGATATTTAACATACTAGAATAATCCAAAACCAAACTATAGAAAAAGGTTTTTTTTTTTTAAAGCGCTTTGCTTTAAGTGGCAACACTAGCGCCCACAGCATAGTGTGCCAGTTTCACTGATGCATTTATTTGAAAGATTCTTACAATGGAGGTGGATAATTAAGCAAAATATTATTCTTAATTATTCACTGATGCGGGTATACCGTTATCTGCGTATTTCTGTTCCTGGCTGCATGATCACATGCAAAGGCCAAGGCCATTATTGAAAAGAACCTTTGCCGCGAATTGCCGTCCTTTCGCATGCAATCCCAATTTGGTGACTGTGTGTTGCGTTTGGTATTGATATCACAATTGAGAGGAAACAAAAATAATTGCCGATACAGATGTTGTATAAACGAAAGTATAAGTGTGAGTGGAGAAATCAGTTAACACGGTTTGTACATACCAAACCAAAACAACTACATTAAAAATATAAACTTCTTTCATAGACTCTTTTCTGCAGTTTGAAATTTTTTTAATTCCAAGGATTTCACAGGATTTTTATATACAGGAACCAGGATTTCAGCTTCAGGTCTGGTGGCGGCCCTGCCCTAAGGAAATAAACACAGATGGTATAAGTACTATCACCTAAATCCACACAGGTTAGGCGGACAGTGAAACACCCTATCTTAAAAAGGGGAAGGTGCCTTGTGCAAAACTAGTAGGAGAGACAGTAATTGGTGCATGTTGAGTACAATTACTCCTCAGGGTAAGCTCTACACCCTGTGTATCCGTAAGAGACTGAACGTATCTCAGGGTGAAGCTGGTGATGCTGCTGGGTCTTCCTTAGGTAGAGTAGGAGAGGATCTTTGGCCCCGCGAGGTGAGCGGAGAAGTACTAGGACAGGTGTGAGCTTCAGCACTAATAGCTGGAGCGATGAGAGCTCAGGAGAGGCAATCGAAAACTGAAGCAGAACTGACTATCCGGAGGCCGGGACACATCTCCTTTTGCACTCCTCTGCCATCCTTTCCTTCACTGGCATAAGGCATCTGGAGAGGCGGTTAGCAGGTGAAGTCCAGCACTTAGATCCTTGGTGAATGCAGCATAGTGGAGAGCGGTGGGATCTAGGCATCTTATGTGTGGCGGCATCCCACAAGACACTGCTGTACTCGCCCCGGATTCTTTGCATAGTCTCGGTGGCTCATTGGGCAAAATAATAAATTATTATTGGAACGTCTGTCCTGGCCCAGTAGATACAACAATCTTGCAGGCGGCGGTGATATCTCGACTCTGTAGACAAACTGCCAGGGATGCAAGTTGCACTGATGAGTAACAGTCGTTTATTAATATTGTAGAAGATGTCATGCATCAGTTCATTTGTGGATTTTGTCATCTTGCCTAAATTTCCAAACCTGTAATATTATACAATCAACCTCCAAAAAAATGCAAACCATACACAAATTATGGCAATATTAATAAAAAGAATATTGTATTATATACAGTCTTGTTCGTACCTGCGATTTCTTCTGTAAAAAGTTTGTATTTATCTCGATGCATTGTTGTTTGTTGACTGGACTTGGCGGTATGGAAATTGTATGGTAATGTTTTGAAGTCTGGAACTGATGTCTGTACGTTGCGGGCGGTGTGTAAACTTCTGGCGTTTGTTGTTATCCGGAACACTTGTTGAAGTACTTATACTCACACTAGAACACGAACGATGATTGAAAATGCAGGTGCGTTGGCGACTGCTGGGCTGCTGGTCTTCAGACTGTTTGAATATGGAGTAGATGCTGCCAGCAATCTTCACGTCACACGCCATGTAGAAATTCAGGCGACCACATTGGTCACCAATAGTAATGTTTGCTGTACATACTAGAAGAAGTGCGCAGCAAACACTAGCTCAAAATAGGTCAGTGAAAATTTTGAGACTCAGAATTTAATAAACACTTGAAACTTTGTTGATGACAGGAGTGCCAAAAGAAAATAAGTGAAAGAAGAAATAAATGTTCCCTGAGTTTTACCATCTCTTCAAAATAATTGACACTCAGAGAACAAAAAAAAATCAAGAGATAGAATGGTAGCGTGGTCACTCGTTGCTTTGTACAAACACTACACAGCTGAACTAACTTGAGGAATAAACTGCTACGACTAAGAAACTGTGAAAAAATTAACGTGAACTATTAAACAGTGTGACGAAAACTTTTTTTATTCTGGCAAGCCCCCAAATCCCGCTACGCCAACATGAGCACCTTCACAGTTCTGTGTGCTCTCCGGCATGCATGTTAGTAGCTAAGTCGGTTGGGGAATGGGATGCATCTCAGGGCAAGCCCAATGCGCCTTAGGTGGGGTTTAATTACTATAATGGGCGCATGCATCACGACTAAAAAGGTTGTAGTGCCATGGCCGTAACCGTACCCATGTGCACACCCCGAAAGAAGAAGAATCTATATAGAAGAGCATAGCAAACCAGGCAAAGCGGAAAGGGCCGTGGAAAATCTATGCGACAGTTGTGGAGGATAAAAATTATTCCTTTTAACTGTATTAGGGCTGGATAAAGTAGGGTATTTGTTAGTTCGGGAAAAAAGACTTCTGTTGGTTTGATGTGGGATGGAATGAAATGAGAGCGCAGCTGGTATGTATTGCAGGGAGTAGAATAGCCCCCGCGCTGATACCTGTCATTGTGTGGGCATAGGCACCCTTGAAGTTGAGCTACTGTCAATACTGCAGTGCAGGTAAACCAGCATTGCAGCACTGACATCAGCAATTGGATGCAGGGCCATCCCTGCTTCTCGTTGATTGTGTCGGAAAACCAGACAGCTCAGTCATGGCACCTACTCCAGCTTCGCTCTTCTACGCCGCCGATACAAGGATCTCCAATCCATGAGTGAAGGCGGAGACCAGCAGTCGGGGCAGCCACCCTCTCCCCATCCTCCAAAATAGTCTGTCGGTCTGGGAAACGCGAGACATCTGGGAGGTCCCAGACGCGTTTCCCAGACCAGCAGTGGTGGCAAAGCTGTTGGCCCAGAAGTGAAGGCTGACACCGGTGGTGCTTCCAAGGTCCGATGCAGTCCAATCCATTCCTCATGCATCCGCAATCGGCAGCTCGCAGAATCCAGCAGTGAGGATCGCTATACTTCCCATTTTTCAGCACCTCGAGATACCACTCCCTGCCTTAATCATTGGGGCAGTGGTAACACACTGGACTCACATTCAAGAGGACATGGGTCCGATTCTCGGTCCAGCCATCTTATGGTTTCTCAAAATCACTCCAGGTGAATACTGGGGTGGGTCCAAACAAAGGCCATGGCCGATTCCTTCCCAATCCCTCTTCCCTGTGCAGCTGTCCCTGTGCTCTTCCCTTGCTGTCGATGAGACATTAAGCCCACTTACTTATCTACCTACCTAGATTGTTGGGTCATCACTAGCAGTTATGCTTCACCATCTCGTTCTGAGCTGCTCAGGTTCTCAAAGCCCATAACGACGACACTCTCGCACCAGCCATTTGGTCCGCGGGCTGGTATTGCAATATTCCCAGCCACCCCATAGCTTCGGGATCCCCTATCTGCAACCTGAGGAAGCAATGAGTTGCGGATAGTCGCTACATGCAAGCTGCCATGGTCCCATCGCACTCGCAGATGCACCTCGCTTTTGCTGGTCCTCAAGTCATGGGCAGTTCCCAGCGAGCAAGCAGCCATGAGCGCAATGTTCATCCCATGACAGCTAAGCTCATGACGACGAAAAAGTCATGTTTACCCTATTTGTACTGCCTGAATATTGCATCAAGTAAACATGGTCCAATAATGGCATCGCAAAGTGCGGTGATGTCTAAAAATAGCCAGTGAACTCTGACGTGACTCTCGAAATCAAAGTATTACATGCGCGTGCGGGCTGTCCCGTTCTGCAGCAAGCAGTTCGCGCTGGGTTGCAGTTCAAGCTAGGCTCAGAGGCAGTAGCTGCCTTCTTAGCTCTCCACTTTGCACCACTCCTATGGGTGTATAACATAGAGGAAGGAACTAAGGTCGGCCATGCTAAGGGAGAGCAGGCGTTGAAGATCTCTAGCT
The DNA here is from genome assembly GCA_029891345.1 of Dryococelus australis. Classification (NCBI taxonomy): domain Eukaryota; kingdom Metazoa; phylum Arthropoda; class Insecta; order Phasmatodea; family Phasmatidae; genus Dryococelus; species Dryococelus australis. The sequence continues at coordinate 271,533,065 of CM056995.1, forward strand.
AGTTGTAAAGCCAGTCGTAGCTGGGCCACCCGGATTCAGTCCAATTGCTCCTTCCGGCGAAAATAACATTGTGGTGGATGGAGTGAATTGGCAGGGCTGGCTGTCTAACTGCCTTGTGGATTGAGTTTCTAATGATTGTGGCTCGACCGTACGTGTACATGAGGTACCTTGACGTACCTGATCCACAGTATGGGTGGCCATCTAATGTGTGTGTTTGAGATGCAAGTGCACTCGGTTAAGGGAGCCCGCAGTCCCACTCTAGGTTCGGCAAAGAGGGTTTCAATGACACTGTCTCCTGCTTTCCCTTAGTGTGCCGATGTCTACTTGGGATAAAGTCACAGTCACGCTAGAAATGAATACTCAGAGGTTAGGTAAAATAACGTGTTCATTACTGTGAGGAAAATACACAGTGGCTCGTACTAACTCCTAACTATCAATAAACTGTAACGTAACTAAACACTGGTAGACCAGGTGAAAGGAACTTGGGTCTAAACTAGACAAGAGCAGATGTGGCTAGGTAGCTATAATACTAACTGACACTAACTAACTCTAATGCTGTCGTCCAGAAGAGACTCAGGTGTCACTACCAGAGTGGTAGCGAGTGTTAAGGGGCTGAGAGACTTCTTCGAGGGTCGCTGGACGAATGTTTGTCTTGAAGGTAGCGGTGGTCCTTTGTGAGGAAGGTGGTAGTAGCAGAGCTCCAGCATACGAGGTGGCGAGACTGGGGCTGTGTGCTCACCTATTGTGGATGGTCATGTGAGCCCTTTGGCTCCCTTCGGTCAGTCGGGTTTCTTCGGGCTGGAGCTCGTATGCAGGTTGCATCACACCTGTGAGCTTAGAGGGAACACTGAGTTGCTTGTCTGGCTTCTATCACACATGGTGGGGGGGGGGGGGGGGGGGGGGGGTGGCGGCGTGATGTCCGACATAAAAGTGAAGACGGTCTTCACTGCTGTGTTCGTGGGTGCCCGTTGCACAGAGGCATACTGGTAAGCTCTGGTAGCAAGTTGTCCAGGGTTCAAACCCCGCCTGGGTGACGTGATGACACGTGAAGACGAGGCAAAGTGTGTGTGTGTGTGTGTGTGCACGTGTGCGTGGTGTGTGTGTGTGTATATATATTATATATATATATATATATAACCTTCTTAAAGCTGTTCTAACATACACACCCACCTTACAAACCAATGTCTGCATGCTAAGGGTCTTCAAACTATGCAACCAGCAAACAAAACAGAAAATGTCAATAAAAGAATGTAAAAAGATACTGGATGAAAGACAACCAATCTTGTGATACAAGCCAACATTATGTGTGTCCACAGTAATTTCTTTATCTACATTATTCATTAACTGTTGTATTCAATTTTTAATATAGCGTGCAAAATGAATAATTATCACTGCAATTTATTTTTGACCCTTCTCTGGAAGAAATGTTTATCTATGCCACTGATAAGAACATGCACACATGTTTAGTACTGAATCTGCATCTCTTGATGCTGTGATGGTAATGATGTACAATAAGTGCAATGCTGATAATGAACACTGTGTTCCAGGATATACAGCCAAAGCTTCAGGGCAACTGATGATTTGCACTTATGAGGCACTATAAAGTATTGCTTATATAAATATAATTTTGGAAGGGATATCAAATTAATTAAATTATTATACCTAGTTTCTAATCTGGAAGTGGTTCTATAATTTAAAAAATGAACAAACTCTCCGAATAACAAACTATAAGTCCATTTCCCCATTGGAAGCAACTTTCTCGGAGCACTGCTAAATATCTACTTGCCGGCCAGTTTCGTATCCTTCCGCCCAATGTAAACAAACATTGTCATGTGACAGCCATGTAGCATCTGTCAAACTCAATGTTTACATGCCATTGTGTGTGTACGTGTTCATATACTTCCGCTACACCTAAAAATAAACATTGAAATGTGTCAAATGTTTTGTTTACTGTTTACAGCTTTTCAAAGAATTCTGTCTTAGGTCTATTTCAAAAACCATTTTGTACGAATATTCAGTTTAGGCCTATAAAATTTAGGTCAGCTTTATGACGTTTTAAAAATGCCTGAATTAACGATAGTTCTTACGGTTACGTTACAGTAACATATTTTTTCCACGACATAGTACATTACACGTAATGCACGTTAATATTTTGCCACGACTGTTAACACTGTTACAACTGCGGGTAACGAACTGTAGTATTAACTTTTTGTTATTGATATATCTTGGGTTATTTCGTTAAAAGGATGGCCTCTTCGAATAACGAAGGAATAGCCAATCCAACGAAAACGCGACATTAAAATCAAGCACGCAACTCGTGTTGCTTATTTCTTGCTATAGAAAAGTATACTTAGCAGTTCGCTCCATCACCTCATGTGCTGGAGCTCTCTGCCTAAAGTATTTTTCTTTACCCCAAACAATGTCGTTTGAAATATGCAAACAATGTTTAAACAATTTATTGGAGACTTAAATAAGTAATATTAAATGAACTTTGAATGAATTTTACTTGAATGTTTGGCTAACAATGCAACAATCTGATATAGTGTGCACACACGCTATGGCAACCGTCAATATTTGTGGTGATGCATGATGTCGATTACAATGGTGGCAACATCACTGTCACACAAGGGTTCTATACTACTGGACAGAGGCACTGCCTAACTTACTGTGCTGTAGTGTGGATTATTTACCACCTATTGGTTACTCTGCTGCAGTATTGATTGGGACAGGTGGCCCTACGGCATGACAGGTGTGGTGGTTATGGTTCTACACACTAATGGTATGGACAAAGGCATGCTTTTACCTGCAGTGGGCAATGCCCGGGGTAGATCCTGGCTCCGTTGCTGCTGCTGAAGCTGGCGTCCTGTCCTGGGGCGGCGGTGGTGCCTCTGCTGGTGGAGCTGGTTGTCTCCCGAGGTGGGCTGCTGGTCTTCGTAGGCCTGAAGTACAGGCTGGCAATTCCCAGTGGCAATGGAAGTCCCAGTCGTATGTGCACTATAAGCAGGTGTGTCTTGCCAGCAATCTTATGGGTGACTGGAAGAGGGAGCTACGGGGAACTGGGAGGTGAGGCCTCTCCAGTTGTCGGGCGGCATTTGCTTGGTCCTGTGGGAAGCAGCTGCTGAGGGCAGACGGCACAGGGTTGCAGAAAAATTGGCTAAGTTCAGAGGCAGTAGTTGCCCTCTTAGCTCTCCACCTTGTACCACTTCTATGGGTGAAGGGCATATGAGAAGATATCATGGTCTATCACACTAAGGAAGAGCAGGCAACAGGTTCCCTAGCTAAAAGCGCACCCAGTCTAAGCTAGGCCAACCAGAATCACACCTGTCACTCCAACAGGCAAAGATAACACGGTGGATGGAATGGTGGATTGATCTGGATGTCTAGTCACTTCGTGGAGTGTGTTACCAGTGGTCGGGTCTTTGCCATATGTGTGCACCAGGTACCTTTGTGTACCTGGTCTACAGTATGGGTGGCCGTCTAATAGGTATGTATTGTGAAGTACGTGCTCCTGGTTAAGGATAGACCACACACCTACACTAGTTTCAGTAAAAAGATTTCAAGATGCAGTCTCCTGCTTTTCCTTAGTAGATTTGATGTTTACAGGGATAGGTTTTAATCACCCTAGAATAAGTACTCGGGGTTAGGTAAGATCACATGTTTATTCTCCAAAGGGATAGACATGGTAGCCTGTACTAACTCCTATCTATCAATGAACTGTAACTGGCGGAAGTAAGCTACAGTAAACCACGAGAAAGTGACCTGGGGCTAAACTTAACAAAAGCAGAAAAAGGATAGGTAGCTATGATAACAACTGACACAAACTAATCTATGCTGTTGTCCAGAAGAGACTTGAGGTTCACTACCAAAGTGGTAGTGAGTGTAAAGGGGAGAACGAAGACTTCTTCGGGGGTAAGTGGGCGAAGGTCTAGATGACTTCTGGAAAGTAGCAGTGGTCTTTCATAAGGAAGGCAGTAGGCAGAGAGCTCCAGCACACGAGGAAGCTGAGCATCAACGGGCATTTTGGAGCTGTGCACTCGTGTGTATACACGGCCACTGCGGGTCACTCTGCTTCCTTTGGCTAATCGGGTATCTTCGGTCTAGAGCTCCTCCATTAGCGGCGCAGGCCACATTCTTTCGGGCGAGGCTGGAATTGCGGTTTTCTTGTGTGCAGGTTGCGTCGCTCCCGCAAGATTAGGGGTAGCGCTACACTGCATGGCTGGCTTCTATCGCACACGAGGGTGATTACCGGACACATGATGTCTGACATAGATGGCCTTGGCTGCCATGTCCTTGCGTACCCCTTGCCTAGGGGCATGCTGGTTGGCTCTAGAAGCAAGTCGTCCTGGGTTAAAACCCTGCTCTGGGTGACGTGATGTCACATGAAAATGAGGCGGAGTCGTATTTACTATTTAGTAATTATGTCAGTACGTATCACACGTCAATCACTCCCTTCTCCGTTGCGAAGTAGACTCATCTGGTAGAATTCTGGTGCATGATTGATGTAGTACTGTCACTCAAAATTATCTGGGTTGGCTTCTGTAGCACTCCTCTTCTGTGCTTGCTCTCTGCTCCAGCATGCTGCAGGTTACTTTCCCTCTCGTAGTAATAGCGCTGTTTCTCTCTAGTACACAGGCTGGTCTGGCAAACGGCCCGCTAATGGGTTTTACCAGCTGGGGAGGATAGCTGTTATGCATAATGTACTGGTGTCGGGTGAACGCTTGCATCCCTTCTTTAGTTACAAGAAACATGTCGCTCACACAAGTCAGCTGAAGGCTGTGTTTATATACATAACTTGACAGAGTTTTAACCTGGAATAAACAAATTTACAGGAGTACACGTAAATAAAAACTGATGAATACTTAGGCGTGTATTTTTAACCCACTCATGAGGGGTGTGTCAACTTACTGCTTAACTGCGATGGTGCTGAAGGCGTACTGACTGGTCCTGCTCTGTGGCCGCCTAACTGGTCACATGGCAGGTAGTTTACGTGTGACAAGTTTCTACCTAGGCCAGTTCTAAGACTTCCATTACATAGGCCGGCTTCTACTTACGTAATACACATGAGTTACCCTTTTAAATTTACTTACACTATCAATTGTCGTACGGGCCATGGGCCACCTATAAACAATAAAAACATAAAGCACTCACAATATTACAATATTTAGAAAAAAATTATGGTGTACAGATTGACTGTACACTTTGCATTACTGCAGTCCATTTTCCTCCTATGGCTGTCTGTCAGCATGGTTGTCACTCTGGTTTCACTCGGTGTGGGAAGTCCTTGATTTACACGGGCAGCCTCACTCCCTGTGTAAGGCCTCGTGTTGTGGATACGGCCACATGAATTTAGCTCTCGGCTGCCATGGTGACGCCCTGTACCGCCACGGCTGACCTTGGGAGGCAGTGCGGCAGGCATGGGAGGCACCTCCCTCATTTGGCTGGTCATGCGTTGGCCACTGGGCCTATTGGGTTCATCCTCGGCAGTGGCCAGCTCGAGGCCACCAGGCACAAAGGCATGACTGGTTGATCTTTCCTGGAAGGGCGGTGTTATGGTGTTGATCAGAGGCAGGGACTTCTCTTCTTCTCCTGCCCCCTTGGCTCTGCTGGGCTCATCCCACTGGGCGGAAGGTGGTGCAGTAGTGGTCTCGCTGTCGTCCAGCATCGAGGCCTGATTGGTAACCACGTCCACTCGGGTGGACGTGGTCGGAGTCGCCGTCCGAGGTAGGAGCTCTTCAGGCTCTCCTACCGTATCGGGGTGGCGGTGTTCACCTTCCTCCTGGATGCTTCTGGGTGGCTGAGGTCATTGGCGGAGCTCTCTGTCCAAGGGACTTTGCAACGAGAGTCCAGACTCGGTTGGGGTAATGCAGGCATGCTTGGCGGCCACTGCTTCTGTGGGTGAAGGGCATAAGGTGAGGTACTATGGTCTTCCAACTCTAAGGAAGAGCAGGCGACGAGTTCCTTAGCTAAGATTGCAGCCAGTTGGGTCTACGCCAACCAGAATCAAACCTGTCACTCCAACCGGCTACGATGATGTGGTTGATGGAGTGGAGGTTTGATCTGGATGTCTAGCCACGTCTTGGTGTGTGGTCCAGAAGGGGGTTAGGCCAACCAGAATCAGTCCTGTCACTCTAACCGGCAATGATAACAACACATTGGATGGAGTGAATTGGCTAATCTGGATGTCTAGCCGCTTCGTGGAGTGTGTTACTAGTGGTTGAGGCACTGCCTTTCGTGTGCACCAGGTACCTTTGCATACCTGGTCCACAGTATGGGGGGCTGTCTAACAGGTATGTGTTGTGACATACGTGCACATGGTTAATGGTAGCCCGCAGTTCTACACTAGTTTCGGCAAAGAGATTTCTTGCTTTTACTTAGTAGGTTTGATGTCTATGGAGACTGAAGTTATAATCACCCTAGAATAAGTATTCAGGGTTAGGTAAGAGCACATGTTTATTTCCCAGAGGAATAGACATGGTGGCCTGTGCTAACTCTTATCTATAAATGAACTTTAACTGGCGGAAGAAAGTTACAGCAAAACAGGAGAAGGGGACCTAGGGTTAAACTAAACAAGCAGAAAAAGGCTACGTAGCTATGATAATAACGGACGCTAAATAATGTATGCTGTTGTCCAGAAGGAACTTGGGGTGCACTACCAAAGTGGTAGTGAGTATAAAGGGGGAAACAAAGACTTGTTTGGGGATTGCTAGGTGAAGGTCTCAAAGACTTCTGGAAGGTAGCGGTGGTACTTCGTGAGTAAGACTGTAGGCAGAGAGCTCCAGCACATGAGGTGATGTAGCGAACTGCTAAGTATGAACTGGTGTTTTGGAGCTGTGCGCTCGCCTACATAGACGGCCGGCTGTGGGTCCTTTGGCTCCCTTCGGCCAGTTGGGTATCTTCAGGCTAGAGTTCCTTCCTTAGTAGCGCAGGCCGCATTCTCTCGGGGAAAGCTGGAAGTGCGGTTTTCTGTGTGTGTGGGCTGTATCGCTCCTGCGAGCTTAGGGGAAGTGCTGGGTTGCGTGTCTGGCTTCTGTCGCACATGGGGGTGATTACCGGACATGTGATGTCTTGCATAGTGGCATAGACAGCCTTGGCTGCCATGTCCTTGGGTACCCCTTGCCTAAAGGCAAGCTGGTTTGCTCTAGAAGCAAGTCGTCCGGGGTTCAAACCCTTCTCAGGGTGACTGTCCTTTGGAGTGTGCTTTTCCTAAGTGCAAAATGCGTCATGTGTACGAGTAAGTTCTTCAGCTAATTCTATTTGCGAGATCTTGATTAGGATATTCAGGGCCCTTTTCATCTCATCCTATGGAACTGGACCTGTGGTATGTGATCCACCTGCATCAACTGCCTGCCGAAATCTGCAACACAGTGTGACTATTCATTTTATTTAATTTAATTTTGAGTGTCTTTACATTAAGTTTAGAAATGGTGATTGTTTCAAGGTGGCCTGCAGCACAATAGTTTGAGACACTTCATTGTAGGTGGGGCTAGAATCATGAAGTGTACTCTGTGGCCAATGCCTCTTATCTTCACAGAACCAGGCAGGTCCTGACTACCAAAGGGGATGCCCGACAAGCTGTGCAGGAAATAGACAATGAGAGGCACAGTCTGCTGGATTCTGTTCACTCGGAACATGATGCGACCAATCGACAGAGGTACAGCTCTGAATTTCACTTATCCTGTTACCGACAAAGGTTTTCCACACAAGTGGTGACAACCTAATCCACTAAAGTGCAATTGAAGAGTCAGTCAAATCATATGTCGCTTCAGGGGCAAAATAGATGAGTACTTATCTAACACTAAGCACAAGCACCAAGATAGAAGTACAGCAGCACAGAGCTCAAGGCGAGGAAGTGTTGAAGCCTGGAGGGATTCCTGAATTAAAACAGCTTAGGCCTACATTCCGGGAGCCCTATTAATGCCATGGATGTGGGGTTCTGTGTTGTGAATTTTTCCACTTCTTCAAAGCTGGAAAAATAGCGAGGGTTAGTTATGCTGCTGGTAGTGATGTGTGCTCACCCGCCAGAAGCAATTCTGAATCCTTATTCTCCAGTCCCTTTTGGGGTATCTACTCTTTACATACTTGGTTACTAAACCAGCCCAGGTTAGCTCTGGATAAGCACAATATAAAAACCAGCTAGGTTGGGGGTCCTCCACATTGGGAAGATCAGTGCGGTCTAGAATTCCTTACTCTCGGCATAGACCAAGGTGAAAGAGCGATAAATCCTAACGTGAAAATCACTCTGCATTCCTCAAGACCAGAAGCCGGGGATTTGATCACTCACAGATACTTCAAAGTAAGGTGTGACATCAGTTTCACAAGGGGCATAAGTGGCTTACACCTAGGGGCAATGGTTACAGGAAGTTATTCCCTTTCCGGGAAACAACCACTGTAAATTGTGGGACACTTTGGTTTACTACTTGGGATTAAGTCATCAACTACTCTAGCAATGTTTCGCTTAACCGGGCCTGTACCTGCGACGTAGTAGGCGGTGGTGCACTCAGCTTAACGGCCTGTAGCGCTGGTCGGTTGACAGCTGGTACAGCGACCAATGTCGGTTGTGGCGTTGCAGGGCAGTGAGACTGGTGATGGGATGTGAGTGGAATAACTTTAGGATGTGGAATGTCAGTTCCTAGTAATGCATTTCCTTCTCTTAAAATTAAAGCAATTGCAGTGTGATCTGCACCTGGCAATTTAATAAGCAGCCCAAAGAGTGGGTCGATGAGGGCAATGAATTATATAGGTAAATTAGAGTTCTCAGTAAATGAAATATTAATATTCTCAATATCTTCTGCATTTAATGTACTCAGAATTTTTATAGCTTCTCTGAGAGATTGTCTGCATAATCTACTCTGTCTGCTGTGCTCTGCGTAAGGCATTGAGCTAAAAAAAAAGTAAACTAACCAGAAGAATGAACAAGTGTTCCTAGCCTGTCCAACCAAGCAACAGTACCGTCAATCTCAGTACCCACTGTCCAGCCTTATTCTGACTGGGACCGACTGAGAAAAGGGTACATCCGTTTGAGATTTGGATGATGCACCCACCCTAGATTAAGTCAGACGTTCAGTTCCTCTTCCGACCTTTTCAGACTGGGAAGAAGTAGAGAGTCTGGTCTGAATAATCAAGGTATGGATTTGTTTACCTGCAGTGGGGTACTCCCGATGAACTTCCTTAAAGGCAGGCGTCGGTTGGTTTGCCAATCTACTGGTGTGTGTATTTTGCAGTTGGGGCACGCATTACTTGTCGCACCTGTGGTTTATTTACTGGCAGCAATTCTTAATGGAGAATTCAATATGAACTGAAAGTTCTTAGTATCAAATAAGTTATTCTTCAGCACATGGCAAAAGGAAAAATACACACACATTAAATATACTCTCCAACTTAGTGGTGCAAAAATAATTACGTTTTATTAACATCTTTAGGAAAACATGGTGAGTCTGTACTCGCTTAATAAATCCTAAATGAATTATGTAAATAAAGGAATCTAAGTCCTACAATGCTAGATTAGGAGATGACGTCCTGTACAAAGCTAATTAACGTACAGTATAATCTTAATGCAATTAAATTACCTTAATTTAATTAGGAATGCTTTGATGGAGCCTAGATTTTACCTTAAAACTTCGTGATCTGTTCTTAAGTGGATTTGACATCAAAGGAAAAAGGTTTAAAAGGGAAGATGAGGTGGAGAAGGATGTTTTCTGAAGGATGCAGTGCGACGGTGGAGGCGTCTTCTCTCGTTACTACATGCACTTCAGCGGGCGGCCTAGTGGTCAGCACATTACCGTAGTCTTTGTTCTCTGCCTTGTTCAGATTGTGACGTTGGTTGGCTGCCACTTACCAAGTTGGTCTAGAGGCCAGCACACCCAAAAGACATTTCTTCAACCTTATTGCAGACTGGAAGAGGACAGAAGGTTCCTTACCCATCTTGCTTCCTCTGTCTTATCCAGACTGTGAGGAAGCAACGACTGCTCTCGTGCCTGGCATGGCATCTCCTGTTTATACTCAAAATCTTGGCTTGTTGGCTTCCAGAGGGGCAAGGGGATGGCTAGCCTCACATCACGGGGGGGTTGTTTATTACGGAGGCGTTGACATATCTTATCGCCTCTGCTCGATGCTCTGGAGGCTGTGGCGATCTTGTAGAATGGGTGTTGTCAGCGAACCCTTGAACTTGCTTATTCCAGAAAGTCGGTGGCTCTTTGAGATTTGAATTTCCCGCGATGGGGTTAGGATGACCGCGTGACTACTTTAATTAGTTATTATAATTTTATTAATCACATGTGGGTAATTTCAGTTCATGTGATGCTTGTAGCTGTAGCAGGCACATGATTTAATATTATTATGTGCTGCAGACTTGTCAAAATGAGCATAAGATGCTTGATGATGGGGCAAAATTGCAAGTAGAGAGCGCGTGCCAATTGCAAGTAGAGAGAGCGTGCCAATTGCAAGTAGAGAGCGCGTGCCAATTGCACAGAAATGGGATACGTGTCAATCATCCACTCTTCAAAACGATGAAGACTCATTTCAAGCATAAAAAAATGTTTGATGTGGTTCATATGGGTTGGGTCATCAAACAATGTACTGAGTTGCACATCTAGGGTGGTGCCTGCTCTATGCATTCACTGAGGCGGTTTGTACAGCGAGTGGGTTATCAGTCCTCCCCTCTCGCTCGGTGCACATGTGGCTAGTGTCTGCAGCAGCTAAGAACTTTTTCCCTCTCTCTTTCTTCCTCTTCTGCCTCGCTTCCTCTCACTTCATGCTGTAAAGGTGGGTGTCGGGTGATGGTCTTGTCTGACTTGTAGCTTCGTTTTTCAGCAAGGAAAAGGAATTGCTTGGGTTGGGAACTTGGTTACAGGTTGTGTTCGTGAGCTGTTTCTTTAGTCATTTACCTATAGGTGTATGTCGCGAAACCTACATTTTAATTTAAGCGCCAGCTCACATATAGTAAAGCAAAATTGTGTATTTATTACAAACTTGTTTTAGAGAAAACATTACATTATAGTCTGGCATCAAAGGTTTGAGTCCTGTTTAAAGCATTTTGTCCTGCTCGTAACGGACTGGAATGTTCAAAGCTAGTTTACAGTGGTTTCTAGCAAGAATGAAGTTAATGGTGCACATAAATAGTGTTTTAGTGTACTCCTTGAATAGTTATTTTTCCTACGCTACTTTTTATGAAAAGTACGAGCGTTATTAAATGACCATGCAGGTTGCAATATCTTACACGTACAGGAACTCACCTAGGACATTAAAGAGACAGAGCGTACTCAAGAGAAGAACATAATTATCAGTACTCTCTTAGCTAAATTGACAATTATCATTGATGCTCTCTTATAAGAAGTGATTGTTAGTAGTGACATGCACTGATAGGTTCGTTGTTGTAGGTGCAGATGATGCTGCTATCTTTAGCCCTACGTACTAGTGGTTAGAGTACTGATTAACCTCCTGAGCCCTACCTCTATAGCCGTTCCGCAATGTGTTCTTTATGCGAAAAAATTGTCTCAGCTCAGTGGGTTGTGGTTTGTTCATGTCGGGGCCGCCTAATGGAAGGGTTATTTCTGAGCGGAGGGGAATCAAACCCCAAGGTGATTCGAATTGTAAACATCTCTGCCCAGGGAGTGCAATTTTACTCACCGAGAGGGCTGCCAATAGGCAGGATGCCAGCTGTGCCAAGTCACTTAGCCACGGTAGGAACAGTGAATGGTAACTAAGTTACAATGAAAAGCGGTTTTGAGGTCTGGTTTAAGGTGCTGACTTGATCCTACTCTCATTACCGGGTAAGCCCTAAGAACTTGGTCTCGTCAATCTACGACTGGGGATGAAATTTAAAGATGTGGTAAGTACGTGGGATTTGGGGGCAGTTTTAGGGGGTAAGTTGATCTTGACCAACTTCCCTGTTCCGGTACGGATCGTACACGTATTGAGCAGGCTCGTATCCTGGTCTTTGCTAGGGGTTGGCACAACTACGGATGGTGAGGGTTTAGCTGGCTGGTAGTAACAAATATATTCTAAATCAGGCCATGGCCAACAGATTCCCAGGTAGGTGTCTAGTTCCGATTGATGGTCGAACGGCATGAAAGGCGAGATGGGACATGGGGTGTTCTCCGGAACTGCAGATGGGGGTGCGTCCTCGCAAGTAGAGCCTACAGCAATCAGTATTTGCAGTTCTCTCTGTAGAGCTCGCCACTCTCTATGCCTATTCCTACTAGGTATTCCACCTCCCTTTCTATTAATTTGAACATCAAAAATCTTATAGGAGAACCAATACTTTTCTCTTCCTGCTGACGTGCAGTCCTGGAGGAATGTCTTCTCGAGACATGCCCAAGGCACTGACGGATGAATTTGTAGGAGAGAGTTGAGCGCCTCTGTGGGAAGGAGAGGGAGCTTTGGACACCCAGGAGCTTTGGTATGTCCTTATGGATTAAATGCCTTCTTCAGGCCCTGTCTCCTGTGGGGCTCGGCTCACTCACACCTAATCCGCAGGGGGATGTTAGGCAACACAAAACACTTTCAATTAACAGTAACATGAGAGGGTGATAAAATTAATAACGTCTGGAAAACACTGGGGAATCCTGGTTCAACATTCACTCTAAATGATTATAAACAATTATTTATTAAGTTACTTTACACAGGTGAAGGTGAAACTGGACAAAACTTATAATAAAACAAAATATTAGTTGCTCTAAGAGTTACGCAATTTACAGCGTTTGCTTCCCGAGGGGTGGTTGTCCAAATGGGACGTGATGACCTGCTACCGCGGAGTCAAGAAGAGACTTGGGTAAAGGGTGACGTGTGCCCAGATTACTGAGAATGTGGCACGGTCGTCCTGGCTTTGTCTGCGCTAGACCAGCGCGCATGTTTAGGGATTTATTGCTCCAATGTATGTTTCCGGCTTGATATTCTAACGGAACAAAGCTTTTAATAGCCTGGCTGGCTGGTCTCTTACAGCTGTCTACCTTCTGGTCCACTGTGGGTTTACATGTTAAGGTTGATGACTGGCAGGAGGTGTTGGGACTACCTGGCTTACTTATTGGTTCTTCAGCCGACTGGAGAATGGGGGCTGACTGCTGACAGGAGTTGACGGCGCAGTCCTTTGGCTTCAGATCGATGATACTGTGTTTGCCAACAGGTACCGTAGGTTCCAGGTGACTCTATCTGGGCTCCAGAACCTGGGGTTGGAGATCCTGTACATTACCTCAAATCCGTGCACTACACCACTCAGGACGGGGTGGTAGTCCTAGTGTGTACAGATATGCGGAGGGAAAATAGTATAATCGTATACGAAAGATGCCGGTTTCTCCAAAAACCTTACTAAGGCAGTGCGGTTTCGTTCTGCCTGTTTGTCCGCAGTTGGTGGAGTCAATACAGCCCGCTGCTTGGCAGCGAGATGAGCAATCCTTTGTTCCTCCTCCATGAGCCGTGACTCACCTTGAACGGCATAGAGTGTAGACCACCGCTGAATGATACAGGTCGTGCATCGTGGAAGTGAAATGGAACCCTAGAAGAGTGTACTTCCAGTAGCAGCTGACGGCACGAGCTCGGTGCTTCAGAAGGCCCCTCACCACTGGTGGGCAGACCATAAGCGTTGAAGCCGTGTGGGCCGCCTACCTGCAACTACTGGATGTGGTATCGCAACCACTGCCAGGCCATAACACTCGAGCAAATACCCCCGCCAGCACCTAGGTGCTCCAGTAGGGATACAACTCAAGCGTACTGTCTCTCCCTCGTCGGAGGAGTTTCTAGTGGTTGAGGCTCTGCTGTTCTATCCCCACAGGTGGTCGTCGACTGATGTATGTATAGGACTGGTGGACTCCAGAAGGAGGTTCCCAGTCGTAGCTAGTTCATATTAAAAACACCCGGTCTCGGTCAGCAGTGTACAATTTGTATCGTTCATAGCAGGCGTATTCAAGATTACTCTATAAATAAAACTCACAGCTTAGAAGAACAAAGCTGTGTTTATTAATTCCGTAATAAACACAGTGACTCGTGCTAACTCCTACCAAGCAGATGGGATGCTGGAAGTAACCTATGCAATCCAGGTGTAGGTGACCTGGTCCTAGGCTTTTCGGGAAATATAACTATTGATTGTTGAATAAATGTACTATACTATACTAAGCTAACTAGTTAAGGAATGGCTATAAGAGACAGAGAAGTTAAAGTCCACTGTTCTAGTAGCAGGACGTGTTAATGTTCAATACTACTGCAGGAGAAATTTCTGGTAACTGGTAAGTATTGGCATCACTGAAGCCTCTGGTCGCTGTTGCTGCAGGAGCCTCTGGTGGTGGCAATGGTAGAAGCTCCTGGTGGTTGCCGAAGACTGTTGTCAATGGGAGCAGCCTCTGGTACGCTGCTGAAGACTTGGAGGTTATCGAAGGCTCCAGCACTAGAAGTGTGGAGTAGTAGGATAAAGCGGCACGCATCAAGGGGTGTGAGGTTCAGACATCGAGGTTACCTCTGGAGCATCTTCCAGAAGCTGCAGGTTAAGCTGGTGTAGGATGAACCTTCTCACACTGTAGGTGATGGTAGAGCTTTGTACAAGGTATTAGAGGAGGAGGACTTGGTCAGACCAGGGAGAGCTCGCTGACCTATGCAACCTGCGAGTCGGTAAACTCTGGCTAGAGGTGCTTCTGAGCCTCCTTATATAGTCCAAAAATCTGTGCTTCAGAGCTCTTCCGGAGGTGCGGGTGATGGTAGCCTTTCTCGGCAGAGTCTGTTTATTGCAGGGTTGTGGGAGAGCCACACATTCCTTATCACCCCGAGTTGAGGTTGGAGACAGGGTTGCAACCTCCGCTCGAGGCTTTGCTGCTGTGACGTCACTGGGCGCAGGAGTGCTGCGCTCCTGTGGTGTCTCTCGTAACTTTCTTCTCTGCTATCTGTGGTCAGTGGTTCGTAGGGTAAAACAATCTTGGTTTCGAGAGGTTGGCAACCACATGTTGGGATTCCAGGCGGGCAGTAGAATTTTATAATTAATGACGTTAATTATGAGTGTGTCTGAGGTTGTTCAGTGCATGGAATCAACTCTGTTGGCACGTGAATGTTAGTCTGCCACTGTTGTGACTTGCCCCGAACTCTTCCTAGCTCGTTGATGGGGTGAAGTCGTCTGTAGTGTCTGTAGGCGCACTGCGCAGCAGTGTGGCATACGTCAATCGGCCACTCCCTGAAGCGACGCAGATCCATATTAAACAAAACTACTTTTGCTTCAGATTTTAGGGTGACTCCCCAATCGTAATACTGTGGTTGTAGCTCTGGGCATGCGCCTCTTCTGTGGCTGTGTGCAGCCTGCTGGAGTTGGAGCGCTCCCCATATCTGTCCGGGCGGCATCTGGTAACAATCACCGGGTTAACGGCCCCTCTTCCTTTTCCTGCCCCATCTCTCTCCCTCTTCGATTGCGGTCGGTGATGTGTCTCATCTCGTTTGCTGGTTACCATCCCTTCTTCACCATCACAGCTGAGAGGAGAGTTTTAGGATAGGAAATGTTATGGGAACATGTAGTTTTAGTATGAACCCTGCCCTTCCTAGTTCGAGGGCAGTTCACATACCAAACACTGAATCAATTTTTAAACAGCGTGTAGTACAAATCTTTGGTTTGCAAGATTTTGTATTTTTCTCTTTCCTTTACCTCTGTCCTCGAAATAAAAGTGTAGCTAATGGAAAATTATAAAAACAATTACACCCGCAAGGATTAGCAATGCAAGAGTTTACCGTGGCCCCTGTGGGACAATTTTAACTGGTCTGTTATCCAGCCAATGCTGTCGCAACGGTAAACCATTTGTGTGTTAAAAAGGTCAGAGTTCATTAAGTTAAAAAATATCTTTACACTCTACAATTCACCAGGGGTCCCCAATACATATAAAAGAAATAGAGCACAAGAAGACATAACCCCTTTCAAAACATACACAAGTTGTCACATTATACTGAATTGTAACAATAACTTGAACTTACCATTTGTAAGTGAATAATTATTTCTAGGTTATCAGCCATTTGCTGGGCACGTCACTCTTAGACTATGTTACAATCCTTCATTTTCCTTCTACACTTGACACATTGGTTAATATAGGCTATTATCTTTTTACCATTCTTAACCTCTAAGTTACATACACATAACTTTACACTCTCTCAGTTTCCTAAGTTACATTAATTTTGTAACAAATTTCAGGCCCTTTCCTTATTACATTACCACATAGAAGATGCTTTCACAAGTGGGAATGTTTATGCATTTGTGGAGACCTCTACGTTACTTAAGCAAGTACATTATTGTAATTTTTTTTCTAACCTTACGTACTGGATTTGAGTCTTCTCTCTACCTCTGGTAAAATTTATATAACCTACAACATTTTAGTTCCCTATCTTAAGTTACCATGTTTCTACTATTCTTATCTCCTAATTCACATTTCTTTCACTTCCTAGTTTATGTACACTTGGAACAATTATTCTCTCATTCTAAATTATGTGCAAACGTAATAGACTTGGACATTTACACAACTTTGTCTGTCCTCTTTGTCTTTGGGTGAGGACAACTTTCTCTTAATTTAACAACAGGGGTTTATCTGTCTGAGTCGAAGCTGATCCTTTTGCCGTACTACCGGCAGTAATATGTTACATTTACATACTTTCTTTTCATTTCTAACACATTATCTTCAACTCTCACATGGATTTCACCTTAAGGAATTTTCTTAATTTCTGTTCCTAACCTACCTCTAGGGGGTTATCTAGGTACTCATTCTCTATCCTTTAATGACAGTTACCCTCATCTTATTTCCTAACACTTATATACTTTAATCAGTTGATTCATTCAACTCCCTTTTTGTTTCCTGGGTAGTGTTACACTGGCGCTATTAGTACCTTTGTAATTTTAGTACGGCTAGGAATTTCCTGGGCAGCAGATACGACTCAAAGTGAGTTTTCGCCTTGTGCTCTTACTGCAATTTTACATGTGTCACTAAAGCAAAGTCGCCCAGTGTTGCATTATGAGAAGTGGTGAGGGTTATGCCGCATGTGTTCACAGACCCGCTGATAGGCTTCGTTGTGTGTACTCACTTCCTATGTGTGTTCACTGAGTTCTTGGACTCTATGTTAATTGTATTGTGCTAAACTTTTCAACACAAACAAAATAAATTTTATACTACCTTATTATCTGCTTAATTTATGTGAGCACTTGGGGGAATTTGGGTTAAGTCAAACATCAACTTTCCAGTTTGGGTATGTATTTTGCTTCTACGTTAATTTCCCCCATTTCCTTTTTGCAAGCAAGGGATCAAATTCTTATAACAACTCAGATAAAAAAAAACTATTATTTTACCTCTATGTTACGTGTACCCATTGAAAGCAGGAGAAGTCTACATTTAACAAGGCACTTTAGTGTGTAGGAACTCGGTTCCTATCAATGCATTTCAAATTCTCAACCTTGGAAGTTTCTTAACTAATAATTACATGGGTTTCACAAGTATTCAACGAGTATACAATTTGCACTTTAGGGGCTAGTACTTCTTGTCGCACTGCCTATCTAACCAGGTTAGGATTTTTTTGTAGTTGGGACGTTTTTCATCACCTAACCTTCCCTACTAATTTAGCTGATCGAGCTCTTGCACTCTCGTCTTTTTCGTTGACTCTTTCCTATTACTACCTAATAATTTTTTTATCTAAAATGTCCCAGTGAGAGACGTAGTAGTCAATGCTGGCATATCTGCCAGGTACTTGCTTGGGCGATACCGGCGTGGGTTGATAGCGCTTGTAGAGGCTTCGCTTCGGCGGTCGTCCTCTCTTGCGCCGTATTGCAGTGGAAGCGACTGGCAATCGGTATGTCGTAGGTGCCCTCCACGATGTCTCCTTACAGAGCCCCAGAACATGACGTGTACGTCTCGCACGTAGTGGGGTCGCTCATGAGGTGATGAGTGAACTAGGCGTCTGCTCTGGGACAGCGGTCTGGATGCTTGAGGCATCTGCTGAGGTCATCGCTCTCATAGCTGCAGGTTTACTTATCTTTGCTGTAGCTGCGTGGGTGACTGGTACGTGGTACTAGTGTGCACTTCCTGCTCCAGGTGGAGGATGGACTGTATCTGCAGCACCAACACTCTCGAGCATCCGGGAAACAGTGTTCACACCTTACATTATTCGCACATCTTGTTTTGCCTCCTCTCCAGCCATTCTTTCTTGCTCAGATGCATACGTTGCCTGGTTGACCAACGTACCAGCTATCATCAAGGACTGCGGTAAGCTATCTCCCAGTCTCTCGTCCATCTCCTTCTTTCTTGCTGTTGAAGGGAAAGAATAGGAAGGGTAGCAGGGCACATGACCTCATATCCCTATCCTTAAATAAATCAACACCAGATAATTTAGATCCAGGTGCCCAACACACTCACCATCTGCATTGCGGGTTGGGGTCCCTTTCCTCTACGATTACCTGAATCCTTTTGTCTCGCCCCAGTGGGGCGGCACGCCAAGGTGGATCTTGGGGTAGCGAGGAGAGTATGTGCGACTGCACTACCTCTACCTCATTGTCCAAACAACGGGTCGTGGGAGCCACTGACAGGATGTGGGGGGTCTGGATGGATTCCTGTCATGACATCAAAGTTTATCACCTCTCCCAATAATTGATTGACTTCAAGAGGGCTGACGTCGTGGTCAGCTTTGGGGCAGGTTTCGAGTGCAGTGTTTGGATAGACATGTCTCTATGGAAATCCTGTCTGTGGCTATCCTGGCTCTGGTTTGGGGGTTGATTGCTGGATACAATGCCCGCCATAGGTTTGAGTTTCCATGGGCTGCATGGCTCGAAACTCGGGACAGGTTTTACAGAGGGTGAGGGGTTCATGGTACGCTGTTGTCAGTCCCGAAGGTGCTGGCCTTGTCGGGCCTGAGTGGGGGATTTCTTCAGTGATATGCGAGAAAATTGCAGCAAAAGGGGGGAATGATGAGGGGAGGTGGAGGCAAGATGCTATCTTCTGGTGTTCGGAGGGGTTCTCCTTTCTGCAGCTTGCAGGGTCGGGCAGTCCCTGCCATAATGCCTGCCTGCGCAGGACCAGCAGAGAAATGAGGGGGCGGCGGGCGGTGATGAGGTTGTGTTACGCCCTGTGGACTTTCCCAGACATAGGGCAATTGTTTACTTTCATCTCTAGTGCACTTTCTGCCAACTCTTCAATGGTCTGCAGCCATGGAAGCAGTAAAAGATTTTTGAACGAGGGCAGGAGGGTGCAGGCGAAGCTGCAAACCCTTTCGTTTTGTTCTGGGTATACACATTTGTGTATGCATTACTTCTGGCATATGAATAACTCCACATCTTCATCCAGATTTTGTACTGTAAAGTGCAAATCCATTATTAAGCTGGACAGAATCTCGTCACCTGTAAAATGTGAAACAATCTGAGTTCGGAACTGGGCCCATCCTTCGATGAAATCCCCGTATTTGTCCCACCATTTCCTGGCAGGTCCGCTCAGTTGGTGGCGCACTCGGCTCACTTATTGTTTTGTCGGTATGAGGTGTTTCCTCTATTCTCGTTCGCACTCCTTAACAAAGTTTTCTGAGTCTTCGAATGCTTTTCCATGGAACTCGGGTAGCATGAGTTTGGTGGACAATCTGGAAGTTACCGGATTACTCCGTCCTACCAGGTTTGTTGGTTTATGTGTATGCTCGCATCGGCATACCTTGCACTGGTATACCTGTCCCGGGTTTCTAATATGCTTATCCGCCCATCCAATACAGTGATGGTGGAACTCACTGTTACAAAGTATACAGTGTACTAAGTACCTTCTTCTACCTCCGCATTCAGGCCATTGGCAGACCTGTACTCCGGCTTGTTTACACGACTGGCACCTATATTTTAGGCCGTCAGTACATCACAGAATGTCGTCTCATCTGAGACATACATAGTGGTAGTCTTTGACAATAGTTACAAGGAATGACGTTGATACCCGTTTCCTCACATGTCGGCATGGGACACTGTGTATTTCAGGTTTCGGCATCATTAACTTCAGCTAATTTGCCCTGTGCTCCTAGTAAACTCTCTTCGGAGTTGTACATGGTGGATTGATATTGGGCGCCATGGGGTATTTACTTAGACTCTCCAAAGTCAGGTAATTAGCTCCTCTGCAAGGAGACTTTTAGAAGAAGGGGTTTCGGAGGAAGGGGTGACTGGCTTGGTCCCAGCTCCCAAGTCTAAACTACATGAAGCTGAATGGTCCTACATTGGGGGCAACATTTGACGAGCACTAATAGGTTCGTTCTTGTGGTTGCAGATGCTGCTGTTATCTTTAGTCCCATGGACTTGTGGTTAGAGCGCTGACTATCCTCCTGAGCCCTGTCTATAGCCCTTCTCGCAGTGTGATCTTTATGCAAAATATTTGTCTTAGTCCGGTGGGTTATAGCTTGTTCACGTGGGGGCCGCCTAGTGGAAGGGTTATTTCTGAGTGGAGGATAATCAAACCCTAAGGTGATTCGAACTGTAAATGTCTCCTGCAGAGAGAGTGCAAATTTACTCACCGAGAGGGCTGCCAATAGACGGGACACCAGCTGTCCCACGTCACTTAGCCACGGTAGGAGTCGCAGATGATAACTACATTGCAATGAAAATGGGTTTTGAGATCCAGTCAGAGGTGCTAACTTGATCTGACTCTCATTACCGGGCAAGCCCCAAGAACTCTGTTTCGTCGGTCTACAGCTGGGGATGAAATGTAAAGGAGTGGTAACTGCGCGGGATTCGGGGGCGGTTTTAGAGGTTAAGTTGATCTTGATCCACATTCCCTGTTGCAGTATGGCTCGTATCCTTGTCTTTGCTAGAGGTCGGCATGATTACGGGTGGTGAGTGTTTAGCTGGTTGGTAGTAACTCACATATTCTAAATCAGGCCACAGCCAACAGATTCCCAGTTAGGCGTCAAGTTCCGATTGATAGTTGAACGGCGTGATAGGTGAGATGGGACATGGAATGATCTCCGGAACTGCAGATGATGATGTGTCCTAACAAGTAGAACCTACAGCAATCTGTATTTGCAGTTCTCTATGTCGAGTTCGCCGCTCTCTATGTCTATTCCTGCTAGGTATTCCACCTCCCTTCCTATTCTTTTGAATCTCAAAAATCATAGCAGAACCAATACTCTTCTGTACCTGCTGACATGCAGTCCTGGGGGAATGTCTTCTCCAGACACACCCAAGGCATTGACGGATGGATTTGCAGGAGAGAGTTGAGTGCCGCTGTGGGTAGGAGAGGGAGCACCAGACACCCAGGAGCTTCGGTATGTCATTGTGGACTAAATGCCTTCTTCATGCCCCGTCTCCTGTGGGGTTTGGCCTGGTCACAACTAATCCGCAGAGGGATGTTAGGCAACACAAAACATTTTCAATTAACAATAACGTGAGAGGATAGTAAAAAAAATTACGGATTCAACTAAATTATGTTTGACATAAAGTTTATTTTTACGTTTGGAAAACAACTGGGGAATCCCAGCTCAACATACACACTAAATGATTCGGCGGAGTCTAGGAGAGACTTGGGTAAACGGGTGCGAAGTACGGACGTCGAGGTTATATCTGGAGCATCTTGCTGGAACTGCAGGTTGAGCTGGTGTAGGAGGAGCCTTCTCAAGCTGTAGGTGATGGTAGAGCTTTGTACAAGCTAGGAGACGAGGAGGACTTGGTCAGACCAGGGAGAGCTCGCTGACCTATGCGGCCGGAGAGCCGGTGAATTCTGGCTAGAGGTGCTTCTGACCCTCTTTATATAGTCCAAAAATCTGTGTTTCAGGGCTTTTCCGGGGATGCGGGGGATGATAGCCTTTCTCCGCATGGGCTGTTTATTGCAGGGTTGTGGTGGTGCCGCACATTCCTTATCACCCTGAGTTGAGGCTGGCGGCAGGTTTACAACCTCCGTTCGAGGCTCTGCTGCTGTGACGTCATTGGGCACAGGAATGCTGTGATCCTGTCGTGTCTCTCGTAACTTTATTCTCTGCTATCTGTGGTCAGTGACTCGTTGGGTAAAAAAATCTTGATTCGAGGGTGTGGCTACCGCATGTTGGAATTCCAGGGGGCAGTACAATTTTATAATTAAACATGTTAATTATGAGTGGGTCTGAGGTTGTTCAGCGCATGGAATCAACTCTGTTGGTACGTGAATGTTAGTCTGCCACTGTTGTGACTTGCCCTGAGCTCTTCCTTGCTCGTTGATGGGGCGAAGTGGTCCGTAGTGTGAACAGGCGTGCTGCGCAGCAGAGTGGTATGCATCATTAGTAATGATTGTTTTTGAACAATATGCATTTTTCCTCATAGCTTGCTCCATTTGAGTGTATTTACTCACATTTTTGCACAATTCTTATTACACTTAAGTAGCCCATTTGGCTTATGACTACTGTATTAAACTACATATAAACAAGCATGAAAGTTCTTTTTAAATTAGGCAAAGTGAATTTACTTGTTTACCTTTTTACAGTTTTCCTTATAGCTCTTTTGGCTTACGGCATAGTTATTCAAGATTACTCACAATCCTTAAAGTTAAGTCTTTCTACTCACAAAATTGCTACAAAAGTTTACACTGTTATTATTATTTTTTTCATAGCCCTAGAGATTTTTATTACATAAGACACAAATTGATTATCCTCTACTACTGTACATTGTAAAAAGTAAGTTAAGCTTGTTGCTTGTTTACCTTTTTACAGTTTTCCTTATAGCTCTTTTGGCTTACGGCATAGTTATTCAAGATTACTCACAATCCTTAAAGTTAAGTCTTGCTACTCACAAAATTGCTACAAAAGTTTACACTGTTATTATTATTTTTTTCATAGCCCTAGAGATTTTTATTACATAAGACACAAATTGATTATCCTCTACTACTGTACATTGTAAAAAGTAAGTTAAGCTTGTTGCTTACTTATTAGTTCTAGTGTTTTTTCTGGAATACCAGAGTCTTTTCGAGTGGCCCGTGTGGTGCACTTGTTTTGAGTGGGTCAGTTCACTACTGTCGTATGCTTATGACTCTTGCTGTCATATTTTTGAAGTTCATCTCACCTAGTATCATTATCTCTTTAGATAGTAGAATGCCTCTACCAAGGCATTCTACTATCTACATTATTTCTAAATACAACATTACTGATGTACAATTTTTAGTTTGCTTAACGTATAGTAGTTTCTTATAACCTACTATTTCCACACTTGTGTTGCAGTTAACAATGCAAGATAGCGGAAAGTATGCAATAACTGACTTAGTTTCCCCTAGTGGCATTGCAGCTGGCTCTAAGATCAAGTTAGCCCCAGACTTCATACCTGACAGATGTTATCCTTTAACACTCTTATTACTAGAGATAGCTTAAATCTACTATGTACACATGATGAAGCAAGCATGGACAGGAAAAAAAAATGTAAGCAGTGACTTTATCCACTGTGTGCCCCAATCTTCGGCCCAGTCAGATGTTACACATTGACACTCTTTAACACTAATCTACATAGGTAGAACTCTAAAGATGTTTAGGTTCCCCTACGGCTCGCACTAAAGATAATCTGCTAAAGCCTTGCTTGTGCTCACACTCTTAAAACCATGTAACATAGGTAGAACTTTAAATATGTTTTAGTTTCCCCTGTCGCTTTGCGGATCACACTAAAGACAATCTGTTAAAACCCAGCTTGTTTCTCCTAAATTCTAAATTTTTATTTGTATCCTTATATCTAATTTTCTTACGTTACTAAAGGAAGCATTAATAAAAGCAAAATATGTACAAGCAAAATCAACTAGAAGCTTCCTAACATTTTTAAAAATACTGCAGCCATCCAGAAAAAAATAAAAGTTAATTAGTTGCACTTGACACATGCCGCTCCTACTACTAATCGACGAATACAACTCATCACTCTTTACATGAAGTATACCCTTACTTCAACCTATGTAAGAGTTGTCTACGTCAAACACCCATGAGAGTTGTGTATGCAACACTTGCACATAATTTCTAGGCCACTTAAATCTGCCGGGCAGCCGAGTACGTGGCCACAAGATTACGCAACAAGTGGTCACGCCGCCTCTCCTCCCTCCCCGCACTGAGAGCCTACAAGCCGCTTGCCACCGGGCAAGACCGAATGCTACAGAAGATGAATGAAGTCGTATTGCTGACTACTGCTGACCCGAGATTTTCAACTCTCACGCCACGGCAGGACGTCACACACCTTCCCCGCACCCCACTGCGGCAGCCTAGACTTGAGCACTATATAAGTCTGTGTGCGGCAGGGCTCCAGAGTTCATTCTTCATCCTCTCTTGCGACATCCCAGAGCACTAATCGGTGCTACGACCTCTGGAGATCTTAGAAGCTTTAAGTACGCCCCAAGCGGCTGCTTCCTGTCTCGACGACCAGTCAACCAACGAACACGCTAATATTAAAAAAAAATTCACTCTGTCTCTTCTAGAAACCCGTTTACTTAGTACAGTTTAACAGTAATTCACTTTGTATTCATCTAGAACTATATTCTATCCCTTGTAACCTAGAACCAGGTTGCCTACACCTGGATAATGCAGTTACCTTCAGTACTCCAATGTTCGGTAGTAGGTAGCACGGGTCGCATGTTTATTGAGTTCTCAATAAACTTCTATTGTTCTCTATCCTTAAGCTTTTTCTTCTTTAGAGTACTATTCTGTTTCACTGACTAGAAACAAGATACAATGTGTACTGCCGACAGGAATGGGGAGATTGCTAGTTAATCAAATTAGTTTGACTACGGACCCCCTTCCGGAGTGCACGAGTCTAAAAACACACATTAGATGGCCACCTGTTACTTTCCAGTAACCCGAGCACAAATTAAGTGCTGGAGGGGAGAAACAGCGGAGCCCCAACCACTAGTAACACCTTCATCCAATGAGGGGCTACATGCTCGGGTTATTTCCTCGCTTTGAGCACTAAGTAAGTGCTGAAGTGACCATAACCTTAGACTTGTCGCTCAACCTTGCCTGAACGCACAACCAGTAGAGGCTTGGTGGTCCACACGGCTCTCTATCTCTGATCAGCCTGCAAAGCGTGGGGGATCAGTGGAGACTATTACCCAGCTCGGCCAGCAAGCAACTATTGGGTGAACACTGTATATACTGTTCTTGTCAACGTGCACTACGTAAATTGTTAAGCCGCATTACTCTATGCCTTACAAGGTAAGACGTGGCCTCAAGCGTACGGAGCAATACCAAGCTTACATTGCTGCCAAAGAGTGGTCTGCATTACCACCTCCTACGAAGGAAAGGCAGGCGTAACAGGATTGCATTGCCACACTCAGACGCCAAGCAGTCACGGCTGCTCCGGTCATAATTGTATACTTTTCACAGTCCTTCCGTACCAGCCAGGAGTACCACCCGGTGTTGAGAGGGTTAGTTTATCAGTCTGAAGCTACGTACGGCTGGTCCAATCCACACTTCTGCAGCAGAGAGTCATCCGCCTGGAATCGCCGCTTCAGAGTGGGATGAGTCAGCCACCACTGAGTGAAACCAACAGGCCTTGCCAAACACTGTTAATCCTAATTAAAACCACGCTATTGGTATAGCGTTAAAATCCTAGACAAACGTGCCATTCAGACTTAACTGGGCACGGGTCAAGAGATTTTCTGACGCCCAATGCAGAGCGTCAGACTATTAACTATACGCAGTGAATGTCCGAACTAGACCAACCAGGACCCAAAGAGCTAAGCGTCAAGCCGGTGAAGCTGAGCAGACTTCGGGGAGTCCCTGAAACACCCCGTGGCACCCATAACCACTAAAATGTCGGTCTCAGAGGTCAATACCACCACCGGCGAAAACCGCGACAATGAGCATGACATACCCGACGCACAGTGTAACCATGCCAACAGTGTAGGCAGTGGCTCACTACAAATTTAACGCACATACTGTGCTAAGATATTCTATTATGCATGCCTAGGCTGGCCAGATGAGGCCTGTGATACAGAATTATTAGAATGCCGATGTGCTGCTTGCCGTCAACAACCCATGTGCTTCTGCAATGAAATCACGTGTGCCGGCCGAGGCATTAATCGTATCAGGTGCATGACATGTAGCGAACCCTACCATCACTTATGTATAGGCTGACCTGAGGAACGCGTCTCTATGCCTGGGATGGCCTATCAGGGTGAGAGGTGCCGATGAAAGCATACCTCTCACTCCTGCAGATCCAAACCGTTCCATATTTATATAAACCAGGGACAGCACCTGGCCATCCAGCAACCGGTAGAGACGACATTCAGATTACCAATTTCGCAGGCCGACCCCATGAGGACCCGGTAGCATTCACGCAAGAATGTGAAAAAGAGTTCAGGGAAAGGGACCTGCCAGCAAAACAATGGTTCGACCGGGCCCAATTACATTTGAAAGGCCTTGCCCTCACCTGGTGGGAACGATATGGCTAATTCCTGACTGGCTGGAAGCAGTTCAGTAACAGGCTCACTGCAGAATTCACTGGCGAGGAGGTGTTAGCCAGACTGATGACTTAATGAAGCTGACTTCTTCATACGGAGGAAGGAACAGATGTTTCGATGCATGTTCCCCGGAGTCAATGTTCGTTCCATTAGTTGGATGTTACTAACTAGTCTCAGGAACGTTCTCCTTATGTCTAAACCTACACCTTGGACAAACTGATTGACCAAGCCTGAGAAGCTGTATAAAACTTTGCAGCGCAAGCTAGTCTCGAAAAACCTGTATCAACCAAGGCCTCTGAAGTTCAAGCTCCACCAGTTGTACCTCTTAAAAGTGCACCAGCTCCAACCACTCGCATAGAATTTGTACCAAAATGCTGGTCCAGAGAACCACTGGAATAAGGACTGTCCCAAAACCAGAGGGGTCTGCAATTCCACCCAACAATGTTAATCGAACACCAGCAACTATCCCAGCAAGACCGACTGGAAAACCAACTCCCGATAGCAAGACGGGAAATGCCACTGCCGGGGAGCAAAGCGGGCCGCTACCACCGGACACCAAGGGCCCATCATCCAGGGTTTAAATGAGGAACCATTAGTCCCCATAACCCCTCATATAGAAGTAGAGATAAATGGGAACAGATTACTGGGGCTACTTGACTTGGCAGCAACAGAAAACTTTATCCGAAGAAATTTCCTGACTGCCGAGCAACTAGAGGGCATGTGCCCCCAACGGAAAATCATACAAATGGCCCAGTATGATACTACTCTCTAGGTTGATGGCCGAATTGTCCTACAGGTAAATCTGCATCGCCTCTCTGCATCTACCAAATTTATAGTATAGCCAGAAAATTCTGAAGTAGTGATACTAGGTTGCCCATGGCTACGGCAATAACAGTGCATCATAGACCACGGGCAATGCCGTGTGCACATGGGCGAGAAGGATAGGATTACCGTAAACTGGGACAACAGTCCAGACAACATTGTACCTACACCTATCGAACCTGACCGAATCAATCACGAGCTTGGTGAGACAGAATTCAACCAGCTACACGAAGTATTAAATGAACATGCTAATGAATTCGGACAAGGAGGGTTGTTACGCCAGACTAGGTCAATCCAACATGAGATCTGGACGAAAACAGATGTCCCCGTGAACAACTGACTCTTCAGGGTGTCAGCATGCGCCGTGACTTAATCATGGAACAAGTAAACGACATGAAGGACCAGGGGATTGTGAACCCTCAAATTCACAGTATAATTCCCACATAGTCCTCGTCCCGAAGAAAGATGGAAAACTTAGATTCTGTGTCAATTATACGGGTCTAAATGAAGTAACACACCGTATTGCCTCCCCAGCTATCGACCTAACACACACCCTGCGTGACATCGGCCAAGCAAAAATTTTTAGTACCCTGGACATGGATTCCGGGTATTGGCACATTGCAGTACACCAGGGCACCCGCAAGTACACTGCATTCACTACACCCGAGGGCGAAATTCTAATTCCGAGTAATGCCATTTGGGTTGAAGAATGCCCCTGCCATATTCCAATGCCTCATGTCTGAAGAGGTACTAATTGGTTACATCGGAGAGTTCTGTTTTACATACTTCGATGATGTAATAATATATTCCAATAGATGGGAGGAGCATCTTGGACACTTGCAGCGAGTTCTTGAACGACTAGAACTCCGTGGAAAGACTTGCAAGCTGTCAAAGGGCTATTTTGGCAAGTCATCCTTGGATTACTTGGGACATGTCGTGTCACCAGAAGGGAACTTCCCACAACAAAATTATATTCGAGCTATTGAAGAGGATGACAAACCAACAAACAAGTGACAGCTATGAAGGTACCTGGGTCTGTGCAACAGGCTATGTAATTTCATACCAAACATTGCACAACACATGGCACCACTTTACCCACTCCTTGAGAAGGACACTCATTGGCGATGGGGACCGGAGCAACGACAAGCTTTTATAAAGCTGAAAGCCAGCTTCACAAACATCAGGCAACTCACCGTCTGCAAGGAGATCAACCGTTAATACTGCAAACAGACGTGTGTAAAAATGGTCTGGGCGCAATATTATATCAACACGATGAGAACGGCCAACCTAATCTGATAGCTTACGCCTTAACCCGGCTTAATGCCATGGAGCAGTGCTATCATATTAACGAACAGGAATGTCTGGCCGTTATCTGGGCAGTGAAGAAATATCGCTACTATCTCGGACAACACTTCATGCTGCGGACCGACTCAAAAGCCCTCCAATGACTACACGAGTCACAGAATGCTAAACTCGGACGGTGGGATATGTTCCTCACGGAATTTGATTTTGAAGTTCAACACTGCCCAGGTAAAATGAACGACCTGCTAGATGCCCTGTCCCGATTTCCTACACTGGAGTAAAAAGCTGAAGATGAAGAGGAGGAAAGAATGTCCCTTCCCCCTCAGATCAAAAGAAGTCCAGAAGAACAAATCCACCTTCTTCAGCTTCAAATTACCTGCCACCAGATAACATTGAATCAGCAGGAGGACCTCAACATATGCCGCCCACTACGGGAACAGCTCCAACATTTTGAATTACGGGATGATGTGTGGATGCGTAGCGGACAACCCAATACACCCTGGAATATCTGGTTTCCACAGCAGTTAAGCGCCAATATATGCCGGCACCACCATGACCACCCTCAAGCTGGTCACCCGGGCACAAGGGAGACCCTGCTAGACATCAAAGTTCAATACAGCTACGGCGGACTAAGCCGCAATGTCCAGCAGTATGTAAGCAACTGTGTTACGTGCTGTCGTGAAAAAAGAATACCCAGCGCCACCTCCTTCGACGTGACCAAGGAGACCCAAGACGGTGTGGACACACATCGCAGCCGACCTCATGGGGCCCTTCTCATGCAGTACCAAGGGGAACTGTTACCTGCTAGTAATAACTGACCAGTTCTCAAGGTGGGTAGAGGCCTTCCTCCTACCTAGCCAAGAAACCGCCCCAATTGTGAGGAAAATAGAAATGGATATATTCCCACTATGGGGATACCTAAAGGCCATTTTAACTGACAATGGCACTCAATTCACGAGTCGCCAATGGCAGTCAGCTTACCAGGGATGGGAAGTAGAAACCTGGACTACCCCAACACACCATCCCCAGGCCAACCCCACTGTACAAAGGAACCAGGAGATCAAAAAATGCCTTCGTATCAGTGTGGAAAACGACCACCAACATTGGGACAAGCACATCCCAAAAACTCTTTCGTAGAACCAATGAAGTGGTCAGTACAAGCCCTAGTGTACTCCTGGGCCAAACACTCCGCCGACCAGGTGACTGGCAATGGAAAAGTGAGCCCACTGATATGCCTCAACCCGAGGACATCCGGCTAGCTGTCCTAGCCAGAACTACTACTACCCAAAAGGCCCAGGACGAATATATTCGGAAGAAGTATACTATACTGAAAACAGGGGTATGGGAATTCTCCCTAGGTGAAATGGTACTACTAAGGATGCACCGCCTCAGCAAGGCCAGTAACTAGTTCAGCGCTGGCCTCGCTGACAAATGGGACGGCCCATATCGTATTGTCGGAAAAAAAGACGTCTATTGGGCTGAAGACGTACGAGGATGAATGCGAAAGGCCACCCAAGGCCAGATACGACCCTATCCAGGGGATATACCGACACTTGGGGACGACGCCGCCAAAAGAGAAACACCTGGTCTATCCGAAGATGAGGACGAACCTCCACCCATAAGGGTAATTCCCGATAACGAGCCAGGACCTTCGACGAGGCCAGAACCGACACCTATCGTCACTGAGAGGACACCTAGCTACATCGTGCCACGGAAACCAGATGTAAAACAACGGCAAGGCGCATTCTCCATCAGATCAGATCCCTCGACGCCATGCAGCTATGCTGAGAAAATCACAGCCAAATGCGATAAGGCAATCCCTAGCTGCTCCGAATTGTCATGGCGGAGTCCACGTGACAGACAACCCCATTAGACACCCCGCCGATCAAGCCGCATTAGCGAGCAATCGGAAGCACCATCTGTGAGAAGGGTAAGAATCACCCAAGCCCCTACCTCTCCACCTAGTACAACTCCAAAGCCAGAAGTCGAGGCCGTTCCAACTTCCACAAAGTCATTCTCTGGCTCCGAGGGTGAAGTATTTTCGCCACTAGACCACCGGAATATGCTCCAGACGAGAGCGCGGAGGCCGCCACTAGACCACTGTAAATTGCACTCAGCACGAGCACCAACTCTGCGGAAGAGAAGGAATCACTAGGGGCAGTGGTCAAGGACATGCCAACTTCCACGAAGTTGGCCACTGCACCCAACGGTGAGGAACTCCCGCAGCCACGGACGTCGAGCTCCGACGAGAGTGCTCCGCCCCAAGAACCTGTGACGCGGGAACTCCCGCAGCCACGGACATCGAGCTCCACCGAGATTGCCCCGCCCCACGATCCTGCCACGCAGGAACAACCCTACGGCGCCTGAGGACGAGAGACGTGATCCACTTCTCACTCAAGAGGCCACTGTATCGACAGACCTTGAGAACATTGATGTCTCCCACTACCCCTCAGCTGGAGTAACACCTGCAGTGGAGGTTGAGAGTTCTCTCCCTCCCACTGCCTCGTCGCGGGACCTGGACATCGAGATCGTCGATGCCTCCAATGACCCGGCCCCACGATGGGATGCGTCCGCAGGCAAGGTGGAGAGCTGTCTCCTGCCGCAACTCCCTTGTCCTGCGTCAGGTTAGTTTATCAGACCGAGGCTAGGTACGGCTGTTCCAATCCATACTTCTAGAGCAGAGAGTCGTCCGCCTGGAATCGCAGCTTCAGAGTGGGACAAGCCAGCCGCCACTGAGTGAGACAGACACCCCTCACCAAACACCGTTGAGCCTAATTAAAACCACGCTATTGGTCTAGCAATAAAATTCTAGACAAACGTGCCATTCAGACTTAACCGGGCACGCGTCACATTTAAGGTGCCACTGTTAGAAGCTGATTAAATCATTGCTTTGCTCAGCCGTGCCCCCAAATGCTCTGAAAATAAAGTAACTTAGTTCTAACACTATGACATATTATTCCCACATGTGCATTTGGTTCACATCTCGGCATGATGTTTCCCGTAGGCCCAAGTCCTGATTGTCAAACTTAACTACTAATTACTCTACACATCTTTTACTTTCATTTTGGCTATTCTACAATATACATGAGGTTGTACGCTAAGGCCTAAGTCACTAATATTCTTTTCTCTCACTTTTTACCTATTCTCACTTAATTGTTGCACTTCACTATGGCTGAGCCGTGATGTAGCTCACCTGAAAACTTTCGCTGCACTATTTATTATATTTATTTTTCTTTCAATTTGCCCTGGAACTGCGTAAGTCTAGATGAAACTGGGTACACTGCTGGTAGACTCAGTTTCTCCGGGGTTCGGGGCGTTGATGTCGGCCACTTGAACTTCCTGGCAGGTATTCACTGTGTTTCTTTGTAGCGGCCACGTACGAAGGGGGTGCGGTATGCACGTGCCAGTGATTCCCTCTGCTGGTTGTCGGCATCTTCTTCAGGCTTCGTTGCATGTCATCTGGAGTGGAGGCTTGTGTAACTGCTGCACCTAGGTGACTGCTTGTTGTTCCTCACTCCTGCTTGATGGGGTGGCGGCTATGCTGTGTGGGCCCTGCAGCAGCTGGGTCCGCACTCCATCTGGGTCCTCCGTGATCGACAGGGTGAATGGGACCTCAATGTTAGGTGGGGAGGGGAGCCAGTGTGGTCCCGCACCTCTCCTACGTACTTGTAATCTCTCTTATGGGGCTGCTTGGTGGTAGTCACATAGTTTTGTTGCTTTCCCTTCAGCTTGCAGAGTGATGGTTTGGACCATAGGTACTGGGTGCACCTCTGCACCCAGTACTCTGGTGGGAGTATCTCAAGACTAGGCGCTTTGTAGCCTGCGGCCGAGACACATCTTCTAGTCGTGCAGGTATCCTAGTGTTGTCCAACTGCCAGTCTTCTATATTGGAAGATGGGACTAGAAACAGGTCATGGGAGAGACGTCAGTAGTTCACTCCTAACGGGGGGTGGAAGGTGGCAATTCTCCCTTCCCTATCGCTGGTGTTCGTCTCCTCCGAGGAGTCCAGGGTTTGACCTTGTGCACTGGAAACGGTACAAACTCGTTCTCTTTGTCATTCTCTATTGCTTGGAATCTCTGAACATTCATTAGTGGGGTCCTGCAGCAGAGGATTCCTGCTTTCAGATGGTGTGTTTGTTAGTAGCCTAACAAAATATTGTACAGTCCACCTGGGGCGTGCCTCCCAGGGGATTGTGTTATTAGCTCACCCCATACTAATCTGTTTGATTTGAAGGGGTTGGCTGGAGTTTTGGGGTGAAGGCAGTGCGAATCTCTCAGCGGTGGCGCTTCTCGCCTGGTTCATATTTTTATTCAGCTGGGTTCTAAATGGAGTGTCTAGCTCTCTTGTATTCTCTTCCCCCTCCCAAGACCTTGGGGGGTCAGGCAGTCCATGTGTTAATGCAGCTCCGGGCAGAACCGACACGGAGGCGGAAGAGGGTTGAGAAGAGAGGGTGGCGCTTGGGCTGTCAGCTGTGCAGGGAGAGGAGGAGCATATAGACCTTGGCGGTAGCACACACTGGCCTGTTGCTTGTCTCCAGCTCTTTTATTGTTTTTCTCAATCTCCCTCGCTGGTTCTGTGAGCTCATCTATGGAATTGGGTTTTGGCGTAAGAGATTTCTGTATGTGGGAGGAGGGTGCGCATAATATACCCCCCGCAGCCTTCCTCTCCTTCTAAGGGACATACACACTGAAATAACTGTTCTTTCCTGCGTATATAAATCTCTGCTTCCTCCTGAGGCATACACATGTGTGGAATTCTGTAACGAGGCGGACAATTACCTCCTTACCAGAGAAATGGTTAATGAGGCATGTTTTTAGAGCTCCGATGGGGAAACAAATTTTTTGTACTTTTTCCACCATTCTTTTGCCTTTCCAGCCAACTGGTCATGAGTTCAACTAACCCATTGCTTATGGGGGAATTTGGTGTTCGAGAAATTCACATTCATTACGGAATGCAATCGGGTCCTTATGCTATCCACCCCCAAATTCTGGTAAACCAAATTCGGTGGAGATAGGGGCTGATCCTTGGTTATGGTTGGCTCTGGGATTAGAGGGTCTGTATTCGTGATGGTTTTGGCACACGTCACATTGATACACTATGCCAGGACGAGTGTTCCACTTGTTGGGCCATCCTATAAATACATGGACTGTAAAAGTGCCCTGTCTGGTGCACTCTATAGCCAATTACATCTATATGCTTGTCGGTTGCGACATATTTCACAGCAGTACTCTAGTCCGTGTGTGTAACAAGGGGCATCTTCCCACCCTAAATGGATGTAGTGGATGCGCTGCCAACAGTATGCACAATTAATAATGTGTCCCCCGGTCCTGGGACACGTGTTCAGGGTAGACCTCCGGCTTGTGGAAGAGGACTTATCACTGGTCCTTCCTTTGATCTCACTGTGCCTACTTCATTCGGAGTTAGACATTATGGCTTTCTGACTCATAGATGGGCGCCACAAGATGTTTACACAAAGATTCTCTAAAGTCTTACCTACGTGTCATGCAACTGCTCGTAGTTCAACGAGTGTCAACAAAGTAGGGGGGGGGGTGAGGGGTGTGAACGTGGTAACTTGTTTCGAATAGATGTTTAGGGTACACTTTGCTGTCCTATTGGGTGCCAAGGTTTAACGCCGGTGTCAACAGTAGATGCGGTCACGTCAACCTTGGGGGTTTGGCACAAGTTCTTTTTGAACTTGTGTTTTTAGACTAAGAAAAAGGGTTTACCTGTTTAGTCTAAGCTACACAACGGAGATAAATGCTTCTCTGAATCTGAGGACAGCTAACATCCTGCATTCAGGGAGGGTTTAGCACAAAACTCAAGTGACAGGGTGTGTCTGACTTAGTTCGTAACTGTCAAGGCTGAAGTAAAATGGCTTATGTCCCACATTGGGTACCATATTTAAGCCTGGAGGGATTCCTAAATTAAAACAGCTTAGGCTCATGTTTAGGGAGCCGTATTCAAGCCATGGATGTGGGGTTCTGTGTTGCGAATTTTTCCACTTCTTCATGTAGTTAAAATAAAGGATTGGTTAAATTGCTGGGAGTGAAGTGTGCTCACCTGCCAGAAGTGTTTCTAAACCCATATTCTCTGCTTTTTACCTCCTTGGTTACTAGACCAGCCCAGGTCAGCTCAGGGTAAACACAATATAAATTCCGTTTAGGTTGGGGGTCCTAAAGTTGGTAAGATGAGTGCGGTCTACAATTCCTTACTCTCGGCCTAGACCAAGATAAAAGAGCTATAAATCCTAACGTGAAAATCACTCTAGGTTCCTTTAGACCAGAAGCCGGGGATTTGATCACTGACAGATACTTCTAATTAAACTAACTAAACTAATTAAACTAAACTAACTAAAACATGTACTTCCAAAAGCTTCAGGAAAGTGTAGGGGTTGGTCCCATGAAAAATGTAAACGTAAGTCCCATCGATTTTCAGGTCCGCGGGAGGGGAGTGGGTGGTGGTTAAGGTCCTTTTTTTTTTTTTTTTTTCCACTTATAACTTGAAAATGGTGCATCACACAGAAAATGTATGCTCTAGAAGAATGAAAGACGATTAAATTCCCTACAAAATGGTATACATAAGTTCGTTCCTATATGTTACGGTTTCCGAGATATCCGCCGGCCAAAATGAAAAATTTTTCTTAAAAAGTTGTTTTGCCTCACGCTTTTCATCAAATTTGCCCTTCTAGATCTTCACTCTTTCGTTTTAAAGTAACATCACCGGAGAGAAAGTTGTTTGACACACACACACACATGCACGCACGCACGCACACACACACATACTCCCATCCAATGCACGAGTAGTGATAATTCCGTAGGCAGTAATTCCACTGTATCATGTTCAGAACTATGCATTGGCAAGCGGAGACTGAACAAGGGGCATTGCAAATTCTGGCGGCGTTTACTTCGGCTTGGGTGCCATGGGTGTCGAATTGACTCATCTCTGAGTCGGACATGTTACAAACTGGGCACCACGGGGTGTTTCTCATGACTCCCCGAAGTTGTAAATCGGCTCCTTGGCAAGGAGTTGATGGTGAGGGGGTGGGGGATGAGGAGGCTGGCTCAGTTCCTACCCTAAAGGCTGAGCTACTTAGGGTGTTTGGCCCCACGTTATGCGTCAATTGACAAGTGCCCCTCTTGGGCTTTACTCGCTAAGAGGTTGATATGCTAATTGCCCTCTCGATTACGGCGTATGGAGGGGAATCAAACCCAGGGTAAGGCGGAATGATATGATTTCCCTGCCAGGCAGCTTCACTATCCTCACAACTAAGGCTGTCAAAATGTGGGACGCCAACGATCCCAGGGATTTGAATGAGGTGTCAGTCGGTGATTATTCGAGGGTGATGATGGCAGTGAATGATCTGGCACATGTGACAAGGTTTATCCACAGTGGCCTTGTCGGCAGACGTGCGGGGACAAAGTTAGTCCGGCTTTGATTTCCCCAGAGTACGGGGACAACATTCAGTTAGAGTCGAACCCCGACTATTTTCCCGGATACCAACTTTATTGAGCAGAAGTTTGGCAGAGCTTCCATGAATATGTGTCGGACCTGTATCAATTTGCCAGAGGCTAATTTAATGATGCTAGAGAGAACTGGGGTTACCTGAACGGGGAATACCTAAAGGTCTGGAGAAGGTGTAGGTAACGCAACCTCTGATTGTTCCGGGGAAGTATCCTTCGGTTCGTCATTTTCGGGTGGACACCAGTCTAGCCAATGCTTTAATGGGCCCTCATGTGTGGGTGGTATTATGGTGTCGTAACACAGAGGCAGATTAGCAGGTTTACTACGTAACAACTCTATTCAATTTGAATTTACTATGAGACTGTTAGTAGTTAGCTGTCTACCTAGGGCGCGTCTCTTATGGGGCCTCTGGCGGCTCCTAATTCCGCCACGTTTGTGGTGCATTGATATAAGGGCTCGCGACCTATCTGCAGACGTAGAAGTCCTAGGTGGGATTGACTTTACAATCGTTCGTAAGGACCTGCCGTGAGATGGGCAGTCCAGGTATCGAGTTGTTTATCAAGCAATGGCTGAGGATGCACTAAAAATCCAAAAACCCAGAAGCAGCGGCGTGCCCCTTTCGGGCTTAAATGCCAATCCCTTCAGGCCCCATCTCCTGTGGAGTCCAGCATATCTCACAACCGTTTACTGACATATCTTATAATTGCAGAGATTAATTTACATACTTGAATAGAATCACACAGAAATATAAGCAAAGGAACTAAGCAACAACTGCGGTAGGCAACACACAATGTTTCTATTCACGTAATATTTATCATGCCAAGAGGAAATATGGCGGAAAGGTCCGGCTAAATAGATACACTTTAAGAGTTAGCTACAATAATAATATTAATAATATAATGAGCTGCAAAATAGGCTAAGGCAAGCCTGATAAAATAAAATAATTAAAATTGCAAAAAGCTACGAGACACAATTTACAGTGTTTGACGTTACAAGAGGTTTTGTCCGGGGGGACGCTAATCACGCAATGACCTGCTACTGCAGCAGTCAAAGGAATTTGACTATGGTAAAGGGGTAGTGGGTACAGGTGTTTGGATTACCTTGTGGATAGAGTGCTGAACCTGGCGGTCAGCTGGTGTGGACGAGCCTTGTACAAGCTAAATGACTGGATCCTGACGGCCTTTTCAAGCTACAGGCTGGAGAGAATGGCTGCCTTCCTAAACGGTGGGCTGGAGTTCGAGCCGTGTTGCAAGCCACTGGAGAGGAGAGTCTTCGGAGACTGGGTTGAGCTCGAGAACCTATTTGGCAGGTGAGCCCGGCGCCTTTGCTGGGCCATGGTGCTGGACCTCTATTTATACTTGAAAAACTCACCATTAGCGATTCTTCAGGGTGCGGGGAGTAGCATAGCCTCCCAGTGCCGGGGTAGGTTTATCGGGGTGCTAGAGTGCCCCACATTTTTTATCTCCCCGCTTGGAGGCAATGACGATTTTAAGCACCTCTCTCGGGGGCTGGCTGGATGTGATGTCACAACGCCACAGGGGTCCTGCAATCTCAGACGTTGATTGGAATTGCTTCCACGGCTAACCAAAGGGTAGTGAATCTTCAAAATTATTTATTTTATTCCTAGGGGTGGCGCTTGCATGCGGGATTCCGGGTGGACGATGCATTTCATAATTAATCAAGTTAATTATTGCTACGTAGTTGGCCATCCAATGCTTGGCGTCTGTTTGTTCGACACCTGAAACCCTTGTTGCCACTGTTTGTGACTTGCCCCAAGCTTAGGTCACTCGTAGATAGGGCGAATCACAGTAGAGAGTGCTTCTCCGCTGCACAGCATGTTGGTATGCGTTAATCTCTATGTGCATGAGCGACCAGAATTTGATGGTGCATTTGTTTTATATCACCTGTAAATATAATCATTTGAATTCGAAACCGAAGCCACTCTTCTAGTATGTCCCTTTGAAGCTCAAGTCCAGTCAGCAATACATCGTTCAATGACAAACCAGAGCTGACCTTCGCAGATTCAACAAACACAACTCAAAGTTTGGTGGTGGTACTATCAAGCTTGTGCATACAGTGATGTGGGATGTAATAGCAGCAACAGGAATTCACACGTGACTCATATGACCTGAATTAATATAATCTTTCATAAATGAAACACAACTTGCTTTGAGATCTGGCTGGCATTTAAAATGAGGCTCACGTGAATGGAAACAACAAAGTGCAGTGGAGTATTAGTTGCCTAGGTCAGGGTTTGGACTCTTGAAGGGAAGTACAACACTGTAGGGACCATTTTCATCATGAGCACAGCCTTCTGCAAACAACTTTTCACAGAGGACATCATCTGGTGATGGTGTTGGTTTATCAGGAGGCAGTTCTTCCAGTTTCCAAAGTTGTTCCACAACAGTGTCCAGTGATGGATTTAACAAACTGGAAGCCACAAAGAATGATGAAATATGTGATGATTGCAAATGAGGCAAACTGCTGTCAACCCTTCCCATAACGCTCCAGCCAAAGTGCATGTCCAGAGCTACTGGAGTACCAGGTGGTCCTTCACACGTGCTTCCTTTCAATAAGTAGGGAAAAAGCTCTGCACCCAGCAGCATGTCTATTGACCCTGGAGTCTCAAAGGCTGGATCTGTCAATTGCAGATGGGCAAGATGGCTCAAGGCTTAGGGGTCCACAGGTGCAGATGGGAGCTGTCCAGTTATGTGAGGTAACACAAAGGCATCTATTGAAAATATTGTCCCTGTCTGTCCACAAGGCTTTAGCACACAAGAAATCACACCACAAGCACTGTTAAGTGATGCTTGAGAGAGCCCCTGAAGTGGTTGAGTTTTCTTCCTGCAGAGGATAGCCAAGCGAGATAAGAAATTTTCAGAGGCGAAATTGGCTTGACTACCAGAGTCCAGCAACACTCTGATGGGTTGGAAGGCCCCTGACATATCTTTTACATAAATTACAGCAGTTGACAGCATAACCACAGCACTACTGGGTGTCCTCAAAAATGAGGAGCACACTGTCACAGCATAACTTTTATCACCACTCGAGCTGCTATCTGGCACACTTGAGCTGCTATCTTGGACATCTAAGAATTGTCCTCATCCATCTGAGACATTCTCTCGAGTGGATGGTTCTGGGAAGTGCAGCAGGGAGTGATGCATTGACTTGCAGTGATGACACAAGACTGCTGATGGACAGTTTTTGCATTGGTGCGGGGGCTGCAAACAGATAAACATAGTTTGAGTTCCTTGACATGTGAAAATCGTTCCTTATGTGGCTTCTGTTGAAAGTGGGGGCATTTGTACAACAAATGTGCTGTGTTGCACAAACTGCAAGAAAAGGTAGGTTTCATCATAAAGACATTAAATGAATTCTAACCTTTAGCCAGTTTATGATCTACTGAAACCTGCACAGGTTTGATCTTTGAGGGTGCCAGCCTAGATATTGATGCAACTGCTTCCATAATATGGCAATATTTTTATAAAAACTGCACAAAGGACTTGCAAGTGGGGAGCTCAGTGTCTGTCAATGCCATCTCCCACTGTGTTTGAAGTGGGGCATCAATGTTTCCTGCAAAGGATGGGCAGAAAAATTAAGCCCCAATGCTGCACAGGAACCTTCAGAGCTTCCAGTGCTGCCACATTCTCTGTTACAACTGTCAGCATCTGTCACAGTGAGGTGGGCGATTCAGAGGATACTGTGGGTGCTTCCAGCAGAGCTTCCACATGCAAAGAAACAATCTTTTATTTGAATATTGCTCTGAAAACAACTTCCATACAACTTCAAAATTTTTAACTGACATAGGCAATGCTTGGATCACACTTAATGGCTCAGCATAAAGGGACAACTTTAAATAGGACAACCTTTCGACTGGAGTTAGGTCAGGGTGATCAGCTACAAGAACACTGAACAAGTTGGAGAAGTTCACCCTGTCTTTTGCATTTCCACTGAACTGTGGCAAGGAGATCTTGGGAAGTGATACATTTACTTTCCATGTGCTGGTAACTACTTCCTGATCTGCCTCCGACTTGATCGCAAGAGATTCTACCACTGCCATAATATTGTAGTATTGAATGCTGGCTGCATGTGTGTCTTTATCGAAACCTGTTAGTTGTTTGATTGCCATTTCTACAGTGATGTAATCTGAATCAAAGTTATCTTTTATTTCCAGCAATCTCGCACAGTTGCATGAAATAAGTTCCTTTTGGAGGGACCTATACCAGTACACTTGGTGAGGCCAAGTGCGCACTTGAGGCATCCTTCGGCCAGTTGTATACGCAATATTGCTGCTTGAATAGCACCCATGATTAAAGTTGTTACAATGTGCAAGGACATGTCCACAAATTAAGTATCAGAACACAAGAGTTGTGTGTTCTCGTGCATAGCCTAACACAAAGAGAGATAGGGTAAACAAATGGCGGAAAAAAACATACATAACCTAACAAAAATGTGTTATCGTGGCGCCAATTTTCTAACTGTAAATGGTTGATGACATCAAGTGATAAGATTGAATGTACCATTAACATCAAGAATGAAAGATGAAAAATAAAAAAGAATAAAAACACATAACCAAATCCAGAACACAGGAACTGACAAAGCCAAGTAACAAACATAACAGACAAAGAAAACGCATCCATGTGCCCACAAAAATGCTATCCCAAGTCAACAAACTGTGGTAATATTCACTGTTTGTCATTATATACAACCCGAGTTTGAGTTGTAAAAGTTCGCTGCCAATAACCACAATTTTCTGTCACCCACGTGATCTCTAAGCAAAGCAAAATCACAACAGATACAAGGCCACAACAAACAAAAAAGTATTGAACACATACACCAGTGCATATTCAGTCCGAAAGGACAAATGTTTGGGCTCGAGAACAATGCGGAC
Source organism: Dryococelus australis (assembly GCA_029891345.1). Taxonomy (NCBI): domain Eukaryota; kingdom Metazoa; phylum Arthropoda; class Insecta; order Phasmatodea; family Phasmatidae; genus Dryococelus; species Dryococelus australis. The sequence continues at coordinate 271,573,881 of CM056995.1, forward strand.
TGTATTTTAACTAAAAACATTTAGAGTTGCGACTTACAGATACAAAAACAAAGCTGAACTGGTCTTGTAGATTCTGACAACGCCGCTCCAGGCCGACGGCGCCACCATTGACGGTGTTGCCATAATGTGGCGGGAAATTTAAACTAGTTCAAACGGACCCATGGCCCAAACAAAGTATTTTCACTAATTTTGTTTTATTTTGTGTCTTAAATGTTGACATTATAACATGCATTTCAATGTTATTTTCGTTTTGTCACTATTCACCATATAATCTTTTCTCCTATGATGACTAATGATGTTATTACTTAGCAGCCTCTGCCTCAGTTGTACACCCTCCCCAAGCAAGAGCCACTATGCTGTATACGACATTGTAAATACACTTCACATGGGCAGCCAGTTCGCTGCTCCTGACGCTGCCACCTATAGACAGACAATCCACAACATCCCAGCCCCCAGTGACCTGGCAGGTGCATAATTTCCCACTCTTCCAGTGATTTAGCATTAGCGGTACCACATGCACATCCTGAACGTGCAGATAGGATGCCTGACTCACTGCTCTTACACCTTTCCCTCCTCGCTTGCCCCTAGTTGGAGTGTATATAAACCCTTGCCCTTGTTTTGGGACTGTTTCTCAGCTACCAGTGTTATGCTGTTGTTTAGCCACTCTGTCAGAACTCCTTCCACCATCACCTGCTTCTTGCTACATTGTAATACCCTGCTTAACTCAAGTAAAAAGTCTCTCCACCTATTCTAGGGGTCACCCTCACATCTATGATGTTTGCATATCTGTAGCTTGGTTGGCAACCTAGGGTCAGCCCCTCTGGCATTAGTCAGGTACAGGCTGGGCATTGTGAATGACCATATTTGTTTGCCAATGAAACAATCACTTTCAATTGAAGTCTGCCTACTTCACTTACTCTGTTTGCAACACTTATCTCCCAGTTTACCCACATTCTGACCCACTCTAATTCTGGGAGGAGGCACATCCTCTCTTTTCACACACTTCAGGCATCATTGTTAGTCCAGCACTCCATTTCACCGATGACTGAAGTATCTATAATACTTTCTCATTGTTGGTCACCATTGGCGGAAAATTTGGTTGTCAGCAATAATGCCGCACTTCTTTGGTGTTCCTCAAAGGGAAAGTGGAGATGGCCTTTGTGGAGGTAATGCCCCTGCAATCCTATCCAAGGATGATGGTGTATTAGTGATACTGCTGCTCTATCTTACTATATGGGTTGTTGACACGAGGTCAGTGGGCACTTGCTCTCCAGGAGGTTTGCCCCACTCACCTCAGAATCTACAGATTGTTGAGTTTACGATCAATGTTCCTACTACCACACAACACCCATAAATCCTTTGTCTTCTTCTATCACCTTATGCCTTCTCACCCGGGTAGGAGACTAAAATAACATCTGCATGTGCTAAGCGTGCTGGGGGTGACTACCCTTGGGTCTGCACCAGTGTATATGAGGTTGCATGAGAAAGCTGTTAAGACATAAGAGACTCCTCAGTCTTGCCAGTTAAACCAAGACAACAGGTGTCATCCACTCTCCAGACAAACCCTGTATACAGAGCACATAGTTGCCAGCTCTGGGAGAGAAAGGGGTGAAGTATAGGTAACTGGATGCTCGTCTTTACGGATAATCACTTTGTGAGGTGTCAACATTTATGTTGACACCTTTTTTTTTACCAACACATAATTAGTGCGCTACTATGACTGGTGCCAAAATAATATAGTTTAACTCTGTTAGGACGTTTCTGAAAGGACAGAAAAAATAATGCTTAGTATCAGGAAACTTCTTAAAATCTTAAAAGGGTCAAATTAAACATATGCAGATAGACAAGGTGCACAATTATTCAACTTATTAGGCAGGAAAACTACTTAAGTGGGAACATCTTAACAGGGTTTCATATAATTAAGAACTTCTGGACTGCCTTTAGCGCAATTTATACACACACGCACACACACACACACACGCACGCACGCACATGCATGCACACGCACACACACACACACACTACAGACTGTATTTTATTGTTTCACAGGCATCAAATAAAATTAATGCAGTTTCTTTGCATGGGAAAATAGTTTAATCTCTTTTGTACATTGTACACACTGGACTAATTACAAACAAGAACAACCTGGAACAATTTCACCATACAGTGCAGAATTCTACTATTTACAATCTACAGAACCTCATAGTTAAGGCTAAGAACAAATAAATAAGTCTTAAATTTAACACGCTCACATAAAAAAAACTTTTTGGTCATTCTAAACAAATACAAAGAAAAAATAGGCAGTGATACATTTTAAGCCACACGATAGTGAGAACCAACTATCAGTGCTTGAGCAATGCCCGAGCTCGTGGGGTCAGCTTTCTGACACGCCCTCGACTACTCACGCTGATGGCAGGCACTGCTATATCTGTGTCGTCACTGTCCTCTGCGTAGTGAGTCCTCTTGCCCCGAGTGCGTCGCACTGAGGTCCCTTCACTGTCATCGCTCGCCTCACAATACCGCACTGCACGAGTCCGTCTCTGCTGTTTTCCTCGTGTTTGACGTACACACACTTCTTCCACTTCTTCTTTTTCCTCCTCCTCCTCCTCCTCTTCTTCTTCTTCCTTATTCTCCTCCTCCTCTTCTTCACTCTCACCCCCACCACTAGCATCCTCACCGTTCACGTCACTGTCAATGGCATAGTTAAGGCGCTGGCTACGTGTGCGACGCACTGTTAAAGGTTCCATAATAGTCTCCTCCTCGTTACTATCTTCTCGATAATGGACTGCCTGCGAAGCACTACGTGTCTTTCTCGATTGGTGGTTTGACACCACCCTACGAGCTGGAGCCCGCCTCTTGGGCCGTGATTTTGTCCCTATACTGACTCTTGGCCGGTAACTGTCCTCAGAGTCAGATGCACGAACACGCTTCTTGCCTCTGGTAGGACGAGGTGGGGTGGGTTGTCGTTCACTGGTGGAGTCAGAAGGACTGTTCACATTGCTGCTGCTGTCACTGGAATTGCTGCTGCTGTCGCTGTGGCTAGAGGCAGCCGCGGGGGTGGACACGGGCACTTTGGCGATTCTCAGTCTTATGGAAGGCCTGGACACAGGACCAGGTCGGATGTGGCCATTTGCGACCACTGTTGAGACTGCAACATAAACACATTACAGCAACAATATGGCTCAGGTAGGCTTAACACAAAAAATGTAATGTTTCACCAAACTCATTTAGTAATAACAGAAGTTACTAATTAAAAAAAACAATGAAACAATGAAGATGTAAACAAACCAGATTTCCGTGGTGTTGGAGGCTTTCTCTGGGGTGGTGGTTTCCTCACAACTACCTCAGGCTCACTAGGCGAATTGCTTTCTTCACTAGTGCTTCGTCTGCGTCGTGAAGGACCTGTAAAGAATAGTCACACTAGAGGAAGTTCTATGATAAGCTTGGTGGCGTTGACATTTATACCACGTAGAAGAGAAATGTGTGCAGGTTTTGTAATATTTTGTTATCTCTTAGCAAAGAAAAAGCAGTAAACTAAACTAGTGCAAAATAGCTAAGAGAACTGTTGGGGTTGAGCTGCAATTATGCCATGTTCACTGCATTATGTTAACAGTAGATTTCTGAACATTTTCATATAGTTACTTAAGTTAAAAAAAAAAAAGTAAAAGTAGTATCGTTAATGCTTTGTGATTAGATCAAATTTTCCTATTTGAGCTTTGATATAAAAAAAAGTACAGTTTATGACAGAAAAACAAATACTGTAGACCCTCAATTTTAAGAAGCAAAAATTTCAGAGTCATTCTCTAGAGCTGTAAAAAAAATGCAATTAAAATCAATAAAACATACAGTATGTTCACTGGTAATAAAATATAGGTGTTGTAATGTCATTGTCATCAGTTGGTATAAAGAACTAAAATTTTAACAAACTTGGTCAAAAACTGTGGCCGAGTTAGTTTAGTGAGCATCGTCATAATGCAATGTGCAGATTGACATGGGGAGGGGAAATGCTGAAGCAACCCACACAATGAGAAGCTGCAGCTTAAAGGTTTATGGAGGGATGATCACTGTGTCAGTGATCATCCCTCCATAGGCTCTTTCACCTCCACCCTGGTTGGCCACAACGGGAAAGGTGCAAGAATGCTATGCAGGCTGCTAGGCAACCATCCCACTCTTTGTTGGCCATCTAATGTGAGGAAATTAAGTCACTCTGATGGTGATGGGTATCATCAGAAGAAGGCTGCAGTTTATCCCCCAAGCCATATGTTTAGCAGGGTGTCCATTGAAATTTTATTTTGGAATTACCTGACGTTTTCCTGTTTTACAGTCAGTACCTTACCATTTTCTCTGACCTAATTTCAGAGCCGAAACCTTCCAATACTATATTTTTCCACTGCTGACATAACAAATATGCTTTTAGTGTAGTAGAATCAAATTACAGCGTAACAGGGCCAAACATTTTATTCAGCCCATTCACATTTTACAATACACACTTTTGACTTCACACGCGTACCCATCACAAACACACAAATACTTATTTTGCATATATAGGCTCTATGACACTTGGCAAAGATGTATTATTGACAGTTCACAAACTTAAAAATAGTTCAAATGCATATGCTTATTATTACAGTATCCTGTATTCACACAACAAACAATTTTTGCAGAGTAGCAATTATTTACATTTTCCCTGACCCAGATGAAAATTCCTGACATTCCCCTAACTTTCCCTGGCACATGAAATTCCCTGACTTTTCCCTGTACATGGACACCCTGTTTAAGTGTGCATGGGCCTTATAGCAATGGATGCTTTAGTTCATAGATGTCTGTCTTTTGAAGTGATTTATTTAAATTTTTGAGACAGCGGCAAATAAGTATTTTCATTTTTATTAATTTCAGCATGACCTCCAATAACTAATAATTCGAGTTAAACATGCAATGAGTTACACAGCGCTAGGGATTGACGCTTATGCATTATTTAGTGACAAAGTGGTGCCATATATATATGATTTTCCAAGCTACAGTAAAACTTGCTAAAGATGTACCCCCACAACACGTTTTCACAGATAAAATGTACAAGTGTTCTGATTTTGCTATCTATTCCATTGGACGTATGTTAACACTACCCATGTAAACAGTTATGACAAGAATACAGTTTCCCGCATATGTAGTCTTTGGGTGCCTCAGCATCACACATTTAACTGTGTCATTTATGTCAATGTTTTTATTTTTTGTCTACAAAGAGGTTGGGTAAAGAGGTCAAAAGTGACATATGCCACATCGCTGCACAGCGCGACGGTGCTCTTTACGGACAACTTCGCCCCATCAACGAGCAAGCAAGAGCTCGGGGCAAGTTACAAACAGTAACAGAGTACTTTTCACGTATCGACAGAATCGACTTCACACATTGGACAGCCTTGGAAGTAAAAATAATTTTAATGCAATTAATTAGGGATTGTACTGCCTGTCCAGATTCTGACATGCGGTCGCCACCCCCTTGAGTCAAGATAGTTTTACTCGACAGACCACTATCCTAAGATATCCGAGAAGGAAGCTTAAACAGACACCACAGGATCGCAGCACTTCTGCTGCCCTGTGATGTCACACCCACTAGCCTCGGGCCGAGGTGGTAAATTTGTCGTCGCCTCAGTGCAAGGAGATACGAGATGTGTGGCGCTTGCTGCTACCCTGATAAACCAACCCCTGCGATGAAAGGCTACAACATCCCCGCATCCCTGGAAGATCTCAGACATAGGGATATTCTACTGTATAAGGAGGCACGAGCATGCCTCTTGTAGGAGATGCCGGGCTCGCCGGCCGCATGTCAGCGAGCACTCCAAGGGTTTGAACATGATCTCTCTCCTCTCCTACAGTCTGCAAACGGCTCCAACCTCTCCAGCAGCTTGAAGAACTCTTCCTGCACCTGAAGACTCCAGAGGTAACCCGACATCCCATACCCTGCAACCACTTTTACCCCAGTCAGATTACTTGACTCCGTGATAGTAGGTCGTCGCGACGTTTTTCCCTTTTGGACAAATTCCCCTGGAGAGGTTACGCTGTAATGAGCGTTAGCATACCATTTGTAGTCAGAATAATTTTACCTTATTCCTTTACCAGGCTCACCTTCGCTTGCATTAATTTACATAGTTAAATTAATTCTTAACACTAGCCTGTATAATTCAACCAGGATTTCTCACTTCCAAAAACTATAATAATAAATATTATGTAAAATTGAAATAGTTGACTACCATAATTTTACTATTAATTCCTTGCTCATCAATTTTATTAAAATTTTTGTCAGTGAAACTTGTCACATGCAAAAGAAAACCCCACTGAGGACTAGTCGTGAGGCGTACTGAACTACCAGGAGACGGAGCTTGCATAAAGCTTTGAGTCTGAAAAGACACGCCACTTCTTCTGAGGTTTCCGTTGTTTGCTCACCTACCCTTTGTGGTATCATAATACCGGACTGCATATCTATATGTCAGTGCCTTGGGTGTGACTGAATAAGATACACCCCCAGGACTGCACGTCTGCGGAAAGGTCAGAAGACTGGTCAAATGCACAGTAAGAAGGGTGGTATCCCGTGCCGTAACCGGTACAGAGAACGACGTGGTTTACAAAGATTACTTAACTCAAAGGTGAACGTCGAAGTTATGAGTGAGGACACACTCCCATCTGCGGAACCCGACTTTACACCTAGACCTATCTCTCCGTTTATTCCCCTTAACCATGTGTTAAGAGTTAGGCGTATTTGGGTATTTGTCAGCTGTGGTCCGATCTGGAACCAATCAGTTGTCCCCAGCAGGAGACCCTCCTACCAGTAGTAACTCAACCGCCACCCAAGCTAGATGAGGAAAAGGAGGTACAGAACTTGTGCATCATTCACTTAGCTTCCGGGAAAGCAATCATGGTTCGACTACCACCGAAGGTCACCCCAAAACCCAGCGCAGCTACTTCACCCGTAAATCACGCCCCTGCACGCCAGCCTACATGACCCCTGTGTATTATCACACCAACACCTCGGCAGGATCATCCACTTCTACCCTCACCATTGATTAGGCCGTATCACGATACATAGCCCCAGGACAGCTGGCATCCCTCATTTTGGCAGCTCTTGTAGTGAGGAAGATTGATCTCCTAGGATGGGAATCAATCACGGTTCAATTCACTCTGGGGTTTGACTCCCCTCCCCTCAGACTGCATCCTAAGCACTAAGCGTGCGTGAAAAGAATGGAAATTACTTTTCCTTCCCCTGTATACACAAATAGAAGAAATAGGAATTAGTGAGTCTTACTGCTTTTTCCTAGTGAGTCTTATTGCTTTATTCCCCTTCAAACTGTATTTTTCAGTGCTCCCATAGAATAAATATAGGGATAAAGTGCTCAATAGTATGCACAGAATGAAAAACTTAAAGCAAACATTGAAAAGTGGAGGGGAACGAGGTTGTAGACAAAACAACAATTTTGTCTATTAGTACAACATTAAAGTTTACATACGTACTTCTAAAGTGCTAATATGTTGTGGTTTTTCAGTGCTCCCATGCACAAGGATTATTCCTGCATTATTATTAGTTTCACGAATGTGCGTCAATTAGTGTACTATCTCTTATTAGGTTATACGTAATTTAATAATTTCAGTTGGTGCTGTTTAAGTTTGTGTTTATGTTTATATGCTGGCTCACCAGTTGTTTATACAGATTTCAAGTGTTTTACAGGTGAAGATTAATATGAAATGTTTATAGTTTATACATGCACAAATGTGTAGAAAATTTACTACAGATTTTATAAAACAAATATTCTCTACTGGTCATGTAAGCGAACACCAATCTTGTGCTCTTTTTGTAGTTGTATTGTTTTTAGTATACTGCTGAGGGATTATGTCTTTGCAACAATGGTATTTTACAGACTTCAGCTCATCAGTAAGCATAGCCATGCCTCTGATTTCAACGGAGTTTTATTGTTGACTGCCACGAGATATCAAGATATTGCACTGTTTACCACTGCAAGAATGGATATTCCAGACTGCAAATTTTATTTTTCACCGGCCCATCAAGACTATGCAACGAAGGCACAGAGTTCCACTGCATGCCGCTAGATGGTTACACCAATATGCTTCGCCGCCTCCTTCAGTCTCCAAGCCAGCCAGTGACGTCATGGCTCCATGAAGCTATGATATTGTTACCCCCCCCTCTCTTTGACCTGCAACCCCTCGCTCACGAACTCGCCAGCCAATGATAGCAGAGGAAGCCTTCAGCAGAATATAAATGGCGGGTCACAGCCTGCAGATGCCAGTTGTTCATTGGCTTGTCTACGAGCCACAACAGAAGACCAGTCTGCAACCTCCAGCTACACTCCTAGCTCTACTTTTCTCATTTCACAGCACTCTTAGTGCCAAAGGAAAACCTAATCCTTGGCCTCTACTGCGCTTCGTCACCGGAGCCACCCTGTCTCAGCCCTGCTTAGCCTTCACAGCATTCATGCCGAATAAATCTCCGAAATGAAGCCTATAATACCTGGCTGTGCTCATATGCACCCATCATAAAAACCCCCTCTACTTCATGCCATACACCAAGTCAGGTGGAGAGATGAAGGCTACAACAATACAGAACTAACCAGGATACTGCCACATATAAGTTACTTACATCTTTGTGAGCAGGTTCAGACTGAGAGGGTACGTGCCATTAACCTGCAGCTACTAGGTTGTGGTAAGTTTGCCTGCATTAATTAATATTGAACTATCTAAAGGCATCTGTTGAAGGGAGGAACGCTACAGGGTTGATAGAACTTCAGAGGTACTTGACCCTGATGCATGGTCAGTTCTCTCTTACTCTCTTAACTGGCATGGCATGGGAAGGTTGAGGAAAGAGAGGTTGGCAGCTGAGAATAACCCAGTATTCCAACTTCTGGCAGAATGATTGGTAGTTGAGAGATTTGGGTGGTTCTTTACATCTAAGTCTTGAGAGCTGATGAGGGTTAAGTGAGGTAGTATGCAGCAGTGCCAGAATGCAAGGGTGAGGGAAACGAGAGATACCCAAGAAAACAAACCAAATCATTCAGCATGATTCCCACAAGCGAAAACCTGGGAACGACCCTGTCAGGAATCAAACCCAGTTTGCCTTGATGGGTGGCAAGTAGTCTGACCACTACACCATCATGGACCCAACTCCACAGATATATCAATAAAAGAGGTGGTTCCCATATCACTGATATACAGTAGAACCTTTTCTACAGCATGCACAATTCCACAGTTTCCTTCATTTTTCACCAAGATGTGTGGTCATATGTAACACTTAACAAAGTATTTTTTTTATACAGTACTAGCTTTTACCCGCAGCTTCGCTCACGTGTTTATAGGGATAAATAATGAAGTTTTATGACACTAAGCCTTGTCGTGTTACATAATCGCGGTGTATCTAAATTTTGCATAAGCATGACCGGAACGCCTAATTTTAATTGAAGCTTATGTGACGGCATACCTGACAACTTTAGCGAATTCAGGAACTCTACAGGATATGTAGTGCTCTGTTCTGTGTTCATGACTGTGTCTACTGACAAATAATCCGTTATTTCTCTTTCAAAATGTCAGAATTACTTTTGTTAACTACGTACTTTAGGTCATGTCATTTCCCAGCCCACCAACTAACTCTGTGCAAAAAATATCTCCCCTTGTACCTCTTTCAAAATGTCAGAATTAATTTTGTTAACGATGTGATGTAGCCCATGTTATTTTCTAGCTCACCAACTAATTCTGTGCAAAAAATACGACAATTTTTTGCTTTTTTTGTGAAGTTGTAAGGTAATTCCGTCTGTGTACTTTTTCAAATTACAATAAGAATTTTCCTGAAGGAATGAGATATTTTCCCAGGGTAAAAAGTAGCCTATATCACTCTCCGGCCCTCCAACAATCTCTGAGAAAAAAATCACGCCGATCCGTTGCTTCGTTTTGACGTGAAAGAAGGACAAACAAACAAACACACTTTCCCATTTATAATATTAGTAAGGATTTACATTTCTCAGAATTTCACAATCTCCCCATGTCCCTTGAAAATATAAGAACTTTTTTTAAAAGGCAGATCTAACCTGCACCATTCATCCTGGCAGCATTCTGTTTGGAAGCCCGGGGTGTTTTCTTCCTTGCCCGTTGTTTGGAGAATGCCTCACAACGCTTTGCATACTTCCAGTTGGACAGCACTGTCTTCATGTGCTCCTCGAACATGGCAGACAGGCGCACTGTCATGGAGTATATCTGCACAACATCAATAAAAAAAGATTAATTTATCCCTGCAATTGTACCTCTCACTGGTGGCCCTGTGGCCTGTCGGCAGCCTATTTGGTTGTGCTGCTGGGCGGACAGACATCTTCTTACTCCTCTACACGGACACACAGCATGTAAGAACACAAACATGTAAAGTCAATATTGGGTCATCACAATTTTGAAAAGCACAATTCACAACATGCTATAACTTTTATCCAGAAACTACTTACTATAATTTTTCACTGCTTTTATTAATTTTTGATGAACTGACTTTGAAATCACTAGTGTCCACAAAAATACAATAATTATATCAGGATAATTTGAATGTTTTATTTTATATGGCATGTCTTACCAGTATCACATGGTAAACACACTTTATTTTTCAAAATATAATAAATTAAACACAATTTTTAACTTAATTCAGTTTACAGTGTCTGAAAAGAAAATTCAGGAATGCAACAAATCATAAGTTCAAGTAAAGAAAGAAAGAAAACATGTCTATGTTTATATAAATACTTATTTCTGAACATTGAAAACAATAAGTATGCACAATGTTGTTTACATGTTTTGTTGCTGTTGACAGTTAAGTGATAGACTTGAAACAAAAACGGTGGATTGTTTTTGTACTAAATGCAGTGGTTCTGCAATAGACAAAATTAATGTTACTTGCAAAATATGTACTGTTGAGTTCTTTCAAAAAACAAAATGTATGCTAGTTGATGTTTCCTACATAAGTGCTTTGCTACACATTTAGATTGGTATGAAAAGATTTCTTTATGAACAGGAAGATTCAAAGTTAATGACAGTCACAGAATTAATTTTTAACATGAATGCTAATAACTCACAAACAAAGTCGAACATTGTTATAATGAATCTGAAGAGAACACTTTCTATGGTCATAGAACGGAAACTTCACAAGTACACTTTTTCACTGATGCTTTCCTTTCCTGGATGTTCTGTACTGGTGGTGGAAGATGCTTCCTCATTTGAGAGATTTCCAATGTTCACAAAGACACGTGTTGGGACACATAAGTTTTATTCAAGGTGGCGGCGGTGGCCATGTTGGCGACGTCAGGGGTAGCTTGCTTGGGTCCGCCATGTTAGTACCTTGCTTACTCCGGTTGGGAATGGTTGTGCCCGGTCGTCAAATTCGGGAAAATAGGGTGTTTGGGATATTGCAAATGGTACATCGATTGAATGTGGACTACCTTGGATATTTGCGCCAGTTGTTTCATGCATTGGGTGTGTAATGACCTGTGAACAAGTGACTAATCTCTTTTCTCTGCAAGTGAGTCAAAACACAAGACTTATTAATCATAAATAATGAAGAGTAACTTAGAACTACCCACAACATTTTATGTGTAAATCGGCAGAAAGTTATCTGATGTTCATACACCAGCAGAAGGACCAATTTAGTCAAAATCTACAAATTCAGTAGAAACAGATTCAAATTCGCATAGCTCTAACAATAAACAAAACAATACATAGCTTACATATACATTAGCATATCAACAGATAAAAAAAATTAAAGTAAAAATAAATTTAAACTGTGCTCTTCAAATTACTGTTATATTGTCAAAAAACCAGACATAAGGGAATGTCCAACTTGCCATCCTACAAGTAAAAATATGAAAATGTAAACGACATGGAGATACATGTCATGAAAAAACAATATTTAATAACTCAATCTACCATGACAAGGATTACTCATTACTTTTTCTGAACTGGAACTAGAGGAATGTCACTTATGCCCGGTTGCAACATCATCTTTCCTGATCCGAGATCAAATGATCCTAGTTCTGAACCAGGATCCAGTTTGAGCTTGATTCCAATGTAAAAGTGTTGCACCAACAAAATTTCATGATTCTGTATCTCCGATTTATTGATCTTGGTTCCAAAATGAGAGATTGAGATTAAGTATGAGACAAATTTTGCTATTGGTTGTAATATTTGATGTCATTGAAATAGGTGTATTTTTCACTATAGATAGAACTAGATGTGCAATATGTTATCCATTTTGTGAATTATTGTTGTACGAATTTTACTGAATAATATTCAAGTGTGTATAATGTTGTTTTAATTTCCCTAGAAAACAAACGAACGTAGTTCTATCTTTTGGCATATTTTCAAACTACATTTGTTGACGATGGCTGCTGATCTCGGATCGAGATTTCGAACCGCCAAAATTGGCGGTTCCAAATTAACTTCATCTTGATCTCCAGTCCAGCTCTGAACTCAAATGATGTAACAGTTTTCTGTGCCAATCTTATATCCGATCTCGGATTGAGTTTCGAACCACGATGGTGCAAATGGGCACTAGGCAGCCACACAGCATCTTCTTTGTTACAGTCAAAACCATTTTAAATATCAGTTTTCTCTAAATTCTTGATGAGAATTTCAATGGGGATTAGGTTCCACCTAAGTTACGCAACAAAGGTGGCCCAGAATTGGCAATTTCCAGTAACCTGCTGTGATTGCAATCATAACATTGCACAACAATGTTAAATTTTCTGCGGTTTGTACTGGAACACATCAAATACTTTTCCCAAAGATTGTAAAGTTCTGTGGAATGTCAAAAATACCAGAGTGTCATCATCACTGATGTAAATAAAGATGTTTCCTAACATTTACAAACAATGCAACTGTGAAAATTTGCAACTTTGTCTTCATAATATATTTGTAGCATTTGATGATGTGATAAAACATTGTATAAAACCTACATATTTTGTTTCTCTGCATAACCTATGGATATTACCAGTGTGTGTGAACGTACTTTTATAGTTTATCACCTTTTATATTGTTTTGACCTTAATATATTATTCAGTCAAATAATGTAAGGTAGAATACAGATGTAAGAGACAAGGTACATACATACAGTAAAACCCCTCTATTACGACCCCATTTATTATGACCATCTCTCTATTACGACCCAATCCCGAGGAACCGTGACAAGTTTGGGTCGAAAAAATCAAAAATTTGAGGCACGTCTAAAAATAAATACACTAATCTCTCGCCAACCATGGTATCTTGAACCACGGTTTCAGTTATGCACAGATTTGGTTTTGTAGACCTTTTCTCCAACCGCGGTACTAGTTTCTATTATCCACAGTTTTCAGTCTATGGAAAACTAGCCCTTACTGATGTTAGTGGTCGCGCATTTCTCAAGCTACCATCATAGACTTTGAAATTTGTTGTCCCAAGCAGCATGAAGCAATAAATTACTTAATACCAGAAGGGGACACTGGTGTATCATCCGTGGAAGCCCAATAGGGGGATGGGGAAGAGTTGCAGACAGGGCCAGTAAGGATTCTTCTTCCTAATCAAATGCTACTGCCTCTGCCTTACCCTCCCTGTCTTTTTTCGTTTCCATTATCCCTCCTCTTTTGCTGTAAAAACAGGGGTACATTACACAGACTAGTTTCTTGATCAGTGTATGTAGATAAATTAAAATTTAATTCAATGCCCTTTTTTTAAATGATTATTTTTTAAGTTTATGTGCACGCATGCCTACCTAATATGCTAATTGTTTATGGTGGGCAATTGTTTTTTTCTTGTGAAGTCAATTTTATGTGTAAAGTGAATAAAGATACGTGTGTGCAAATAAAATGAGTTCTTATGTTACCAGTACCATATTATTGTGAGTGAGGCCATGTGTGTGTGTATAAGCAACGTCAAAAGTTTTTGATGAAAAATTCGGGATGGTTAATATTTCAAATAGACCACACTAAATATTTATAATCCCGTAAACATTGCCGGCCCTCATTGTGCCAGTGCAGAGGCCAACACGCCGCCTACATTTTGTATAAATTCAACACATTGACATGAACCGCATCTATCAGCATGCTTTCCCAACACCGGGCCACTGTTACGAAGTGAACTGGCCCTATAATGACGGCAGTGGTGGCGGGCGGGTGGCCACCGCCGGCCAGATTAATCTTGTAGCGACAGACCGACAGCTGCTCAGCTTGAGGATCTAGGGCTGGGCTTCAGCAACAAACTGCCACGCCCATGCTTGGCCGTGCTGCAGAGGATCTAGGCGCTCGCCCAGCTATGTATACACGTATACAATATGCCTTTCTTGGGTATCAAATTAATCAGGAGACATCCAGCTATTAAAATATAAATACATATATATTTAATTTAAAAAGTGTTTTTTTTATGTGCTAGAGATGACTGAACATGAAATTCATGCAAAAAAAAAAAAATGGCAAGTTTACGGGTTAGGGGTGGGTCAAAATTGGCTCAAAATTTTCCAAATTTTTTATTATGACCCTATTCTCAAGAACCATGTGGGGTCGTAATAGAGAGGTTCTACTGTAAAAGAATAAAATACCCACCCTGGAACGTTTGTTGGTGTTAAAGTTCTTGGAATTCTGGAAGATTAGTCTTACATCCTTGCAAAACTCCAATGGTGTCTCATAGTTTCCTCCCAGCAGGTCTTCCTTTACTGTGCGCAGGTCCATTGGTGTGTCAATCACATGATGATAATCAGGATGTTCCAGAATGTCTACAGGCTCCCTACAATGAATTAAAATATGTTAAATTTGTTTCCCATCACAAATAAAATTGGTAAAAATTATTTTATTAATATTAATATCATTAGGGTATGCAGCTGGTTCTTTTCTGCCCCAGCAGTTAAGAGAAAGAAGAACAATACTTGCCTGTTACAGTTTAGAACAGGCATATTAAACTTTCAGCCCGCAGGCTGCATGCAGCCCCTCTAAAGGGGCCAACTTATTGGAACAGTCATTTGTTCGATGAATTTTCAAAATTATATTTGTGAACAGTTTTTCTCCATCCTTAAGTTAAACAAATCCAATCTAAGAAGTCAGGTTACAGACGGACATTTAAAAAGCATAATGAGAGTTGTTTCAAGCCAAGATATTTCACCAGATTTTGAACATTTGGTAACCAAGAAGATATTCCAGGCATCTAGTAGTAGGCTACTTTATATAATTATTAGGGATCTCAAAGTTGATTCCTCGATACCTTCAATTATTACAGATATCGAAGAATCGAGAATTGAATTGTTAATTGTTATAAATCCTCGTCCACCTTCACATGATTTTTTGAGGTTCTGTTGCACAGCAACAGGTCTTTGGTTTTCCAAAAAGGCTGAACCTGTCTGTATCGAACTCGCATGCGTTGACCAGAATTAACCATTCAATGATGGTTCAACTATGAAAGAACTAAGATAATACAGTAGAACCTTGATTTCCCGTGATAATGCAGGAGAAGAGATAGTTGTAATTGAAACTCGTGGTTAAACGAGTTGTTTTTATCTTGACGGCTGTCATGTGGCAGATGGCTATTATAAGTATTTGGCTGCCTCATTTCACTCCGACATCACTCTATGTCCTGTGTGGTGCAGCTTTAATGGGAAAACTGCACTTTTTTTGTGCATTTTCTGACATGATTCAGTACTACGTGCATACTGTTGCAAGAATGCTACAAATGCATGTAAAAATCTACCGCACAATATCTAAACCTGTAAATGTCCGTGTAGATGAAACACTAAAACAAACTCACAGTTATGGATGAAAGACAACCGCTGCACACACGGATGGATACTGATGGAGATAGCACTTTGTTGCTCGCAAGTGTTGCAATCAGCATTAGTTGATAAACCGGGAGGGGGGGGGGGGAAGTTAGCTGGGCGATAGTTATTAGTAGCGGGAGCATAAGGATCCTGGACCAGGATCTTTAATAATACCAGAATTCCTGGTATTATTTTTCGAATTTTTTATTTCGTTTACCTATTATTTAATGGTATAATACATAAAGAACAGGTACATTTTCCGTACCATATGTATTTCCTGTTTGAAACATTTTCGTTTTTGAGGTAGTCAAGATTGAAAGCAATTTTTTTTTCATGTTTACCTTTACCAAAAATAACCATCTCTTTTTTCTAATAGTGGGTAGTGTTAAAGTTTTCAATGTACTGAGGATTTTATTTACTTAGACATGAAGAAAATGTCTAGCGATGTGTGGAATTATTTTTACATTGAGATAAATTACACATTTTGCAGTTTGTGCTCGGCAAAAATTTTACATGGTGGGGTTAGTCGCACAACTAGTAAATTGAGAAAACACTTAAGTAAAAATGACAAGTACAAGAAAATTGCCAATAATGATGTTTCAGGAGATCTTTTGGGCATAGATGCAAGCAACAAGTCATCTAGTGTCCCTGCAACTTAAAATGTCTGGTAGGAGTATTTTCATTTAGCAATGCTAAATGAAAGGTTACTTATATTTCAGTTTCATTAGGTACTGAAAAGCATCAATATTTGTGTACATATTGGTTAGCTTCATAAGTTGACCTAAAACATTGCATTGAGAAGTTGAGAACTTTCGTTTAACTTTTTTGTATAATATTGTGTCTATATAAATTTCAAATAAATAATAGATTTATCAAAAATACTGATATGAACTTGTTAGGCCTAATTAGGTAAGTCTGACTGTTACATAAATATAGGAAATCAACTTCACTTAGCAGACCAAAAATTTTTTTGCATAATTGTCTTTATATTTTTGCCTTCTGACCTATAAAAAAAAATTTCAAAAGGATACATTGACTGTAGGCCCATGTTGATAATCACTATATCCCAACTCATGGTATCATAATCGAGTGAAAGGTTTTGCAGTTGGAATCGAGAAAAATTGATATGTTGACATCCCTAATAATTATGTATTCTTTCCTAATTTCACTATTGCGTAGTAACTATTTTTTAATTTGTTTTTATGCATATTTTTGTACCATGTTCAGCTGTGTAAGATTAAGGGGGCATGGGTCATAAATTAACACCAAATATGTAAATTGTTTACTGGTTTTTGAAAGCCAACATAGAAAATAGCAAAAATTGTAATCATAGATAATAGGTTATGCCAACTTAATGACCAAGTATTTTGCAGTATTACTGTATCAATTTCGCACAATGCCTTGCACCACGAAAACTCACAAAAATTGACGGCGTCAGAAACATCTCGGCAGAATAACGTCACTCAGGTAAAATATCTGCTCTCATAGTAAGTAATATTATTCTGTATGGTTGCCCTTTATAAGTTTTCTCTATCGACTTCCATAAAATTTGTAAAATACGATTAACCTCAATAACATTAATTTATGTCCTGCACCCTCTTAAAATATAATGTTGTTTTTAAACTATATACATATATCTTTTTCTGGTATGCAGCCCTTTATGCTCTCTTGATTAGATTTTATGGCCTACACACCAGTTTAAGTTTGATGCGCGCTCCTATCTTCGTGATAGTGGTTAAGGCGCTGACTGCCCTCTCGAGTTCGTCACATAATCCTGCCGCAGCATTTTTGCTGCTACTCTAGCCAGGTGGGTCGTGGTAGGTACTGTGGGGAGCTGCTTAGTGAGAGGATTCTGTCGGAGAAGAGGGGTATCAAACCCCAGAGTGAGGCGAACCGCGATTGATTCCTTTCCAGGGAGATCGACCTTCCTCACTACGAGGGGTGCCAAAAAGTGGGATGCCAGCTGTCCCGGGGGTGTATGAGTCGTGAGATGAGTTAATCGATGGTGATTGTGGATGATCCTGCTGAAGGGATTGGCCTTATCCACAGTGATTTGGTAGGTCGGCGTGTGGGAATATAGTTGTTAGGGGAAGAAATTACACATGACTTCGGGATGACCTTAGGTGAGAATCGAATCCGTATAACCTTCTCGGAAGACAACTTTATAATGCATACATTCTGAACGTCCTGGTTCTGGGCTTCCTTCGATGGGGTGACGACTATGGCAAGCGTTGATATCTACAGCTGGAGGGGACGTATAAGTTCTGGTTCTGATTCCGGCCAACAAGTGCCTAAATATGCATCTAATTCTGACTTGTGATCGAGAGGGATAAAAGGTGTGATAGGCCGTGGTACAAATTCTGGTTCCTCAGACCGGGGGGGGGGGGGGGGGGGGGTGTCCTCACTCGTCACCTCAACGTCGACCTGTGAGTTTGTTAATCTTTGTAAGGCTCTGCGTTCTCTGCGCTGTGTTCGGCACTTAACTCCACCCTTCCTGCTTGGCATATCACCTGCCTTCAACGTTTTACTGACCCAAATATTTAACAAAACAAAAGATGAACCGGGAACTAATATTAAAATTATGGTAGTCCACTCTTTCAGTTTAAGTAATATTTACTACGGATTTTAGGAAAATGGGAAATCTCGGTTGGATGATAAACTAGCTAAATTCAAATAATGAATTCATTTGAATTAATGCAGGTGAAGGTGAGCCTGGTAGAGTGAAAATTACAATTACTTTAATTTACATAAGTCAAAGCTCTTTACAGCTTGTCAGTGAGAAAAGGGGTTTATCCAGAAAGGAAACCGTCTCGACGACCTGCTACCGCGGAGTCAAAAAACCTGACTGGGGTAAAGGGTCTGCAGAGCATAGGACGTCGGGTTACCTCTGGAGTCTTCTGGAGCAGGAAGAGCCTTCTTCAAGCTGCTGGAGATGGAAGTCTTCTTCAAACTGCTGGGGTTGAAGCAGTGTTGCAGGCTGTAGGAGAAGAGGGAGGTCTTCCGCAGACCAAGGAGTGCTCGCTAACCTATGCAGCTGGCGAGCCAGGCGTCTCTGGCGAGAGGCGTACTTGCAACTCCTTCTACAGCAATCTTCCGGGGGTGCGGGGTAGCGTAGCCTTTCAGCGCAGAGGTTGGTATATCAGGGTTGTGGTGGCGCCGCTCATTTCTTATCTCTCTGCGTGGAGGCGACAACAAATTTATCCACCTCGGCCCGAGGCTGGCGGGATGTGACGTAACAGGGCAACAGAGGTGCTGTGGTCCTGCGGTTTCGCTGGAACTTCTTCCTCAGATAATTTCAGGGTAGTGGTCCATAAAATAAAATCTTATTTATTCAAAAGGGTGGCGACTGCATGCCGGGTTCTGGGACAACATCAAACACTATTTCATTTCTCAATACAAAGAACAAGACTGCGATTGCATCACCAAAGCACTTGCCAATGGCCAATGAAGATATTTTTCCAATGCACAGTATCTGCAGAATTCTTACCGACTTATATCAGATAAATATTGAAATCATTAAGCAAGATAGCGCCCCACGTTTAGCAACCACTTGCATTGATCCTCTATTAAAATGCAAAATTCTTATTGTTCCAAAGTCAGACATACATCGGTTTTTCCCAGTATACACTCATGCCCAAGAATACATCAAAATCAACAATGACTCTATTTTTCAGCTGTGCCCACTTGTTGTGAATACCTCACCTTTTATTGGCGAATATGATAAATATTTGCATATCAAACAGTTAAAATTAGCCTTATTTCACCCTGAGCAGGCTGATAGCAAGTTTCGCAAGTTGAGTCGCAGATATGGCATAACAGCGAATGATGAAATATTCTTGAAATTAAATATGCCCCAGGGCATTTATAAACTCACTCTTGTACCCAAGTTATACGTCCCAGAAATTATTGAATCCCACCATGATGCAATATTTGGAGGTGGCCATTTTGGCATTTTTAAGACGTTACAGAAAATTAAAGAGACGTATTATTGGGATAAAATGCATGAAGATGTCAAACAGTATGTAAAATCTTGTGCCATTTTCCAGAAAACTAAAGATACTAACGATAAGCCTATGGGTACATTAACATCTATACTGCCGCAGCCTCTCTTATCTATGTGGGCTCTAGATGCTAAAGGCTCTCTGCCTATTACTGTATGGAAAAACAAATACATTCTAGTTATGACAGAGTATACGACCCGTTACGTAGTAGCAAGAGCTGTCCCTTTTATTGATGCTGCCACGTGCGCAGAATTTATTAAACATGTACTCCAGTTTAGTTGCCCAAAACAAATTTTGACTGATAGGGGAACCAGTTTTCAGAATGACCTCATTAGCAATCTTTTGAAATCTCTAGGCATCAAGAAATTAACTACTACGGCCTACAACCCTCAATGTAACTGATTCGTTGAAGCCTCGAACCGGGTCATTGGTGACCAACTTACTGCTTGTGCTAATGAAGATCAGGCCAACTTTGATATGTACCTAGAGTTCATACAATTTAATTATAACACAAGCATTCATTCCACAATGAAGTTTTACTCCCTTCTATTTGTTACATTGTGTTGAAGTTATCCTTCCGGCACAGGTAGTCGCTGCCCAATATTTGCCACATGCCCATAATTGGTGTGAGAAACTTTTGCAGGACCATGAAACGGCCAAGATTAATTTACTGCAGGGCCAAATTAGTCAGAAAACCCAGTTTGACCATACCCATAGGGATAACACATTACGATTAAATGATTACGCCTGGGTCTGTAATAGAGGCCGTCAGAAGGCCTTAACACACCGATATCGTGGCCCCTTCAGGGTGACTGATTTACTAGGTAATTCCGCTGTATGCATCCAGACCAATAAATCCGGGCCACCCAAGTTTGATACCGTGTGCACATGGCACTTGAAATGTGCCTTCGTGTGTTAGATTAGTATATATTCCAATATGTATTGTCAATACTTATTGTTCTGTATCTAATATGTGCCTTAAATATGTTCCAGTATATGTAATTCTCCCATGGGGTGTACACAGTATTTGAATGAGCAGTCTGTTTCGTGAGCCGCCGCCTATGCAGCCAGCTCACTTCTCGCCTTGAGGTGTGCTGATGACAGATGCAACTCAGCATGATGTACCGCAGCCCAGAGCTGACCAGCACAGCGTACTCACCGGTTTCCCTGCTGCCGCTCCGCAGCCAGTCACTAAAACTCTGCCGAGTGCGGAGTGGGGACTCCATGCTTGCCAACCTTCACGCCCCCACAGCACCACTTCAGCAGCCCACAGGCACTCCTTCAACTGCCCGTTGCTGTTTGCGACACTGCGCTAGTGCGAGTTACACCAGACGCATGTGCGAGCATTGCCATGGCGACGCCAATCACAGCCCGACCTCCAGCCGTAGAGTGGGGACGCTTCGCAGCTTGACGTATGGCCAAGGTCGTTGCCACGCTTTCCTTGGGGCTATCAGCTGTCCTGGCAGCCCCAGCGCCGTTTAGGACACATGCTCGGCTCTACTATAAGCCTGCCTCTGTTGGTTTCTTGTATGAGGAATCGATTCCTCTCATCTATTCCATACCATTGCACCTTCCCAAAACACCAACGACCACTTGTGCAGTGGTCGTGGGTGTTACTTGAATGTGGCATGTGCAGTAAAGAACTGACATCCAGCCTGAACGGCCAAGTTATTTCTGAATACATACATGAGGCGGAAACAAATATCCTCCGAGAATTCTTAGATGATATTCATATGAAACATTTACGTGCTTTGCTAGATAATAATGCTATGCTTAACTCTCAGGTCACTGCCATTGCTAAAAATTTAGAGAATACCAACAGAGCCCTCAACGCCACTTTCTCCATGGTACGTCAATTGCAATATAAGATGGAAAATAAGTGAATTCCCTTGCAGCCACTATAAACTGCATTTCAAATATGTTGCAAAAACTACTTGTCACTATTAGTAAAATTGACAACATTGAAGCCCAAACCCATTTGCTTTCAACTAGTCTTTTGGAATTAATTAATAATGAAGTTTTAGAGCACTTTGTGCAGTCATACATCCATGCATGCCAACTCAACAGGTTGCCCTTAAATGCTTTGAACGAAAGCCAGCTCACTGACGACCTAACAAAACTCAATTCCCAGCTATTGAAGCTGGGTCTCACCTGGAGTATCCTCTTTCTGCCATTATTAAGTATAATTCACATGATTTAGTTGAAGGTTCCCTTACAACTTCACAGTTGGTTATTAAGTTGCACGTCCCTGTTAAAGATGTGCACTCCGCATGGCAAATATTCACTATAATTTCAGTTCCTTATCATTTCCACAATCATTCCTGTACCATTCACACCCCGTCACCCACTGTTGCTATTGATCCTAACACGGACTCAGTAAAATCAATTTCCCGTTCCCCTGACATCCCCATGGATGTTATAGCCATCCCTAAACAATCCCTTGCTGGGGATAGTGCTAAGTGTGTAAAGGCTGCCATTTTTCTTGATGATACCAAGTCCTTATTTTTCTCATGCAAGTTTCAATGTTCTAAAGAGACACCCTTAATGGTAACTCGCCTTTTCTCACACCAGTATGTGTTGACAAACCCCCCTCTTGGCACCGCCGTATTGTGTGAATACATCCCTCAATTCCCCTATCACCAACCACAACTTGGGGAGTGTGGAGCTTCATGTGCCATTCGGGTGTCGCATTGCCACCCCTGAGGAAACCGTTATTGAAGCCACACATCTCTGTGACGTTCATGCAGCCCTCTCTTACACTACAACAGACAGTAGTACCCATCCACTGACTGAATGAACAGTCATTTCACCTCCAACAGCTGTCACTGACCACTGGAATTCAATTTTCCAACATTACATCCACCCTTGATACTGACTGTCATCTGAATTTAACTGACTTCCCAGTGTTGCAACCTGTTGATGTTACCCACCACAACGTATTGTTAGGTAATATAAACTATTCTAAGTTCTGGAAAACACACACTTTGCTTACGCTTCTATGGCCATCCTCCTAATACTCATTTTTGTGGTGATTTCATTGTATGTTAAACTTGTTAAAATATTTGTACTCCTAGCTTGTCTCAACACACCCCCCTAAAAAAAAAAAAAAACAAAAAAAAAACACCTCCTGCCATGCTTATGTTGTTCATACGATCGGGCTACACCAATTTTTTAAAATACATTCTCAGTTGTCTACGCCTGCAACTGAGTATATTAATTATGCTGGGTGTTCCTCACATTGGTAAGTTATTCCTGTTTACCCAGTTCTCATAAGGGTGTACCTATGACACACACACACACCATCACAGATGTTACAAACGTTATTGCCAATTGTTTGCGTTTATGACAGCATTCCAATGTTATTCTACTTACTTCAGACCTACAGGCCTCTATGTACATAATTTATTGAGTGTATAAGTATTTTGCTAACAGCCAATGTTTCATGGCTTAGTATGACTTTATTTAAATTTAATTACCATTACTTTTATGGTGTGATATATGATTCCATTTTTATGGAACTGCTATGTAAACAGCACTCCCGTGTTTACACTCACAGCTGAAAGTTATGAAGTACAACCAACCATAGTGGTCCTTACTGAGTTAATTTAAATTTAATATTCAAGGCATTTTCTTTAACTGTATATGTTAAGTATTGTGTTAGTTGTGTGCACACATTTTCATTTTTCCTTACCTAACCTCACACCTGCAGGTTTAATTTAGTGTATTTATGTTATTTCACAATTTATTGTATGTACATATGTTGAATAAATATGTTCAACATCCACATACCTACAGGGAATGACAGTAAACTTTTCTAGGTTAAGAACCGTAATATTATTATTTACAATTACTTTCTACTGATGCTAAACATAAAGAAGCAATTCTTTGCTCCATGTATTTTGTGGGTTTTACCTTATGCTCTCAAGCATCTTCTATTGTTTACACTTACTTAATACTTGTCTTCTTGGTTACAAAACAATTCCTTATCAGTCTAATGTATATATTTTTATTTCATGTTCTTATGCATGTTTACATTTCTTTATACTTGTGTTAATCGCTCCACATCACATTACTACTAAATGTGTTTCTACGTAGTTATCTTCATGTTAGCCTTCATGTATGTTATGGCAAGGTCAAACTTAAGGAAAAAAAAATCAATTTCTCTTTTGTGCTTTGTGTGTTCAAGTGTGCAAATAGCACTACTGTCAACTACGTGTCCTCTGAACAGTGATTAATTGAAGACACTCTACCAAAAAGTGCACACAGATAATCGGACTCATGCTCTGCCTGCATGCAAGCTATTATATTCTCCACTATAGTGAACTCTAACACAGTGCAAACTACTAATAGGACTCGTGCTCTGCCTGCGTGCGAGCTGTAATATTCTAAACTCTGGTGAAAACAAACGGTGCACACTATCAAAACACATTTCTGTACTTTTCACTACACACCATTAGCGCCTATTTAGAGGTTATTGTATATCTCCTTCTATGTTTATGTATATTAAGTACTGTTTATTACTATGTATTCATTAGATTAAGTTTTGTTGTAATTACCACCTATAGCAGGTTATTTATCTTAAAACTTCAACACGTGGCAACGTCATTTTTATTTTTGTATCACCTTAGTAACCGTATGAGGTTTTATTTTTGTATCAGAGTTCTTTCAAAATATGTTTGTGTAAAAAATTTTTGTACTTATCTGCAAGTAGTCAAACGAACTAGTTGTACAAGCGTAAGTCAGTAAGTATATTTCCCAAGTGCACAACAAAGCACACACCAGTAACAGGCTTTCAAATGTCCCGTCAGTCTTCTTGCTCTCGCATGCCCAACAAACGACAGCGCAGATATTCGATACTACCAACCTCAGGAGTGCTGCCTACCTTTCATATAGGTAGTCCCTTCTCGATTATGTTAATTCTCCTTTGTGTATTTTTAACTCTCTCCAAATGTACTTCACGTTCCCCAATTGTTTTTCATTTTGTCAATTTAGTACTGTTTTAGCCAGTAGGCACCTTACTTATTACCAACCATGCAATTTTTTTAAGAGTTCATATCCTGACACGTTGTTCAGCGCACTCGCACCGCGCCAGCTTTCAAAATTTCTCTATCCATGTCTACCGTCTAGCTCTAAGGGATTAAATTGTTCTTTCTGACATTACATGTAGTGTTGGACATACCTCATTCCTTCCTGTGGTCGCACTGCTCTGCACGTACAGCTAACTTAAGATTACTGTGGCCACTTTAACTATGTATCTTGTTCTGTATTATTTTATTGATATTCCAATGGATACGACTTTCTATTTTCCTACCTTGCCATTTGCAAATGTCCCCCCATAATAACAGATTTTCACAAATACTTAATTATTATTTCTTTGTAAGATGAGGTCTCGAGTTTAGCTTTGCCCCTATGACACTGCTATTAAATATTTCCGCGAATATCACCATTCGTCGTCGTCGTCGTCCGCCCCGACCTGAGTTCCTCTGCCTATCTCCACTTCAGTACTACTACCCTTGGATGGATCAACTTGGTTACTTGCCTCTCTACTGCCACAGCCGAGATGGCTGTTCTTTTGTCCTGGGGGTAGTGTAACGGCCAGAAAGGCCCGCCCGCAAAGGTTACTACCTAAGCTTTGATGGCCACAAGGAAATTACCAGTTAGGGTACAACGGTTTATGGATTGAAAGAGTGCTGTAAGCACGCCATGCTGATCTACTAGGCAAGGCGTATAAAACAGCCGTAGACGCCACCCCCTGCCCCCAGTGACTTGATGACGCTTGAGGTACCCCAAAGTTAGTTGCCGGAGCTGGCAACCTGAACATCACGACATCGAGGCCTTGAGGAGCTCTGAGGTCCATCAGTGTTAATTGGTGAGCATAAATTGAACTAGCAGTTAGGGTGCAATGTTTTCCTTTGAGACCCCGTCAGCCCCTTAAGTATTAATTATATTAACTGGCAAGGCTAGGGAATTAACATCATTGTATTGTAACTTAACAGCACCGAGCTGCTTGTAAGTAATTGATATGTGAGCATTGTCCATTTAAGAATTCGCTTGTGAAGTGTTGTATCTATTTCCTAAATGTTATGTATAATTAATGTTCAATAAAGTAGTCGTTTTACGAATCCTGAGTTGTTAGTGAACTAGTAGAGTTATGTCCCCGATCACGTACGTCTAACCTGACCTAGTCTTGATAGCAGGGTGCTTGAAATGATATTGGTTCAGTGAACAGGACAGGAAGTAGGAAGGGGAGACGTAACAGTCTGTAGCCCAGCTGAGCTCAGAAGCAGAGGTTATCTGCCTGGCTGTCTCTGGCCATCAGCAGATGGAAACACCAAAGCCTGCACGTACATGCCACCACAATGTCATCAAATGCAGTGGTGGAGTTACCGAGGTGACCCACATCAGCAGCTGACGAATTATCAGGAGATGCAATGGCACACTCTCCCCACCATCAGATGGCTGCAAGAAAGACTCTGTGCATAAGGGCCTTCGCTCTTACTGCCTGCATAGAGAAACCTGTGTGTGCTGAAGAGCTTACAGATTCTGTGTTAAGGACACATTACCCTTACAGCCTGCTGAGACCCCCCCCTCCACCAGGTGTGCACTGTAAAAACACTCCAGTGCAGTGCACAGCAGAAATCTGCTTGGTTAGTTTCTTATATATAGATTATTCACGATAAAGTGAGCAATTTTGAAAGCACTCTCATTTAGAATAATAGTCGAGAAATATACTTTATTTTAGCCCTAGACATTAACTTCCTAGTGTGGTGGAATATACACAGTATGTTTATTACTTACATGGCAATATTTACTTAAAAATGTGGTTGAATGATAATAAAATGGCAGAAAGAAAAAAAGTAAATGCCTCAAAAGTGCTCACTTTACAGTGAACAGCCTATACATTATGTAGTGTTAAATTCTTACTTAGTTGTGTTGTTGCCAGTGTAAGAAATTCTATGATAAAGTCATCAATGGCAGAGCTGTTACTCCAATGTTCATTTGCTACACTTGCTGCTATATGGCTGCACTGTTACTCCATGTGCAGTTGCTAGGTTTCCTGCTAGATAGCTGCACTTTTCATTACAGGTAAAGAACAGCACATTGCCCTAAATCCTGTTTCCACAAAGCTGCATCCATCTGATTTGCTGCACTGCTACATGGAAATTTCAGTTGTATGCTGGAGGATGTGTTTCGTGTTACAGACAATGAAAGTATTATATGTTTTTTTGATATGAAATTACTGTGAAAAATAACAGTTCACGATTTCCACACAATTCTGTCTGTAGAAGAAATAACTCTGTGACCAATTTCATGTACAACATACATCTTACTCACATAATTTTACTCCGGGTCTTCACAGGATTTTTTTAAAACTTATTTAACTTATTTTAAAAACTATAAAATGAGTACTGTAATTTATTAATATAAATACTATGGATTGCATGGCAGTAACAATTAAAAATAATTATTCAAACAAAAAGCACAGTTGCATTAAACCTTTTGTAGGGAAAAAAAATTGATGGTACTTAATTCTAAGCATCCCCAGTTTACCAAAAATATTTTTGAAAATACATGCACCTTGGAGTTAAATTAATATGGTAAATGTTTTAGTAAATTGCAGAATTAACTTTTCACTGTAAGCACTGAGCCATCTAGTCAGCCTAACATTGCCTAATCAGTTAAACCTTTAGACGAATCATCTAATTTTTGAAAATTTTCCACCCTGCCCAAGCTGACCGGCCCGAAATGACTACACCCTGTTATGTTCCTGCCCACACGAAGAACTACATAGGTTTCATGAACTGCAATAATTTTTGTTAATTCCCTGCGAAAATATACAATATTGCTGAAAAATGGATGTTTGCTTACCTCGTACTGCATACCAGAGGGGCGTTACATCAATCGATAAAGTCAAGGATCGCGGGTGTCCGAGCGCCCGAGCATAACGTGGTTCTACAGCAGACTGCAAGACGCGACTGAGTTTCCCTGAGACACTGCACCAAGGCGCCACTGTCGCCAGCAGCGCTGTAGGAGCGCCACTTTCAATTGACGACAGTGCTACCAAAGTGAATTTTCTTGGAAATGGACATTAAATCTCAAATGTAGAAATTCTGTGATAGGCTGAATTAAAATTTATGTCCTTTAGCCCTGTGATTGTGGAAGGGAGCAGGCATAGATTTTTGTATATATACCCCAGGTAGCTGCTTGCTCGTGGAGACGCATCTCCTGGGACCAGCTCAAGTTACGCATCAAACTTACGTATTTAAGGCGCTTCAGGTCACAACGTATAAAATGGAACTTTAGTTTCCATTTCTGTAGCAGAAGTAATAAAACTTGAAAGTTGCCATAATGCTGGATAGGGTAGGTAGTTTTAAAGGCTGTTTGAATGTTCACTATGAGTGGTAATATTGTCAGTCACAGCAATGAGAAATGTTAAATTAATGTAAAATGTTAAAGTATAAAGCGGAGTTATCATACGTTAGAATTCCATGTATTTCAGGAAAGACAATTTGAATACACAGGCTGTTTAAATATATTGTCTTGATATTATCGTTTAAATATATTGTCTTGATATTATCAGACTTTAAATTTTGTCAAAGTTAACTGATTTTAGACAGAAAGTTTTAAATGGATTATGGACATTTTAATACTTTGTAAAGCCATAAGGATAGGCAAGATGTAACAGTTTTTACAGTTAATTAATGAAACTAATGATTTTGGAAAAGACTTTACATTTTTGCTAGAATCGCCCTCAGCGTTATAATGAAGTTTTATAAGGACATTTTTATATAGTTGGTATTTATTCAAATGTATAATATTGTTACAATGTAAATTTTTTGGTAATTTTTTTTTTTTGCATTTTTGAGTTAATTTAAGCTTTTTTAGTTAAGCGCAATGTTTGGAGTGGTATTTCTGGATTGCTGTATTTTTTTTTGTTCTGATGCCCAAGATTTTATGTCAGCAGTTAGTTTCCTATCACTTTTTTTTTGTTAAGATCTATGCCTACCCCTAAATGATGGTGATTTTAGTATTTTCATACATCGTTTTCTTCCTTGGAGGTTAGGTTAGGAAATTAGGCTGTTTTGGGATGGGTTAAGCCCTCCTTATTACTTGTTCATTTTGTTGGGTAGTAAATACGTGTTTTATTTTTCTTTTTGCTTATAAATCACGTGGTGATAAATAATTTCATAATTGTTTAGTTCAAAATGCATTTTTGGGGAAGTCAACATCTAAAGCAATTTTTATGTCAAGGTTGTAGTGAAAAGTTAACTGATATTGTCTCGTTTAGAATTTATTCCTTTAAATTTAAATAGTTCTTCTTGTTTGCACAGATATTCTTAATTTACCGACTTTGTCTCATTTTTATTTCAGTTTTATTTTAAGGTTAGATCATTTAAGTTATGGTGGAATTGAATTAGAAAACAGTTAGTTTACAATTTTTTTTTGTTTAGAATAAAGACTTTTTACTTTTTTTTCCTTCCGAGGGTCTTAAGGAACTGAGGTCACTCATTTTTAATCTTGAAAACGTTTGGTCACCTCTTGGCTCAGCAGACTTCTTCTGAAGCGACTGCAGCTTGCCGTATTTTTCTTGACCCAGGTGCGAGTTTTAAAATCTCCTTTCAGCAGTTTGGAAGAATTGTTATCTTCTGCTCATTCGGAGCAGCAGGCTGCAGCTGTGAGCTGTGTTAACTGTTTCCTTGGTAGAACCAAGACTGTTGTGATGACGGGTTCGTTTTGCTGCTAGACAGTAAGAACTGTATGGGAAAAAAGGGAGTTGGCGGTGAACTATCGATGTATCAATCACTGCGGTGGCGGGCTCGGATTGGCCTGCCATGACATCGTCCTCGCTATTGACATCTGGGGAGGCAGCTGTTATATGCTGTTGAAGTCGTCCATTAACAGCTCCCAGGCGCTACCCTTGGAATCCTGTAAAACAATGTTTGTTCTGCAGTATTAGTAATTTTTGATGGGTGTGGAGGGGGGAGGGGGTTAACTTCTACTCGCCTCCACAAGCTAACTGATAACTGTCTGGGTGGCCAAGGTCCCTCACAAGGGATCGATCCACCCCCGCGCTGAGGGAATAGCGTCCCAGTGATGTAAAACCGGCTGTGCTAGTGCATTATAAGTGGGCAGCCATACTGGAGACACCCAACTAATTTGTTTATCTTGAACAGCCTTGCGAGTGCTATATCAATTCACTAGTTGTCTGAATTTTCTCTTAAATTTATGTTATTATTGCATTTGTGAAATGTGTATTTGGCATGTAAACATGCCTTAAAACTACTACCTATGTATGATTTATTCTACGAGGAATGAAAACTAATATTAATTGATGAAAATGTGTACGTGCCGGGCCATGCGAATCTATTCCTGAAAGTAACATCGTATATACCGTGGTTGCATACGTGAAAGATATCACACAATACTGATGTGTTATCTGCGTAAGTTCATAAATGAACAATTACAGTGTGTTTAATTTTCGCAAGTGCGGTTGTGATTACTAACCTGCAAGGTCTAGCCTATTAGTTGCGAACATCGTTAGAAGTACAGACGCTTTTATAGAGCTGCAGATATGTATTTTTCTAAATGCCAATTTGCTATTTCAGTGTAGGAGTTAATGGACTTAATTTATTAGTAGCTGAGGGCTTGAAAGATTGTAGAGTGAAGGTAAACAAAAATGTGAACAAGTGATCCAAACATAACCTTTAGCTTTCCTCGTGATAAAATAGCTGTTTGCAGGCATTAATGGCAAATCACCTGGTAAACCAAAACAAGGCTACACCTAACGAACGTCACTCTTATAATTTTTTTCTCCCCAAGTCAGCAGTTGCAGTGACAAACAAGAAATCAGGTGTTTATCAACACAAGGATATACCATCAAATCATTTCTCATTTTGAAATAGCTATTGAACGTAGCCTTCCTGATTTGAAATTTCCATGGTTTCTCAAACTCACTCCATGCAATTTCTGGGATGACTCATAGATAAAGTTAATCATCAATTCCTTCCTCATATTCCCTTCATTGGGTTCTTGGTGTACTATTCTCTACTGAACCTACTGTCGACAAGATGTTAAGTTGAAAAAATAAAGTTTACTTCCCTTCTTAAGGTTTTTTGACATACTAATTTTGTGGCCAACTAATTGGACATAAGCTTACTTTAATATTGATAATGAATCATAAGTATTTAGAATGAGGCATGCTTCGTGAAACAGTGAGTACTCTAGTCGCTATACTATTGTGGCCTCTGTCATCTTAAGAAGGGAGGAATTGAGAGAGGTTTAGGTGGTCTGTAACAACCAAGGTGTTGATAGCCAATGAGGATGAAATATGGCAGATATGCAACAGTTCTGCAATGCAAGGGTGGGGAAAACAGGAAAAACCTTGAGAAAACATGCCAGCCAGTAGCATCAATCAATGTGATTATCTGTGAGTACGCTCACAGGAAAACTATGATGGAGCACATTGGTGGAAGGCAAGCGTCCTACCACTACGCCCACCGCCCCCGCCCCTTCCCGGATGGGAGGAGAGGGACCTTATTTGTTCAATTACATTTGGTTAAGTCAATTACAGCGTCAAATTAAAAAAAATTATTGTAACAATTAATATAATTCTCTATAGGCTGTTCACGGTAAAGTGAGCACTTTTGAGGCCGTAGTTACTTTTTTCTTTCAATCATATTTCATCCTTCAAACACAATTCTAGATAAATATTACAATGCAAATAATAAACAGTGCATGTATATTCCACTGTACTCGGAAGTTTACGTCTAAGGCTAAAATAAAACACATTTTTTGACCATTATTCCAACTGAGAGGGTTTTCAAAAGTGCTCACTTTACCGTGAACCAGCTATACCAGCGTATAATTGATCTGGTTTCTGAATGGGAGGGACAGTAGTTTGAATATCTGCAATTAATTTTGATGCGTGCCACTTACACCAACTACCAATTACGATTATGACTCATCTCATTGCATACCTAGTATTCCATGTCTACATACGTGAGATTCAAACCACGCGCCAACCCGTACACGGAAGTCGTGGCTTACCACAATCCTCGAGGACAGCCAGACACGTGGATATGAGGGTTTGCGCAAGCAAGCAGTGCGTCACCACCCCTCCCCCGTGCTGACAGCCTACAAGCCATCAGCCGCATCGTGGCTTGCCCGAGCGCCACAGAAGATACGCGAAGACCGAGATATGATCAGAGGGTGCTACCTCCACTCCGGCCTCACAGTAGAGGGATGTCACACGCCCTCCCCCGGAGCCACGGCGACACGCGATACCCTGACTATACAAGTCCATGTGCGGCTGACCTCGCCAGATGTTCCTGCCAGTCTTCGAGCTCGCTCCACCACTTCAGTGCTAAGGCCCTCCGACTACTGTTAGATCTTCAGCAGCCCTTCCAGAGGCTGCCACCAACTGCTCAACACTCTTCAGCAGCCACCAGAGGCTTCCTACATTGATGTCACCGTTAGAGCTATGCAGCACCCGCGACCAGATGCTCCAGTGATGCCAATTGCCAATAGCTACCAGAAGCTTCCTGTAGCTACCAGACATTCCACACTACCATGCTACTAGAGCAGTGGCTTAAATTATTTATCTCCTACAGACACCTAGGTTACAGTTAGTTTTGTCGTAAGCAATTTTTGTCAGGTTTATTTCAATTTCCCTAACTAGCCTAGGACCAGGTCACCTACACTTGAATAATGCAGGTTTACTTCCAGCCGTCCATCTACTTGGCAGGAGAGCATGAGTCACTGGGTTTAGTAAGCGATTAATAAACACAGCTTGGTTGCTTCTAACTGCGAGTTTCATTCATAGAGTACTTTTAAGTGAACTGCTGGGAGAACCTGGAGTCAAGTACTGCCGACCGGGAATGGGAAATTATTACTACGCATTAGCTATATCTGGAGACTACCCCTCAGGCGGCTGCAGTTCTGGTACACAGATATTAGTTGGCGATCTATTTTATTCCTACCAAGTATACAGGTACTGGGGGAGTAAAATAGAGGAGCCCCCACTACTAGAAAAACTTTCTTCCCCAGGGAGAGACAGTATGCATGAGTTGTATCCCTGTTGGAGCACCTGGGTGCTGGCAGGGGTAGTTGCTTAGGTGCTATGGCCTGGCATTGGTTGGGATAACACACCCAGTAGTAGCAATAATAGTCCACATGGCTTCAACGCTTCTGGTCTGCACGCCTTCTGAGTCACCGGGCTCGTTTTACCTGCCGCTACTGGGCAACACTATTCTAGGGTTACTCGTGTCCATGGTGCTTGACTCACAGTTCTCAGCAGCCAAGCCCTCTCTATGCCATTTAAGGAGAGACATAGTGCAAGAAAGGAGGAGCAAAGAGTTGCTTGCCTCTCTGCCAAGCAGCTGGGTGGTTTAGTTCCCCTTACAGCAAGTCGATGAGCTGAACGAGATTGTGCTGCTTTGCTCAGGTCACTGGAATGGCCTACGTCTGTAGTGTGTGATCCAGCTACTTTCTAGTCATCACCAATTCACACTAATCCTACCTGCCATCCCGTCGTGATGGGATAATCAACAAGACTGAGGAATGCCTGGGTACCACAAACGCCACTTTCTGGAGCTCAACCGCCACGAGGTGGAACAGTAGATTTTGTATCGTAACACCCAGTGCCCTCACTGCTGCCTGAGCTGAGAACGATAGACTCAACCACCTGTACATAGCTAGTCCTCATCCTCAAGACATCAGTAAGTCTGCTACCACTAGCACCTCCCGCCCGTCACCGACGATAACTAGCCATGCTACTAGCAATAGGGCAGACCGATATAAGGGGCTCATTAACCATAATGTCGAGAACTTGGTTCCTTCACGCAAGGCTACCTTTTCAGACAACCATATCTAGCTTCAAACACCAGTAAGCCAGCCCTAAAAGCACAACCGACCCAAGTGCAACCAAAACTACATGACCGTGAGCCAGCCATAGTTAATTGGACACGCATCAAGTGATTTTCTGGTGCCCAACTGGGGCGTCAGCTAATTTAACTGTTTGCAGTAAGAGGCCGGACCAGGTCACCCGACCCCAAGACCTAGGAGTCAAACCGGGTTAACCCAGTAGACTTCGGGGAGCCAGTAAAAACCCAGTGGTGCCCAAGAAACGATAGCCATGTTAACTACCGAGATCAATTATGTGTCAGGCTAAACCATGACTCGGAATCTGACATACAAGACCCGAAATGTCCATGTATCGGCTCATTCAAATAGAATGCACCTATTGTTTAAAGACGTTCCATCACCTCTGCCTAGGCTGGCCTGACGAGGTATGAGATATAGCAGGCCTTGAATACAGGTGCGAAATCTGTCGGCAACAGCCAATGAGTTTCTGTAATGACATTACTTGTCCCGGCCGGAACATCAACCGTGTCAGATGCACCACGTACAGTGAGCCATACCATAATCTGTGCATAGGATGGCCTGATGAGAGCATCTTTATGCCAGTTATGGCATACCAATGGGAAAGATGTCGAAGGACACACGTCTCCCACTCCCACTGATTGAGACTGTCCTGGATCTACATACAGCCTGGGGCAGCCCTCGGCCACCCAGCGAACGGAAGGGATGACTATATACAAATTACAGACTTTGTCAGTCGACCCCACGAAGACCCTGTAGCTTTCACCAACAAGTGTAAAAACAAATTCTGAGATACCAACTTACCACCGAAACAATGAGTAGACAGGGTCCAACTACACCTGAAAGGCGTAGCATTAATAGATGAAAGGGTTACGGAGAATTCCTCACAGACTGGAAGCAGTTTTGCAACTGCATCCCATCCGAGTTCACCGGCGAGGAGGTGCTAGCATGGTTAATGACACAGTTCTACAGCCAGACACAGATACCACAAGATGAGGCAGAGATTTTCACACGTCGCAAAGAGCAGATGTTCCGCCGCGTATTCCTGAAGGTTCCAGAAGCAACGGACGTCCGTTCGATTAGCAGGATGCTCTTACCTAGCCTGAGGAACCTCCTCCTCATGGCCAAACCTACAACTATCGACGAATTAGTTAAAAGAGCACAAGAAGCTGAATAGGATTTCGCAGCACAGGCCAGTCTTGAAAAGTCACTACTGGTAAAAACCCTGGAGCCACGAACCCCACCGGTCGAGTCACACAAGAACGCGCCTGCCCCCCATCAAGCCTAACTTTCGTGCTAAAGTGTTGGTTCTGCCCCGAGAATCATTAGAACAAGGACTGCCATCGCAAACCGGCCAGGCCAGTAGTTCCACCGTTTGAATTTCATCGAGCTTTGGCGCCATCGGCCTAAAGAGCCACCGAAAGATCGACCCCCGCTATCAAGAAGGGAAACACAGCCACCGGGGTGCAAAGCGTGCCGCCACCACCAGACCACAAGGGCCCAAAATCCAGGACTTAAGTGAGAAACTGGCACTCCCCATAGCCCCACATATCAAAGTAGTGATAAATGGAGATAGAGTATTGGCATTACTTGATTCAGCTGCCATGGCGAACTTCATTTGAAGCAACCTGCTTACTCCCGATCAGCTAGTCGATATGCAGCCACAAACCAATACCGTCAGAATTGCCCAACCTGACGCGAACCTGCAGGTAGACGGCCGTACTATATTAACGGTGAACGTACACAGGATCTCAGCCCCCGCAGAATTTATAGTGTCTACTGCCCTGTCCGAAGCAGTTATACTTGGCTGTCTATGGCTCAGACAGCAACAGTGCATTATTGATCATGGACAACACTGCGTGTACATGGGCAAGCAGGAGAGAATAACGGTAAACTGGAATCACAGCCCACACGACATTATATCAGCACCCATAGATCCTGCACAGCTCAATCACAAAATCAACAAATCCGAGTTTAACCCGTTGCAACATGTACTAAACGAACATGCTAACACATTCGAAAATGGGGGGTTACTACGTCAGACTCGATCGACACAGCATGAGATCTGGACGACAACCAATATCTCAGTTTATAATCAACCATATCGAGTATCAGCCCGCCGACGCAACCTGATTATGGACAAAGAGAACAACATGAAGGACCAGGGGATTGGGGAAACCTCTAATTCACCCTACAACTCCCACGTGGTCCTAGTACCCAAGAACATCAGAAAGCTGCGATTCTGCATTAATTACAAGGACCTAAACGAGATAACGTACCCTATTGCTCCCCCAGCTATTGACCTCACCCATACCCTGGGTAACATTGGCAAGGCTAAGACCTTCAGTACCTTACACATGGGATCTGGATACTGGCCAATTGCAGTACATCCCAGTAGCTGCAAGTATATGGCATTTACCACACCAGACGGCGAAACCCTCCAATTTAGGGTAATGCAGTTCAGGTTGAAGAACGCCCCCACCACATTCCAACGCTTAATGTCTGCAGAGGTATTGACCGGTTACATTGGAGAGTTTTGCTTTGCCTTGTCTACCTTGATGACATGATCAATTATTCAAATAGCTGGGAGAAGCACCTCGAACATCTGCAGCGAGTACTGGAACGCCTAGAACTTCATGGGATGACTTGCATGCTGTCCAAGAGCTACTTCGGCAAGTCGTTCATCGACTATCCAGGACATGTCATATTATCCGAGGGAAACTTCCCGCAGCAAAATTCAATACGAACCATTGAAGACACTGACGAACCAGAAAATAAATGACAACTATGACGGTATCTGGATCTGTGCAACTGGCTATGCGACTTAATGCCAAATATTAAACAACTCATGGCACCTCTCCATTCGCTCCTGGAAAAAGACACACGTTGGCAATGGGAACCTGAGCAGCAACAGGCCTTCCGCGACCTGAAGACATGCTTCAGAAACATACAGCAGCTACATTGGCTCCACGGAGATCAACCACTGATTCTACAAACCGATGAGTGCAAAGAGGACTGGGAGCAGTCCTCTACCAGCAGGACATTAACAATCAACCACCTGTGATAGCGTATGCCTCCATCCGCCTCAACGACATGGAGCAACGCTATCACATCAATGAGCAGGAATACCTGGTGGTTATCTGGGCAGTGCTAAAGTACAGATATTACTTAGAAGAGCAACATTTCATCTTGCGAACAGACTCAAAAGCCCTCTAATGGCTACACGAGTCCCGAAACAGCAAAGCCAAGCTCGGTTGGTGGTACATGTTTCTCACCAAAATCGACTTTGACATACAGCACTGTCCATGAAAAACGAATGACCTGCCAGACGTCCTGTCCCGCTTCCTGATACTAGAGGAGAAAGCCGAGGAAGGGGATAAGATGTCCCCTCCCCCTCAAGTAGAATGAAGTCCCGATGAGCAAATCCGTCTCATCCAGTTGCAGATTTCCCGACAAAAATTCTCGATAAGACCCGACGTACACTGTCTCCTGTGGGAACCACCACAGCACTTCGAAGCCCGGGATGACGTCGTGTGGACACCAAGCAGACAACCCAACGCTCGTTGGAAAATGTGGGTTCCACAACAGCTGCGAGTTGATATTTGCCACCACCAACACCACGGCGATCCACAAGCTGGACACCCGGGTACTCGAGAAACCCTGCTGGACTTCGGGGTCCGGTATAGCTGGGACGGAATGAGCCGTGACGTCTGGCAGTACGTCAGCAACTGCATAAGTGCTGCCACGACAAAGCCTACACCGTTCCCCCTCCAACTGCACGATCAAGGAGCCCCAAGATGGCGTGGACACATATAGCCACTGATCTGATGGGACCATACCCACGTAACACGAAGGGGAACAGCTACCTCCTAGTAGTTACAGACCAATTCTCCAGGTGGGTGGAGGCCTTCCCTCTACCTAGCCAGGAAACAGCCCTAATTGTGTGAAAGATGGAGGCGGAAATATTCGCACACTGGGGATACTCGAAGCCGATACTGACTGACAATGGCACTCAGTTCACGAGTCGCCAATAGCAGTCAGAAGGCCAGGAATGGGGAGTTAAGACGTGGACGACTCCACCATACCATCCCCAGGCCAACCCCACTGAACAAAGGAACCAATATATCATGAAATGCCTTCGTATCAGTGTGAGGAATGACCACCATCACTGGGATAAACATATCCCCACCATATTGTTTGCCCTATGTCGTCGCACGAATGAAGCGATAGACACCAGCCCAAGTACACTCCTCCTGGGACAGACCCTATGCCGACCAGGCGACTGGCAGAGTGAAAGCAAACCCACAAACATACCTCAGCCAGAGGACATCTGGCTAGCTATGCTAGCTTGCACCACCACTGCCCAGAAGGCCCAGGATGAGTATATCTGCAAAAAGTACCCACAACCGAAGACAGTGGTATGCAAATTCAACCTCGGAGAAGCTGTGTTGCTTAGAACACATCACATCAGCAAGGTCAGCAATCAGTTTAGTGCTGGCCTCGCTGACAAATGGGATGGTCCTTACCATATTGTCGGCAAATGTGATAACGTTTACTGGGCCGAAGACGTAAGAGGAAGGATATGGAAGGCCACCCAAGGCCAGATACGACCCTATCCGGGGGACATGCCACTAGTTGAACACGCCGATATATCGGGGGACTCAGACCGTGAGGATGAACCACAACCCCGAAGGGCAGCTCCAGAACTCGACCCAGGACTCGTGAAACGGCCTGAAGCAAGAACCTTCAACGCGAATGTGCACCCAGCTACGAGCCACCATGGAGGCCGGATGTTGAAGCACAGAGAGGCACAGTTAGCATAAGATCACTGCACTCCGCACCACACAGCTATGCGGACAAAGTCACAGCACGGCGCAACAGAACGATCCCAAGTTGCTCCGAAGTGTCATGGCAGAGTCCACAAGACCAGGAAGTCGGCCAGACACCCCGTCGATCTAGTCGCTTTAGTGAAAGGTCAGAATCACCATCGGTGAGGGGGGTAGACCCAACCTGGGAGCCTACCCCCCTACCTGGCACAACTCTCCAGCACGAGATCAAGGTCGTTCCACCTTCTATGAAGGCGATCTCGAGCCCCAACGAGGAAATGCCTAAAGACGCTACTAGATCACCGGACAATGAACTCATAGAGAGCTCACAACCCATCGTAGCCGTTGAGGACGAGAGACCCGATCTGTCTCTTGCTCAATTAGCCACTGATATAGAAGGCACCAAGACCGTCGATGCCTCCGACTACCCAACACCTGGTGTAACTCCTGCAGTTGAGGTTGAGACTTCTCTCCCTCACAATGTCTCGCCACAGGACCTGGACACAGAAACAGTCGACGCCTCCAACTACCCAGCCCTATGACGAGGCGCACAACCCGTAGCTACGGTTGAGTGCGGTGACCCACAGCTCCCTTACGTTGCTACAGAAGGCACCGAGAACATTGATGCCTCCTACGACCTACCACCTGGTTAACCACCCGCAGTCGAGGTCGAGACTCCTCACGTTCGCACTGCCTCGCCAATGGACCTGGATATCGAGACCGTCGATGCTTCCAACTACCCGGCCCCACGGTGATACGCACCATCCATAGCTAAGGTCAAGCACATGATCCGCAGCTCCCTGGTGCTACCCCTAAAGGTGCCGAGACCGCTGACGCCTCTCACTACCCCTCAGCTGAAGCAACATCCACAGTGGAGGTCGAGACGCCTCTCACTACCCCTCAGCTGAAGCAACATCCACAGTGGAGGTCGAGAGCCCTCTCCCTCCCAGTGCCTCGTCGCAGGACCTGGTTGCCAAGAACATTGATGCCTCCAACTACCCGGCCCCACGACAAGATGCTTCGGCAGGCAATGTGGAGAGTGGTCCCCCACCGCAACTCCCTTGCTCTGTACCAGCGGAGAAATGTCCTACCCTACGGGTAGGAACCCGTGCAGTCGGGGTGGAGGACCTGGGATCACTCCCCCGCACTGCCACAACGTCCCTAGTAATTGTGCCCTAACCATCAGTTCTGGTAGAAGCAGATGCCATGACGCCACGTGATAAGCTTCGACGCCTGATGCCTCTTTGTGCTTCCAAGGCAGACTCTACGCCTGGCCGGCATAGAGAGTCATCATGGCATGGTGACCCACGTCAAGGTACACATGGCCGTACCCACTGCACTCTGAACTACATCCAAGAGGAAGGCCAGCTAAACCCGCACACACCAAATCAAGTAAGTGCAAGTGCGACGAAAAATGTATACACACGTCGTCGTAGACTACTACATAAGAACAGAACACGATTCATTACAGACCTGTAACCAGTGAAATTTAAACTAGCCGCCACTCAAAGACAGTGAAACCAAAGAACATTAACAATTAGGCTAGCTTTACATAAAGTGTGTATCCAGTGTAAGTGCCTGCCCATCTGTCATTAAGCAGGGAAAGTAACGGAGCCGGCGAGGTAGATGTAATAACCAGTTATTGGACACTCGACTATGTGTGAACTGAACTTGTGAAAACAGCAGTCATTACACTGTAAGTGATTGCACCAGTACAACTTGGACGTTTTTCACTTCACCAACAACAAGGCTCCATGTATAATTAGTGGCAGACAGCTCACATAATTACGTAGAATTACTTAGAGATGCTCACCACAGTGAATGTGATAAGTAGACAGAGACTTCCACAGTATACATGTTAGATTTAGCCTTCAATAACTGAATTTTTAGATAATTTTAGCTTTTTTTTAATAATTATTTGATGTGGAGGTACACTATTATATATATCTATGAGTTTTATGTAGTGTCCATGTGAAGATGCAACTGCAAGAAGAATGCAGTTTTGCAGGGCAACTGAGAGAAGAATGCCATTTCGCAGGGCTATGTATTTTCCTAATATATTTTTCTCAAATTTTCTAGTGTGCTTACAGTGAACATTCTATGAACTTACACCATGAACTGGTAAGATAGATGGACAACCGAAAGGTACAGGAGGAATTAGATTTTTAGTATTATGACATGATATGTAGGTAAACTTGTATATATAACCATGAGTTTTGACAGTGTATGTGTGAAGAGGCACCTACAAGAAGAATGCCATTTTGCAGGAATGTGTCAATGCTATACTTTTGATTGCTCATATTAATTTTCTACTATTATTGTCTGTTTGCAATACCTGTGCACCACCAAAGAATCAAACTATCTAACTAGTACTCTGAGCCACAGAGTGCCCATGAACTCACCACAGTGAAACAAGGTGCCAGGTATTTTAAATTCCATTTTTAAAAAAGTGTTTTGTGTGTTTAAAGTGACCTCTGTGCATAAATTGCTTGGATTTTCATGCATGTTTTACTAAATTGTACTCGCACTGTGTCGTCTAATCCGCTAACCCAGGTGATGGAAGGCCTGAGGTTGGCAAACTCTCAACCTGTCACACGTAACTGTTTAGCTTGCTGTAAAACCCACAGGTTCCCTTAAAGATTCTCCTTTTCTTTAATAAACACTGCAGCAAGCTCCAGGATAGTTAGTGACATTCTCCCCACCTTCCACGAGTAAGGCTTGCACATACATTTTATTATCCCACGTTTTTAGCATGTTGTCATTTTTGGTGTTATTTTATTCCACGTTTTATGTATGTATTCTCTTGTAAATAACCACAATGATAAGTTGATTTTTGTGGCGACGTGCAGTAAATAAAGTAGGTTGATGCGACACCCGGTACGCCATGTCAGTCCTGACACAAATCCTCACCACAGGCGGGAAAACCATTAGCACCGCGCTCCACTTCGCCTGGACAAGGGGCAGAGAGAGGGAGCCCACCCGAAAAGAGAGAGAGAGAGAGAGAGAGAGAGAACTACCGTCCGGCGTGCCAAGCACCTGGCATTTCCCAGCTGCACCGGAGCACAGAGCAAGCGAAGATACAGCTGTCAAGCAGCCCCACACTAAGGTTCCTGCCTACCTTACCTAAAATTTTTTTTCCTTCTTCTACATTGCTACTCCTGCCTACACCTTCAAGATGAGGGGGCCTACGCCTTTCTCCGGCGAACCATCAAGATGAGTTTGCATTGCAACGAAGGGGGAGCAAATTGACGCATGTTGCTTATACCAACTACCAGTTACGATTAAGACTCATCTCACTGCAAACCTAGTATACTACTTCTACACATGTGAGATTCAAAATCCTGTGCCAACCCGTACACAGAAGTTGCGGCTTGCCACAATCCTTGAGGGTAGTCGGACACGTGGATACGAGGGGTTGCTCAAGCAAGCGGCGCGTCACCCCCTCCCCCATGCAGAGGGTTTACAAGCCATCAGCCGCCTCGTGGCATGCCCGAGCGCCACCGAAACTACGTGAAGGCTAAGAGATGACCAGAGGGTGCTACCCCCACTCCGGCCTCGCAGCAGAGGGGCATCACACGCCCTCCCCTGCGGCCACCACGACACACGCTACCCTGACTATATAAGTTTGTGCACGGCAGGCCTCACCAGTTGTTCCTGCCAGTCTTCGAGCTCGCTCCACCACTTTCAGTGCTAGGGCCCTCCAACTACTGTTAGATCTTCAGCAGCCCTTCCAGAGGCTGCCACCAACTGCTCAACACTCTTCAGCAGCCACCAGAGGCTGCCTACCTTGACGTCACCGTTAGAGCTCTGCAGCTCCGGTGACCAGATGCTCCAGTGATGCCAATCGCCAATAGTTACCAGAAGCATACTGTAGCTACCAGACATTCCATACTACCAGGCTACTAGAGCAGTGGCTTAACTTCTTTGTCTCCTACAGACACCCAGGTTATAGTTAGTTTTGTCGTAAGCAATTTTCATCAGTTTTATTTCAATTTCCCTAACTAGCCTCGGACCAATTCACTTACACCTGGCTAATGCAGCTTTACTTTCAGCCATCCGTCTACTTGGCAGGAGAGCACAAGTCACTGAGTTTAGTAAGTGATTAATAAATACAGCTTGGTTTCTTCTAACTGCGAGTCTTATTCATAAAGTACTTTTAAGCCAACTGCTGGGAGAACCTCGAGCCAAGTACTGCCAACCAGGAACGGGAAATTATTACTACGAACTAGCTATAACTGGAGACTCCTCCTCAGGCGGCTCCAGTTCTGATACACACATATTATAGTCCATTCACGCTTTCTTCAGGCTTTTGGAATCAAACCTTTGAAAAATCACCGTAGGCGTAACATGTCAACCTATTTTGTTCAATCACTTGTATTCCAAAATTATATATCCCTGTGATTAACGTTAAAATACTGTGTTCTTGAATAGAATAATAATCTACTTAATATCTTCTATAACTTGTGATATTCATTTTGTATTAAATATGAATTAACAACAGTGAGAGCAGCAACGTGTTGGCAACGACCGATAAGAAATAGTTCAGTTACAATATTTTCTAACCTTGTTTTTATGTATAGTATTTGTAAATTAAACGTTGCCAAATGATATATTTGTACTGTTAGGTAGCACTTATGGAAACACATTTTATTGCTGCAGTAAAAAATATCAGCGGAAATTACAGTGCGTAGGATTGCTCTAGTGACACAGTGTTTTTTTTTCCGTCCAGAAGAAAAGTTTAAGTGTCGCTCTCTTTTGTTCTCTCTCTCGGGAAGTTCGTACCACCTATGTGGTAGGAAAAGTATAAAAATAATGTTATATCTAATTTCAGCACATTTTATACTAATTACAGTAACAATAATGATGTTTGAAAGTGTAATTTACAACTGAAAAGAGATTTTATTGTTTAAATACCTATTATATGTTATTTAGATGTGATGCGATGACAGGATGCTTACAAATCCAGCAGGTTGGCAGATGTGGTGTGGAAAGAAGAATCTGGAATCACGTGCTTGTCCCAACCCAACATAACAGGCGATTGATTATACCCATTGCCTTACGACTGGCAGTGATGTAGCGACTTGTCAATGACATTGCGTATTTCTGAACGAAGTGTCAAGTTCGTACTTGTGTTTTTTAAACATCCTGGCAAGTTACAATGTTGTGATAAAAACGTATTTCCACGGCAGGGTTAAAAGTGTTGTGTTGTGATCGCTGTGTTTGAAAGAGCGTGGT
The DNA here is from genome assembly GCA_029891345.1 of Dryococelus australis. NCBI lineage: Eukaryota > Metazoa > Arthropoda > Insecta > Phasmatodea > Phasmatidae > Dryococelus > Dryococelus australis. The sequence continues at coordinate 271,617,617 of CM056995.1, forward strand.
GGCTGCGTTGTAATCATTACGCAGGCCAGGTGTGTGTGTGGATTTCAAATATGTGCAAAATGTATACATTATAACCATGAACTGATGTTATGACGAAGTTACTTAATTAAATTTACGTCTGTTTATCACAACATTGTACCTTTGCGCTAGGTGTTTGAATCATAGTTGTGTAACGAGCTTACGTTTCTGTGATTAGAATGTCTGCCACAATCCCCTAAAAATACTAAGCCCAAACAGATAAATTTAAATAAATAATACAATAAACCTACAAACCAGTTAAGTACCAATGCATGCAAACATTAGCCGAATAAACATTACAGTAAATCTATATGTTTGCATGTTCACCACAATCTTTTACGTCTGTTGATGGTATGTACAATAAAAAGGCGACACAAGTTGCGTGCTTGAATTTACTGCATTGTTTCATTGGACTGGTTGCCCCTTTGTTTTAATTTTTATCCCAAATAAGGCAGTCCTTTTAAAGAAATAATCCAACACACATTAATAATGACAGATTAAATACTACTGTTGTTTCTGCCACAGTTGTAACAAACACTGTCGTGGCAAAATATTAATGTGTATTAAGTGTAACGTGCTATATCATATGTAAAAAATAGTTATAAAGCCGACCTAAATATTGCTATAGGCCTAAGTTGTCAACATTCGTAGGAAATATGACAGCATTCTTTGAACAGCAACCAACGCATTTGACAGTTATAAAAGTAGACATCACATGGCAGTATTTATGTTAACATGTAGCAAAAGGATACATAATCAGTAACCAAACGTAGATATTTAGCAGGGATTCAGAAAAGGCCGGAGTTATTGTGAATCAACTATACATGGCCATCTATTTTATTCCTACCAAGTATACAGGTATTGGGGGAGTAAAATAGAGGAGCCTCAATCACTAGAAACACTTACCACCCAGAAAGAGACAGTACGCCTGAGTTGTATCCCGACCGGAGCACCTGGGTGCTGGTGGGGGTATTTTCTTAGGTGCTACAGCCTGGCCTTGGTTGGGATAACACACCTAGTAGTAGCAATGATAGCCCACATAGCTTCAACGGTTCTTGTTCGATCACCAAGGTGGAGGGCCTTCTAAGGCCCCAGGCTCGTGCTACCAGCCGCTACTGGTCAACACTATTCTAGGGTTACCCGTGTCCGTGGTGCTCGACTCACAGTTCTCAGCAGCCAAACCCACTCTATGCCATTTAAGGTGAGACATGGCGCAAGAAGGGAGGAGCAAAGAGTTGCTTGCCTCACTGCCAAGCAGCCGGGTGGTTTAGTTCCCCTTACAGCAAGTCTACGAGCCTGGGCTGAGAAAGATAGACTCAACCACCTGTACATAGCTAATCCTCGTCCTCAAGACATCAGTAAGTATGCTTCCGCTAGCACCTCCTGCCCGTCACCGACGATAACTAGTCACGGTACTAACAATAGGGCAGACCGATATAAGGGGCTCGTTAACCGTAACGTCGAGAACTTGGTTCCTTCATGTAAGGCTATGTGTCCGATACCATATCCAGCCGCAAACACCAGTAAGCCAACCCTGATAGCACAACCAAACTAAGTGCAACCAAAGCCACACAAACGTGATCCAGCCATAGTTAATCGGACCCAGTCAATTTTTTTATAATTATACTTACTTGTTTCTTTCTTGGGTACCAGTACATACTGAAAGTTATCAAATATAATAAATTGGTTGTAATGTACATACATACATACATACAACGTTAAGAGATGGGATTTACAGAAAAGAAAATTAAATTAAAGAAAATTATATAGAGTAGTCATGTATTCCTGGAAGTGGCATTTGAAAACTTTTGCAGCAGACCTAGGCACTCAATTTTAAAACATTGGTAAAGTATTTTGATAAGCTGATGATAATATTTACAGCAGTGATATATGAAACAAATAATACATTTTTTGGATATACACTGTTGTAGCAGAGTTTTTTGTGCAGAAAACTAGAATTACATATACAAACTCAAAATCAAACAGGAATAGTTTTAAACAGGTACATGAACATACAGAACTCTGCAGAAGGAATTGTTTAGTTGCAAGAAGACCACTGTGTTTGTCTTGTTTGGTTTTGGTTGTGTCCATCATTAGGCCTACTTTTTTGTTTTGTTAATTTGCTGCTTACTAAATTAACTACTTCCACAGAATTCTCTGTGTTCTTCACGTAGGCCTACCCATTGGAAACTATTCTTGGTTGGTTTTCTGTGTCTGTATGTTCGTATGTGTAATTCTAGTTTCCTGCGACATGAGCTCTGCTGCAAAGGCAAGTGTCCAACAGAATTTTTCATTTAATAAATGATATTCATATTGACCTACATGAATTATAAAGCATAAGAAATTTTAGCTCAAGGGAAATCTGTTTACAAGAATTAGTGTTCAGTTAAATAATCATAAAACATTGCAACAGTTAATGGTCAGAAAACATGACAAAACTGCGGTATCTCGCATGTGTAATAATCCCAATTTTAATAGCCCTCCCAAGTAGGCAGCAATTGCCCTTATTTACATCTTAGAAATTACAGTTACAAACACTGGATTCATCTGATTCCACAGCCATTCAATTTAAAAGAAACCAATTTCTTTATTTGTATGCTATCACAGTTTGCTCTAAGAAATTAACTTTTACAAATACTTCAGTAGTTCTACGGTAGTCCGGGAAAATACATTAAGATGTCAACTGCAAACTTGGTTGCTGATGCAAGTGTCATGAAAATGAAAGTAAACAAACATGGGTTGAATTACTTGCAAAGGTGAAAATTTATACTATAGACTGTTCATGGTAAAGTGAGCACTTTTGAAGCCCTTGTTACTTTTTTCTTTCAACCAACTTATATTATCCCACCACTTGGTAATGTAAACCCTGCCATGTGAGTAATGAACACAGTGTATACATTTACCATACCCAAAACCAAAAGTCCAAGGCCACAATGAAATGTATTTATTGGTTATTATAGCTGATGAAACAGCTTAAAAAAGTGCTCACTTTACCACGAACGGATATAACAAAAACTGCTTAAATATCTTGTTTTTCACACAATGCAGATTTTTTTCTGGAAATGATTTCTACAGATAAAATAAACGACTGCACAAAGCCGTCTGATAAGGTAAACACAGCAGAATAACGATTGTGTCTCTCCAACGTCTATTTTGCTAAGCAACGCAACTGGAAATGACGTCGACTTCAACAGCGTATTATCGGCTGTGTGTGACGAGGTCATGGACGACGGACGGGCTAACAAGGAGAGTCGGGAGTGAGGCAGTGGCAGTTGAGTGGGAGCAGCTGGTGTGAGCAGTCGCAGGCGGTGGGGCTGGTGGGCGGCCTGGGAGATGGCAGCGGCAGCAAGTGGTCGTGATGAAGTGAAGTATGGGTTAAAACTGTGGTGAGGTGCGTGGTCGGGACATTCTTCCCTGCTTGGCAGGAAGAATGGCCCTAGCCATGCTTTTCAGTAGGTTTAAATTGATAGTTAGTAATTTAATACATAAGTCATAAGAGTCAGTTGCTTGAAGATGATGTAGAAAGCCACATGCAAAATGCGAGGGTGTAGGAGGTGTCAAGATAACAGGGCTGCGAATTTACAGGTAAATACGTCTTATCCATCAGCACTGGCCGAGGGGCCATCAGGGTTAGATTTCTTATGTTATAAATAAACTAACAAATGCTTGGGAAGGAACCTACATTCTTGCAGTAGAGTTGTTTTTCAGACCTCTTAGGAAAGATTAAAATGTATGGTTATGGGTATTAGTAGTGCCTGGTTTGTAAATGACTCCGCTGGGTGATGGGTTCATCGGTGGTGGAGTTGTGTTGGTACTACTGCACAGACCAAAACCAAGGTCTAGGTTATGTTTCCCGAAATTTTTTTTGACAGGTTCCTCCCTTAAGTAAAATTTCAGGCATTTACCACTTCTGTTTTTGTATTTTAAAGACGTTTGACCCTTGTTCCTAAATTAAATCTTATTCTAGATATTTAAACTCTGTTAATTAACCTGTCCAATCTATCTATAAAATGAATAATTTTATAAGCACTCATAAATAAAGTAGCTTTTAATTGTTCTTTTTTTTTTTGTTGTGTGGTTTTCAGTTAAGCCAAAGGGGGCAAATGGTTGAACACTACTGCGATACATAAATTTAAGCAAAATTTTAATGTTTTGATGCATTGATCCAACATAATTTTGGGTTAAGGCAACTTCATCCAATTATTATAAAGTAACTTTACTTGTTACGGTGTAACATTGTTAAAAGGGGGCATTTTACCCCTAATCCAGTTGAAGCTGTCTACATTTCTTTTTTTTATTTATTTATATTTTGAATGTACTCACCTCTAGGTGAGCTACACAAGTGAGAAGGGCATCCTGTTAGCCCTACAGTAGTAAATTTTGTTCCTTGTTTTTCTCATTTCTGTATCCGAACACTGGGTAAGCTAGTGTGTTTCCTAAATGTCATTTTTATTATTATTTTAAACTGTTTCGATAGTTCTTTTTAATGGTTGTGACTTTCTTATGTCTCTGTTAATAATTATATTTATTTGTTGAAAATAAACTCAATATTATTTTTTTAAATTAATAGTTCTTTTTGCAAGTTGCATAGAATACCACTCTTCGCCTCCTCTTTCTCTTTTGCAGCTCTCTAACAACTCAGATAAAATTAGGAGCATAGTATTTAGGCACTGGGTAACTATTAACAGATCGTTTAATCTGCTTTATTAGTATTTACCTTGATGTATTGTTTCTGTGTCAGATTCAGACCCATGAAGCGGCCGTGGCATCTTCTCGCTCCCTGAGCGAGCCCGCACCCCCTTGTTCAATTTTGGTTTAAATGAGCCTTTTATTGATATTAAAGTAAGTGGTTAGGGTAGAGGGTATTGTGCTGACCCTGCTGAATAAGAGTTACAGTACATGGTGGAGACTTTGCAGGTTAAATTTTGGTGTTGGCTGATTTTTCTGTTTTTGTAAGTCTAAATTTTATCCTTCCCTCACCCTACCTCACACTCCCTATCCTTCCCCGTAACATTTGGTGTAATCTCCAGGTAGTTTCCTTGGTTGGCTACCACTGGAGATCACACCCCCTAACCCTCCTCATAACAATATTGTAATCAAAATCAAAGATAGTCCGAGTATTATTGGCCATGTTTATGCCAGGTAAACAGCCCACTATACTAGAAGGGTTTTATATAATATTCAAGATAGGGTTTGTATGTAAAGTTTTATATAGAGCATGTTACATATTTTAATCTACTGTTTTCTAAATACAGAGAGTTTCCAAAATGACCCATGTTTCTTGTATTATGTATTTGCAGATGCCAAAAACTTTCTAATCTTGTTGCTTTTAAGATGCTTGTCTTGGTTTTGGGAATTCAATTAATACCTTGTGTCGTCCTGCAAGCGCTACAAGGCATAATGTAGATTTCTTGAACACTCTGCCCTTTTCAGGCAGAGTTTCGGTTCAATTACGTTTTCATTTCATTTTACATGAGTTGTTTTGTGAAACTGGCAGTATTTAAAGTAGAGATATTGAAAAATAAGTCAAGGAAAAGCGGGGGATTTTTGTCCCAACGGATCTAGTAAAAAAGTTTCTTGGTCTGGTTGTTGATTTGAAAAGTGTCCATGGTGGATTCAGCAGTTGAGCAAAGCTGCATTGAGCCAGATTCTGAAGGAGGACCAGTAAAAAGTATTGGACTCCGATGGAATCGCGAAGTTAAGGGTGAAGGCTTGTGCGCTCGTAAAGGAGGATGATGCCGGAGTTGTCACAGAGGTACCAGCGAGCGGGTGTGAGCGTGTAGCATTGCAATTTATAACCATTTGAATCGCCGCTTTATAATTATTTTTTCATTTGCCCTTTAGTTAAAATCCCCAGTTTCATTTGTCACAGAGTGTAATTGTCAGAATTTTTCCATTCACGCCACAAGTAGAAGTAAGGGCTTTATCAGTTTTAACTACGGGGCTGTATTTCAAGTTGTTAACTGTATTACGTGGTGGCACTTCCGAATTCTCAGGCTCCAGAGGGAGGTGATGCAACATTTGAGATTACGTTTTTTTTTTCACTTATGCCATCAGCAGTTTGTGTTTTGAAGCCTGCGCAGAAATGTAATTTTCAGCCAATAGGAAGTAGCAAGCCCCGGCCAAATGTTAATTTTAGATTTGTTTTGGAGGAGTAGGTAGTTGCGTGTAGCAAGCTGGGCGACCCTAGCCCTGTAATCTTTCACATTATAGAAACAACCGTTGAGGCGACGACTTTGTGAAGGAAGAACTTTACTTTCACCCGCAAGCATCGATGGCCTTAACTTCTGTTTTTTTTCTTAAACAACCTTCTAAAGTACTTTTGGGCTCAACAACTTATACTAAATTATTTCCGCGGGTGTGGGAGGCCAATAGTCATAAGGGGGAAGGTTTCTTTTTACTCCCCCTTGCTTTTTTTAATTTACTTGCTAGTCGAGCTTGGTATTTGAACTTTGTTTAACCCCTACTGTGACTCTGTGACCCGGTAAGTTTTAACAAGAAGGAAGATGTGTCGTGTCGTTCTGATGTGAATGTAAACTGTAATAAACCTTCAACAATAAACCTGGTCAGATTCCGATATGGAAATCCTCGCATATTATTTCTTGACAATCAGGTTAACAACTTTTGTGTTATAAACCGACTGAGCCAAGCAAAACCCCAACTTGTAGTGAACAGGGCAACGCTGCAAAATGGCACCACAACATCGTGCGAAGATTTAGACACACACGAGCAACAACATTTGTGTAGCAGAAACTTATCAGTTCCAGAATCCAGCAGTTTGTATCTAAGGAAGAAGCAGATGTCCATTCCGGTGTTCCAGCAGTTCCATGGTATTTATCTCAACAAGACATCAACTCGCTGCAATCAAGATTCCGTGTTAATCATTGTATTTTTTGTTTTATTTTTTGTGTGTGCGATTTATTTATAAAGGTTTTAGATTAAAGATATAATTCAATATGTCGGGGAAAAGAGGAAAATGTAACAAGCGAAAGTGAGGGGGAAAATTTTTTAGAGGTTTTGAGACCTCAACCTTAGAAAGTAACCTAAATGTTTCAAATGTGGAAGAGAGCCCTTCAGGTTTAGAGATTATTAATGTAAATGTAGAAACCCGAAAGCAAACAGAGTTAAGCCTCAATGCACAATTGTTAACCGAACAGAAACGTGAAATAGCAGAGAAATTTGATAAACAGAACAATAAATTTCAACAAATAGGAGAAAATTTTGCTAGACACAAAACAAAATCTCAGGAGTTGAAAAATGAATTTAACAATAAATTTCAACAAATAGTAGGAAAAATAGCTGAGCAGAAAAATGAGCTTGAAAATAAATTTAAACAAATAGCAGGAAAATCAAATGAACATTTAAGTGAATTCCAACAGTTAAAAGTGATGGTGAGCAGTGTACAAAATGCAGTAGAGGACACTACAAAGGGTTTGGCAGAATTTAAAGTAGAATTAGACGGAAATTAATTAAGGTTAGGAAAGACTGCACCACCAAGATAAACCAGTGTGAGATTAGGGTAGAAGAAATTGCTCAAGCAGTTGCAATAAATGAAAGTATACTGGTACAATGTCAGGAAAATATTGTAACGGTAGATGTAAATAGTAAAGAATTAGAATCAAAAGTAAATACAGTTCAAATAGCACAACAGTAGGTGAAGGAAATTATATCTACCCAGGAGGGTAAAATTTTAGAAAATAGTCATGAAATGGAAAAGGTATGGGTGCAGTTTAATGAACAAACTAGGGAACTAGGGAAGTTACACAGAATGAACTACACATACAACAGGTAAAGTTAACTGATTATAGACAAAAATTTTTTTAATGGATTATGGACATTTTAATACTTTGTCAAGCCATAAGGATAGGTAAGACATTAAGAGTTTTTAATGTTTATTAATGAAAGTAACATTCCTTTAAAAGCCTTTACATTTTTGTTAGAATGTTCTGCAGTGTTCAATGAAGTTTTATGAGGACATTTTTATATAGTTAGTATTTATTCAAATGTATAATATTGTAATCAAAATCAAAGTTAATCGGAGTATTATTGGCTATGCTTATGCCAAGTGAACAGCTCACTATACTGGAAAGGTTTTACATAATATTCAAGATAGGGTTTTTAATGAAATGTTTTGTATACAGAATGTTATGTATTTTGATCTACTGTTTTCTAAATACAGAGAGTTCCCAAAACGACTCATGTTTCTTGTGTTATGTATTTGTAGAAGCCAAAAAAATGTCTAATCTTATTGCTTTTAAGACGCTTGTCTTGATTTTGTGATTTAATACTTTGTGTCACCCTGTAAGCACTACAGGGTGTAACAACATTGTTTACTATTGTTTTCAAAGCCCATGAGCTCAAAATTTTGAAATCTGATGTTACCACATTGATTGTTTGGCATTGTTCTTGAGATTCTGACTCAGCTCATTCCCCCACACTAAGCCCCTAAACCACGCCATGGCCAGCCTCTTGAAACGTCAACACAGTCACCTATGATCGGGCTGCTTCAGTGCCAGCAACCTATGGTGCACTCATGGCTTGCCAGTCTGGGGTACCAAATGCGCATCCTACTCGTGCAGCAAGGTGAAAACTACCTCATTAGCCCTGGTTGGACATGTATAAATAGGGATACCACAGGTCCTACAGGGCAGTTCATTTTTGCCTGCCAAGTAACCTGCTCACTTCACTGTCCAACATAGTTTGTCATCTTCAAGACTCTCCTGCAAACCGACCACCGTGCATCACGCACAAGCCCGCCTCTATCAACATGCCTCCTCTCAGTGTAAGACTAGGGAGTCCATACTGCCTTGCTGACACAACTGTGCGCTGGGTGCCTAGAGCTTTGCTGTCTGGGGTCACTCTCACCCCACCATTCCAGCACGAGTCAGACCTTGACAGTTAGGTTACTCCACCAATCAGGCATCCTTGGCAAAGGCTGGGCTTATATGTGGTTTATTATTAATAAACCCATATAAACCATACCTCAATCTTTTACCCTTTTTATTCACGTGGTTCATACCCAGTGATCTGCCATCTTCTCAGACTCAAGCAAGACCTGAGTTCCCAAAATCCTTCAGGCCTATAATAACAACACCGGGATCCACTCTCTACCTCAAACTTGGCATTGGGCTACCAGCAATTGTGCTGCTCCTCTGGGCACGAATAGGGCAGGTAGTAACTCTTGCTACAAGGCCTATTCGAAAGAGAATTGGTTACCAATGATAACGATGCGTTTCTGGCCTCTCCGGAGAGTAGGCATAGAGAGGCATACCACCACCTTTAGAGGTAAGTGCACCCTCCAAGTTGGAAACATGACCCACCTCATCTGAGTACCTGGCATCTGGCTATATTGTATAGCTTCTCTGGGCATTACCGAATCGTGAAGTGGGGCTTGCCACCATCAGATGGAGGGATGACCTCAATTAGTGCCATTTGCTGGAGATTATACATATAAGACTTTTATTTTATTTGACAGCAGGTGGTTTCCTTTTTAAGTGATTCTGAAAATTTATGATCTGTGACAGAAGCAAAGCATTAATATTTGTTTCCAAATTTCCTTCTATAATATTATCAACTAAAAGACACATAATTTTTCTATAAGACTACACTTGGCTTGCTGCAAGTTATGGGTGCGTGTGGTTGGTGCTTACACATTATTCGGGATAAAGAGGTATCATAAATGTACTTCTAGGACATCAGTTTATTCAGAATACCTGTCTCTAAATAAATTAATACTTCAGTAACAATGTCTTTAATGTTTCTGCAAGAAGTCACTGAACATGGACTTCAAAATTGGTAAAATTTCATGCTGCTCAATGTTAGAACATTTTGATGATAAGAGAAGGTTTAGTATACATTTCTGGGGTATTTTTTTATTTAGAAAGCAGTTTGACTATTTAATAAAATTTAAATTTCATTTAAAAATCATGGTTTTATGCCAGACACAAATAAATAGGAACTTTACATGAAACACAAACTGAAATTATGCTTGCAATTTTTCAAAGTAAAAATTGGTTAGTTTCAATTTTGCGACACTAGTGATTTTGTGACATTATTCTCGGTAACTGTGGACAATCTCAGAATTGGGGCTCTACTTCAGTATTTTCAGCTATTTGTTTATGGAAAAATTCTCAAGATCTTCAAGATTCACAAGCAAAATTGAATTGACAATGACCAACAATAATTTCTGTCATTTTCCTCATACGTAATTTAAAAAAGGTTAGCTTTATTTGATTTTGCTTAATGACATAGTTTAGTTTTCTGATCAACATAATTACACATAACCTGAGGCAGTGTTTATTCTGCACATTTTTTTTGCAGGTAAAAGTAGTCATTTTGTCTAAAGAATGTTTGAACTGAAGGCTTGAAAAGTCAATTATTACCTCATCACATTAACACACACAAAAATTAATTCTAGTTTATGTGATCAAATAAAAAATGCAACATACAATTGTCAATGTATTAAACAAAATAAATATGTGTCCACAAATTTAAATACAGTACAACACTTTTCAAACAACACAAAGACAGTTCTCAACTTTGCAGGGAACACCCAGTTAGAACACATTATATTTAAATGCAAATATAGGCACTGATTTCTTTCACACAGGTTGGTTTTGAAAGTTGTGGCGGGCTCCAGGGGGCCGCATACGAGTTAATGTTGTACAGACTATAGAATTCTTGCGAGCCCCTTGTTTGGATAACAAACTCTGGCTAAGCCACTGCCGCCAGGGTATAATTAGTCAGTGTGCCGAACCCCCCCCCCCCCCCAGACAAAGCAGAACGCAACAAGAGTTCAGAGTCTGGAGGAACTCCAGGCAGACAGCTATCTAAACTTCTGATAATTGGTGAGCATAACTCCGGCTAGGCAGTAGGGTGTCATCCCTGATCTCAAGGCCCCGTTTGTAAAGACATAATAAATGTGTGGGAAGGTTAGGGACTAGTTGCATTTAATGATCTTGTAATAGTAGACTATAATCCAAGTAAGTAATTGTATCCTTGATCTGTTCATGTCAATGTATTGTTCTGTTCAAACATATAGTTATCATAGTAAATGTATTTAGTAGAACGCTTTTTCTTATTGAACAGCCGTCTGTAGTTACCACCCCCTGTAGGCCCCCTATCCTAAAGAATTGTGTGGTATGGTAGTATTGAAGGATCTGAAAGCAGTAAGGATAAAGTAAGATAGAAACGAAAGTTATTAAGAGTTAGGGATAGGGATAACCCTACACTGGTGGAGCGCCTCACAATCCACCTCAAGCTTAAGCGAGCAGCTTCATGTTACCTAGAATTTTTAATTGTGCTTCGTGTAAGTTCCCGTACACAGCCAGCAGACACGTGGTTGTGCCGTCAGCCAGCCACAATGTGCGTAGGCTTAGTAAATTATTACCTAATGACGTCTTTCCATATTTCCATATAGCTCTTGTAACTTCATATGTTTCAAATTCATATTACGTATATATTAAAATAATATTTTAATTGTAAGTCGTGTTGGCCAGATACCTGTACAACACAGCAAACCAGCGCAAGCACGTAACAGCTGTTAGTTCCCCCGCGGTCAATGCGAGCATGCTGTATGCGTCATTGAGGTAGGTTAGTGTACGTGCACGAGTCAGCAGAATTCGCAGCATACCTTGCCACCCCAGCGCAGCAGTGACATCACAACGATCCCCGCCCGCTTCTTATTACGTTTGCTTTCTTACTTTTAATGCACGTGTTCAGTTTGTAATTGCATGTAAGAACATATGTTCCTTTTGATACGGGAAACACTCCATTTGTGTTTGTGGGTTTTTAGGAGTGTTTTCTAAACTCTTCCCTACCTTGTAGATTGAAATATTTATAAGATTACACTGAGTGTGTGGAAATCATAATTACAGTACACCATACACTCACTACAGATGTATGAAACTAGAGTTTAAAGTATAGAGGAGATTCACCAAATAAAGACTCCCGTGGCAGAAAACCACCTCCCCCATCTATACTAGACAAAACGTCTCCCGCCCATGCAAAATTAACTTAGAAAATGACATGGCAATACAGGTATAAATTCCTTCTACAGTGTACAGTATAAGTATCACGACAAAGGCATTTGGGGGCGTGACACGTAAAATTTTGAAGCCACGGCGTTCAAAACGCACAATAATATATATATTACACAAAATAGTGGGCAATAAGGGGCAGAATAGTGTTTTGTGCTTATACATAGGCAAAATTAAAGTGAAGCACTAGACAACCCACTATAGTCCGTGCCGCACAGACATTCTGTCAGCTGTCATATTGCACTCCGTCCAATATCACAGTAGCCACTCATTACGTTTCTCACATAACGGACATATCTGGCAGAACTAGACAGTAATTATTTCTTGTCTGAGCGTAGAAACAAGCACACGCATGTTGCAGGAACTGAAACGACATTGCGGGTCCCAAATTATATCCATTGCTGGTATGTAGACAGCCGGCGAGGCCAGCTGTTGTAGTTAGGTCAGCAAAACAAACACGGCAGCACATTGTGCGGGCGCAGCTGGCCCAAGGATAGACACACAAGCATGTCACACAACATCCCCTCCCCGTGCGCACATGGACACCATTGCCACACTGCAGCAACAGTGCGACCTACATTGCGGTGTTGCCATATCTGTATAAAACACTGCCAACAAACACGTAGCCTGAGGCGCAGCACATTTGTACAAGGCCATTATAACACCGCACCTTCACAGCACGCTCCCTTGTTTTGATAACACATGCTACATGCACAATCAAATTGTACAGCCAACAGCTGTTGCCAGTAATAATAAAAGAGAATAAAACAACAAATCAATTAAGACACAATTATTGCTAATGAACTGTGTATACAACTAAATTATTGAAAACTAAAATTTTCTTATGGCATATAAAATTTCTTTATGAAAGGCACATTAGTTAAATTAGATCATTATATGTGTGGGTGCCAAACCCAGTTAAAGCAAAATTAAAACACAAATACATCAATAGCAGGTACCTCTATATAGTAATTACACATCGCCACTGTGGCCATTTTAAGGTGAAAGTAAAAGTTTGTGTGTATTAATTATGATCAGTGTTTTAATTTCATTACAATATGTTACAGTATTTATGAGAATCTATGTGGGGGAAATCGTTCTAACGTGTGACGCTCTGAGAGATGTTGGGACGTCATCAAGGCAGCCAGCCCACATCGAAACCAAGGCGTGCTGACAGTGTGCTGGAGTCAGCACGTGCGTGACACAGCAAGGACCAGGTAACGTGAGGCGTCTGTCCATTCGTCCTAGCTGCTGGCACGACACGACAAAACTGCAGCACCCCCCAAGGGGCGGAGACGTGAGCCAGGGCCACCAACCTCATGTTCTGTGTGGCGCCACTACAACAGCAGCGAGCTGCTGTTCCCACGACCAGACGTGGTTGGCAGCATGCGCCAGCCGTCGGCATGGTGGCAACCAGAGCAGTCAGCCCCGCCCACAGCAGGGAGTGAAGAGCTCACTTCCCACTCCGCTGCTCAAGGTCACGGCAGCAATATGTTCCTGCTGCCAGCTGTTCCCACAATGCCGGAATGTCTTAGCTGCGGGCCGTTTCTGAATTTATTTATGACGACACCCTAGCACTTAATTACACGATACTTCTGTAGTTTCCAACAACACCAAACAGTCTTGGTCATCACCTATACATACGTCTGTGCGGATTGCACCTCATGACCAGAATTCGGATAACCCGCATGAATGGTGCAATATTTAATACCCACAGGTACTTGAAACTAAATACTCTAAGAATATCCACGTCACAAACAAGATTTTGTATTGCCACCATGTATATTATGCTCATCAAAATTACAGCAATTCTGACATGTCTACAAAATACTATATAAGCAACCACATTGCTTTTATAAGAATTGCAGATGGGCACCCTTATAAATAAATAAAATGTTCAACTAATTTCATAACAAAGAATATAAAGATATTAAGAATTCATTTCATATGGCTTGTAGATAGCCAGGCCTACATGATAGCATACCCTTATGATGTGGTATAAAGAGAATAAGTTTCACAACTATTTGAAGTATTAAGTATCACTTAAGACCAAGCCCTATAATTCCAAAAGAATAACCTTCTTTTTTTTTCCATCTGGAACTTATACACATCAGTATAATCATTCATAAGTACAGGTGTATTTTAATTTAAATACAGGTCACAAGTCCTTGATATCTATACCGTCTTGCAAAGCACGTCAACTCAGTCACTGGTCCAAGACAGTTAATGCCATTTAAAGGCATTTGCATTTCAGCAAGCTCAATTGCATTATGACGAAAAGTTAATGATAAATATATGCGTGTATTTAGTAAAAATGTGTATTTTCTTAGTGTCTCTCCAGTGCTTTTGTCTGGCATTTAAATTGCCAAGATTATGTAATATACAATGCTGCATTGCAATCATCTGAAGTGAGCTTCAAAACTTCATATTATAATTAATTACAGAAGTGGTGGTCAACCAGAACACATTTGCCAAGTCTTTAAAGAAGATAGTTAATTGGTTGCCATTTGCAACAGATATTGAAATTGTTGACTTATTTTAATATGAGACCACTGAGTCTTTAATAAAAAGTAAGTATCAGGTCACAAAGGTGGATTATGAGTCCCTGTCATTGTCAGTATCATACTATTGCTGCTACAACAGCCTCTAAATGGATTATATACATAAGTGTAGAAGTTGATTCTGTGTTATATTTTTCTGGTGTACCAAATCATTTACTTCCTATTACCCTTATAAGTACTGAATTTTTCTCAACCATTATGGTTTTTCACATTTAGAATTAAGGTAATCCAATAATACTGTAATCATTAAAGAGGCTATTTTAACCCCTTTCTTAATTGTACTACATGAAACAATAAAAACTTACAACAGAGTATATGTAAGAGAGCTCTTGGTAACGTAAGATGCTGTATTAGATATAAGTAAAATAAGTTCATTATATTTAATTTCCATTTGTATGTTCACAATATATTATGTATATAACCTTGTAAGCAAATTAAGCACGTGGTAATAATGACTATCATTTACATAATAACGAAATTGTACATGTGGAAATTTAGCAAGGACACTTTCTCTGCGAGGAGTGCCTGCCAAGGCAACCAACATCAGATCCACACAATTATCAAAACAGTGAATTACATTAACCTCAAAGACACAACAGTAAAAATTTTTGCATCAATAATAGTGCAACGGACACTTACTCAGAAATTGTTTCTCAAAAGTGCAAAAACACTCTCAAAGATCAATGTCACCCACGTGCTATAACTATCATATGTATAAAGAAAATTTTTTTAATTCTGTGAAGTAATGTCTGTTTTCACAATATTGTTCCTAAATTGTAAATTCGAAGTATTTTATACTGTAAATACGTTACGTTCTATACATGTATATTTTAAAGTGTTCTCAAACCTGACGTTAGAGAGGATATTGGAAACCATATGGGTTTCATGAAAACAAAAACCATAGCATATTTTAACTGTTTCTAACCCTCATGTAAAAGTGTTGTTAGTGAAATTGTGTTGTACGTATTTGTTAATAATTATCTATAATCACAATGGTGAGTAACACAGTCTGGTAGTAAAAAGTTAACACGCAGATGGCAAATGTCCAGCTCACTAGTAATATTGCTGCACCTCTGTCAATAAAGCATGCATTCACCATGCAGCACAGCCAACATCGGCATGCAAACTTCCTTTCATACAGGAAGAAAGTTACCTAGACTCTAAGTTTCCCTTTCAATTGATTAAAACAAATCTTATTTATCTCAGATTACCAAATGCAAATTTCAATTTAAACCTAAGCCAATAAGCACGAAAAATCAAATAATTACGATTCATAAAAAGTTAATTGAGAGTAACTTTCTGGCACGTTGTGAGTGAATGAGTACCACAAGCGCGCGTGCAAACTTTGAATTCCCTAATACCCACATCCACCGCATAGTACTTAGGGGGCTTTTTAAACATTAAATGTGGCAATGGATGAATCTCCTTCTATTCCGTGATTTCACTATGCAATGTGCATAGGTATTGCCAGTGTTCCAATGCTTTAAACCAAGTAACAAATTTCAATACATTTTTCCTACCTTGCGAATTTTTCAGTAAGTTACTGTTCAGTCATAATACAGTAGACTTTCGATTACCCACGAGCGGATTATCCGCTTTGCGGCTCAACCGTGGCATGTTCAGAAAGATAAAAATAAATTTTGGAAATTAACTCAAACACTGCCAGAACGAAGTTATTTAATAAAATGTCCATCTTAACTAATGAAATTCGTAACAGGTACTCTGAAAAAAACTGTGGAATGTAATATGTTTATCGATGCAAATGCACATCAAAATGTGTTACCGATGGTGCAATGAGCTTAGTTAAGTCGCAAGACAGAGAGCTGAAAACACTGCACAACTCGCTAGCCTAGCTGCCGCCTGCCAGGTATAGCTGGAACACGGTGCGACTGCTGCATTCCTCTAGCGTATCACATTCCCACGGTCAGTGTCAGTTTTATCTTGCCAGTCAGTAGTTACGTTCAGATTTGTTTTTGCTCATTTTCAGCAGAAAAATGTCTGCAAAACGTAAACGTGTTTTTTTTTAATTTACAGCAGAAGCTGGAAATTATTAATAAACTTGAAGGAGGAAGTGTAATAAAACAGCTTTATTTATGAATGGAGTGGGAGAAACAACCATTCAGGATATAGGAAACAATAAATCCAAACTTATTGAGTTTGCGAGCAGTGCAGACTTGACAAGTGGATTGGCGAATAAGAAAACGATGAAATTATCGACATACGTGGAACTACATAAGGCTATGCTGGAGTGGTTTAACCAGAAACGTGTTGCGGAAATGCCAGTGTCAGGCTTAGTGTGTGTGAAACAAGCCCAATATTTCTTTGAAGAACTGGGAATGGAAGGGGAAACTTGTTCCCTACATCAAACACCACTTTCGACACACTGAAACAGCCGGCTATATGGCGCACGCACTGGACAGTGTGTGAGATGTGTGTGTGAAACGGGCGACATGCAGTTCGCTTTGCACGTCTTTGTTTCCCCTCTCCAGGGGGGTGGGGGGAGGTGACCTGTTGTCTAGCAACCGAGTGATGTCAGCCTACCTTCCCTCTTACGCAGCTTCAGATTCCAGCATCACTCTGCGATAAACACCACATGCATCCCGCTGCGTTGTTTGTATTAACTGTAGCTGCACATTTTTGTAATGTTCGTGAGAGAACTACCGCGATTACCCGCATATTTTACACACTTTATGTTCCGGTTTTGTAAGTTAGAAATCAGGGGTGCATAAATTACACATTTTTTGAATTTCTTGGTTTGTTAATAAATACAGTGGAAGTCTGGAATACTGCAGGCCAATTTATGTCCCCTGGACTGAATAAATAAATAAGTGGAAAGTGTGCGGTCAGGTAAGCCTGTGGTCTGTCGGCAGGTGGCCGTGAGTCGGGAACATTGATGGATGAGGTGTAGGGTGCCGGCACACGTTCTCCGTCCTTTCAGCGCACAGATCTATTTTACTGATTCATTACAGCCAATATTGTATTGTTTTCCATACATGCAAATAAAATGTGTTCTTATATTACCATATTGGTGAGTAAGGCAATGTGCGTGTATATGCCACATCAGAAGTATTTGATGAAAAATTCAGGATAATTAACATTTCAAGTAGACCGCACTCAATTTTTATATTCCCGTAAACATTGCCGGGCCTCATCATGCCAGTGCAGAGGTCAACATGCTGCCTAAATTTCATAGAAATTCAACACATTGATGTGAATCGCATCAATCAGCATGTTTTCCCAATACCGGCCCATTGTTATGAATTAAACCGGTCGTGTAACGATGGCAGTGGCAGCGGCAGTCGCCCACCAAAATAATCTTATAGCGACCGACGGACAGCTGCCCAGCACCGATGATCTAGGTACGAGCGACAACAGCAAGCTGCCGCGTCAATCTCCTACTGGGTATAGCTCTATGTAATCATTATAATTATGATGTAGACACTTTGATTATAACGTATATAAGCCGGCTATAAGGTATGTCTTTCTATTTCCGAAAAAAAAAAATCTAAAATTTGAGGCAAGCCTCAAAATTCATGCTTTGAAGTCATTTACAGGCCTATAACTAATTTCCTATGAGTGTAGCTCTCCGTAATCATTATAATTATGATGTAGACACTTTGATTATAATGTATATATACCGGCTATAAGGTATGTCTTCCGATTTTTAAAAAAAAAATTCCGAGCAGACGAGCTATTGTGGACAAGGCATAATGCAGAAAAGCAATCTTTCTCTGCACGCCACACATAATTAGCTTTTTTTTTGTTTTAGTTTTCCTTTGTAAAATGCAAATCAGACAAACAAGCGACATGTTTCACAACATGTGAGGCACTGATAGATCCCATCTGCAGTGCAAGTATGCATTCAACCTTTGGACGTGAGCATTCTTTTCTCATTCTCACTTCCTACCAACCAGGCCCAGCAGGAACAGGAGGGGTTGAAGGGGGGGGGGGGGAGGGGGGTGAACCCCCTTCTTCAACCCACATGTCAAACAACTCACAGCGAACACAGCCCTTAATGGAATACGTACATCCTTTGCATGGAAAATGCGGTATTTTTTAGTTATTCTTGCTTGAATGCATGTGACCCTTCATGACAGCGCATTTCTCTTCTGTTTCTCTCCTTTAGGTGCTGTCAAGTCCAGTGATGCAGATAAAAAAAAATAAAGTTCCGACAGCAAGGGGCTAAACGTTTGACGAGTTACGGCGGTAAATAACAACGCTTGTCCCGTGTTTGACAGAGAGGTGCCACACCACATTAGAACACTGGCTTTTTTTGCTACTGTACTTGGTCACTCCCAGAACAGCCTGGAAAGCTATAATGTGGCTCCGAGTTATGTCCCCCAACAGCCGCGCTGTATCGGGCTTTTACTGTAATAGGGTACGGAAATTATGCGAGGCCGTAAAATATGCAGGTAAATACAGCAGTATGTCAAGGATAGGCTAGGTTTCACACTGAAACACCCAGTATTCAGTTATGACCATACGAAACTTAGTGTTGGAAAAACTGTATTTTTCTCATAGTATGCAGATTATTCGCGATTTTGGGTTATCCATGGCAATCGCCCCCTCTATTATCGCGGATAATCGAGAGTCGACTGTAATTGTGAAACGGTGCCTCGAATTTGGTATTCCACCCTCAACAACACTGCCTTTATGTATATTCACGAACGCCACCAATTGCATTCAAGATGACGAATTAGGTCTGAGCTCCTTGACCCTACCACTTCAACCCAACCTTACCAAGACATCTACTATGAACCATCTACTATAAAGCAGCCGGGACGGACTGCTGTTTCAACCTGGGGGGTAGTGTGGTGGGCTCCAGGGGGCTGCACACGAGTTAAAGTTGTACAGACTATAGAATTCTTGAAAGCCCCCTGTTTAGATAACAAACTCTGGCTAACCCACTGCCAGGGTATAAATAGTCAGAGCGCCGAACCTCCCCCCTCCCTCCTCAGATGGCAGAGAGTGATTGATCTGTGACAACGTCAGTGCCAGAGCGGCACGAAGGAGAAGGCAATGAGAGTTCAGGGTCTGGAGGAGCTCCAGGCAGACAGTTATCTACACTTCTGATAATTGGAGAGCATAACTTATCTAGGCAGTAGGGTATCATCCCTGATTTCAAGGCCTCGTTCGTAAAGACATAATTAATGCGTGGCAAGGTTAAGGACTAGTTGCATTTAATACTCTTGTAATCGTAGACTATAATCCAAGTAAAGTAATTGTATCCTTGATCTGTTCATGTCAATATATTGTTCTGTTCAAACATAGTTATTATAATAAATGCATTTAGTAGAACCCTCTTTCTTATTGAACAGCTGTCTGTAGTTACTACCCCTTGTAGGCCCGCTATCCTAAAGAGTTGTGTGGTTTGGTAGTATTGAAGGATCTGAAAGCAGAAAGGATAAAGTAAGAGAGAAACGTGCGAACTAACGGTATCTGTGTTTGGACCTGTAAATATACGAGTACTCCATTTTCGTGTGTCTGTGTGTATATGGGACAAATTTGATATATCTACTGTCTTCCTCCTACATACTGGACACATTCAATATTTGAATCTCCAGTGCTGCCACCTCTCGTGATTTTCGCAGTTGGCACAACTGCATCCAGCACTGGATCACAGAGTTGGCAACCTGGGCCGCTGAAAGGAGGCAGTCAGTTGTTCATGAAATATCATGGCAGTGAGTAGTGTCAATAGGGCAGCTTCACTTCTAATTGATGTTTTAATTTTGCATCTGAAGTAATTCAAGTCCATTTTGTTTTTGTGGCAATAACAATCTGGATGTACTACTCTGGGAGTACTTGAGTTTGTGTATTTAAATTTTTAAGGTCGTGTTGCTTTGTATTGTAAGATCAGTGCACAAAGTTATAATTTTTAGTATGAACAGATGACAAAGCATTTACCTGAAAGGTGTAGAATCTTCACAGAGCCAAAGCATCTCTAGTAAGTCACGACATCCTTTCCTCCAATCAGTGGGAACGGATGGGACCCTGAGAGAGGTTCTCCTGGACATCTGGCGAGTGCGCTGGGAGCGCCGCACACCACTGGGGCCTGGGGTATTTATGTCAACCTCTGGCTCAGACTCCAGATCTGACCAGCGGTATGATTCCAGTAACGAGTGGTAGACAAGAGGCACATCTAGCGGTACATCAAGCTCCCGCACCTCCCTGCAACCACACAACACAACCTCCAATGCACTTCCTGTGGGCAGCAAGCCACACGCAATAAAGTACATTCCCACATGAGCATGTCTCAATTTGTTTCCCTTTGTCCATTCACACGTGTGCAACACTTCACTACAAACCTGTAGCACTGTCACTACATCCCTTCTTGCAATATCAGCTCGCATCCATATTGCTTAACTTTACAAAAGCATGCTCACGAGGTATAATCACTTCGCCAAATTCGATTAGGTATTTCATTTCTTGTTGATTTCAACTTGAAAATAAACATTAAGATATTGGCTGTCATATTCACAACAATTTGAAAAGCGTTGACTGAAAGATTATGGATAATGGCACAGTGAAATAATTTTCACCACATATCATGAAGATAGATTTACAATAGTTTAGATGTCAGAAATAGGATAAAACATGGTCAGGTAGAGTGTGAATTTGAGCTTACGTAACAAATGTAAGCCAACACACAACAAATAAATGTAAAGGTTTTCTGTATATGTAGTAGTTATATGGGAGTTAACTGCCCACATCTATCAAGGTGAACAGAAATGCAGCCTGTTTGCTAGTCTTTCTTTAAATCACTATAACAGTGCTATTCTGCTTACTGTCCAAGGTGTAATGTGAAAGAGCCAGATTAATAAAGTTGTGCCTTCATGATTCTTTGCTGTTCTGCTATCCTAGTGCTAGTGTGATCAAGATCAAATCAATTCGACATTAATATATATGAATAACATAAAATGTAATTTACCAACTAACAAGTTTCATGACTATGCTAGCCACAAATGAGTTGCTATGAATTCTGCTAAATAAATACCAGAATTTTTAACTATTCCTCTCGACTTAATCAGTAAGCTGTCTGAAACCACTAGTACACATTTTCCACTCTGCTTATGGACATACTGTGCAACAGCATTTTCAATATGGGGCCAATGTAAACATCTTGGCTTGCAAAATGTTTTTTTTTGGTTTGATTTAAAAGTGTGAAGAAACTGGAAATACACTATGTAAGGGGCAGGCATTATACCAATGTACATAGGTACACATTTACATTTATGGTACAAACTCAATTTTAAATCGAAAATTTTATACTGAACTCGACTTGACTCGACAAGTTTGATACGGCTTGACTTGACGCTGTAAAAATTAAACTCGCCCATTACTAGTATTTCACTAACAAATCTTTTGATTTTTTCACAAAAGGTCACTGAGCATGGCTTTTGCGCTCATTAAAAGTTAAGCGGTGCACAATGTTTAAAATTTTTTTCTTGTGAACTTGAATAAAAGTATTATTTTGCACCATACATGCATGTTAATGAATACAGTGAAATAAAGTAAATATTTTCAGTAACTATGACAATTTGTTAAAGCAAGGTTCTACATTATTTTTGTCACAATTAATAACAGTTTTCACACTTTTAACAGATGAAATTCACACATACACACACACACGCATGCCCATGCACATAAGTGCGCTCACACACACACATGGACCTAAATACCACCCAAACTATTAATCATGACAATATGAAAAGAGTCTTAAATTTTTATTCCTGACTGTAAAATGTATTTGAATGAAAAATTGGTTATACTAGCAGGTTGTTTCAGATATAATTATTCTATCACCACAATATTATACAAATACTTACAAATATGCCTAAACTGGTAATAATCGTAGTTGTTGTTAAATGCTTTAATTTTTTTCTTGTGAACTTGAATAAAAGTATTATTTTGCACCATACATGCATGTTAATGAATACAGTGAAATAAAGTAAATATTTTCAGTAACTATGACAATTTGTTAAAGCAAGGTTCTACATTATTTTTGTCACAATTAATAACAGTTTTCACACTTTTAACAGATGAAATTCACACATACACACACACACGCATGCCCATGCACATAAGTGCGCTCACACACACACATGGACCTAAATACCACCCAAACTATTAATCATGAGAATATGAAAAGAGTCTTAAATTTTTATTCCTGACTGTAAAATGTATTTGAATGAAAAATTGGTTATACTAGCAGGTTGTTTCAGATATAATTATTCTATCACCACAATATAATACAAATACTTACAAATATGCCTAAACTGGTAATAATCGTAGTTGTTGTTAAATGCTTTAATTTGTGAATATATAAGCTCAGATTATCTTTGAGCATCTTTCATTAATTTGGACTTCTTTGCTTGTAGTTCTTTTATAGCTAGAAAATTCATTTTCCACTTTACTTCTTCCTGCTCTTTCAAAGTTTCGCTTCTCTTCTTAATTTCCAGTGCTTATTTGTAACACAAACTGGCATTTCATGCTGCATGAATAATATTTTTTGTTTTATGATCACACCTTCAATCCTACCAGTAATAGCCACTGCATCATAAATTTGCAGATGGACCACCAGGGTTTCCAGCCTACAATGACAGAAAACCCCCTTTCAATGTTCGTATTTCCATACACAGAATCAAAACCAACCTAATAACTTTCTAATTCTGTCACACCTTTTGTGGGAATTATTTAGCAGCTGCATCCAAAACTGGCCCAGGAAATCTTTCTCCTTGTTGAATGGCTTCACATGCTTTGAAGCACTGTTACAGATATTTCTGTTTTGCTAACTGCCTTGTCTGCAGTGGTTCCATTCAGTCAATTTTTGTCAGCTAACATTTAAAGAAGACCATTCAAATACACAAGTGCAGCATCTTAGTAGGCAGCTACAAATGGATCCAAACTCAAAATATTCTTTACAAGTTTGTATTTTAAGAGGAAACCTCTCCACAAACTTATAAGGTCAAACCTGTAGTCATTCCTGAATTAAAAAATCTGTGAATCCTCGAAGCCTCTGAAATTTTTACTTCTTGTTTGGTTGCAAAATCAATGGTTTTAAAACTGAGGAGATTTTTATTATTCTGAACATTTGTACAAAATGGATGCAAGAGACCAATCAGACAAATTCTTGAAGGAATGTTAAATACTATACAAAACTCCTAAAATTCTGATATATATGCTCCATCCACTTCAAGTGGATAGCAACCCAACTTAAAGGGCTTTGTGCAAAGTATGAAGGTCACAATTATCTAAATCCAATACTACTGGATTTTATTCTCAATCTTCTTTGACGAATGTCGTAAAATTACACAAATGTTCATGGTTTACACTGGTTCCATCTTCTTTCCAATGATGATGTGTAATAGTGTGTGATCAGTTCATATTTCTCACTGCCACAATACCACACATTTATATCCATTTGTGGTACTGGCACACCTTGTTTGGATATTCCAATAACAAAACTAAGCACAACTTGTTACAGCACTTTCAAGCTCTTTCTTGAAGAAAACTTAAACATTAAGTTTTATAAACGTTTTCCAATAACTTAAGCAAACTCCATTTTAAGCTTTTAACCTCTCATTCGATACTATCAAATGTCGTTCCGACCGGCAAATCAATTTTGTAAACATTCCAAAAATTGATTCAGCACAAACTATTGCAACTCAAACCACTTACACAAACCTACCATGTTTTTCTGCTTCATGTGTCAATCTTAACACACACAGTTTGTGTTTTGGCAAAGCGTCTGCTATTAAACATGAAAATACTAATATACTTAAATAGTCAATTTAAACACAGACTCTATTAATTTGTGGGTAACAATATTTTAACTACAACACAAAAATACACTGTTCCTTTTAATCAGTTGTTACATGCCCCATAATCAACATATCTTAATCCTCAGCAGAGTATTTAAATTTTTGTTTAAATAACATGAGTATTTTTTATATGTGACTCCCTTAGTGTTTTTGAAGAAGGCAGTTTCCCTATAGCTATAAAGTATAGTATCAAAGAGATGGAAAGTTAAATAATACAACTGAGGTAAAATTAAAATAACAGGAAACAATGGAAAGATATATGTTCACTGTTAAATATTACTCCAACACAAATTCACCAGCTAACTTTAAATAAAAAAAATAGTAATGATTTTAGTATAGATAAAATAAAAACATTCCTTACATACTACAAATGTTTTCAGAAAGTTACCCAATCAAAAGGTCACTATTTTCACATTTGTAACCAATGTTGTAACATAAATAGACAACCAAAAATTCAATCATTGCTGGTTGTTACAAACCTAACCACAAATTACAGAAGAGAAGACGAAGTTGGGAGCATTAAAAAAAAAGGCGTAAATATTTAGTATGTAATTCTTTTATTGCCCTAAAACATTCATCTGAATTATATTAATGTATTTACTTTCGAAATATATCCAACATTTTTGGCTAGAATTGCCTGTTTTAAAATTAATAAAATATAGGTTAGCCGCAATTTTGCTAGTGAACCAAAGAGCAAGGAGTAGAGTAGCAATGAATGAGCATTCAGAGATTATAGCAATAATCTTTTGAACTTGCTACCAATCTATTTATGAATCATTCTTGTTCAAAAGAAAAACGTTGTTTATGTTTGTGGAGTCACCAACATGATTCCTGCAAACAGTTTTAACCATTATTAGCACATATGTGAAGTAAATGAGAGATAACGTTGCAAAATACATGGAAAGTTTTAAAATAAACTTTTTGTAAGAGCTTTTATGATAAAAAAAGATTAGCATTGTAGTTTTGGAAACATTTTACATAATTAGAGCTGTGCTGATTCACAAAATTACACAGATATGCAGACTCGCCAATGGGCCGATTCTGAAATGCCGATTAACTGATGTGCCGCTGATGTGTGGAAAAGACTTTTCCTAATAGTATTTAAGTTGAATTTAGGGTGCTGCATAGTGACATTGCACTGTTTGCTTTTATTTTGCTAACTTATAAAATATATATTTTTTCAAACCTAGTTTCTGAAGGAAGAATAGGCTTAGGACGTCATCTTCCTATCTGCATGTGTGTGTGTTGGTGTGTGTGTGAGATGGTGTGCGTGTGTGTGTGACAGTTTCCCTTTAGAAACTTGTGCACCCGTACACCAAATTCGGACCAACTCATAAACTTATAGTACACAGTAATGAAACTTGATTTCCATATTTTTCAACCATGCCAAATGCTTATTTTCAAAATGGCAGACTATTTTCTCTTATTTAATTTGGATGGTACCGCATATCTCGGGAACTATTCAACTAATTAACACCAAATTTTGTATGTTAACCATTCAAAATATTGGCTTAAATTAAGAAATACTCATCTTGGCCAATGCACCATTTTGGAAGATAGCAGTACTCCAAAAAATAAAGATTTTGCATCAAATCTCAGGAACTATGTAACTGATTCCAATAAAATCTGTAATACAAGTAGATATATGGCACTTTTTGGTAATAATTTATTTTCCTGATTTAAAAAACAGACATCACATTCATTGGAGTCAATACACTATATTTACTATAGTGAAATTACACTAACTTTTAAAATATATATAGTAGTTTCAAAAAACTAAATTTTTATACACTCTCAATAAAATAACCAAATAGTTACACTAACGTATGAAAGTTCCAATAAATTACCTTGGTTTTTATTACACTTATTTTAGTCTAATTATATTATTTAGACATATTGAAATTATATGTTTTTACACCAACATTTAGTAATTTTTTTGGTGTGGTAATTTTCAAAACATGGTGTGACGCACAGTGCAACTTTGCAGTCTCTGCACGAGTATCGCGTCTCTCTACGAATTTTGTGATTGGTGCAAATAACACATTTTTATGTGAGAATTTTTTTTTTAAATTCCTCTTGCTACAATGGCTGTGGGTAAATGCCTCTGTGATAAGCGCATCGGAGTGTCTTCTTCTGACCTCCTTCCTCCTCCAAACTTTCTTCTCCGTTATGAGTATTTCTCCAGAATGTCTCTGATGAGCATTAGATGGAATGTTGCAAGAGGCAATGTTTCACCAGTAACAATTTTGTGAAGAGCATGGGCATTCAGAACTGCAAGATCCAATACATGAAAGAACAGCTTTTTATACCATTTCACAGTTTTCCTCACTGATTCTATAGAACTAATAACCATGTCAGTTTTGTCGACAGATCCCATGCTAATGTTGTAGTCCAGACACATGTGGGTTTCATTATTTTACATCCACTCTTCCGGTCAATCCTTTCACTATATTTCATATCTGCATCGTGGCAGGTGCTGAGCATCCATACTTCCCATTTATTGCACCACTTCATTACAAGTAACTCGCCCAATGACTTGAAAGAAATTTCTCCTTGCTTCAGTTTGTTGTCTATTTTTGGCATATTTTTCCTATTTTTTTGTACTGTGCCACATGCATTTATTATTCAATTATGAAGCCAATGAAACAGGTTTCGACTGGAATACCAGTTGTCTACAAATACCATGTGACCTTTGTGCAAGTATGGTTTCAATAAAGTAGACACAATATCTCCAGACTTTCCCAGACCTGCTTCGTTAATGTCACTATTTGCACCAGTGTACACAACAAAATCAAGAACACATCCAGTCAGACAGTCACACAAAACAAAAGTTTTTATTCCAAACTGACTTCGTTTGAAAGTCACATATTGTTTGAAAATCAAACAACCTTCGAAGAGGAGTAGGCTCTCGTCAATGCACAGTTTTTTGTAAGACACAAATGAATTACGAAAAGCATTTAGAATTCTATCAACAACAGCCCGAATTTTGAATAAACGATCGCCACCTTGATCCACACTATTGTCACAGAAATGCAGCATTCGTAGTAAAAGTAAAAATCTGTATTGTGACAGTATCTTTCCAAACACTGGTGTTCGCAAAAGAGCATCCTTTGACCAGTAATCACTTAGCTTCAGTTTCTTCACATGTGCCATTAGTAAATACACTGTCAGAAAACAAAACAATTCCTCACAATTTGTGTCTGTCCATTGCTTCACACGGGAACATGACTGCAAAATCTGTGGTGCATTTTCAATGGCATACTTGAAGTGTCTGTTACATTCATTTGCTACAAATGTCATCAATGATACCTTAAAGAAGACTAGAAAGAAGTCTATGAGAGGATTGTTAATATTTACATTTGCCTTACATCCTGCATTCGTATCATCATAGGGATGAATAATAAGATCCAAATTATTAGAAGACCACTGATATATATCACACTTTCTTTTTGTACCATGTTTTTCATTTCTTTCTTCATTGCTGCTATCTTACTCCAATTAAGAAGACAATTCTTCAAATATTGTTATTGAAGTACTATGTGTAATCCCAGTAGACGTAGTTCGCTGAGGAGAGTTTTCTTTGTTGTGTGGAGTGTACTCTACACTCAATGTAAACGCATCTTCTTCGCTGTCACTCCTTGCCAGAATCATCTCCAGTGTTTCTTGGTCTGTCAGATAGCAGTGTCTCTTAATATTTGTAGTTACAAATAAATGACACACAATCACAAAAAGTGTTAGAAAAAAATACTAACACTTTAGCGTAATAACACTGTCCAAAACGTCTGCAGTCAGCAGCAAAACATAAAGCACATTTTGCCATACAGCTCTTTTCCTTCCTTTCTCCACCCCTCATAAAATTTCCAGCCATCCCAGTTTATCTTATCTCTGTAAGTGCCCCTCCCCCCCCCAGGTGTTCATCTTATCTCTCTAAGTGGTCCAGCGGCAGGAGGCAGCAGACAGGGGCCTTTCTCACCACCTAGCATTTATCACCACCCATGTCACTCTCTATCTCGGAAAGGGAACTACAGTGTCTGTTGACAGTATTTCAATGTCAATAGGACCCTTTAAGACACTCTTATATGAGGCTAAAAAATGTTGGACTTTAACAGGTTGCAGGTGGGTATTAACAGTGGGACGAGATATCTCGTCCTTCCCACTAAAGGCACGCTGAATTGAGGACTACATATCTCGTCCATAGCACACACTGCTCCTACATTGAAGGGCGAGATATCTCGTCCATAGCAGTGAAAGGGTTAATATTGACGTGTGACGTATTGGGGACTGAAGAGGGAACATCATCATGTACAAGAAGGTTTTTGTTTGGGTGCTAGGTCAGGTGCACCTGGTGGCGGGGGTTCTGGTTTTTATTCAGTCTCTAAGTAGCACTGATGCACATCCAGTGTAGAATACTGGCCTGGTAGCTTTACGGCAGGGCAAGTCTGACTCCAGGAGAGTGATTTTGAGTTTCAGAGGATTGGCTCTATGCGGTATACCTGGGCAATTCGTAACCTGAGATGTCTGCCTAACCTGTCACCCCCGCCTAACATAAGGGTGAGCTAGGTTGGTGAGTGGACAAGAACTTGAAGGCAGTACAGGTCGCAGGGGTTGGTTCCGCTGGCTCGATTCCTTTGAAGTAGGTGTTAGCGAGTCCTAAGGACTGGTCCTGTCCACTCAAATATGCTGCTAACAAGGGGTGCGTTTCCTCGTTCAGACGAATGGAATCCTCGAAGAGGTCCTTGGGAATCTCTGGCATGACTGGTATCTGAAGATGGTGCAAGGCCTGGGCTTGATCCCTCAGTGAGAGCTGTGTGAGTGTGATCAGGAGGGGAGTAAGCTCCGCAAACACCCAGAGGCAGTAAGCACCTGGCTAACCTTCTCTTGGATGGGAGTAGGGCATCTGGACTGAATCACACCCTCATGTCCATGAAAGACACAGCAGGCAACGTGTTGTCTTATGCTGCGTATTGCCACATGTAGTGCGTGCCAACCGGAAAGGTATCCCTATTCCAGCACTCTGCTTCGAAATGCGGTGAGCACTGAGAGTCGGGTCTCGTTTGTGGATGTGGGTGAGTGTCTCAGAAGGTGGCAGTCTCCCCAGACTCAGTGAACACTAACCTTGGCATAGAAACGTGGTGGAAAGAGTAGCCGCTGAGCAGGCAAGCTGGCCTTAAGAGACTGAGTACCTAGTGTCAGGGCTCTACTATTTTGTACTCTGTGGAGCAGAGAAAGGGTGGCCGTCCAATGTGCTTGTGGGTATATTCAATTGGTGTGGTTGGCTCGTTATGAGAGTAACTACCCCGGTCACCTGCAATCCCTTGGACGGCGTGGGGTCCACTGAAAGAGGAATTATAACTATGGGAAAAGATACCCT
This sequence comes from Dryococelus australis, assembly GCA_029891345.1. Taxonomy (NCBI): domain Eukaryota; kingdom Metazoa; phylum Arthropoda; class Insecta; order Phasmatodea; family Phasmatidae; genus Dryococelus; species Dryococelus australis. Next base: position 271,647,426 of record CM056995.1, read on the forward strand.
TGAGTTGGTAAAATGACAGTTTATAACGTCTGATGGGAAGTAAACAGAGTGGTGTCACACTACCTCCTAATGTTGGCAAGAGCTTAAGAAAACTTAACCTACGTTGAGCGAGGTGAAGGTGACCTAGGCCTAAGCTAATGATGGCTGGATAGATGAGCATTATGAAAGTAACTTAAACTGGTACAACTCCTATGCATGTGTTGCTCAGAAGGGGCATCAGTGTCTAGGTGTGTAGACGACATTGGCAAAGGTTGATCTTTGGCACGAATGTGGTGAAGATAGGCTTGGTAGAAGGATGGCTCCGGCAACGAGTTGCGGTGGAGTCAAGGAGAGGAGGTTACTTCGGCACGAATGTGGTGAAAGACGGTAGGTTTGGAGCGAGGCAAGCAGGCTGTTCATGATCCCCGGCAAGGACTGTAGTAGAGAAAATGAAGTCTGAACGACTGATCAAGGTGGATTCGCTTTGTTCCGTTAGGACCTTCAGCATGAAAGTGGTGAAGGCCTGGGAGAGACTGGCATCTGAGGGTGGCGGCCCACTATTTATACTCTTGAAACAATATATGTAATTGAAGTACCAAATTTACTTACATAAAATACTTTATAATCTTAATAACCTGTGGGAAAGCATTTTATAATTGATGTACACATTCAAAAAATTTTATTATACATCCAATTCAAAACTGAAATACATTGTAAACTGTACTGATAGGTTTCTGAGAGACCAAAGTAATAAACCTGATGCATACAGAGAAGTAATGCACGCAGTTTTGATCTCCATCCAGACATCAACATCTGGTTTGCTGGTGTGGATCGGTGCAATATGTCACAGAAAATAATAATACAGTATATTTTGCAGTTTATAAAATTAAAATAGTAAACCCTGTTAGGAAAAGAAAAGCAATGCTACAACTTTTTGAGACAAAAATCTGCATTATATTTGTGTTATCTTCTCAGGTCGCACACTCCTCGCCATCATCTTGTTGACAGGTGGGCTATGGAAACATTCCTGCATCTTCACCCCTCCCTTCAGCATTTGCTCAACAAACAAGCGGGCCTCACCTCGTCCCCCCTCCTTGTCTTGTTGCTCCACAGACTCTTGGATCCTGATCAATGTCAAGCTAGTAGATGGTTATCTCATAGCAGGATGGCATTCCCAGTTCACAGCTTGGGACAAAAACTACAAATTTTGTTTGGAAAAACAGTGGAAGTAGAGCCTCTTTTTAACTGATGCTTTCCTTTCTTAGATGCAGTGAATTGATTAAAGCCCTTCCTTAAATGGGAACTCTTCCAATATTCACAAATGCAAGTCTTCTCAATCCCTACTGAATAATAACTCAGAACTACCCCCAACATTTTACTTTTGTCAAATCAATGGAAAATTACCTGTAGTTTACATACCAGCAGGAGCACTGACTCATTCAAAATCAGCAAATTCTACAGAAACCGATTTGTATCTGCACAGGTCTAATTTTAATGAGCAATTTCGATGCTGTTTTGTGAATAATGGAATAATCACAGGATTTTGGGAATAAATTAAATTTTTCCATATTTTGCATTATTCTGAATTTTGCAAAAATTTCTAGGCCCGAACCATTAGTGATATCTCTGCTTATCAGCAGTAACAGATCACTGCCTACATATAGTGCGACAAGCTGGCTCTCTTCCCACTTATTTTTACGGAATCGGAAGTCTGTAGAAAGGGTGTACGTTGTCAACAATTATTCACATAATCAAGCCAAAAAGTTACCAATTTGAAGTAAAAAAACAGCCGCCACCACCACCACCACCACCAAGAAAGTATTGTCAAAAAACAGTAATCAAAAACTATGAGAAACCCAACTCAGAATAAACACACGCAAAGTAGGCGGCAACAAGTAAGCGAAAGCATAATGGCAAGATGCGTCATGCCCTGAAACATTTGACTATGTAAGGGGTAGAAAGTAGGTGGAGTAAAGAGAGAGAGACTAGCACAACCAACAAGAAAGGGGTGTGGTAACTATTTTTAGATACACGCTACATCCAGTACAACCCTCACCAAGAGAAATGTAACAAGCAGCAACCAAAAAAAGTGCAAGAACTTCATTTTTCTGGTAGATTTCCCTCAATTACTTTCTTAACCCAAATTTTTCATAGTTTCTCGAAAATGAGTTACTATAGAAAAATGGATACAATACATGGAGTAGAAATAGAGATGTTTTACTGTATCACCAAAGGGAAAACAAACTTCAGTTCATATGCATTACAATATATATATATATATATATATATATATATATATATATATATATATATATATATATATATATATATATATATATATATATATATATATATATATATATATATATATATATATATATATATATATATATATATATATAGCGTGTTAAGGAAACATGTGTACAAACTCAGGCACGCAATTCATGACTGGAAAAGAGTAAAATTGACATAGGACACCTATGGTCCTTCTCATATAATAAGGGCTGTAGAAGCCCCTATAGCTGGAGGGCGAAGAGCACATTACGTGGGATATTAAGCAAATTTCTTGCATTAGAGGAACACAAATTAGTATATGGGTTAATTAAACCAATATCTTGGATAAAAGAAAGGTATGGTCCATCGTACACACTCTCATCATGTAAAATAATAGGGGTTGGCAACCTTTGATTGCATGCAACATTTACATAGTGAGATTACAGTGATTGTGGATACCATTAGATGAAACAGGACGTTGTAATTAGCAAATAAGCTCTCTTCAGGACCCACTGTTTTCCGTTAAATCACAAACGAAGGATACAGTGGTAGCAATATCATGGCCTAGTGAGTAGACAACCCTTCCTGCACCTGGAGGAATTCAGCAGGGATTCCCCACCAAATGAGTGAAGAGTTTTCGGTGGCTCGTAACAGCAAGATCTTGAGAGCATATTAGGGTGATTGAGGTGAGTATGGAGCAGTGTTGGAATGAAAGGGCAGGGCAAACAGGAGATCTCCGAGAAAACCCGCCGACCAGCGACATCGTCCAGCACAACGTGTAACATCGTGCATCATACCACCAACATGTGTTTAAACGTGGTGCCTTAAGTGTGGCCTACTCACCAGGCAATGGCCTTTCTAACAATGTACCCTTTGTTTGCATTTTACACATAAATGGTGAGTCCTAGCGAGTTGCAATTAGGGGGGTTTATTTGCTAATTAAGACCTCCTGCTTCATCCACTGGTATCCACAATCACTTTAACCTCACGGTGTAAATGTTGCATGTAATCAAAGGGTGCCAAACCCTATTATTTATATGACGAAGGTGTGTATGATGGACCATACCTACCTTTTATCCAAGATATTGGTTTAATTAATCAGTATACCAATTTGTGTTCCTCTAATGCAAGTACTTTTCTTAATATCCCACATAATATGCTTGTCGCCCTCTGGCTTTAGGGGTTTCTACAGCCCTTATTAATGAGATGGACCATGGGTGTCCTATGTCAATATTCCTCTTTTCCGGTCACGAATTACATGTCCGAATTTGTACATATGTTTCTTAAACACGCTGTTTGTAAAGTGAAGGGCACAATTCAGATATGTGCCATCCCTGTTCGACTAGCACTAGTATTATACTTAAGTACGGAAAAAAATTAAAAATAAATTTTTGTACTACAGAAAATAAAAGAATAGTACTATAAAATTACTACAACATACTTCATGATCTTGAGACAGAGTTCAGTGACAATGCGTGCCTGTTTGACTATCTCACTGCCAGTCTCGTTGAACTTTTCTGCATTCGTGGCAATGTAGCGAACATCGAACTGTGCTGAAGTCACACGCCGATAGAAGCGGTTTTCAAACCTTCCCTGAAATGCACAACAGAATACCGTAAATTGAAAGCCTGTATATATTGTCTTGCTCTTCTGTCTCCAAAAAAACGACAGACTTTAGAATTAAAAAGTCCACGCAACACAAATGTTCTGACTACACTGGATTCATCTGAATCAGTTCTGAACACTTTAATGTTGCAGAATTTGGATTTATTTTTATTTGAAATTTAGAAGTGACAAAGACAGTTGAGTTTCATTCTGGCATAATTTGAAGGTGGCTGGCGCTACAAATATCTTATTCTGTGGTTAACTAAAATACACTCTTATTAAATTTCTAATTTAACATTTACAGTAGAACGCATGGACTGGCAATAAGTACCAATAAAACTGACGAGACGAAATACATATTTCCTACATAAGTCTCAATCATAAAATTATGACAGACCGGTTGTTAATTACCTATAGTAATCTCCTTGCAAAACTGTATCTATTACCTTGTTTGGCACATGTCCAAGGAGGGTCACAATTAACTGAGAAAGAATCAGATGTTCCAGTGCTTGAATAATCTACATAATTCCTGTATCACATGTACAGTGACCATGGAAGCAAGAAGATGTCAAAGGAGTTGGAAAGAGACAGGAGGAAGGTATGATGAGTATGGTACAATAGCCAATTTATACCCACTGTAAAAAAGTGGACAGAACAGGGCACAGATTGGTGGCTACTCTAGGGAGTCTATGCCATTCCACCCTTATGCAGCACCATATGAATCAAATAAATGCATGCAGGTGCCAGCCAATATACTCCCGGAGAAGTAGGGACTCCAGCTATCAAAGAATGTCAAAACTTAACATACGTACAGTACAACTATTGCAGTAGCCACAGGTGGTGTCCTACGAGAGCCAAGACCCACTCAAAACTTACAGCCCCCAAAACTTACATGCTTACTCTGATAGCGGTCTCTAAGAAATAATAATTGTAAAGTGAAAATTTTGTTGAATTATATTGCCTGTTTCCTAGACAATTGTCACTGTCTTAAAATTATTTCAAGAAACATCTTGAAGGGTAAAAACTTATTTCACAATTGTCTGGGTCAGGTTGTTGGTCTAGTGTTTCAAACTTCTCGCCCTTGGTGCTGAAGCTACAGTGGCACCCAAGGTGGCAGTTGTTCACATGCTGTGGCCACGGTAAGTCGTTACTTGGGTAATTGGTAACATGTTTTAGTATACAGACCACTCTTTCGTACGACGAGCCCAGACATTTGGTCCTTTGAGCCAGATTGAACCAGTAATTATCATGTTGATTATTCATCTGCTTGTATTGTTCATTCATGCCCCGTTTATGTTTTGTGCCAAGATTAATACTGTTAGTGTGTGGATATGGTGCCAAAAATTTTAAGTGCGCATCTGAAGATTAGGGATATTTCCTACGCATCAAGTTAATCAGCACATGTAATCCGTACAGATATTTTGATGCTCAATAAGTTTGTGACCTTTAAGTATTATATATATGAATAGGTTAATGGCAACAAACAAACAAGGTACTGCAAGATGGCGTCACATCATCATCACAGTACTGTTTGAGTCGAGACAGCAATTGACCGCTGCACATGTGACATCGACTAATCAATTGAGAACTTTTTGTATTGACTCATTTGTTTACGTAGTATGTTTGTACTTTATTTAAATCATGACTGAGAAAATTAAAGTGTTGGCTAGTCGCCTGGAGCGTGCTGAAAACAGATTGTAGCATGCATTGGCCATTGCAAATTAAGTAGAGCCGGACAACTCAAAATACTGTTTAATTTCTACATGCTGTAACTTGCCTGACCTTAAAACTAGCTTTGAGAATGATCATTTAACTTGTGAGTAAAATACAAGAGCAATGCAGGTTTTGACCAAGGTAAGCACACAGAGAGACTGGATGAGTTTTACAATCTATATTATTTTATTATGGCCATTATAGATACTGTATCCTGTAATTCCAAGTCAGGCCATGCCTCCAAAGGGCCTACTACACCATCACAAATGATACTACCATCAATTAAACTTCCTCAGTTCACAGGAAATAGAGCAGTTTGAATTAATTTCTCAAATTTATTTAGGACCTTAATAATAAATAAACAGGACATTTCCTATGTGGAACAATTCACTTACTTAAAGCTGGCCTTGGAAGGTGAACTTTTAGCGCTAGTAGTCACCACATCTGACAGGTGACAATTTTGAGGTTGTTTGGACCTTATTGGTGAAGCAATGTGATAAGAAGTGATTGCTTATGTCTCAACACATAGATGTCATTTTGCAAGTTCCTGTTTCCCACTTGAACTCTACAGCATCCATGCATTACCTTCTATCCACTGTGAATGAAAATGTGGCAGCACTGAATGCCTCAAAACTTCCAGTGGATCAATGGAACATCTTATTACTTCATCTCCTTGAGAAACATGTTAGTGTGGACCTTTGAAAAATGTGGGAGTTAACTGTACAGGACTTGGAAATTCCTATGCTGCAGGACTTCCTGATATTTCTTGAGAGGCAATGCCAGTCTAGTGATGAAGAAAAAAAAGGGGGGGGGGGGGAGGGGGAGATCAGCCCCACTTCAAGTTGGGTCAGAGCAAAGCTTCCCTTAGTCCAAAGGTTCAAGGTCAGTTGCGTGCCACAAGAGGTGCATATCTTGTTCTGCTATCCTCAGTGTGTTGCGAGTGTAAAGTTAAACATCCTATTTACCATTGCAGTAAGATTGCACACAGAAAAGTTCAAGGGAAAAGTGTGAGTGTGTCAAGGTGCACAAACTTTGCATCAACTATTTACAACCCCTCCACATGGTGAAAAACTGTCCATCGTCGACTTCTTGTCACCATTGCTCATCTCATAATCATTCACTTCTTAATTTCACCAGTGTCGATATAGATATTTCTGATCAACAACCTATACAGGCCATCTAACTGGAGACAGCCCTGTACCCAAGTGTCTTCACCGAGGTTCGTCCATAATTGTCATGTCACTAGTTCAAGTATGAATTGGAATCTGAAACGCCAGATGTTGGAGAATGCTTTGCAGGTTCTGTTGTTGTGTGTGCAAACTACTGTCTTCCAGGATGAGCTTGGTGCTTTAAGAAAGGGTCAATGCTCTTATCCATGAATTCAGAAACTTTTCCCATTCTGCTTAGGTCTGCTTAGGGTAGGCAGGTGTAGGCTTCACATATCTGACCTAACATTTTAACTTTTTTTTACTCTACCAGAGAGAGATCTCAGTGAAGTCAACTTGAACAGGTTCCAGTGCTGGCAACTAGTAGAATGTTTGCATGAAGATTTTTGGTGCCATTGGTATCACAATTACTTCCACACACTACAGTAGCAATCTAAGTGGCAGAACCAAGTACCCCAGCTTAGCCCCAACCAGCTTGTTTTGATTAAGGAGAAATACGTTCCGCCTTAGCAGTGGCGCCTTGGGGATGCAGCTGAACTCCACCCAGGAAATGATGGTGTCGTATGAGTAGCTACAGTGCGCACTTACAATAGACTCAAAGCATCCAGCTGTGGAGCTATACCCCCTATCTACTGACAATTGAAATCCTTATTCCAAGGTGGGCAGAATGTTTGGAGTATATATAGTGTAGATAGTGTACTGTGAAGGTGAACTTGATTTGCCAATTGGCAGCCCTGCATACAACAGGGAACCTCTGGCCACCTACGTTGGCCAGCCTGCTTCTCAACCAGAAACAGTCAATGTGGCGCTGTAGCCTCATTGAAGGTAAGCCAATCGCTTGTGTTGCATGTTTTTTTTTTGGCTATATCGTTGTTCAACAATGCAATAATGTGTTATTGTCATTGTTTCATTTGCCATTTGAAATATTGCTGCATCAGCATGTGTAATGTTGTCCACATGCTTTGTTACTGCTGACAGTCATGCAATAGGCTTGAAACAAAAAAGGTGGATTGTTCACGCACGTGTGCACACACGCGCACGTGCACGCACACACAAGAACTGGACCGATACTGACACCGATACATCTGCCAATTTATCCAAAATCGGTATCTGTTACAATCGGCCATGGTCAAACCAAATTGTTTCATCGACCCTAATGATATAATTATCATATTTTTAAACATGTCAACTGAATTTCACCCAACTCGGTACACATATAGTACTAAGTAAGGACACTTATTTTTATAGTTTTTGACTATGCCGGGCACTTATTTTCAAAATAGTGGCCACTTTAAAATTTAATGTGATACATCATATCTCTGAAACCATTCAACTAATTTATACCAAATTTTTTATGCTGAAAACGCAAAGTGTTAGCATTGAATTCAGTGGTGAATATTGTTATAGGTCCACCATTTTGGAAAATAGTGCCACATGAAAAAAGAAAGCTTTTACATTATATCTCTGTAACTACTATAAGAATTTTTGCCAAATTTTGCACTTAAGTAATACTATGATAGGCGACATAAATAAAAGCAACTGAACTCTATTAGGCACTTATTTGAAAAATGGTGGCCCTTGTAAATATTTAGGATTATTTTGAATAACTACCACACAGTTTGACTAGTTTCAACCAAATTTCGTATGCTGACAGTATCTATCATAACCAACTTATGTGCCAAAAAACAACCACTTTTGTACGCCATTTTGTAAGATAGTGCTATGTAAATCGATAAAGTTTTTGTGTAATAACAATTGACAGATTCCTACGAAATTTGTGAAACAAGTAGTACTGCGGCAATTGATATGTACAAATATGTTTCAAGTATGTCACAGTTATTGTGAAAATTGCGGCCATCTAGCTATATTAGAATAGTATGATATATCTGCGAAACTATTTAATAAATTCCAACTTAACTTTGTATGCTAGCAGTATATATACTAAAACATCATGTATGTCTTCATGGAGACTCTTTCGTCCTCCATTTTGTAAGATAGTGCCACAGGAGTAAATAAAGGTTTTTTTTTGTCATAGCTTGGAAAATAATTACCCAATTCTTACCAAATATGGTAAACAAATAGTATTGCAGGAGGTAATGTTAATTTATATGTTTTAGGTATGTCACTTACTACCAAAATGGTGGCCATATAGCTATTCTAGTTTTGTATGTTATATAATGAACACAGTGTAATTAATTACAATCAATCTTTGTATGATAGTTGTATATATTACAACAATCAAATGTGTCAACACAAAATCTTTTTTCCGCCATTTTGAAAAAAAAAAATACATGACAAATTTAAGTTATGCTATATATCGAAAGAAAAAAGAAAGAAAAAAAAAAAATTCTACCAAATTTGGCAATCAAGTAGCGCTATGGCAGGCCATGTAAACTTATAAACTTTGAGATGGTTAGATATATTTTCAAAATGGTGTCATTAACATTTTAGTAGAGCTGGACAGATACTGATACATTGGCCGATAAACCGAAAATCGATATCAGTTACAATCCACCACGGTTGAACCAAATCATTTCATCATCCCAAATGATTTAATCATCATGGAAATTACTGCACTTGGTTATCTTGCAAGACATGTTTTCACACACAAATAATTTAATTTAAACGGAAACTAACATGGCTGGCTTTGGTGTTGCTACATATTTATCTCTATATAAACCATACCTGGTGAAATTCGTTAAATAAAATGTAATTAAGTTTATAATACTGGTATCTGCTTTTCAGGTGGTTAAAATTCATTTGTATGAAAGTTTCAACGCTACAATAGTCATGGTTGTATATTTTTTTATCACATAAACATCAACTGTATATTGATCTATCGCTCCCACATTGTATATTGATAGAGGTACGTTAAAACAGCATTTATAAACACATATTATAGCATTTATTTTGTGGTTTCTAGCATTTTTTTTTAGCATTTATCGTGTGATATGTGTTTGTAGCATATATAAAAAACTGGAAAAATTGCATTTAAAAACTTTTTTTTAATTTCCTCTTATCCTTGTTGTGTCAACATTTTACTACTGTATTTTCACTAAAATTATTTTTATTGCTACATAGACAATTTAAATAGATTTCAGCATGTACAGGCCGCATATAAAAAAAAAACTACAAAAGGTGGTGTACAACATTTACGAGATATTGGCATTAAAAAAAATACTACCCCCAAAACACATTCAGAAATTTGTCAAAATACAGTACATTTTAATGTTTTAACTTAGTTTCATCGGAAGTAAAATAAAATAAGAACAAATGAATAACTTTTCACTTGTGTAATAATGTAACAAGTTGTCTTGAATGTGCACCACGTTTTTAACAGAGTTTTCACCACCTGTGTATGGGTTTTGAAGGAGGAGGAAACAGGAAGAAGTAGTGAAAAGATGAGACAGCTAGTGCACACCACCTGCTAGATGAGAAGTGCAGGGAGGGGGAGAGAGAAAGAGAGTAGGACAAAGAAAAAGGGGCTGCTTGTTGTGATGGATGCAGCCACAGAGTGTGGGGTGTTAGGTGCAAGAGGGAGGGAATGAAGGCATTGGGGAGAGAGAAAAAAAAAGTGATGAAAGAGAGAGATAGGGAGAGGATGGGAGCTGAATAGTGTGAGCTTGGCTAGATGGAAGATTGTGACTAGAAGGGTGAAGAGGGGTGTACGGGCATGGCTACACAAGGTTGGATATTGGATGGCAGAATAGGGGTATGGGTGTGACCTGGCAGTAGGGAGGAAAAAAGTGTTGGATGACGAGGGGCGGGAGGAGGCGGGCTAAGTGTGGAATGTGGATGGCAGCAGAGACTGCTGCCTCCTACCGCTGGAGTTCATTAATGAATGCGCGAGCAAAATACATACACGGATCTGTATTTTGCTGCTAAAACAGACAGTTTACTTACCTAATTTCTCATATTTTATTTGAAAAACAATATCGGTAGTGATAAAACTGCAAGGAAATGTAAACAGAGATAGATACTCAAAAAGATAGTTATTTCAGATATTTTTTCCAGTTCATGAACTTTCATAAGATCTTGCAAATATTTAGCTAAAAACAGAGAATTTCGCATCTATTTTGTATTTATTGCAATTGCAAATATGACGTAACTTTATATATTGATAATTTGTTCGCAGCATGACACAATTCATAAATCAATTAGTAGCAATATTTATCGTTTTATGTACAAATCTGATTTGAATGAACTGAATCGCTATGGTGGTGGCACTCATTCATGAGCAGAATCATAATGTTAATTTTATTTGTAAACAAACATCTCTCACCATAAATGTTGATGATATGAGAAAGTAAATAGTATGCATATATAAAGCAGATAAATGCAACTTTTATGCTCTGAACATGTGCGCGGTATTTAAAAAAGATACCTTCTTTAGTCATCTTCTTTTCTGTGGTTGGGTTCTTGACAAATACAGCATTTGCAATTATTGGGTGAGATTGGTGATTTTAACCGACTGATTACGTCGCAAAACCAGTTAAGAATGTGCAAAATAGTTATTGTCTTGGATCATGAGTTAGAGTTTGATAAAATTAAGTTTTTTTATAAACTGACCAAAATGCTAAACTGCAATGTAAACATTGAGTGGACGGGAAAAGAAAAGTACTTAAAAACTGCCATGTTGTATGCACAGTAATTTAAAGTGTTTATATTGTATAAGGGTTTGTATGCAACTTTGTTGTATTTATTGACATGTTTTTTCACATCCTGGAGACTTTGTGCACATTTTAAAGTTACTCAGACACTATATAAAAAATTACAAATGAAATTATTTGTATCAGCACTATCTGCAGGATCAACCAAAAAGTATCATATTGGTAATATCGGCAAAATGGGGCTTGGAACCACCTCTATATTGATGAGTGATGTTTGACTTAAGTTTCTATCAGTGTGGAAGGCGGGTCCGTGTTCGTGCACGACCTCTTTCAACTATTGAAATTGTGCTTCCGTCAGATCATGTTGGATGTCCTGCGTATCAAGGGTGGTATCTTTTTGTTGTATGGCCAGATACTCCCAATGTAATGTGACTCATCGTCTGTCATCCAGGTATACCTTACGCTTCCCGTGGATGCACTGATGCCCATGGAGCCATGAATGTCCAAGGATAACATCCTCTTCGATATCTGGTGTGACAACGAATACAGTGTAAGCCTTGAGACTCTGGAGTTAGAATGGCAGCGAGATACGTCTGTTCACAGCGAGAGTGCTTTCAGGAATGGCCATTTTTTCTGCCTTAGTCGAAGGTTCCAAATCCTAGAGTTGGTGCTTTCTGCGCAAATTGCGGCATATAACGTTTCCTGATGCTGCAGAATCCAAAGGGGCTAAAGCATTTCCGCCATTTATACAGATTTCGATGTAGGACGCTATAGCTGTGTCTGCCTCTTCATCTAGGAGCTTAATGGTGGGTTCCATTTGGCCAACAGAATCGCTCCCTTCTTTCCGCTGGCGTTGCCATTTCCATTAACGGTTTATTCTGGGGTGCCCTTAAGACCTGAGTGGGTCGCAGAGACCAGATTGCACCCTGCAATTCTGTGCATTTGAGCAGTTGCTCTGGTCTCTGTGGGCAGTCCCTATTGAAATGATTCCCTGGACAGTACCAGCACTTGGGTAATCTTGGGGTTTGAGGTGGAGGAGGCAGGGGTGGCTTGGTGCGTCATTCTCCAGCTATTCCTTCATCGACGGGTTTAACTGGCTTTGGCTGATCGAGCAGAGCTAGCGCCCGGAAGTTCCGTTCAGCTTCATGTGCTCGGTCAATTAGGTTCGAGTAGTAGCAAGATATTCCGTATCCATGGCAACAATAGACTTGTCATTTGGCGTATGCACCCGTCTTCATCCCCGTCAGGAAATATTCGTCGGTACATCTTTACTTTTCTCCTTACGAAGATTTCAACCTCATCCCCGGGTTTCGAGTGTTGGCTGTAGAAATACGTTGTAAGGTGGGTGACTACTTCTTCTCCAGCGAAGCGCTGTGCCAAGTGAGTGCTGAGCTCCTGCAATCTGTTACGAATTCTACATAGACATTCCACCAATTGAAACACATTCCTTTCAGTTTGATCTGGGAGCAAGAAAACCAGTGTTTCTTGGGGATCTTGTGAATGCGAAATTTCAGTTTACATTCGTTGATGAATTTGCAGGAGTCCTCATGTGGTCTTGTGGAAAACTCTGAGAGTTGTGGATTTCTTGTGTAACTGACTTGGCTGCGCATTGTGGTGGGGACGGGATAAGAAAGTCTGTAGTCCTCAACTCGTCAACACGCTTACAAACCTTACGCTGATATGCTATACCTGGTCTGTTTATCGGCTCGTTTGGACATTCAATACAGGCATGGTGGAAATTTTCACTGCAGAGAATGCTTCATACCATCTGAATTCCTCGTCCGGGGCAAGTTACCCAGTTGCAGTAAGCAGTTTGCCTGGTAGGACAATCCTCACTCCAGTATTCTAACCCAGGAGATAATTTTCATTTCCTCACCATTGTGATATCAAAACCAAACGCAAAACACAAATTTGGATAGCATGCGTAAAAACAGCAATTCATGGCAAAAGTCCTTTTCAGTAATGGCCTTGGCCTTTGCATGTGACCATACAGCCAGAAACAGAAATATGTAGATAACTGTATATCCGAGCCAGTGAATATTAAGAAAAATATTTTGGACATACACTATTGAAGCAATGGCGTATGTCCAAAATATTATTCTTAATTATCCACATCTATTATACTTATCTTTCAAACAAATGCATCAGAAAAACTGACACACATCGCCGTGGGCACTACCATCGCCACTTTGAGCAAAATAAATAAAAAAGAATAAAAATATAGTGTGTTAATAATCTGTAAAAACCTATGAAATCCGTTAAAACGGCAAACCTGTAACCCATTGGTGTATCAACGTTTATATACCCCGCCGAGGCAGGTATAGTGATGCAAGATGCAAAAGGCTGCAATGGGCGCATTGAATGCGGTAGATTCCCATTACGGGACAGCGTGGTTGTGAACAGCGGTTTTGCTCGGTTGTGGCCGAGTTGGACTCCACAAGCTTGGGCTCACTAATGGCGGCGTTCAACATGTTGGCTGTTTATATGGGCACCACAGGGTGTTTCCCGAGACTTCTCAAAGTCTGACTGTTTCTGGGCTCCGCAAGTACGTGGAGTTGGCGGTTATGGCTGACTTGTTCTTACTACCTCGTGAAACTTTGATAGTCGAGCTCCACGTTGGGCACTAGAAGAAGGTCTCAACTCACTCCTACTTGAGCGTGACATACCAGAAATGTATGCTCACTTGTCTGATACAGTAGACAATGTCCACTCTTCTACCAGCATGCAAAGATAGGAGTTGAACTTGAAGTGCAACCCATCTCTCCCAGCCCTATCAAGCAAACACCTGTGCCCCAGCCCATGTGCTGAGTGAGCACTATGGCTGGAAAGACCACATCTGCCTCCAGCACCACGAAACAAAATGCAGAAGGGTAGTCTCGATAACCCCTGACTTTTTCTCCACACGTCAGCAAACCAGGCTGACCCTCTATAGAGGCCTGGCAACACAGGAACTTAAGGAACCTGTCTAGTTCCTTCCCCTGTGCTCCCTGTGAAGCTGGCATCACAATATTTGGCGGCCCTAACAGTAAGCAAAACTGAAGTCTCCTATCAAGAGACTTTTCAAATGAAGTTTACCCTGGGGTTTAACTCCCCTCCACTCTTGTTAGTCAATAAACAAAAGAAATCTAAAATAACTTTTCCAATGTGGGAAAACCCCCGACCCAGCCTCAAAATATTCTTTTTTCTCTTTCATTTTAACTAGTTAGTATGTTTACCCACAAGGGCAGTTAGCTCTCAACCTACGTTCGGTCGAAGAGGTCGTGCATCAACACTAACAACTTATGGGATCACACAATTTTGATTTCATGTTTTAAACAGAGTTTATTTGATAATGCAGTACAATATGTTCATTAATACATTTTAACATTTTAAGATTGTTCCTTAACTTTCATTACGTGGAGTTCCATTAAGATTATTATTATAATCATTATTATTTTTTTAAGTTTCAGGAAAGTCAGTAAAATATTTTTCAATTTCATTTCGTTAAAATTCACATTTGCGCAACTCTACATTTGTTCCAATGGTATACATCGTCATCAATACCAACACAGAAGAAACCTGCACCCAGTCCCTGAAGCCATGTCATGATAGCTTGCTGAATTTCTTTATTGGTCGTGAATCATCCACTACCCAGGTGCTTTTTCTATTGTCTAAAGAGATGAAAATCACTGGGTGCAAGGTCAGGGTTGTATGCATGATGGTCCAGCACCTCTCACCAGAAGTGCCGTAACAATACACGTATACCCCGGGCTGAGTGTGACTTGGCAATATCATGCAACAATGTGCCTGTTGCGAGAAACCCAGGTTATTTTCTGCAAATTGTCTCTTGAAACCACCACACTGTGTGACAATAACTGGCAGCATTCACTGTCACTCCCCTGGCGAAGAAATCAACCAGAAGCACATACTTGTGGTCCCAAAAGACATCACTGTAACTTTTGTTTCAGATGCAGTTGTTGAGAATTACTTGGACATGTGTTTCCATGGCATGGATGGTTGCTTCGTCTCTGGTGTCACATGATCCACCCAATGTTTGATTCCCTGTAACAATGCAGTGGAGGAATGGTACTCCTTCTTCATGAAACCACATAAAGTACATGACAGAGAATCCCATCCTAGTGCCTTTGTGATCTGTGAGTTACCTTGGCAGCCATCGTGAGCATGTCTTTTATTAACCTAGTTGCTAACGAACAATACTGTGTACACTGCAAAATGAGATGTTGAATTCCTTAGTAATACAGCTAAGTCGAAAATGACAATCATCCTAAATCACACCTTCAATATGGCACACATTGTCATCTGTGATGGATGTGTTTGGCCAATCGGACTGTTGCTCATCTTGCATATCTGCTATAGCTATCAAACATTGTGCACCAAACCCACACCTGTTTCCACAATATTAACATTAGTACCATACATCTCTACAAGTTGATGGTGAATTTAGGCTGGTGAGATGCCCTTAGATGCAAAACCTGATCACACTACGCACTTCCACTTTTAACCATGTTCCGTGACACCTGTTATCTTCAACTAATATTGCAAGGGATTGACGCAACATATGTATCATCTAAGAAATGAGTGACAAAACAGTGGCCTTCTGTTGCAGCCTGGCAGGAAAATTGAATGAAAGGAGGAATATAACACTTGTTAGAGCTCATGTTGCCTTACTTCCTCAATCACCCTTATAATTTGCAATCAATCTCGCCATTCCTACAAGGGTACATCTGCATCAAAGAACCGTATCTGCAGTTGTAGGAACTAGTATCTCTAACCTTTATGGTAGAGAGATCGATGGGGTACTCCACAACAAAAGCATAACTGGGGTAGCGGTTGAGATCAACAGGGGCGATAAATGACTCGGCCACGGAGAGGCCCATCACTTGCTCCAAACCATAAAGGATTCTGCGACATGTGGCATCCCTGTTTCCCTGGGGCCACTCTTCTGACCGAGGCTGGTATAGGGTTGCACGTATCTCTTCTGGTAAGACAGGAACTGCCCCACCAACTTCCCTAGGCAGACCTGAAGACAAAATACAAAAATCAAAGAAGATAATTTACAAATTAAAATCTATGTAGTTATTAATTAATATTTCATAATAAATCATGAATGTGCAGGTAAATATAATTTGTTAACACTAGGTAACATTAATACAGATCAAGAGATGACCATCCTCATTAAATTAAAGGTTCCCAAAATTTTCAAGGTGTTTCAGTACAAATGTACACAGAATCATCACATATGTGCAATGTAATGACTAACTAAATATGACATTATGCAATAGGATACAACAGTTCAAGACACCAATTTATTTCTTTCGCAGTTGACCATCTGTTCCAGTAACAGGTCTTAGTACCTTTCTAACCACCTTTTTGCTTCCTACCTCAAGACAGAATAGGTGAGATGACATCACAATGCCCACATATCATGTTGTTCTGTGAAACACATGTTGTAGACCCTTACAAACCACCAAGGAGACAATACGCTCAATGCGTTTTGTTAACACTTAAAGTATGGCACATAATTACAGACATTCGAAACAAGTAAGAAGTGAGTCACCTATAACCCCCACTTCACAGAATACAAGTTCTGCTGGTCTCTGTATTTCCATTTACAACTATCCTATTGGTTCACACTTTACACGTTTACTATACTGTACAACATTCGTTACTGGCCAACTGTCAACCTATGAAATGACAAGCTGACAGTGCCATAAAATAAATTTTCTTTCCTAGGTAACATAACATTCAATCCATTCTGTTCACTTCAGAAATTTCATACTTCAAGTGGTACCGACAGAAAATTATGTTGCACTGAACTTCATGAGGGCAAATTGTGAAATATTATTACATTATTAATGTGTTTAAGTAATGTGAAATATCATAATATTATGGCAAACTCCATAAAACTCTGTTGATACCAGACAACATCAAACGACATCAATAACAGTCAAGTGTTAAAAAGCATGGCACGTGCCATGAACACCTGCAGTTTGCATCTCCATTCCTTATTTTTATCCTGGTGCTGAAAAGTATGTACTGTAATTACCCCAACATAGCATAAACTCAAAAATACGACATCCACATTTTTCCTTTGCTCTAAAACATACATTAATTCTTCCACAAATTATTTTGAGATGTAATTTAGCAGGATTTTTACACTGGTACTAACACTTTTACTGAAATGAATGGGTTTTTCAGTTGGGCTGGAACTCTGCGACTTAGCACACACAGGAAAATTAGAGTTAAGTAAGCTTATCCAAGCTACAAGAGACTGGTGTGTGTCTACGGAGGTGAGCAATGTTCCTTTTATAAGAAGTACATACGATGTGCACCAGTAAGTTTAGCTTACGATCCAATTGGCTTTGGGTAGCCACTGTATCATAAGGACAAGGTAGCAAATTTAATTATTTTAATAGCTCTCATATGTAATCATTTAAAATTCGTGTGAAAATATGTTGGAAATGAGGTAATCACACAGACATAAAGCTCAATGTTAAAAGGATTTTGTAAATAATATTTTTATTTTTACTTAAGTTCTTCAATTTGGAATTAACCAGGAGTTGTTACATCTAAGGGAACTCTGCAATATTATACCATACAACCAATAAGGCAATATGTGCATGAAGATGTTGATGTAACCTGCAGAAGAGGAACCCACAGTAGCCGAATTCGCTGTCTACATAACCCGTATTGGCCAAAACCTAAGGTTCCGTATGTTATTCACTGCATATGGATGAGAAGAAAAAGTATGAAAAATGACCATTAACCAGGAAATTCCTAAACATCATTCAAAAATTGATGAACTTACGAAAAACGTCTAGGTGAACATACACAAATTTTCAAAAATGTTAAAAGCTACCTATCACCTTAATTATCTAAAAGAGTTGGACTTCTGGGCGAGCCTAATGCTTCCCGTTGCCGTAACTCAAAAACCACATAGGAGATATAGGAGATTATAATTAAAATCTTCTTAAAATTGCACAATTAAGGTGTGGTCAACAGTACCCATGAGGAAATGGAAAAGTGATATGGTTGAGAGGCATGGCAAATTGGAATACCATATATGCAATAACTTCTAAAATATTCTAAATACAAATTGACCTTCCTTAAAAACTAAAAAAAAAAATGCGGAAAATCTCTAATCTATAGCAAAATCCCCCTTAAAAAATTCTTTAGCACCAAATTTCAAGCTCATAGGCCGAAACTTGTGGAAACAGTAAGCAATCAAATATAGGAAGCAGCAAAACATCCTCCCACACTTTAATGCTATTTCCTCCAAGGGTTTAAGGTGGAGGCTCTGGGTCAGGGGAAGTTTGAAAGGAGGAGGACATTCCACAAAAGTTCTTAAGGATAAGGTGGGAACGGCATTGAAATTAGCAATTTTTAAAGAACAATTTTTGGTACCCAAGGACGTGAGCATGAAAGAGCATGAAAAATAAGCATAAACTAAGAAATTACTACACAGTATTTGGGAATGGCTGGGGAATAACACACACAAGAAGATTCAGCGAACAGGAAAATTTTTTGAAAACTTCCCCAAATTGTCAGGAGTAGAACTTGAAGTGCAACCCATCTCTCCCAGCCCTACCAAGCAAACACCTGTGCCCCAGCCCACGTGCCGAGTGAGCACTACGGCTGAAAAGAATGTCCACATCTGCCTCCAGCACTAGGAAATAAAATGCAAGATTAGTTTCGATAACACCTGACTTCGTCCCAACACGTTAGCCAATCAGGCCAACCCTCTATAGAGGCCGGGCAACACAGAAACTTAAGGACCCTGTCTAGTTCCTTCCCTTATGTTCCCTTGAAACTGACATCACAATATTTGGCGGCCCTAACAGTAAGCAAAACTGAAGTCTCCTATCACGAAACTTTTCAAATTAAGTTTACCCTGGGGTTTACCTCCCCTCCACCCTTGTTAGTCACTAAATAAAAGAAATCTAAAAAATAACATTTCCAATGCGGGAAACCCCGACCCAGCCTGGCAATTTTCTCTTTTATCTCTTTCATTTTAACTAGTGAGTAAGTTTAACCACTAGGGGAGTTAGCTCTCAACCCACGTTGGGTCGAAGAGGTTTTGCATCAACACTAACAATTTATGGTACCACACAAATTTGATTTCATGTTTTAAACAGAGTGTATATGATAATGCACTACAATATGTTGATTTATACATTTTAAAATTTTAAGATTTTTCTTTAACATTCATTAGGCGGAGTTCCATTAAGTTTACTATTATTATTATTAAGATTATTATTATTATTATTATTATTATTATTATTCTTAAGTCTCAGGAAAGTCAATAAAATATTTTTTAATTTCATTTCATTAAAAAAAATCCACATTTGCGCAACTCTACATTTGTTCCAATGGTACACCAAGTCATCCATGCCAGCACAGAAGAAATCTGCATGCAGTCCCTGAAGCCATGTCATACGGTTTGCTGAATTTCTTTATTGGTTGTAAATCATGCACTACCCAGTTGCTGCTCCTATTGTCCGAAGGGATGAAAATCACTGGGTGCGGATTGCAAAAGTAATATTGTTTGTAAGCATACACCAGCGAAATATGCTACATACGTCTATACAATGCTCAGAATTATATTCATAATATGAAGCACATTTATTAAATTGACAATTATTTACACATACAACAGAACAACATTTTGTCAATACTTATTAACTTTTAAAACTTGCAAGCTTTATAACAACAAAACGTACACTTTAACTAACTTAATTTTCACACCTAATGTATAATATGCCAACTGTTGTAAGTACACAAGTATGCCCAGCAAATATACAATTTCAAATACTTGCCAGGTATAGAACCTGTGTGTACTAAACTGGGAATTAGGACAGAGCTAGTATATACATGGTGATATCACTTCCGGGGCAGGTATGCTTAAGTATGCATTTCTTGATAATCAGGAAACAGCCTCAATGTTATGTCTGATTGAGTTAGGCGAGCTAATGTTTGACTTGTGCCACACCTGGCATTTCCCATACATAACATTACAAAAATGATGTAAATAAACCTAACCTGTTTTTATCAGGTAAAGGGTTAGGTTTTGCAGTCTATTGTTATAGTGAAGCGAAATGTGGCATGCTACAAAAAGTAATTTTAACATCTTTTGCAGAAGTTATTTTTATGGTTGTATTTCTTTCAGTAGTTTTCTATTCTGTATGATAATCATGCTGTTGCTGCATGTCATTGCTTTTATTTTATAGATTTTACCTCAACTGTCTCTTTTATATGCACACACGTACTGTATATAGGGACTTTATTGTTTGAAATATTGTACGACACTTTAAATATCACCAACATTATAATGCAAAGAAGAGAAAATCGTACAATATTGTGGTGTGTCTATATATATATATATAAAATAAAGGTACAATTTTTATTTAAATAGGTGTGTCTATGAACGACATGACAATGGGGGTTATTATCTGTATTGCCATTAAATACTTATTTTGCTTGTGAGCAAACATGCATACTACCTACGTGAATCATTCTGAAAGTATTTTTGTGAAACTGGCTACATTTAAGCCAACTAAGTAGTACGAATCATCTCAGATAATATTTAGTAAAGGAATATTCATTACAATTATACTTTATACTTAAAAAATACTAGAGTTGTTCCAATACCGATACCAAGTATCGGTATCGGCCGATACTTAGCCTTTTCCCGATGTATCAGTATCGGGTATGGTATCGGGCCAATTCATTAGTATAGGTTGTAGACAATTAAGTCCGGTTATTACTTTCTTTAGACAAAAATTACAGTAATTCGGTGTGTATACATTAAAACCTCATTAATTCTACTCTTTCGTCACCTCTACTGCTTGCTAAGGAGGTGAAAAGATGGGACAAGGACACGCACTGCTAAAGTTTGTGAGAGTAGGACAAAGAAAATTCCAGGCTACCTGTTGTGACAGTTGGAGGGAGGAAGGAAGCTTGGTGCGGTGTGGGTGTGGCTTGATGATGGAAAGAAAAAATTAGTGTAGCGGTGTGGGCGTGACTGGAGGATGGAAGGTGGAAGGAAGCGAAGCGGTGTGGGCGGCGTAGCTAATGGGAGGGATGGTGGACAGTTGGTGGAGGGTAGACTGTACAAGGATGAAGGGGGGGGGGGGGGGGCGTGGGGGTGCAAAGAAGTCAAAGGGAGCGAGCAAACTTTTCACAGGCCATATTCAGCTTAGCAAGGGGCTGTTTGACCCCCAAAATAGGGTTGTAATTTTGAGAGTAGTTATTCCCGGGGCCATAGTTGTGTTTACTTTGTAAAGAGAAAATGTGCATTTCTTAAGATGTTATTTTCTTTACTTAAACGAGTCTAGGAAAAAAGTTTTTTAATGTATTATTAACAATAATACTTTTTCTAAAATTTGGTGCATAGGGCACTGGTATCTGCAATTGTATCTGGATATCGGCAATGGTATCAGTATCGGAAAATATGGTATCAGAACAACTCTAAAAATGACTATAATTTCCTTTTAAAACCACCAACATATTTTTTAAGGGGAAAAAAAAAAAAAAAAAAAAAAAAACATAGTTATACAGAAACCACATTATCAAAATTGACAAAATCATGGAAACATATTCCCAAAAACAGGTGTGTCTACCAACACTCCAAGAATATACATGAAATAAATGAACAAATAGTCACTTACTCTATGACACAAGATGCCATCAGAAAATAACTCACGATTTGTATTGATGGGTTCAAGATCCCAAGGGCTCATACGCTCGTACTCTCCATTGTCCCACCGCACGCCATAGCACATAAACAGAGAGCCTGGGAATTCAGGCTCAAAGGCACTGTGCGACTCAATGGACCCAATCCACCACCCATCATCAATCATGCAGCGAAAACGATCACCTTATAACAATAAAATATATATATATTATTGCTGAGAAGAACTGACAGAAAGTAAAGACAAAAGTTTATATTAACTCAGAATTTGGAAAATATCCCTACAAATACACATATTATCTTGGATTTACGAAATTTTCATTATAATGCAGGGATTAGGGATTGGTCAGTTCCAGTTACCGGTTCCACCGGTTCTTGATATTGATAACAAGAACTGAGAACCAGTGTCAAAATCTCATTTCTACTACAACCAAAACAGTAAACACACTATAGTCGATTCCCCATTGGAAGCAACTTTCTCGGAGCCCTGCTAAATATTTACTTGCAGGCCGTTTCGTTTCGTATCCTTCCACCAAATGTAAACAAACATTGCCGTGTGACTGCCATGTAGCATCTGTCAAAATAAATATTTACATG
This sequence comes from Dryococelus australis, assembly GCA_029891345.1. NCBI lineage: Eukaryota > Metazoa > Arthropoda > Insecta > Phasmatodea > Phasmatidae > Dryococelus > Dryococelus australis. The sequence goes on from CM056995.1 coordinate 271,670,060, forward strand.
CCATTGTGTGTGTACATGTGTTCGTATACTTTCGCTACACCTAAAAATAAACATTGAAATGTGACTTTTACTTTTATACCTGTCAAATGTGTTGTTTACTGTTTACAGCTTTTCAAAGAATTTTGTCTTAGGTCTATTTCAAAAACCATTTTGTACGAATATTTACAGTTTAGGTCTATATTATTTACATCAGCTTTATGACATTTTAAAATTGCCTGAATTAACGATGGTTCTTACGGTCACGTTACATTAACATATTTGTTTTCCACAACATAGCACGTAACACGTAATGCATGTTAATATTTTGCAGTGACTATGTTAAATACTGTTACAACTGCGGGGTAATGAACTGTAGTATATAACTTTTTGTTATTGATATGTGTTAAGTTATTTCTTTAAAAGGATGGCCTCAGTTCGAACAACGAAGGAATAGCCAGAGCGGTGAACATGCACACAAATATGCCTACCGTAACTTTTATTCCGCTCATATTTATATGTATTGCTACTTACTGTGTATTAGGTTTATTGAAATCTATTGGGGCTGGGCTTTGTTATTTTGTTGGGATTGGTGGTAAATCATGTTGCACGACAGTGTTTCAAACACCCGGGGCAAAGGTACAATGTTGTGATAAATAAACAGAAGCAGATGTAAATAAATAACTTCATCATAAAAACAGTTTTCATTTACAACGTATAAATAGTTCACATCAAATATTTGAAATCATGCACACACAGATCCAGAGTAACGCTAATCCATCACGCAGCCACACCATGCTATTTCCCAAGCAGGACGCAGTGGTTAACGAAACGCACTGTAACAGTATTTTTATTACTGCTGCGGAAACACAGATTTATCACATCGTAACTTGCTTAGGCAGGTTTAAAAAACACAACGTCTACAAACGCGATGTGGTAATTTGAAGTATTTTTCAGAGTAAGTATAATTTACGCTCCCGTTTGGTAAAACAGCAATACACCATGTCATGGCTTGCCACGTCTGCCAACTTCACTTTGTTTCTGCCCCGCCATTATATCTAAATATATTTAAATAAGTATTCAAACAGTAAAAACTTTTTTCAGTTGTAAATTTCAATTTCAAAAATCATTATTTTGCTGTAATAAGTATGAAATATGCTACAATTGAAAACATGTACAATTTAATTCTGTACTAGCGAAGTGAAACTTCCAGAGTGTGAAAGAGACAAAGACAGAGAGATAGTGACAAGCCTCGCTCAGCAGACAGTTGCTTCAAAGTTGCTCTCTCTTGATAAAACAACAACGTACCATTACGGCTTACTCACAATATTTTCCGCTGTTATTTTTAAATGTAAAAATGAGATATACTGCTGCCATCGAGGCTAACTAAATATTTCAATAGGCACAGTTTAATTTACAAAAAGTATACTAAAAAACTAGGTTAAAATAATATTTTCCCTGTGAACTATTTCTTACCGGCCGTTGCCAACACATCAATGCTCTTGCTGTGGTCAATTCATACTTAAAAAAGAAATAAATATTACAAGTTATAAAAGATATTAAGGTAAAGTTTCATTTATTCAGTAATACAGTAATATAATACAGTAATTCCGTAATACAGTAGTACAGTAGTTAACCACAGTGTTATATATTTGTGGAATACAGGTTATCAAAAAAACAGATTGACATGGTATGCCTAGAGTGTTTTTTCAAAGGTTGATTTTCATAAGTCGCTTCCATTCGAGAATGGACTATAGTTATATACATAGAAGTACGTGAAACAGGAAATGTTTTACCTACCACCACATTCTCATTAAATACTGATACGTAATATTTTCCATGTTAAAATATTGGTTAACATCTCAAGATTCTATGAGTAAACAAACATTGAATTGGTGTCTAACAGTGTATTTCTTGTATGCAAAAAAAAAAAAATGTGTCCACAGATGTTGTATACAGCTGTTCTGTTATGTGCAACATGCACAAAATGGACAACACTGTGGCAGACAATAGAAAATGAAGCTCTCACTGCAGTGAAATGGTGAAACTATTTAATAAAAAAATGTTTGATGCAGCTTGGCCCCATATTACTGGTGTCCACCAATGTAAATAATTATCTTAGAAGTTATTTAATGTATGCATATGTTAAAATTATTAATACTTTACCAAAGCTTATTAAGCAAAAATATTATTTTTTAAATAATACAAGGTGCATTTAACTATCAAGAATAAAATAGAAAATTTAAGTTACGTTACTGATTTACTTGTGTGGTGCTGTATTTACTGGATAAAGCACATTCTACTAGTTAGTAAACTTGTGCATAATAGTTTTAAGTAATTATATTTTTTTTTAATTCAGAGCCACTCAATATAAGAGAAAAACCTACAGCTTTTACAAAATGTTGTCTTACATTTGTACTTATAGCACTAAAAAAACAGGAAAAATAATCAAGAATTGAGAAACCATTTTAAAAAAGTGGTACCGAACCAAAAACAAAAAAAAAATTATGGTACTAACCTATCTCTATCCCTACCACTCGTAGCAAGTGTTTAAAAACCCATATCAATATTTGCAGTCAAACTTGCACATATTTAAGCTCCCCACTATACAAATAATGCAAAGACCAAAGAAGCAAGTACTGCACTATTACCTATCTTCCATCGCCTCGCGACAGCAGTGTCATATGTCTGCCGCAACACGAGAAAGTCCAGTACATCTGCCATGTCATGATACTTAATGGTAAAAGTATCACCCGTGAGGTGACCATCCTCATCCATTAGTCCCAACTTCAGGCAGCACAGTCGAGGTGGTCGAATCTCATACTTGATACCAATTATCTTCACGAGTTCATGAGCCTACGTAGTATGACAAATACAACATTACAGCATGTAATAATAAGTTGACCATAAACAAGCAATCCTTACACATTTAACATCCACCCAATTTAAATATAAATAACAGCAAAGTACAAAATTTCGAACAGCAAAACAAAAATAAAACACAGTTACGGTACATATTTATACATATTTTACAATAGCAAAGATAATTTTATGCTTAGAAGTTAACTTATAATGAATAATACTTATGGTTATGAACAGGCACCCATTAATGGAATAGATAGTTATTGTGAGCATGCAATTAAAAATTAGATAAGAGCAAACATTAAAATTTTATCACACGGCAAAAAAATTTTCATAACTAAACTCCATTTTGAAAGCTAGACATACCAAAGCACAACTGGAGCATAACAATAAGCACAAAAACATTATTCCAGTAGTCCAGTGTTTAATGTTTAATTTACTTTTTTGCACATCTATAGCAAACTGCTGTACAAAATTTTGAATGCATAGTATTAGAGGCAGATTGTGTGGCTGTTTTCAAAGTGAAAGACAACCTTAAGAATTTCAGTGAAATAAAGTTATATTTATTTTTATTTTTCAATCTTGAGAAAAACAACAAATAAATTTCTTGGTACTACATCTCATGTATAATTCTTTGTTTCCTGGAAGGGTAAATACTAGTGTATGAAATGTGATGTTGCAATAAAACATATTCTAAAGACAACGTAAATAATTCCTTTACAAACTATACAAATAGAAGTCACGGCATTAATATTTTCTGATACAATAACATAGCTTGGAGAAACAGAACTGTTTCTGAAAGTTTAATTTTCAGTCTCTTAAATCGTTGTTATCAAGTTCACATAAAGTCTAATTCATATAATAATTTATTTTTTAAACACATCGTGTAGAAGTAGTAAAGAGGAAACAAACTGGCAACGTATCCTTCCACTACCATATGGTTTCCACCAACTGTCAAAACATGTTTAGTTTGTAAAGACAGCCATCAATGAGATGTTAAGCCAACCTACCTACATCAAAACATGCCGCCAAGTTGCAAATGCTATGTAATGAAAAAACCATTGATTTTGCTGTAAAAATTTTTTCGCTTCAATGGACATAAAATGGTTAAAATCCATATTTTATTTATTTAATAATGTTGTTTAAAATTATAGCTTTCTTGCCTAACAAACAGAAATAATATATCATAATGATTACAGAAAATTAACTATATGGGTACTTAGATTGATTTGAAAGGTTGGCATGTGTCGCTGTAAACTTAACAAGACTTCGTCAATTTGGTTTTGATTTGTGCTAGGTCAGGCACGCTCAGGTTTTAAGACATTATTTATTTTGAGGTGGTTTCCTACTGGATGTTAATACTGGTCGTGTAGGCTGGCGACTTGGCACAAATCACGTGTGGACAGTACCGCAATATGTCTTACCGTTACACCAGCTCATTTAGGTAGGGCAAACTTACCAGGGTATTTGGGTGCCTGCTTCTTTGGCTCCGATGAAGCAGTGGGTCGGCTGGGACCAGCAGTCTCCGTTGAAGTGCTAGATGATGAGTTACAGTACAGTATGGTATGGTACTTCCTGCTCCACTCTACAGCAGCCGAAGGTGTTGGCTATGCCTGGCCTGGTGTCAGTACCCATTACCAGGGCACGGGCAGCCGGATGGTAGTCTACGTCGAGCCTAGTGTGTGTGGGGAAGAAAACAAGGATGCAGACTGGAACGGGAGGCCTCACCAGTCTTGAGCTCTGCCCGAGGGGTATTTCTGCAAGGTGCAGAGAGGTTACTGGCACACACTCGCATAGCGGCGACAAACTTTGTCTTTCGCTCCTCCCTCTCAGCTCCGTGCCTTTCCCCAAATGGCATAGAGGCAGAGTTGATACTTAACTAACTCCCTGATAGGTGCAAGCAGTCAATGGTGCCTTAGATAAATATATAAGAAACAGCAGTTGACAGATTAAACCTTGTGCTCCAATCATTCCTGCACCACTCGCGCACGAACCTGAAGCAGTGGGTTGTGTGAACCGCCTTCCTACTACTGCTGGTTGTGGTCCAACACAGGTCAGGCCTCCAGACCCAGGCAAATACTCCTGCTAGCACCTTTGGTGCTTCGGCAGCAGTACAACTTGGAGTAGCTGTCCTGCCTCTCTTGGATGAGTACCTAGTGGTTGTGGATCTACCTTTCTATACACCTGAGTGCATAGAATGAGTGGCCATCGAAAGTAGTGTGTGTTAGGAGATGAACAGATTCCTGAAGGGGCTCTGCAGTCCTACTCTATGGTTTATACAGTTAGTTAAACCTGGTCTCCTGCTCGCTCCGCACAAGGATCTAGTATCTAGCAATCGGAAAGGGAATTAATTACCTCTAGAACAAATCACTCTCGAGATAGTCACAAAAGTGTATTTATTATAAATAATAAATACAATGACACATACTCTCACTACTATGCTAAGTGTGAACGGAAGTGAGCTACACTATACAGGTGGAGATGACCTGCTCCTAAACCACTCAAGATAAGAATGACTTTGACGGCTATCAAAATAACTCAGACACAGTTACTCTATACCGGCGTTGTCTAGAAGAGACTTTAAAAAGGGGCCACTAACAAAAGGGTAGTAGGTGTAGTTGCCACTACCAGTAAGTAGCGGCGGCTGCCGAACCAGGAGGATTCACAATGGAAGTGTAGAGTGAAGTCTTGCGAGCTTCGGATGTGAAGATCTTCTGATAAGCTATTGGTGGTAGAAGCCTCTGGAGCCTCTGGTAGTTGGTGGTAGCAGCCTCTGGTGGCTGCTGAAGATCTAGAAGACGTGGTAAGCAGTAGAGAGCCCCAGCACAGAAGTGTTGAGGCGAGCTACTAGAGAAGGTAACTGGCCTTTTTGGCCGTGAACGGCCTTTCATAGTGTGGTCGGCCTGTCTGGAGCGAATGGGGTAGGAGAATCTACCCTCTGTGCTCGGCTATATTGCCTTGAAAACTCTGTCAACTTCGAAAAACTTCTCTGGTGTGGCGACACTGTTTGCCAGATGCGTCGGGGAGGCTGACAGCGATACTGTACGCACTCGTGAATAACGTGTTCGGTTTGACCCTTCCTCGGGTTACGTAGAGCTACGTTAGTAGTGAGATAAAGTCAGGTCTGGAACCATCAGAAATACCATGTGTCTGTAACTGTCCCTCTACGGGAACCAATTCTGTAGCCATTCTGAGTTGTAGTCGTTTGATATAACTCAATAAGCTGCATGCGTCAAGAACATTGGACAGTGCGGGTCAGTGCACATCTTTGACAGAAAGCTTATTACAGTGGATTCTGTATCCATCATTTCTCAGGGGACTGAAAAAAAAATCTCAATACATGTGGACTTTCAATGCATGTGGTCTTGTATGCAGATAAATAAAAAATGGGACTACAGAATATGTTCCATGGATGCGGACTGTCAATCCATCTGGGTTCAGTACTAACAGGTCCCACTGTATTTATGAACATGTTGGCAAAAATAATTAATCTAGGGAACCTATCTTCACCAAGGTGAATATTGTTTAGAAAACTGGAATACACGTAATTAGGGCTTGACTTCCAAGACTTTTTAAATTATGTATTAAAGACGTGCTTCATTTTCTCAGTCTACAGTGATAAGGTTTTTTCTAGATGGTTATGAATTGTTGTGTGCGAAGTGCTGTCTTGTTTTTTTTTTTTTGTTGATTTAACATTGGCGTAAATAAATTAAACATAGACTTGTCTAAGTTTGGTTAAGTATTCCTGTATTCCATATATTATGATTAAGCCACATAAACACATAAGCCAAATCACGACAGCGATGACAGGTGAGTGGCAAATTTAGTTTTGGATAAACACGACACCACAAAAGGCACAAAGGTTTGGGGTACAAAAATATCACATGGAAAATCATAGAATCTAAGATTCAGGTTTGGGTTCGGGATTCAGTATTTACACTAACGCACAACACACCAACTGTCTGGGAGAACACTACGTCAATCAGCACAGGTTTTGCTGGATGCTAGACCAGGCGCATCCAATTCTGGCAGGGTTTGGAGTAAATTAGTCCTTGCGAGGGACTGGAGCATATCCAGTGTACAGGACTCGCTGGGTAGCTTTGTGAGGGCATAAACTCGGGTTCTGGCAGTGAGATTATGGATTTCAAGTTACATGTTGCTGCTGGTATACCTGCACAACACGTATCTACTGTGATAGCATGTGATACAGGCTTAGCAGTGGTGTGTGTAGGAGCTGCCGGTATTTGAGTGTGGTGACTGTGGTCATCGTGACATGGCGTCGGGGGTAGAGCAACAACTTCAATTTGCAGATAGGCGATGGGTATTTTTGGCAGCTGTTCTGGTTGGCGAAGAAGCTCGCTAACCCACGGGTGTAACTCTCCGCTGCAACAAACTATGCCCATGAATAGATCCCTTGGAATAGTTGGTGTGAGAGGTACTAGTAGCTGACACAGGGCCTGTGCCTGTTCTTGTGGAGCAAGCTTGTTGATAAAGGCTACAAGGGAGGGGGTAAACTCTTGTACGCTCCTGGAGGCAATCACAGTTTGCTTAAACTTTTTCCTTATCCCACTGTGTTTGGAGAAAGGCACCTGGATTTACATAAAGACACGCTCACGTCCACGAGGCGAAATGCAGAGAATGTGTTTCCTATGTCATGTGTCTGCTTTTGCCGAGTCTTTTCAATCTAGGAAATGACCACTCTGGAACTAAAAGTGCAATGGAGAGGGCGAGCACCGAACTGACAAGCTGGTCTAGAGACTGAGTATCTGTGAGCGGGCTGCACCATTCTGCCTAACAGAGTACAGAGTATGCAGAAAGGTTGGCCTACAGTGAGTGCGTGTGGGTTTGATACTGTGTTATGGCTCGATTGTATAATATTCCTAGGATCACCTGCGTTTCCCTCAAGGAGGTCAACTAGGATAGGTGCTAAGTATACATGAATGTGGTACACAAGATTCGGGTTAAACACAATGTTTATTCAACGTGAGAGGAAATAAACATGTCATGCCACACTACCTCCTACATATATAAGAGCTTAGGGGAGGCTAATGCCTACACAAATCCAGGTAGAGGTGACCTGGTCCTGAACTAAATGGGAAGGGGTAAATTAGCACTGTGAAAACAATTACAAACAGAATCTAACTCTCTATCGCATTGCTGCTCAGAGAGGGCCTCAGTGTCTAGAGGTGGAGACAACTAGGCGTTTTTTCTTCAGCATGGTGCTTGGATTATTAAGTAGGTCGTGGAAGGAATGATCTCAGTTAGAAACAAAGGAAAGGAGTCTCTTTGGCGCTGAAAGTGCGGTGAAGAGGGAAGGTAAGATGGGAAACTAGGTAAGAAAAGGCCTAAGACGAGTCTGACTGGTCAGTTTCTCAGCGGCTAGCGCGATGAGGAAATTAATACTGGCCCGGAGTCGAATCTTGACTTTCCTTTCATACTATGCCGAGTGGCTGCCTTGGTGCTCATTGGCTGGTCTCTTGAGGGCGAGCGTTTACGCTGAGTGGTGGGTGGCGATAGCATAGTTTCTCTGTCGTGACGTCACCAGCCGGCTTGGAGAAGGATGGAAGACAGCAACGAAACATACTGCAGCAGCATTTGATGAATAATACAATGCCGCTGGGCTGGAACGTCCATTCTTGCCAGGGTAAAAAGTACAAGTTGCAGTCACATGGCGGCCAACAATGACAAACTCCGTTGTGATCAGAAGCAACGCGTGCTATGTTTATGAGCTGAAGTCGTAATTTCCCATTGTTGCCAACGTATCATGCGACAAAACATAAAATATTTTGAGGGTGGATTCTGATTTGAGGAAAAACTGGATTCTCCCCATCCATAGTTTCAATAATAATAATAATAATGCATCCAGATTTTCTCGCAAAAAATCAATGAAATTGGACACACTGCATGTTTAAGCTTTTTTTGGTGACACTGAACAATCCAATCAACCATTCTACATCTTATCATTTATGTCGTTTTTGCACTGTATGCAAATAAACATGGACTTCATGCAAAAAATTGCAAATTCTGACGTAAAGGAACTGGAGTCGAATAAAATCAGTCCAAAATTTCCCACAATACATTTTATGACCAACTCTCACTAACGACCCTATTCCTGGAATTCATAAGGGTCACATCAGTGACACACAATACTGTATGTATACAAAATTATTGTTTAAAATTTTTGTAAAAAGCTATAATCCACATACTGACCCTGATGCGCCTCTTCGCCCAAGGCTCACACAGAGGGCTGAGCTCGTACACCTTCTTAGATCGGACGGCATTCAGGTACAGCTGGTGGCCCTGACGAAAGTACATTACCTCGTCTCCCATCTGTGGATAATAGGGAGCCTTGCGAGGTATCACTTCTGACAACCATTCACTGGGACGGTATAGTTCTGGCACTTCTGCCAGAGTCGAAACAGAAGGTGCAGACTGCAACACCTATAAAATATTACACAATGCACAAAGTAATCTTGTGTTATACAATATAGAAACATAACTACAGTTCTGTTAAATACTCAAAAATTAAAGTTATAACTGCAGCAAATATACAATTTGTCTCCCATAACCAAATAAACAAAAATGAACAACAGTTTTTAGCTCAGTCAAGCTTGCTGAGCACAGAGTAAAAGTTATGGACAAGGAAAACCAAATTATGTAACTATAGTACCCACTACGCTAAATTATTTTAGTTGCAAACATCATAACTTCCACACAGTTGCACCAGCAGGTATAGGAGCTGCCTTTCTCATGTTCAAACTCAAAAGGTCAGCTTTCTTTTTTAGTCCTGATGTCACCTGACATCCTGAGACATCAGTAAGTTGCACCACCATCTTCCATTGCCATAGCAAACTCCAATACAGTAGTGTCACTATTTGGCATAAAATGTAAATGTGCTGCTAACCACATTTTTTTTTGCCACTTATGCACAGTAGGTGTAAACTCCCAAGTAGAACTGATTCATTCATCCACAGACCAAGCCTCACCAAAACCAAATCACTGAAACATGTCTTCTATCCTGGTGTAACTTTTGCTGAGTATGCTTCCCCCCTACCCAAAACGAGTGAGTACCATCTTGTGTGACAACAGCTCAGAAGTCTGACCTCCCACAATATGAAAGACTGACAAAACACCAATGGAAAATTAAGAGAGATGTAAAATCTAAGGCCAGTAACAAGTTTTTTGGCCTGAACATGGGATCACGTAGTAGTGAGGTGGTCCAGTACAGGGTACCAGTTCTGACAGAAAAATTAGAAATCAAATGGAAAAGACAACAGACTTACACATATCATACTGGTGGTGGGATGATCTGATTACTGATTATACAAATCTATTTTTCTGGCTAGAATCGAGGAATGGACTTCTTTGCATATTTCACTTTTGCAAGTTAAATTCACACACAGCCACAAACATGTGTGCATGCACACATGCACACATACGCATGCACAAACAAATACACATGTACAGACAAACAAACAAAACCACAAACACACAAAAAAACACACACACAAGATATGTAATGTTTTTAATATTTGGCATAAAAACTTTAGGTGTGCTATCTATAGTAGACACATGATTTACGAGTACAGACTTTATGTGAGCATAGCAATTTTACTGGGTCATTCTAAGGAACCATAGGCAAAAAAAAAAGATAATTAAAATCTTAGTTACAAGAGAAATATTTAAAAAAACCTGCAATAAAAAGTACATAAAAACAACATGACAAATATGAAAGGATAATAAAAAGTATGGTCAAGCCTTACTCGCGGAAGGCCGGGTATGGTTACATGTACTTAGACGTAGGTCTCCACGGTGATTCCCGGTACCGGGCAGGTGTCGAGACAGCCTTGGCGGTACGTGGGGGCATCAGGCATCGTGGAACAGCATGAGGCATCGTGGCGTCTGTTTCTGCAGCAACTGATGGGGAGGGCACAGGAACAAGGGACATTGTGGCAGTGCGGGGCAATGACACAGGAAGATTCTCCACCCCGACTGCATCGGTTCCTACCCATAGGGCACGATGTTTTTGTGAAGTGGCAGTGCGAGGGAGTGGCGGTCAACAGCCCTACCACCTCGACTGCTAGTGCTTCTCGCCTAAGGTCCAGGTAGTTGGAGGCATCGACGGTCGTGATGTCCAGGTCCTTTGGTGAGGCTACTGCACCAGGTGAGGGGTAGTGGGAGGCATCGATGGTCTCAACGCCTGACGTGGCAGTGCAAGGGAGTTGTGGGTCACCGCTGTCCACCTTGGCTGCGGGTGGCACGTCTCGTCGCAAGGACGGATAGTTGGAGGCATCAATGGTATTGACATCTCGTTCATCGGCGGCCGATTGAGCGGGAGGCAGAATGGGCTTCTTGTCCTCAATGGCGCCGACTATATTTGACGTTGGCTGCAGGTGTGATTCCATGTCGGCAGGAGTAGTGATCGGCTTCGTGGAAGCTGGAATGACCTTGACCACTATTCCAGACGTGTTTGTCACTGCAGTAGGTACTGGTTCCGTGGCGTGTTTGCCTTCTGGTAGTCCAGTGGCGGCCTCCAGGCTCACAGCGAGAACGTTATCCGGCGATCTAGCTACTTTCTACGCATAGCTACGTGGCGCCAAGGGCAGTGTTCTTACTGAAGCTGCCACTCGGTGTTGGTTTGCTTCTAAGCTCCATGGTGCTACATAGCTGTACTCCCTGTCTGTCTCTGCAGGTCATGCCTCAGGCCTCTTCACCGGCCTTGGCTCGATTTCAGGAGTTGCCCTTCTGTGCGGTGGTACATCATCGTCTTCAGAAGGTCCCGGTGTTTCCTCTATGAAGTCAGCATCCTCGGGTAAAGGTATGGTGCCCGGAAATGGTTGGATTTGGCCTCGAGTGGCCTTCCAGATCTGTCCTCGTAGATCTTTGGCCCAGCAGACGTTGTCTCGCTTGCCTAATATTCTGTACGGTCCGTCCCATTTATCAGTGAGGCCAGCGCTGAACTGGTTACTGGCCTTGCTGAGAGGATGTGTTTTCAGCAGAAAGGCTTCCCCATGATTAAAATCACGTACCCCTGTATTAGGTAGGGGGTACTTTCTTCAGATGTAAGCAATCCTGGGCCTTCTGGATGGTGGTGGTGCGGACTAGCATAGCTAGTTGGATGTCCTCTGGGTGAGGCATGTCAGTGGGTTCGTTTTCACACTGCCAGTCACTTGGTCGGCAGTGTTTGGCCCAAGAGAAGTACCCTTGGACTGGTGTCGACCGCTTTGTTGGTTCGACGTCACAGAGCAAACAAGATGGTTGGAATATGCGTATCCCAATGGCGGTGGTCATTCTCCATTCTTGATCTCCTGATTTCTTCGCTCAGTGGGGTTGGCTTGACGGTGGTATGGAGGGGTAGTCTATGTTTCTATCCCCCATTCCTGACAAGCTCACTGCCATTGACAACTCGTGAACTGAGTGCCGTTGTCAGTCAGGTTGACCTTCAGGTATCCCCAGCGTGTGAATATTTCGGCTTCCATCTTTCGCACGATCAGGGTGGTTTCCTGGCTAGGTAGAGGGAAGGCCTCAACATACCTGGAGAACTGGTCGGTTACTACCAGCAGGTAGTGGTTCCCCTTGGTGCTACATGGGTATTGTACCATTAGATCGGCGGCGATGTGTGTCCAGGCTGTCTTGGGTCTCCTTGGTCATGCCGTAAGAGGGGGACCGGGTAGGCTTTGCCTCGGCAGAACGAAACACAGTTGCTTACGTACTGCTGGACATCACGGCTTATCCCGTCCCAGTTATAACGAATCCGGATGTCCAGCAGGGTTTCCCTTGTACCCGGGTGCCCAGCTTGAGGGTGGTCGTGGTGGTGCCGGCATATATCGGCACGTAACTTCTGCGGAACCCAGATCTTCCAAGGTGCAGTGGGTTAACTGCTACGCATCCACACGACATCATCTCTTAGTTCAAACCGTCGTGACTGTTCTCGTAGAAGACGGCGAATGTCGGCATCCTCCTGTTGGCTCAACATGATTTGATGTCTGGTTATCTGTAACTGGAGGAGGCGGACTTGTTCTTCTGGACTTCTTTCTATCTGAGGAGGGGGCGACATCTTCTCCCCTTCTTCCTCCTCCTCAGATTTCTCCTCCAGTGTCGGGAAGTGAGATAGGGCGTCTGGCAGGTCCTAAGTCTTACCTGGGTAGTGTTGTACCTTGAAATCGAATTTGGTGAGAAACATGTCCCACCACCCGAGTTTGGCCTTTGTATTTCTTGACTCGTGTACCCAATGGAAGGCTTTTGAGTCAGTATGCAGGATGACGTGCTGCCCTTCAAGGTAATAGCAGTATTTCTTCACTGCCCAGATGACCACCAGACATTCCTGTTCATTTATGTGATAGCATTGCTCTTTTGTTTAAGCGGGTTGAGTCATATGCTATCACATGTGGACAGCCGTCCGTGCCTTGCTGATATAACACGGCTCCTAGACTGTTCTGGCACGCGTTGGTTTGTAGGATCAACGGTTGATCTCCTTGAGGACAGTGGAGTTGTTGTATGTTTGCAAAGCTAGTCTTCAAATCGTGAAATGCTTGCTGTTGTTCTGATCCCCATGCCAACGTGTGTCCTTCTCTAGGAGTGGGTGAAGTGGTGCCATGTGTAACAATGTTTGGTAAGAAATCCCTTAGCCAGTTGCACAGACCCAGGTCCTGTCAAGAGTTGTTTGTTTGTAGGTTCCTCAGCCTCTTCAATTGCTCATAATGAGTTTTGCTGTGGGAAGTTTCTCTTGGGGATACGGCATGCCGCAGGTAATGAATAGATAACTTGCCAAAATAGCTCTTAGATAGCTTGCACGTCATTCCACGGAGTTCCGGGCATTCAAGAACTCGCTGTATGTGTCAGAGGAGCTCCTCCCAGCTATTTTAATAAATTATTACATCATCGAGGTAGGTGAAACAGAACTCTCTGATGTAACCTGTCAATACCTATGCGGACATTGGATGTTGGAATGTGGTAGGGGTGTTCTTCAACCCAAATGGCATCACCATAAACTGGAGGGTTTCGGCCTCAGGTGTCATAAAGACTGTATACTTGCGGCTATCTGGATGTACCGGAATTTGCCAGTACCTGGATTCCATATCCAGGGTACTTAATATTTTAGCCTTGCCAATGTCTCGCAGGGTATGAGTCAAATTGTTAGCTGGGGGAGTGATAAGAGTGCATTACCTCGTTTAACGTTCTATAGTTACCGCAAAACATAAGCTTGCCGTCTTTCTTTGGGAGCAGGACCGCGTAGGAATTGTAGGGTGAATAGGATGGTTCCATAATCCCCAGAGCCTTCATGTCGTTCACCTGTTCCATAACCAGGTAGCGGCGGCGTGCTGTTACTCGGTATGGACAGTTATATACTGGGACGTCGGTTGTTGTCCAGATCTCATGTTGTATCGACCGAGTCTGACGTAGCAACCTCTCATGTCCAAACGCTTTAGCATGGTCATCCAGTACTTGCTTGAGTTGGTTCAATTCTGTCTCCTCGAGTTCATGATTTATTCGCATCGGATCTATGGGTGTGGGTACAATGTCGCCTGGATTATGATCCCAGTTTAGTCACTTGGTTCGTTTCTCCCAAGTACATACGGTATTGCCCATGATCAATAATGCATTCTTGTTGTCAGAGAGAGGGGCATCCAAGTATCACCGCTTCAGAAAGTGTGGGTAAAACTACGAATTCCGTTGGCGCCGAGATACAGTGTAGGTTTGCGGTCAGGGAAATTTGGCCGTCTACCCGCAGGGTGGAATCGTGTTATGACATACTGACTGTTTTTGTTTGAGGTCGTATAGTTGCTAACTGCTCCAGGGTTAACAGATCACTTTGGATGAAGTTTCCAGAGATGGCTGAGTCCAAGAGGGCGAGCACCCTACAGCCGTTTACTTCCACCTCAATATGTGGGGCTATGGGGACTGATGGTTCCTCACTTAAGCCCTGGATGATAGGCCCTTGTAGTCTGGTGGTGGCGGACCGCTTCGCACCCTGGCGGCAGCATTTCCCGTCATAGTAGGGGGGTTAGGTATTCCGTTGTCTTTGATGGAGTTGGGGCTTCCATCTGACCGATCTTGTTAGGTGGATTCATGGATCCAGCGGGTTTACATGGACAGTCCTTGTTCCAATGGTTCCCTGGACAGAACCAGCATATTGGCACGAACACCATACATGGCGGGGGAGCAGGCACATTCCTGAGTATGTACCGGTGGTGCTCACAACACCGGGATTTTTATCGGATGAGATTTATCAAAGCTTGCTCTGCTTCCCGTGCACATTCCACTAAATGATCTATGGTCGCAAGTTTAGCGGTGAGGAGGATGTTCCTCAAGCTTGGTAAAAGCTTTTGGATATTGGATCGGACGGCTGCTGCTTCTCGTACCCCGGGAAAGATGCGCTGAAACATTTGCTCCTTTCTCCGAATAAAAATTTTGGCCTCATCTTCGGGTACCTGTGTCTGGCAGTAAAACTGCATTGTTAACCTCGCCAACACCTCCTCGCCTGTGAATTCGGATGCTGAACTGCTTCCATTCGTTGATAAATTTGCCGTATTGTTACCACCACGATAATGCTAGGCCAAATAAATGTAGTTGGGCCCTGCCTACCCATTGTTTGGCGGGGAGCTCGGTCTCCCAGACCTCCTTTTCATATTATTGTGTGAAGGCTACCGGGTCTTAATGAGTCGCCCTGCGAAATCCGTAATCTGTATATCGTCATCCCATCCAGTTGTTGGGTGGCCTGGTGCTGACCCGGGATGTATGTAAATACGGGATGGTTTCGACCGGCGGGATAGTGAGGAGTGCTTTCTCCTACACCTCTCGCACACTGATACGTCATGCTTAGCATAGTGATGCTCTCATCGGGCCATCCTATGCACAGGTGATGGTACGATTCGTTGCAGGCAGTGGATTGTATTCTATTGATGCCTCAGCCGGGAAACGTGATTACGTTACAGAAGCTGGTGGGTTGTTGACGGCAGGCTTCGCAATGGAATTCCAATCCTCCTGTATTACAAGCTTCATCGGGCCAGCCTAAGAATACGTCGTGGAACGCATTTCCGCAAAAACTGTACTTGATCAGAAGTGACCCAGTACAAGGAGAGTAGGAATGGATACACCTCATTTCAGTCATGTCGAGCTCTGGGTCACGGTTCGCGCAGTTGGTGGCGTTCATCTCAGAGTGTAACATCTCTATGGCAGTAGGTGCCATGGGGTATTTACTGGACTCCCCAAAGTCCCTATTGATATTCCTGGATGACCCTTAGGTCTCTAGATCGGGTTGACCTGGTTCGGCCTTTCGCTGCATACAGTTAATAGTTTGACCCCTCACGTTGGGCACGAGAAAATCACTTGACACATGCCCAGGTTACTTATTATATGGCACAGCCGTAGCTGTAGTTTGCGCAGGTCAGCAGGCATGTCAGGTGGTTTTCTATTCTAGCGGACATTTCTGGCTTGAAATCTTTACTGGGCACATGGAATAAAGTCTGTTATAGCCTGGTGGGCTAGCCTGAGTTGATCATCTACCCTTTTGCTTACTACTGGTTCGGATGTCAAAGTGGTAGTGTGGCGGGAGGTGTTGGGGTTACTTGGCTTACACTGGGACTCTTTGGCCGACTGGCGGACGGTGATCGACTGCACACTGGAGTCGCTAGTGTAGACAGTTGGAGTTGAGTCGATGGCACTGTGTCGGCCAACACAGAACCGCAGGTTCCATTTGGCTGCCTCCGGACTCCAAAACCACAGATGATCCCAAGACGTCTCTCTGACCCGTGCACACAACCACTCAAGACGGGGTGGTAGTCCAGGTGCGTACAGGTAGGTGGAGTGAAGGTAAAATATGTAGGCATGGGAAATGTCGGGCTCTCTAGTAACCTTACCAAGGCGGTGCTGTCTCATTCCACATGTCGGTTTGCTGTAGGTGGAGCTAAAAAAACCGCTGCTTGGCAGCAAGGTGAGGAATCCTTTGCTCCTCCCTCCGTGCACCGTGCCTTACATTTAACGGCATAGAGTGTCAACTGCTGTTGAAGAATACAGGTCATGCACCATGGACGTGAAATAGAACCCTATAAAAGTGTATTTCCAGTAGTCGTTAGTAGTACGAGCTTGGTGCTTCAGAAGGACGCCAACAATGGCGGGCAGACCAGAAGCGTTGAAGCCGTATGGGCCACTACTACTTCTACTGGGTATGGTAACCAACCAAGGTCAGGCCGTAACACTTAAGCAAATACCCCTGCCAGCAAATAGGTGCTCCAGTAGGCATACAACAGGTGACCATCGAATGTGTGTGTTTCAGGACTGGCGGACTCCAGAAAGGGGTCCCTAGTCGTAGCTAATTCGGATTGTAAATATTCCTGGTCTCAGTCAGCAGTGCACAATTCACAGTGTTCCTAGCAGGTGTATTCAGAATTACTCTGTAATAAGACTCGCAGCTAGAGGAACAAATATGTGTGTATTAAAGTCATAATAAACACACGTGACTTGTGCTAACTCCTACCAAGTCAATGGGTTACTGGAAGAAACCTACATAATCTAAGTGTAGGCGACCTGGTCCTAGGCTACTCAGGAACTGAACTAATTGACTGTTAAAAGAAAATGAAATGAGCTAACTAGGTACTGGGATGTCTATAAGAGACAGTGAAGTAGTAAACCACTGTTCTAGTAAGTAGGTTGTGTTGAATGTTCAAGTTACCACAGAAGAGCTATTGGTAACTGGTAGCTACTGAAGCCTCTGGTAACTGTGGCTCCAGAAGCCTCTAGTGACGGCAATGGTAGCAGCCACTGGTGGCTGCTGAAGATAGTTGATGTCAATGACGGCAGCCTCTGGTGGCTGCTGCAGGCTGTTGATGTCAATGGTAGTAGCCTGTTGGTAGGTTGCTGAAGAGTTCACAATCGTAGGAGGCCGCCAGCACAGGAGGTGGTGGAGCAAGCTTTAAGAACTAGAAAAAGACACTTGGGAGCCCGGCCGCGCACTGACTTATACAGTCAGAACTGCAGGGTGCGTGACGAGCCACAGGGAGGGCGTATGAGGTCCCTCTGCTGTGAGGCCAGTGTGGGAGGTAGAACCCTCTAGTCATCACTCTGCTTCGAGAATTCTTGGGTGGCGCTCGGCTGCGCCCTGAAACGGCCGACAGCTTGATTCACTCAGCGCGGGGGAGGGGAGGGCAGCGTGCTCGCTGGGTTACACAACTTTGATATCCAAGTGTTCAGGCGCCCTTCAGGATTGTGATAGCCTGCAACGTCTGCATACAGGTTTGCGGGTTCTTCTCTGACGTGTGTTGAAGTAGGAATTCTTGATGTGATATGCGATGAGTCATAATTGTTTAAGTACGATGAAAAAGCGTGCACACATCATACTTTATAACTGCCTATCAAGACAGCCGGCTGACCTCACCCAATGTGATTGACATCCGTCAGGGACGTGAAGTACCGTTGGCCCCTCGCCAACCCCTGGTTCCAGCGCAGCCAGGCCAGCAGCTCTCCACGGGGCCAACTCAACTCCAGTACCAATAGCCATACCAGCAGTAGACCACAGAGCTACCCCGGGCCCCAGCAAGCAGTGGTAGTTTGTTGACCCCCCTACCGGACATTAGAAACCTCTACTGATGTCATACATTCCCGCCAGTAGACGCGCCCGACTTTTCATACCAGTCGAGGCCCTACAAGTAGGCAGAAATTTCAAAGTCAGCTCGGCCGTGCTTCTAACCTGCATGACGGTGATGACCGCTCTGAGCCAAAGGCCATCATGCGCCAATAAATAAATAAATTTATTTTTATAATATAATCTACTGCACAATACTATTCAACTAACCTTTTATCTTACCACACACAGACAGGTCTCTTTCACTACCAAAGATGGCCTAACACACAGTGCATTAAACTTGAATAAAAAACTTTGCTATGGGCTTCATTGTGTATAAACAATATAAAATGATGGTGGCGGTAGTGATACGGCACACTTGCTGCTAGTTTCACACTGCATGCACTTCAGTACTGTGTTTTGGACTATTTATGACCGAGTTGATTTATTTTGTTTACATTTTTAGTGGTACGTTAACTTTATTGTAGAGGTTTTTTTTTGCTGTGCTCATTCATGTATTTTTGGTAACTAGAGATTAAAAAAACATTGCTCTTATGTAAGTTTGGCAGGACCAAATTTATACTTCATTGTATAGACTGTTTCGTTACATGAAAAATTCTTTAAAGGAGGTGTTATTGTATTATTTTCACTTAGAATACAACTTTTTTATTTTTTAGGAGTCAAAATGATTATTTCGATTTTGCAACAGTAGTGATTTGTGGTAGTATTCCCTGGTAGTGTGGACAGTCACAAAATCAAGGGTCTACTGTAGTAGGCATCTGTGAAAATGGTAGATTGAGAAGGGTAGAGGAAAACTACCCCATATTAAAACACATTGTTGTACATTCGTAAGTAAGTACTAATTAAATAATACATATAATGTACAAAAATTTAAATTCCTAGAATTATTTTTTTTGTAATGAAAAAAAGTTCACCTTTTTCTTTGGCCTGAGAGGTTGTTTCTTCTCAGTGTCACTAGGAAATTTCTTCTTGACAGGCCGGCGGTGGACACGCTTGGGTGGCTCCAGGTTAACACCGGCATCCGCAATCCAGTCTGAATATTCAGAGCTCTCCGAGCCAGAGCTCGAACTACTCCCACTAAGGTACTCTTCTCGTGCAGTGTAGTCTTCACTCTCGCTATCCGAAGAAACACCTGCGCTTGCACTCAATTCCAGGTTCTCAGGATTCTGTAGAAAAACCATATACCAAAAAATAACTGGTAAAGTTCTTCTATACAACAGAAAACTATATTTTATTGTATAATCATTGTGAATTGTCACACCAATACTTAAATGCTGAAGAGTAAAACAATTATTTTATCAACCTAAAAGTAGCAGCCTTTAGTCAGACATTTCCAGATGTGCCAGAATATGTACCGTATTTACCTGACAGGAAGATGACCCTGAATCTAAGACGACTCCTTTCTAAAAAAATTTTTTGAGGGAAAAATATTTAATCCTGAATTCAAGACTACCCACATAAAGTGCTGAAAAAATTATTTAGGTTGAAGTAATTTTTAATGAATTTATGACAAACCCTTCAAGAAGAAATGCTATTGTATCACAATGAAATAGGTGTGTATAACCTCGCTGTATGGTAGCAGTACAGTGGAAGCCCGTAATACTGCGGCCCGGTATACTGCAGATTTGGTTATACAGCGGCGCAATTAATGTCTCCCGACCTCAATAAATAAATAAGTGGAAAGTGTGCAGTCAGGTAGGTGTATTGTCTGTCGGCGGGTGGTCAGGAGTCAGGGACGTTGATGTATGAGGGTGGAGGGAGTGGGCACGCATTTCCATGCTTTCAGCCCAGAGAATTATTTTACTGTTTCATTAAAGACAATATTATATGGTTTTCCATATATGCAAATAAAATGTGTTCTTATATTACCATATTGGCGAGTAAGGCTGTGTGCGTGTATAGGCCACGTCAAAAGATTTTGATGAAAAATTCGGGATGATTAATATTTCAAGTAGACCACACTAAATTTTTATAATCCCGTAAACATTGCCGGGTCTCATCATAACAGTGCAGAGGCTAACATTCTCCCTAAATTTCATAGTAATTCAACAAATTGACGTGAATTGCATCAATCCGCATGTTTTCCCAATACTCTGCTGCTGTTACAAATTAAACCGACCCTGTAACGACATCAGTGGCAGCCGTCTGGCCGCCGCCCGCCAGAATAATCTTGTAACGTCAGGCCAACAGCTGCCCAGCCCTGACGATCTGGGTACGAGAGACAACAGCAAGCTGCAGCGTCAATCTTCTACGGGGTATAGCTCTATGTAATCATTATATTTATGATGTAGACACTTTGATTATAATGTATATAAACCAGCTATAAGGTATGTGTTCCTATATATATATTAATAATTTGAAGAGCGCCCGAGAATTTATGCTTAAAAGTCATTTATAAGCCTATAATTAATATCCTATGGGGTATAGCTTTATGTAATCATTATAATTATGATGTACACACTTTGATTATAATGTATACCTAGGAGCTATGCGGTATGTGTTACTATTTTGGAAAAAATAAAATTCCGAAATTTGAGGCACACCTAAAAATTTATGCTTCGAAGTCATTTACAGGCCAATAATTAATCCCCTATGGGGTATATCTCTATGTAATCATTATATTATGATGTAGACACTTTGATTATAATGTATATATATATATACATTATATTATGATGTAGACACTTTGATTATAATGTGTATATATATATATATATATATATATATATATATATATATATATATATATATATATATATATATATATATATATATATATATCAGCTATAAGGTATGTCTTCTGATTTTCTAAAAAAAAAATTCCGAGCGGACGAGCTATTGTGGGCAAGGCTGAATGCAGGAAAGCGGCCTTTCTTTGCATGCCACAAATAATTACATTTTTTTTGTTTAATTTTCCTTTGTAAAATGCATATCAGATGAGCAAGCGACATATTTCACAACACGTGAGGCACTGATAGATCCCATCTGCAGTGCAAGTGTGCATTCGACCTTTGATGTGAACTTCGTTTCTCATTCTCATTTCCTCCCATACCAGCACAGCAGGAGGCGGGGGTGAACCCCCTTCTTCAACCTGTGTGACAAACACAAACCGTGCGAACACCACCCTTGGTGGAATAAGTACATCCTTTGCCTGGAAAATGCAGTACTTTTTAATTGTTCTTGCTTGAATGCATGTGACTCTTCATCACAGTCCAGTGATGCAGATTAAAAAAAAAATAAAATTCAGATAGCAAGAGACTAAACGTTTGACTAGTTACGGCGATAAATAACAACACTTGCTCCGTGCTTGACAGAGAGGAGCCACACCACATTAGAACACTGGCTTTTTTGCTACTGTACTCTCTCACTCTCAGAATAGTGCGGAAAGCTATAACGCGGATCTGAATTATGTCCCCCAATAGCCGCGTTATATCGGGCTTTTACTTAATCTTTCTTACACTGTAAACTTTTGTGGGTGTTATATTCGTGACTTGAGACATTTTGCTTCCCAGCAAAGCGCTTCTTGTATGCAGCCATTTGTAAATTAATCGGATTAGGATTAGCCATTAATCCTCAAAATCTATTTTTAGACCATCCCCACCCACATGTCATTCGCCTAGAGAATTAGAACCCGTCCGCCCCTACTACTACTACATACTCAAGCAGCAGCCACAGTTCAAGTCACAGCAGCGTTCCACTAGCTATCAAACCATCACAAGTAAACTTGCAGCCACAAACAGCTGGCCAAGCGCCGGAAGAAGTAAGACACCGGCCCAAAAGCCAGTAGCCTGACCAATAGCCAAACCAGTAACAGGCTTTGTGCTTACCAGACAGCCTCAAAACCCGGCCCCACCTCAATGTGCAACAAAGTCAGTTACACAGAAGAACCACAACTCCCCTAGTTTGCTGCAAGACTGAATGAGAGCTTACCATGTTCAGAATACTACATGTTCATTACTTGTAAAGTTTTTAGTTTTTCTTTTTGCCCATCATCTGATTTTTACTTTTTGCGGGTGTTATACAAATATTCGTGATTTGAGCCATTTTGCTTCCCAGCAAAGCGCTTCCTCTTTACAGCAGGCTGGGTGACATCAGATAAGGGGACCCTTGTCAAAGTTGACAGGTACAGTCTCAGCACTACAATAATACGTACAACCATAGGAGACAAGGTACTAAAGCATGAAAAGCCTTTGTCGAAATCGCCTAGGTTTTGAATTGAAGACGATTCCCGAATTTTAGACAATCTCTCATTTTTTCTATTCCTTTTCTGTCAAAAAACATCATCTTCCTTTCGGGTAAATACGGTATATTGGAACATCCCCTGCGTCAGATCTTCTCATCAACAAATTCTGTGCGATGGTAAACTCTGTCAGCCACCCCTTCCACAAAGTGAGAGAGGACACGTTTATGTAGTTTGTGCTGTGATGAGTTCCAGCCGAAGATGGCAGCTGGATGACAAAAGTGTTTCTCCCCACTACTAAAGAGCTAGTTTACAAACCTCACACTGATATACTAGGCTTGGTTTGTTTAGTGGGGACCCTGTGTGGAAGCCATCTGCCTGACAAATTGGACAACATGGGGAGTATGCCGCAGCAGCTGTGCCTACCATTTCTACTCTCATGAGGCATGTATTGGGACAAAGACATACTGCGACTGGCCATGACAAGATACAGCACTGTGTGTGTCCAAAGATAACAGATAATCATCTTTCACCAGTCGGTCAGGTGAGGGAGGATATGAAGACACCACACTAGTTGCAAAGAAATAACTTACCCTCTCACCAGGCATGTAAAGGGAGGAAGCATGTGGACTAGGTACAGAGATGACACAAAGATGACGTGCCCGGTTGCTAGGTATCCGCTTCACCTCTCATCAGGTATGAAAGGGGAGTAAACAAGGTTGGACTTGGTTGCCTGACTCCCAAAAAACTTGTAATTATTAACAATAAAATACAATAATCCAAACACAATAATTAATTTAACTACACATCAACCACATAGAAAAAATGTTGAAAAATTTTACAGTAATACATAGCAAATATAACACAAGCTGCAAAAGTAATAAGTGAAGTCACCAAGAGGAGCTACCTCAAACTCGCTGTCCATGACCTGCTCCCCTCGAGCAGCTCGTGTCCTATAGTTGTGCCTCAGTGGAACACGGGAGCCACGATGCCTTCTTACTGGTGGTCTTGCCATCTGCGGTGCAATAGTTGTTTCAACTATTGGCCTTCGTTTCTCTTCTCGCCGGAATGTTTCCAGCTCCAGTTCACCAATTGCACGCCTAACAGAAAACCAAACACCACTCTATACTTTACAACCAAATCAAATTAAACTACAAATGTTAATATTAGACCCTGACTCAGAACAACTAGAAAGCACTCTACTTTTCAGTAATGGCCTTTACATTTGCTTTGGTCAAAATACCACAATAATCCCAAAAAGTTCACTATTTAAAAGTAGGTAACGTAAATGTATGTATGTATGTATGTATGTATGTATGTATATGTGTATATGTGTGTGTGTGTGTGTGTGTGGAGAGAGAGAGAGAGAGAGAGAGAGAGAGATAGAGAGAGAGACACACACACACACACACACCACTGTTCCAGATGTCTACGAGAGAGTCCAGTTACCTTCAAAAGGATGCTGGTGGCTCAAGCTAAAGGAAAATCGTCGTTAACCCGCTCTAGTCTCACCACAGCCGCAGCCCCTGGACAATACCAGCACTTGGGAAACCTTGGGCTTTATGGTGGAGGAGGCAGAGGCGGCTTGGTGTGCCACTCTCCTGCCTTTCCTTTGTTGATGGGTTTAACTGGTTTTGGTTGGTCAAGCAGAGCTTGGGCTTGGAATTTACATTCAGCTTCACGTACTCGGTCACTCAGCTAATCTACCGATGCAGGTTTGGGTAGTAGCAGGATCTTCCGTATCTGTGGCATCAATAGACGCGTGATCTAATGTATGCACCTGTATTTGTCCCCGTCACGAAATTATGTCGGTACATCTGTACTTTTCTCCTTATGATGATTTCAACCTTATCCCCAGGTTTCTGGTGTTGGCTTTAGAATCCTGTCGTAAGGCTTCTCCAGCGAAGTGGATGTTGAACTGTTGCCAATTTGTTATGAATACACCATAGATGTTCCACCAATCAAGGGTCTTTCTTTCAGTTTGATCTGGGCGCAAGAAACATAGTGTTTTTCGGGGATCTCTTGAAGGCAGAATTCCCGTTCCCATTTGTTGATGAACGTGCAGTGGGTCCTCGTTCAGTCTTGCAGTAAACTTGGGAAGTTGTGGTTCTCCTGTGTAATTGACTTCCTTGCGCAATGAGGTGGGACCGGGTTTTGAGGGTCAGTAGCTTGCAGCTCGTTTACAAACC
The DNA here is from genome assembly GCA_029891345.1 of Dryococelus australis. NCBI lineage: Eukaryota > Metazoa > Arthropoda > Insecta > Phasmatodea > Phasmatidae > Dryococelus > Dryococelus australis. The sequence continues at coordinate 271,694,847 of CM056995.1, forward strand.
TAACACTGATATACTAGGCCTGGTCTGTTTATCGGCTCGTCTGGCCATCCAATAGAGGCGTGATGGAAATTCTCACTGCAGAGAATGCATCATACCGTATTGATTTCTCGTCCCAGGTAAGTTACCCAGTTGCAGTATGCGGTTTGCCTGGTATGACAATCCTCACACCAGTATTCTAACCCATCAAGGTTCATCTACCCAGCCGAGGCAGATATAGTGGTGCCAATGGCGGCAATGGGGGCATTGAATGCAGTGGGTTCCCGTTCCAGGAAAGCCTGTTCATGGACAGCGGTTTTGTCCAGTTGTGGCCGAGTTTGGCTCCTCAAACATGGGCTCGCTAATGGCGGCATTCAACATTCTGGTTGTTCCTATGGATGCCATTGGGCATTTTTCGAGACTCCCCAAAGTCCGAGTGTTTCTGGGCTCCTTAAGTATGTGGTGTTGGTGGTTATGGCTGGCTTGTTCGTATTGCTTTGTGCAAGGACAGTTGTGCCCCACATTGAGCACCAGAAAAAGGTCATGGCTTGACTCCTACTTGATGCGTAACGTACCGGGAATGTATACTCACTTGTCTGACACAGTAGAGGGTGTTTACAGTTTTGGATAGAAATTAAGCCAGGCACTTCTATAATGTTGGGGGGTTTCAGCCCTGACTTGGCACTTGTGCCTTCCCGATATATAGAACTGGCCCGGTTGCTTTGCGGCAGAGCACAAAATCAGGTGTGGGTAGAACAAGTCTACGCTTGGGTTCCATGGGTTTCTAGGTGATACCTGGGCAATGGGTTGCTGGCATGGCGTATGTGCTGACAGAAACAGGTACAGCGGAGAAGGTTGGTGTGAACTGAGACTTCGGTTGAGGGGCAAGAAGCAGTATGGCAGGAACCAAGTAAGCGATGACTGGCGTAGGTGGCTGATTGGGTTGGCACAACCCACCAAGGGTACTCAGTCGGGCCGTTGTTCACTGGAGTGTCGGACAGATCTCTAGGTATGTCGATTTACACTGGGTCTTGAAGATGCCTGAGGGCTTGTGCTTGAGCTCATGTTTCTAAGCTAGCTATATGAGATACCAGGGAGGACTGATACTTGTGTGATCAGCTAGAGGCAAAGAGAATCAGCCTGACTTTCTCTTTCAGGCCCCTCCATTTGGAATAGGGCATTGAGAAATGTATTTACACTTCTGCTACAGTACCAAGACAGCAGGCTCCTTGTGCAACTTAAGTTTAGCACCACGTGCTGGCTGGAGATGGCTGACACCTTATTCCAACACCTGGCAGAGACTGCAGTTCATGATGGAAGTCAGACCTGGCCTGTCTAGAGTCGTACACAGGTGTGTGGCTCTGTCCCAGTCTTCCCAACTCAGGGGACGTACGACTTTCTTGGCGGAGATCGCTGTGGAGAGGCATACAAACACAGAACCGACAAGCTGTTTTCAGGGCAGTGTACCTATGTGGTTCCTCCTTTCCTTCAATCCCAAGGGGTTGACAGGAAGGGCGGCCTGGGCTAGTGTGTGCAGGTGGTAGTGGAATGTATTGGCTCAACTGAGTAATTTTCCCGGGATCACCTGTGGTATTGTTACGTGAGGGTAACTACAAAAAGGTGCTATGTCTAAAGGAAAGAACTCAAAGTGAAAGCCAACCCACATTTTATTTCTGTAAAGGAAAGTGACGTGGTGAATGCATCCTAACTACTGGTCGATGGAACACATTTTGGCTGGGAAGCTAGAAGACACTACAGAGCAGACCAGTAGAGGCGACCAGTGATGAAACAGGAGAATGCTGGGGGTTAGACGCTGAATGCCTAAGAGATCTCCTTTTGCATTGTTGTAAGTGTGGATTGTGTGCAATGACGTAATCCGGAGAAACTGACATGTAGCTAGGAATACTAAGCAAGGACGTGACAGGATGTGTCTTGAGAAGAACTTCAAGGATAGGTCCACTACAGATACATCCATGTAGTGCAGGGTGAACAGGTTTTGTGAGGTATGTAGCTGGGAGAGAGCCTAACTAACGTAACCTAACCCTATCGTAAGCATGACTTAAACAATGAAAACCGGATGCAATGGTCTGTGTCGTAGCAAGGTGTGCTGGAGATTGTTCAATCTGGCAAATTCCTAAGCGCCAGATGCTGGGAATGAAGACTGTTCAACTTCGTCGGTTATGAGCGACTGGCGCTAGAAATGAAGAATGCTCTGGAGACGTGGGCTTTTTCTCCTTTTATACTAATTTGGACTGCTACCGATGCTGATTGGCTGGTGCCACTAAGGTGAGTGGGTGTCGCAGAATGGGGGGTAGCGAATGCATGACTTGCCTATGTAATGTCACCGACTGGCTGGAAGGGAAAAAAAGCAAAGACAAATTATATTCCTACTACTAGAGCTATCTAGCAGGGTGTAAAATAACTGCTTGCATCTAAGCATTGTTACGATCAATCTATGAATAAAAGAATCTGCATGGCAGACAGTACAATCTCACTTTACGTCGGGCCAAATGACAATGCAAACGTCCATCTCGAGGCTAAACTGAACCAAGGATAGAGCGGAAGTTGTCTAATCTCCATTGTTGAAAAAGACGTCATGCGTCAATGTACTTTCAAATTCGTTACAATGGAACCTCCACATATTGAATTCAGGATTGAAAGTCGCATCCATGGAACCTATGTGGTCCCATTTTTGATTTATCTGTGTTACAAGACCACACTTATTGAAAGTCCATACGTATTGAAATATTTGATCAGTCCCCTGAGAAATGATGCATATAGAATCCACTGTATTTTAAAATTTTTTAAATTTTCAAAACAATTTATTATAGTGGATACTTTCATGATGGCATTAATATCACACTAGAATTCTGTAACATATGCTCTGATTTTTATTCCTGTTTACTTTCTCGTCAGTGAAACAATGCTTCTTGCATCAGAGAAATGATCTAAGTCACTATATTGCACTTAAAAAAGCTGTCCACATCTATATTTATATGGTATTTCCACCATATGCATGAATAAAATAAAAGGCCAAATAAACACATATCACCACGCATTTGTAATCAAAATTCATTCTGCATAAATAAACAGCAAAATAAAACCACAGCATACTCAAATTAAATCATTTACTTTGAAGTCAAAACAAAAACTTTTGGTATATTTGTAAGAGGATATTCACACTCATTGAAATAGTAAAATCAAAATTTACCTTATATCATTCATTACATTATACAAAGCAGACACAGACAGAATGTACAAGTACTCACAGGGTGGTACTTGTAGATAGACACACACAAACAAAAGTCAGACAAACATATTTTCCATGCAGATGCAAAGGTCGCGAAATACTTCAATGGCTAGACCAGCTCCATCAGGCTGCGAGCGGTGCAACACTGCAGTCTCGGAATTTGTGGTTGGCGAACAGTGAACCTAGCGGCCAGGCGACAAACTAGGTGAAGCAGGAAATTTGAAATGAGACGGAGGGGTTATTATCTACTGTTTAGGCCTGGTGTCTGTCTGGATTTGATGAGGTATTGGTGGGCCAGTTCTCAGCTATGCAGTTCTGCACTATTATAATAAGAAGGTAGAGATACTCTGGTTGTTTAACAGGAGTCAAACCTCTGGTAGTGAGATGCTGCATGTGCTGCAACTGGCTTCTCCTGCAAATTTACATTTACCCCAGGGTGTCTGCTCTATGGCCATTCTTTTCTCTGTCTGAGAGTGTTAGTGGTGAGGCCAATGTACTCTGCGTTGCAGTGAATGCACTGTGGCTGGTAGAAAAGATTTTCTGTTGCACAGTTGTAGCTGCCCTGGATAGGATAAGTCTGATCGGTGAGCCTACTTTTGAAGGAAGTGGAAGACTGGTGTATAGTGAAAGAGCTGCAATGGGGCTATTTCAAGGATGAAATGTCCTGGAGGTGTTGATATTACTGAGTGTGTAATTAGGTGGTAATTTGGGGTGCACAAGTTTGTTTCGAAGGTTGGGGGGTCATTTAAAGACTAATCTGGGTGATTTAGAGAACAAGTTTTGAGTGAGTGGCTATGAGGCCAGAATTTTGTGTCCACAATTGAGAATGGTTCCGATTTTTTCCATGCCCTCATGGTAGGGAACAACCAGAGGGATATCTGAGTTACTCATATTTGTTTGAGGATTTGTGGTTGAAGTGACTCTGAATTTGTTTGTGAACCAGGGATTTGGGCTGGCCTGTGTCGATGAATGCTTTGGCTATTACAGTGGAACCTCTAAGTGTTCAACCTGGATGGATGAAAAGTCTCCATCCATGTAATATATTTTCTGGTCTTATTTTTTATATAACTGCATTTCAAGACCACATATATTGAAAGGCCATAAGTATTGAAATTTTTAGTCAGTCCCTTAAGAAACTATGTATAGAGAGTCCACTGTATATCATATTGCTTGTTTAAGTCATTTTGTTTTGGGTGGAGCAGATGCATTTAGCTCTGGTGGCAAAACTGTACGGCAGAGATTTCTTCGCGTGGAATGGATGGTAACTGTCAAAATGTAGGTATTGAAGGTGGTTGGTGGGTTTAATGTGAACAACTGTTTCAATTTTACCATTGTGATGGACTAGTTCTACATCCTGACGTGTGCCATTTACACAACTAATCTAATATGATTACGGCTCATCGCCAAGAGTACCTCTTCCACCACTACAGACGTGACACGTTGCCTAACCTACAGACAACAGGAACTTATGAGCATATTCTCTTCACCTGGCGTATACGCAACCTGGACCACAAGCCCCCCCCCCCCCCCTACCATGAGCTGAGAGTCTACAAGCTGCCCAGACCTCGGGCAAGGTCGAGCGCCACAGACGAGGCACAAAGCAGAAATGCTGACCAGAATTTTCCCACGCCAACCAGAGCAGAAGGATGTCATGCCTTCTCCGCACCCTGCACTGGCAGCCTACAAGCCTCCACTATATAAGTCAGGATGCTGCCGAGCTTGAGAGTGATTCTTGTTCTTCTGTCGCTACATCCCAAAGCACTGCTCAATGCTGGGACCTCCAGAGAATTTCGAAGCACTTAGTACACCCCCTGCTGCTACTGCACAGTCGACGATCAGTTAACCAGCGAACACGCTCACTAAAACATTTTTAATTCACTCTGTCTCCTCAAGACTCCTTTCTTAGAACAGTTTAGAAGTATTATATATTTTCTCGTTTAGATATTTCTTTCCCGCTTTTCCATTAGAACCAGGTCGCCTACACCTGGTCAGTATAGTAACTTTCAGCACTCAATTGCCTGGTAGGGGGTAGCAAGCGTTGCATGTTTATTGAACCATAAATAAACATACTATCGATTCCTACCTTACAGCTTTTATTTCTTAGAATATCTGTCTGTTTGCCTGCTAGACACGGGTTGCTACGTACACCATTGACAAGAACCAGGTTCTTGATATAACCTAATTAACTTGAACAAAGGGCGCTGTTCAGGGATCCATCATATTTATTCACACCCATTAGACGACCATCTGTTGCTTTCCAACTGCCACAACACTGTACCAGTGCCAGCAGAGAGGAACAGAGGAGCCACAACCACTAGTAACACCTTCACCCAGGCAGAAGCAACAGTGTCTCGAGTTATTGCCTTATCCCACAGCATTGTTACTACTGGGATATCTTGTAGCTTGAGACCTGCCGCCCATTCCTGTGTGGATGCACATCCAGTGGCGGCATTGGTGACCTAAACAGCTCCCCGTCTCTGATCAGCCCGCATAGTGTGGGGGATCAGTGGAGACTTAACAGAGTCTGGTCAGCAAAAAAAACTAGACTGATATTGTAAACTGTGATTAGTTTGTTTGCGTCAAGGTGTACCTAGCATACTGTGAGCATAGACTAGATGCCGTATGACCATAGGCACAACCGTAAATGTAGGGAACGAAACGCAGTGTTCCTTGCCGCCAAACAGTTGAGTGCACTTCCTCAACCTACACCAGAGCGACATGCGGAATGGGACTACGCCGCCCAACTCGGGCACGAGTCAGTATTCACTACTCCAGTAACTATCTTATTCGTATCTCTATGTCTATGAATTCATCCCTCGTGCCATCCCGTAGTCAAAGGATTGTTAACCGGCACTGCTACAGGATTTGGCTGGGATAACATCTACTTCTGGACCAACGAAGCTCACCTGCGGAAACCGCCAGTTCGGGGTGGGCCAAGCTCGCTACATCTGGGTAAAACCCACCACGACCACGGCGCCCAAGAAGCAGTAGTAAATACGCACTAACCAACACCCCTCGTCTCCCGCCGTCTATTTAATCTAAACCACTCCGCTTTTGGTCTAGTGGACAAAATCCTCTACCATCGTGCCTAGTAGCCTATCCGGGCATGCATCAATCCATAAATATGGCGTATGATGTTTAGTAAGTCCAGCTGAACTTAAGCAGGCTGTGTGAGATAAGGTTTTTGAGGAAGTGGATGAGATTGTCCTCAATTAATCCTAAATAATGCAAATGTCATCTATAAAACGCATCCAGCTGAGTGGCTCTGAATTGGTTGGAGTCTCAAAGTTTTGTTCCAGTTTACCCATGAACAGCTTAGCATAAGAGGGGCTATGATAGTGCTTATGGCTGTGGCTTTAATTTGGGGATAGCGTTTGTCTTGGAACCTTGATGCATGCACCTCTCAGAGAATCGTGTCTAACACTTGGTTAAGGGTGAGGGATGAAAACCTCGTGCACCAAATCAACCTACGGTAGAGATAGCACATAGCGGGCACTCTGAAGTCATTGGGGATCTAACAAAAGTCCTCCTAAAATGTGCCGGCTATGGTGAGGTTCCCCATGTCAGAATGGGTTAATGATTAGATAATTTGGGAGTGTTCTTCTCTGTCGAGTGACTGGGGAGTTCAACCCCTATTATCAACTTCACATTCAAAGGATTTGCGGTACGTTGATCTGGAATTAGTATGAGAGGTGGTTTTCAAGATTTGTGAGGCCAGTGTCACGAGGAACACACTCAAGGATTCTTTTTGTTTGGACAGAATCCCTGAGTGTACAGTAGTGTAGGAAAGGTAGGTTTCCTACTTGGGATAAAGTCAAGTATTACTGGGTTTACAACTCTTCGATGCTTTACCTGTTGATTGCTCACAGCGGTGTGCTCCTTCTCTCTGGATAACTTGTAGAGGGGGTCGGCGGCAGAATAGCGGCCGATGCTGGCTGTGGCATAGAGGTGCCAGAGCTGTCTATGAGCTCTTGATGTTAGTGGGGAGCGATGGCTGTGTAAGTATCAGGTAATATAGTATGATCAAGGCCTATGAGAGTGTGGTAAGATGTAATATTAATAAATGCTCTATTCCTGGGCAGTCTGTTGTTCTTGTAGGAGGTAAGAATAAAGGATTTTTCTCCTCTGTCGTTGGAGTCGGTAAATTTACTATATCATGCTCCAGTTGTTTAAGAATTAAATTTATATTATATTTACACCCTCCTTTCTTGGTGTACGGCATGAGGGCCAAATCAAACTAAGTTAAGACGAAGCCAGCGATGCATTACGTGCTGACTGTGTACTTCTAGATTAACTGCATTTGCAATGTGAAATCCACTCTGGTGTTACACTTCTGGCTGAAAACGGCGGTGGATGGGAAGGCATTTGAATAAGGACCGCCCGAACCGGCCAGGCTACAGAGGGGAAGAAACTAGCAAATGACCACAGAGCGCACAGCCGTGCTCGAAATTAAAGACCTCGCCCAGGCGGGAAACGCCAGAACTGGGGTGTGCGGAGAGCAGCCACCTCAGGGCAAACCCAGCCCCATAACATTACGAAACTAGATACAGAACATAAGGACAATGCATTTAATGATGCTCCTCTCATTTCAGTGGATATAAATGGGTGTTCACGCCTAGCTTTATTAGTTTCAGCAGCAACAGATAACTTCATTAGGCATGATCTGTTGATGCCCCACCAATGAGCCAATTTACAACCCCAGTCTATTGATTGTCCAAATGGCTCAGTAAGTCAAACCATAAAGGTAGACGGCAAAGTCAATCTCTTAATTGGGATTCACCACTTATTGTAAATGGCAGAATTTACGGTGTCCCTGGACATCACAGGGAAAGTCATCGTGGGACAACCCTGGTTAATGCAAAAAACACCACGTGATGTATTATAATGGTAAACTGATATACATCGGGGAAACTAATAGAGTGACGTCCACTGGAGGTTCGGTCATGAGACTATACATGCCCCTCCTGTTGATCCTATGGAGGTCCAGCACGATCTAAACCCCTACCAATTACACCAGCTCCAGGAAATATTGAATAAGCATGTAGGAGTCTTCAATTTCACCGGATCACTTCAACAAAGTAGCAGCATCCAACATGAGATTTGGTCTACTACGAACACATCTATTTATAATCCCACATACCGGATGTCGACTTATAGAAAGCAGGAGGTCCTGCACCAGGTAGCAGAGATGAAGGAACAAGAGCTGGTGGTACCCTTTACCTTGCCTTATAATGCTAGGGTAGTACTAGTCCCAAAAAAGGACGGGGCTTAAGGTTCCGTGTGAACTGTAAAGACCTGAATGATGCAACCCACCCTATTGCCCCTCCGTCCTTGGACTTACAGAACACCCACAGCGACATCGGAGACGCCAAAATCTTCAGTACATTGGATTTGCCATCTGGGTATGGGCAAATAGTCGTACATCCGGAATGCTGGAAATATATGACCTTTTCCATGCAGGACGGGGAAACGTTTCAGTTTAAAGACTGTAATGCCTTTCGGTTTGAAAAACACCCCACCACTTTCCAACGATTAATTTCGTCCAAGGTGCTAACCGGATATCACTAGGAAATTCTGTTTTGTGTACTTGGATGACATTATCGTCTAGTCAAAATAATGGGCGGAGCACTGCACACATCTACAACAGGTTCTAGAGCGTTTGGAAAAGCATGGCCTAATGTGCAAAGTGACCTGTATATCACTCTGGTAAATCTTTGGGAGGGCCCAAATGCACTAGTTAGTCCTTTTCTATTCATGGAATCAAGTATTTCAGCTAGCTTCCTACTTAGCCTGCTGGAGAACGGCCAGGCTAGAGTGCGAGAGCTATTTGATCTACTTGACCCTCTGTGGAAAAACTCACCTAGGAGTTACTGGCTGTCAAAGTAACATATCATGCATTCTGTAGTTCTATCCATAGCTGGAGAACGGCCGCACGTGGAACTACGGGGTGGATTTTATGTGACGAAACCAGTACTCTTAGAAGTACACGATATGGCTGTTGTCTATACCTGGCTTCACCTTAGGGTCTCTTTGTATTTATTCTACTTTTTTTTATGCTGCCTCATGCTTTACTTAGATAAGGGTGGGCTAAATCATAAACTAATACAAGTTCTCAAACAACTAGAGGCATAGATAATAAATTTGCCCACTCCAGAAGTATTAGAGGATAATCCCCTATTCACGCCTACCAGACCAGATAGCTGTATACCATTGGAACACTTACTGGTGGTACATTTTAACATTGTCGTCCTGGGACTCTATCCCAATCTTTTACCTAAATATTACATCTCCATACACCCACACATACCCCAGACATCTACGAGCCGCTCGAGCACTCCTTCACTGCAACCAGAGTCGGCCGCTGTTCAGCAGCCTCTGCCCTGGCGAGCCAGTCTGAGAAGAGGAGGGTGCCGCCGCCTCGCAGTACGTAGGTAACACGTCGAAAAGTTGTACTCCTTGTGTTTCTTGATTTCATTCCCGTATGCACGCCAACCAGACATAATCTTTACACCGGCGTCCTGCTGAAGCGAGAGTAGATTCTCAGGGCACGATCACCGCGACTCTGGCATCGCACTATTTGAAGGACAGCTCCGTCACTAAAGCATGATCTGCATATAGCAGAACCAAGAAGGTAAAATTTGTAGTAGGGGCTGTACTCCCCAAACCACTGATCAGACAGAACTTTTACAAGGCCTCCAATCCTTAACACTGGTTTTTTTTTTTTTAATGGGGAACCCGACACATAGCAGAGCTGGCTAAGGGACTTATGTGAGATTCCCGTCAGGGCTTGCCTTTGCAACTCTTATTAAATTAAGTGATGTCACAAATAAATTGGGTACTGAGGTTTCAACCCTCAAACAACTCCCATACTGGGTTAACATTGAATCTAATCCCTTTTGGAAGCAATCAGTATCTTATCATTGTACTAGGTGGGTTAAAACACTTAAATTAAAATGAGCACTTCAAATATGATAAACAAATACTGAAAATCTTAAAGATCTAAAGCAATGGGTTTATCAAAACTAAAATAATCAGAATGATTAACCACTGAAATTTCATATGAAAAATTTACGTTTTATTGAACATAAAATTAAGCAAGTGATCTCCACACTCTCTTAAATTAAAATAAAAACAATTTTAATATATTTATTTCTTACGTTCTTTTTATGTTATGCCAGGCAAAGGCAACCTCGTAAAATAATAAGATGTAAATGTATTTACCTAGGATAATTAATTTATAAGAGCCCAAAATTAATTTAACCCTAATTGAATTTAACAGGACATGTCCTGAAGGAACCTAGTTATGAAATGAAGGACTTGTTACCAGAAGGACAAAGAAGAAGGCCTGACTAGGGCCTCAGGGGTTCCCAGAAGGGGACGTTGTCGCAGTGACCAACAATACCTGGATGGGTAGAGTGGAAGGAAAAGGTTCAGGATAGGCTACGGATGACATCGGCAGGACCCTCATGCAAGCGTTGATGATCCTCTGGAGCTACTGGTGGAGGCTGAAGAAGTGGAAGGCCTCTGGGAAGGTGCTGGTCCTCCAGAACTAGTGGGGTCGTTAATGGCCACTGGTTCTTCCGCGGTTAATGGCACGAATAAGGGTCTCTGCCCTGAGTCTATGCTGGAATTCCTTATATACTAATATTCCCAGCTTGGTGGCACGCAGAAAGATGCAAGGGGTTTAACCCCGTCTCTTGGAGGTGGAACGTCTGATGTCACACATGGGTTCCTGGATCCTTATCTTAGCTGCGCTGGTGTTTGGCATTAAGGCAATGACATATCTTGCCCTAGTGCACTTGGAGAGGTAGTGACTATCCACTAGATGGCCTGCTACCCTTACCGCGGCATAACGTTTGAATATTGCAGCCATACTGAGGGAGTGGCAATTATGAACTGGTCGCTCTTCGGAGAGGGACGTTGGCAGAATGGCTTCTTGGAATTATGCAGATGGACAGTAAAAGCTGAGAGCACAAGGTTTTTGAAGGTTCTGTTGAGGCTCTGTCAACTCTAGGGACCATGTGTCCCACCTCCATTACTGTTGTAGTTGAGGTTGGACCTGCCTATAAGAATTAATATTATTCGAGATGAGGCAAAGTTGTCTGGTAGAGTGCACTTGTCAGTAGTGCAAGAATGTGTCACGCATTAACTACTGAATAACTAAGTCTAAGTCTCAAAAATAACCACTGCACAAGGTTTATCACTACTTTGCTGCCAGCCATACTCACTCCCTGCAGCTTATATGCTCTATGTCACATAACCCGAGATGTCCTGTACCAGGAATCAAACAAAGCCTCAGTTAACTACCAGACTGCTGAAAAGCCAATGGTATCAAATCAGTGACCTGCAGAATCACCCAGCAAAGAATGGAAACAAAATTGACAAAATGGACTAAAGAATGCCCTGACGACCAGCTTGCTGCTCCTTAAATATTCAGCAGACAGGGTTGGTGGAAAGGGATTGATGTGCCGCGATTCACAGACCTGTCGCTGGGTTGCATTAATATTCATTTCCTACATGCCATACAAAAGGAGCATGATTGCTGCTGCACTCCTGGTTATATTACTGGCTTGGCTGGTGTGAATGTAGTCTACCCAGCTGGGAGCAAAAGCAGCACACAACTATGCAATGCCTGGCAGGTAGGGTGAGTCGACCAAACACATAACACTTACATGAAAGAGCAAGATTGTTACAATAAATATTACTCACAACTTCTCCTGCAGACATCTGAGGACAGCTGGGTCCAAAGGCTGTACATGATTGCGTTTGGACCACAAGCAGCTGCCACGCTGCCAATCACCTATAAGCTGGCGAACTCCCTCCACATCTCCTGCACGTCGCATCCCAACACGATGAGCTGCAAGCATTAATGTAAAGGAAACTATGAATGTACCTGTATATGTCTGAACATTTGCATTCAATTTTTTAAAACAATTTACATCACAAACAACTTGGAACTTGAGATACTCAAAGTAACATGTTTTTGAACACAATCTGTTACTTTTACTCTACAATAGGATTATTTAAAAACAATACTGTAAACAATGAATGAAGAATCAGAACAAAATTGATTAAATACAAACCTCCCCCTTCCCCTTAGTTTTCCAATAAAATGCTTGATACAAATACTATCACAGAAACAAACACAACCACAATATTTTACTTAAAAAGCGACTGGTTTCTTGTTTTCTTCTATTTGATTTGTAAATTCAGAAGGAAAAATCATATTTCAAGAAAAGCAATACCAATTTTACAGAAGTACTTGTGAACAATGTTGTCACCTGGTTGGCCACACATAGTGATAGAGCAAAGTCCCATCTAACATATAAATGTGTATTGTACTGGTGGCCAATAAGAGACTGGAGTCACACCTGTTTTCTATGGATGGAAAATAATGAGCTGCATGTGTGTGTGGGCAGACGGAGGGTTAGAATCTGGACTGCAGGTTGGCTTAAGTCGTGTCTGCAGTGCGGTGGTGACTTGGTCACACGACATAGTTGTGTGACCTTGTCAAAGCAGAATTTAGATGCAAAGTTGTGCAACTAAGGTGGCTGAGTAATACATGTTTCTGTTTTCCATGAAAAGTATGTATCAATCAAAGAACGTCAGCTGACTTGGTAGAGTGACATGTGTAGACACAAAGTTACACACATCATCTGACCTCAGGTTTCTAGACTAGATATTCCAGAATATCCTCCAAACATAGTAACATTGTTGGTTAATTCATGCCATTGCACATGTGGCTGTGTCATGTTTGCTAATCTATTAATCTGTTTTCATTTTAATCACAGAGTGTAACGTGCAATGACAAGCAGAAAATACTACAATATTGCTTGAACTATACTGTTTACATGAAATATTGTGGGTTCCAAGAAACACAAATAATTAATGTAGAAATTATAAAAACAAGACACTTCTGCATGTACAGTATAAAAAAAATACAAAAGTAAGTGTGGAGTGGATCCTGAAATGCAAAAAAATGAAGGGGAAAAATATATTCTGGAACTTAGAGAGAACTCAAGAAAATAATTCTGAAAAATAAAGTAATTTATAATTTATTGTAATTAGGGACACCCATTTTTCACAAGGATTGGAATCGTGACAGTTATTTGAAATTGTGAAGTGAGCAAATGCTTTGTAAAATCGCAAACTAATTGTGTTAAGATTGACACGTAAAGCAGTGAAAACATAGTTGGTTTGAGTGTTTGTTTATGATAGTTTGTGCTGAATCACTTTTTGGAATGATTTTGCGTAATGAAATGCTGGATGTAACAACACTGAAGATAGATGTTAAAAGCTTAAATGGAGTTTGCTTATGTTATTGGAAAACACGTTTATAAAACCGGATATTGTAGTTTTTGATACTGCAGTATAAGTTACAATGGGTGAATTTTACAATTTTGCATAACGTTAACATTGCAGGGTGCAAGTATTACAATAAAATATAACGAGAATAAGTGTACATATACATACAAACAGCAACACTACAGCACATAAACAAGAATAATGTTGGTCTGGCGCAAAACGTTACTCTAACCTCAATAGCATCGGCAGAGGAAACCCAAATCTAAAAGTATGAATATGTTATTTCAACAAAACTGTCATTTATATTCTGAAACATGAATAAATACTATCAAAGTTCTTTAGTGGAATATTTCATTGTGTTCTTATAATGTATAAATTATGTAAATGAAGCTACATAAATCAATTTAGCCGGTTTTTCTATGAAGCTATATAAATAAATTTAACCGGTTTTTATAAGTTACAGGACCTAAAATTGATGCCTAATACACTCAACATGAAAAAATGAAGGAAGGTTTACATGCTTAATATCCCTCTAGAAACCAGGGAAACGGAACCTCCTTAACAAGGATTTTAATTTTTTTTTTGCGGGGTCCTGCAGTACGGGTTGGCAGCTCAATAACTTTGCGAACCGCAGCAGGGGAAGCCGGGCAAAGGGCTTTCCTCGAATGGGTCCTGACGGGGATGTTCTGCATGGAAGCCAGAAGAGTGGTGTTTAGCGAGAGCTGCCTTACTACAGGCACCCTAATAGGCCGCGTGATGAGCTGGTAAGGCCCGTTTCAGGAGTGTAGGCAGAAGAGATGACAGAGTGGTTGGGGTACATTACACCATGTGTCGCTAGATGCTGGGGCGGCAGGCATTGAGTTCCAGGAGTGTGCTTAAACACATGTGACCCATCACAAGATGGCTGCCTTTTCTTGGTCCTGAGTGTACACCCTGAGGTCGTTAGGCTGTGGTTCACCAGATTGTGTAGTCTGGGCCCCTGTGATCTTGTCTGCCCTTTTCCGGCCTGCACGGTGGTTGGGCATTTAGGAAAAATAGCTGAGGAAACATAGCCATGCTCTGTCAGTGATGTAACGTTATCTTCAGAGGATAAAAATCAAAGAATAGAGAATAATGATTTATCAGATTCAGTGGGTGTCCAGGAGGCACAGGCACAACCATAAAGGTTGTTTAATATTACTTAGCAGCGTGGGAGTGGACAGGTACTGACATGGTCCACCCAGGAAGGAATCTACTCTTCCTTGGGGTGAACTTCTGCCAGAGAGTTATCTATCGATTGGTGCAGGAGTGTACACTTCACGAGAGATGGTGCTCAGACCTATAGTGACAGGGGAGGGACTCCCCTGATTCCCCTTGGTGAGAAGTTGAATGAGCCATGTCATCAGCTACAGACCTCGACAGCCTCTCTGGGTTTACAGCCTTCCCCACCCTATGGTTCTCAATAAAGAGTGTGAACAGCTTGTGGTCTGAGAGTCATAATGTCTTAATGTTGATGCGTGTCCCTTATAGAACTAGGATACGGTAAATGTAGTTTGTTTGCACTAGGTTAAGCGTGCTCGGGTTATAATAGCAGTTATTAAATCGAAGGAAGCTTTCAGCTAGAAACTAGCACAGGACATGTTGGTTGGTGACTGGGTACAAAATCAGCACTAGCAGATACAAACAATGTGTCGGACTGGGACACTGGGTCGGCTCGGTATACCTGTCTTACCAGAGGGTACTTGATTCTTCGGCTCTGAAGATGATGCTGGTCAGATGTTACGGCTCATCCCGTCCCAGCTGTATCGAGCTCATATATGCAATAGAGTTTTACATGTCCCAGGGTGTCCCGCCTGTGGATGATCGTGATGATGTGGACAGGCGACAGATCTCAACTTTCTGGGAACTCATATCTTCCATAGCACCATAGGCTGTCTATTAAGGGTCCATACTACATTCTCTCTCATGTCTAATCGCTTTGGCTGTTGTTGTAGGAGTTCACGGATCTCTGGATCTTCCTGCTGGTTGAGGGTGATCTGTTGCAGGCTGATTTGTAGCTGCGACAGGCAAATCAATCTGTTCCTTGGAACTGTGATTGAAGGGGTGGGGGAATTTACTCCCATTCTTCACCCGCCTTAGCATCGTCTTCAGGCCATCTGGAGGTTATTACTCTTGCCCGGGCAGTACTGGACCTCCAAGTTGAATTACGTTAGAAATATGTCCCACCGCTCCAGCTTGGTTATAGCATTATGGGACTCTCTCAACCATTGGGGGGCCTTAGAGTCCGTACTTAAGATGAAATGTTGCCTTTCTAGATGGTAATTATATTTTCGTACCACCCATATGACCACCAGACACTCCTGTTCATTTATGTGGTAGCATTGCTTGGTCTCGTTCAAACCAGTGGATGCATATGCTATCACTTGGGGTTGACAGTCGGCACCTTGTTGGTATAGTACCGCCCCAAGACCGTTTTGGCAAGCGTTGGTCTGTAGGACTAGCGGTTTGGTTTGCTTCCTTGGGGTCGGTGAAGTTGTTGGATGTTATGGAAGCTGTCCATCAGGGCTTGGAATACCTGTCGTTACTCGGATCCCCATTTCCAACATATTTCCATCTCGAATAAAGGGCAAATGGGCGCCATGTGGTGGCCTATATTCAGCACAAAGTTCCTTAGCCAGTTGCGTTGGTCACGGTACCGGTGCAGTTGCCTTTTGTTGGAGGGCTTCTCTGCCTCTTCTATAGCCCTTATAGAGTTCTGTTGTGGAAAGTTCCGTTCGGAGAATACAACATGTCCAAGGTAATCATTTGAGGATTTTCCAAAATGACTTTTGGACAGCTTGCAAGTCATTCCATGTAACTCTAGCTTTTCTAAAACTCTCTGTAGGTGACAAAGATGCTCCCCCCAGGTCATAGATGCACAGCAAAATTCGCCAATATGCCCCATTAGCAATTCTGCGGACATCAGGTGCTGGAATGTGGCTGGAGCATTCTTTAACCTGACGCATGCCAACATGCTGCGTTGTGCAAATGTGCACACTACGGACGACTTTGCTCCATCTACGAGCCACTCGTGCTCAGGGGCAAAATACATACGCAGCAAATTGAATAAAAAGTATCGAGCAAGGAAAGCCCACAAGTCTGGGTAGCCAAATACTTCATTGTAATTACGTGCGTAATTACAATCTACTTTGCCCGTCCAAATTTATGCATGCAAAAGGCACCCCAGTGAAATAATTAATATTTGTGAAATTCTACTATTCGCCACTCACCTCTGGAAGAAGTTCCTGCAACACCCAGAGATGGCAGCACCCCCATGGCCTTGTGATGTCACAAGCCACCCACCTTGAAGACAGGGGTTTTAATCTGTCATCGCCTCCATGCGGGGGGATAAGAAATAAGTGGAGTTCCTGCACTCTCGATAATTTGCTTCCATGCCGAAGGCTATGCTACACCCCTTGCACCCCGAAGAACTGCTGATATGAGAATTTATTGTATAAATAAAAGTCCAGCTTCCAGCACCGGCAGATACCCCGGGCTCGCCGGCTGAAGAGGACGTGAGCCTTTCTCAGTCTGCAAAGACTTCCCACCTCAGTCTGCTAAAGACTTCCTCTCCCAGTCTGTAAAGAATTCCTTACCCAGTCTGCCAAGGATTCTAGTGTGTTAAAGACTCCCTTAACTTGGAACAAGGTTCTCTTCAGTCTACAAGGATTCTCTCTCCTCTCCGCGACCTGCAACACAACGCATCATCCACTCCGCAGACAGCAAAGAACTGCAGCTGTCACCAGTTAGTAAGACAGCTACTCCATTCGTCAGGTAAACCCACTCCTCGACCCCGGTACCCTTTAGTACAATCAACCTCCTTTGACTCCGAGGTAACAAGCCTGCATGCCTTAGTTTACCTCCCTGATAAACTTCCGGTAAATTTGAGTACGCTATAGAATTGCGTTATTCCGTACTGTAGATTTTGTCAGAGGATTTAGGGATTTTTACAAGAAATTTTCCAGGCTTGACTTCGCCTATTCTTATCCCGTTCACGTGATTTTAAATACTAGAGTGCTTAGCCAGTTAGATAATTCATATTCCATTTTGTATTTTTTCTATTAGCTGGGACTCTCCAGGATTTTACCCCGTAATAAATATTACATCAAATATAATTGTCCGTGTAGCATCCTTTTTAGTTAGTCACCTAGGGTTTCTCAGAAGTTGGTAGTTTTATTATTGGTGTAGCGAGATACTGTGTGTGATAACTATTCAAGCTTATACAGCAGCCTAAATGTACAATAGGAGAAGGGGAATCCAGAGTAGGCAACAGCGCAAGGAACACCGCCCTCTAGCATGAGCTGAGAGAGTTAACTCTTTGATAAGTACCAAAACAGCAGTCGAATCCCGGTTACAGAGCCCCGACGTCATCCCTCTACCTATTTCACCTTCAGTTCCCCTAGAACACGCCACCCCGCTGGACCACAATTTAGGCACCTGTTGTTTGGGTACTCAACTGGTGATTACGTTGACCAAGTAGAGCAGTCATGACAGGTAGTTTGTAATACCCCGGTGGACACCGTAACTTGACCCATACCCACGACATCTAGCAGAGTCAAGCTTAATTCGGGTAGGCTCATCCGGGTTAAACATCTGGAACGTACTGAGCTCCAAACCTTTCGTACCCTGAAGCTAGTGTCATGGGAAGGCAGAGGTGAACAAAATTCCTAGCATGGAAAAATTTCCCAGAACACAAAAATTTAGGTTGAATTTCCCCAAAAATAAAATACATATTTTTTATAACAAATCCTTTATGATGTTGATGAACATAACACTGTAATACATTATAATTTACAGTAAATAGTTGCACACACACTTTGCAATTTTGGTAGTTTAGAAACAAGATATTGGCATTAAAAAGATTTTTACCCCAGAAACATGTTTAGAAATTTGTCAACATACAGTACATTATAATGTTTTAACTTCGTAATAATAATAATAATAATAATAATAATAATAATAATAATAATAATAATAGCTTTTCAATTATGCAATAATTTGTTCATTTATGGTCATAAACGAAAGTATTTTGGAAAGCTGATGGAAATTTTAGTTACAGTCAATGTCACACTATATACTATTTGATGCTTTAAGAAAACAGACAAAACAGAAGGTAAATTATTTCACATAAATTCTTCAAATTCGCACAATAAAAGCAACACTCAAAAATTAATTTAGTAATATATTTTTAATCTTAAATCAGGGAAATTAAAAAATTAATATTACGATATATCTTACTAAGGTATTACAGTGAAGAACAAATTTGCTTCTGATACATTTTGACCCCATCAGGTGAGACACGAGACGAACAATGACACAAATACTTACTGGTAATTTGGGCGCCAGCGGCACTTCCCAATCACCGCACTATTGAGACTCAGGGTTCTCAGGGATGTTGTGGGTTCTGTGTGTCCATCTCACCTGTGCGTACTTACAAACACGTTGGCAATACTAAACTTTTAATAAAAACCACTGAAGTAAACAATTGATAAAACATATGTGGCTAGGACACTGTCACTACTGAATAAAAGAATTGAGTTCACTGTAGACTTGTTTTTATTGAAAATGTTCATACACATCAATGTGCCAATGAAATGATTACCTTGGTCATGACTAGCCAATTACACTTGGGTGCTCCCCAGCTCATAATTAATCTAGCGTATGCCTAAATGGATGATCTCACCAAGGTGCGTGAAAGACAGCCTTCATAAGGGAAGAGGGCAGACAGCCGCTAGGGTGGATTGACGGATTTTGCCTGAAGACAGGACACAGTGAATTACAAATGAAAACCCTTAATACACATTAACACGTGCGATTACTCGGCATCACTAAGGCAAACTTGTTGGGGCTCGCCCTCCAGCACGTGGTTAGTGTGGTGACGGCCTATACACAGAGCCAGCTAGGACGGGAATAATTGCATCGTATACTTATTACACAATTACATAGACCCTTGAATGATACATGAAATAAGATGGGACACAAGATGAATATTCACAATAAACACACACATGTGTGAAAACAAGCTTAGGTGGCGTGGATGCCATTGGATGAAGTTTGTAGTGGACCATGTGGTGCAGGTGAAATTGCAATATTTCTGCGTGGAAATGGCAAACTAAATTCAGATAAAATATTATTTGTGTTGAGCAAGTGATTCTCTTTACGATTAGCTTTGTTACAGTCTTGCAACATGCCTGATGGCGGTGAAATCAAACATTACTATGACCGTGTGGTCAAGTACAAAGAGCATCAATTTACGTGGAAAATACATTGAACTCTGAATGAAACTGACATAGAAACCTGAAATAAATGATTGCACATACAATGTTATATAAATAAGCTCTTAAAACGCAATTATGGCGTATACAAAGACTTGGCTTCAGTCGGCCATGTGGTTATACATGATGTTGCCGTAAAATATTCAAACATGAAAAATTACCCTCAAATACATACATAAAAATAAAGCTCTTAAAATTGCGTGTAGCAATTATGCAGAAGTTACACTGAAATGCCATAAACATGGGCAGAGGGCATCTGATTCAAAACGCGCGGGTCACGTGACCTCTCCGACATCTTTCTCCTCCTTCTCCTTGATTAAGTTAAAAATGCCACAAGGGTGTAAGAATTAGTAAAGCGGAAGCATAATGCTGGGGAAAATGTCTGACAAATATGTACACAAGCAAAGATTAACCGGTAAACTAAATTGACTATGGAAACCTAAATCAGTGAACAAAAGTTGTAGTGCGTATGTGACAGTGTCTTACCTCGCCAGCTCTCCTCGACAGACTGTCCAGATACAAGCGTCGCATGGACCTACCATGGCCGCCTACACGGTTCACATAAGCAGAAGTGCTATGCACGCAGAGTGAAATATTTTATATTGAAAATAAAATGGCACAAATTAAATTAAATATTGTTTGACATTTCTATAATTTTCTTATGAATTTCAATATTATTTTAGTGTCTCTTTGTGATGGCGTTCATGCCGGAGTATTAAGTGTCCTTAATCTCGGTGCCGCGGGCACTTTGAATATTCATATACAATTAGAATTAGTACAAACACTTCAAAACATTTTAAGACATATTAAACAATGAAGAGACAATACAACACATTTTACCCTGAAATTAACATTTATAGGAAAGTTCAAAATTATCGGCCTCTTTGCACACGTGTGGAACACATGACACTTGAGCGCCGTCATGGGCTCTAGCGCATGCTGGCTGTTAGCCGGTGTCAATTTTAATAATAAATCTGAAAAAGTCATAATTAAATACCGCAATAATATAACAATACACAAAAACAGAACTTCAGAAAATGTCTGGATCCTTACGCTCCCACTACTAACAACTTAGAACCTACTCAGGCCGCATTTAACATTGCACCCCGTAAGTTAATGTGCTGCCACACGTGAGGGTTCTTATCTCCGGAGCACATCCTGGTTCCAGCCCGGCGCTGAGGCTATAGATGATTATTTCTTACAGCGCCTGTCGCAGCAGACGGACACAGTGTGGTGGGAACGGCATCTCTCGCATCACTTCCTGTACACGATTATTTCTCAGCAAAGCAGCTATTCCCAATAGCCTTCCTCGTTGTTAAGTGCCAGTCTGTCAGTTTAGTTCTTAGAATAAACACAGCATGTATCGGCATTGGCCAAACACTAAAGATTTCCCCAGGTTTAAAATGTTTCCCACGAACTTGGTTCACGCATTTCGACCACCTCTATAGGAGGAGGTAGTGCTGGTTCAACTCCTGTCACAGGCAGACACCAAGCCCCTTCCGGCACCCTTTTCTCTAGACTTCGTTCCTGCATGACGACCACCCGACCTGTCAAAATTTCTCCCGCCAGAACATACACCATCCCCTTCACAATCAAATAATTACACTTTCAATCAATCCCCTGGGACCAGTGGCAGCTGCTAAGGGAGGGCTGTGGAGCGCAGCCCCCTAATAAAATCTCAGAAGACAGACCTCTACTTATCTGCTACCCAGCAAATAACATTGCGTACGAATATGGAGGTTATTTCACAGCAAATATTTTTGAGATGGACGATACAGAAATGATACACAAGAGAAATGTTTTTGGAAATGTCGAGTGGTGGGGCTACAGATTCTTCACCCCGAAGTGGGTGGAGCGAGTAGAGAGAGATGACTGTAACAATGGACTACGGGTGCTACGGGAGAGAGGGAAGACTTCAAAGGCTCATCCCTTTTCAGCCAATCACATGCTGTAAATCAGAAAGAGCAGGGCACGCCCCTGCTCTCACACAAAAACTGTTTCCTGGAACTTGACAAGGCTGCCAATACCGAAACTTCAAATTCCACTGTTCAACAGGATGTATTCAACAGTTATACACTACATGTTTTGTAGGAACACTTTTCTGCTCACTCTTTTGCAGTTGTTAAACACATTTCATAATAATGGTTGTATTTATTTTGAATAGTTTTTATTTATAGATATAGTTCAAACTCGTGTGAGCATCAAATATAGTGTGTAATATTATGAATATGAATAAGTTTGTTGTTAACGATGAGTCATGAGCATCGGTCAGAAAGAGGGTTGAATTGTTGTTAATGTTGTGTCGTGTAAAATTGTAAATAATGGATAATTTTGTGAATAACATTTGAAACCTTATTACGACAACGAATTTGAAATACGAGAATAAACTAGAACTTAAGAATTTGGGACCAGCAAGGCCACAGTTAAATATAACAAGACAACAAAGCCAAGGTGGTAAATGCATTGGAACATATACGTGAAAATTCAATGTAAGTATATACAATTTCGTGGACTGGCTATGCGGGTGTGAAGTTCGAAATACATTATTTTGATAGTGAAGCCTAATGATCTTGCATGGACTATCAATGGGGTAAAATATTTAAAACATTTGGGAGAAAAGTTAAAAGACATTAAACTTGTTTACAACATACAAAAAAGCTATAAAATTTTCAGTGATTAGTAAGGTGAATATTCATTGCCAGTTCGATAGCGCATATTGGTTGAAGAATGTATTTTGTTTACAAATATATTAATTAAGTTATGCCACTTTCATCCTGTAATTTAAATTGGACAGGCATTTTGTATGTGCTGTATGTAAATCAGTATTGGTTTTTAAAAATATTAATTTTAATATATTTAAGTTATCACCATTAGTATAGTAAAAACTAGTATTTTTTATCATGTTATCTCTCGTCATCTCGTGTGATCTACCACACCACGTAGGTATTGGTTGGAAGGCTAGTGATTAGCTCTGAACCAATGGCCACAGTATGTTGACCATTACAAATCGAGCGATGACAAATTTTTCTTCAAAAAAGTATTTATCAGTGTCCCTATTTTAAAAAAAATGCTATTTGTAATGATTTGAGTTAGGATTGCCACAGCCCTACCAATTTCAAAAGTCACCAGCCGCCAATGCCTGGGACAGCTGGCATCCCATATATTGGCGACCCTTATAGCGAGGAGAATAGAGCTGCTCCCTGGGCGGGAAGCTACCTCCATTCGTCTCACTCTGGGGTTTGATTGCCCTCGAGGCCAATGCAACACTCACATCAAGCGGCCCACTACAGTTCTTAACCTCCACACGTCCCACCGGGCCCAGAAAGGTAATACTAATCACCACTGTAGGCTCATCTAGTGTTTTGAGAGGGAAGTCAGTGGTCTCCCCCTCCCTCACGAGGTAGGACACGAGTCAATATTTGGCGCCCAACGTGGGGCCATTAACTTCAAGTAGCTGAGACTTGGGAGTTAGGACCACACCAGACACACCCACTTCACCCTTCGTCCACTCCTTAAAGAGGAGCACCTTCGTGACTTTGGGGAGTCGCTTTTAAACACCCAGTGGCACCCATCTCACACAATGTCTGACTCAGAGTCGAGTCAACACGGGCTCTTAGCAGACGACATTGCCGTAGGGGCAAGTAATGCCCCTGTCCAGTGACAAACTGCAGGTACTGGTTTAAATACCATCCAATGCAGTAACTGTCACCGGATTTTTCACTATGGATATACTGCGTGGAAGGATACACCCACGTTCACTGATGGGCTGGAGTACCGTTGCGCTGAGTGCCGACAGGACAAACCTCAGACATGCCAATGGCCAGAATGTGAAGGGCACTGCCAATTTCTCGTACACTGCATACTATGTAATAGGAAGTTCAGCACCACCTATGCATAGGTTGGTTAGATAAGAGAATACGTACTCCAGGTCAGGTATATCAAAATGATGTCTGTTGGCGAGAGCAGGCATACAGACTACGGAATCACGCACCTAGGCATATTCCTGTTATTCCGAGACTTCCCAGTAAGCTAACCCTACCCGACTTTAATGGAAAGTCGTATGCAGACCCGTGAATTTCTTGCAGAGTGCGAGAAGGAATTCAGGGAGCATTTAATCCCAAAGAAACAGTACGTGAGTTGTGCCCATCATCACCTGACAGGTCCCGCCAAGCGCTGGTGGGAGAGATATGGCAAGTTTATCGAGAGCTGGCCCCAATTCAAAACCAGTTAAACTCCCATTTTTCTGGAGACAAGCTCCTTAGTGAGCTCATTACAGACATGCATTCATGAGTGCAGAAACCAGACGAGGAAGTAGAGCTTTTTATCCAGCGTAAAGAACACCTTTTAAATGGGTATACCCCAAACAAAGAGAGGCCCAGCATGTGAAAATATCACCTGCACCCTCCTCCCCTCATTTCGAAATTTAATTGCCACAGCCCAACCCCAGATGGATGAAAAATTAGTGGAAAGAACACGGGAACTAGAAGTGAATGAGTGCCCCCCTGAGGGAAAAGAACAGCTGGCGCGTGCCAGGGTTAATGGTCAGGCTCCCTTCCCCAGACAGCCTGTAGAACACAACACGACCTTGCGAGCCTCCTCCGTCCGCTTGCCGCGCTGCTGGCACTGCCCACGGAGACACTCTAACAAAGACTGTCCTACGAGGAGGCACATGACCCTCCTCCCTGCCTGCAAAGCACACAACTGCACCACAAAGAAACACACGGTCCCATTCCCGGGCATCGCAATACTGAAGTACATCCCTCTAACGCAATTGTTAAATCTACGACAGATCCTGGTGCAACCCATGTCAATTGACACTTACAACCTGAGGCCATCTACAGTCGAGATTCATCCAGAAAGGGAACTTGTTACACCCGGAACCTCCGGCGAGAGTCAAACCCCGGACACCCACGAGGCGGACGAAGCGTCCCCCTCCACCTTCCAACAGTAGGTCATCCTCACCAGACGAGGGAAGAGTAGATAGCCCACCTTCCCCACCCTATCGCCCGCCCCCCAGGGAACATTTTCCGAGGAAATGTTACCCCATGATTACCGCTTATTTATCTTGCTTTAGTCCCAGACCTCAGGTCGAACCTCATCGGACGCCATCTCACGTCCCCACTGAGATCTCATGGCCTGATCCCACAGATCACCTTGCCCGCGACAGTCCCCCCAGGAACATAGGTTCAACAAAAGGAATACCCCCACCCTCGCAATCCACGAGTGCTATGCCTAGGCCGCGAACCCCCACTGTTCCCCTGCTTGTCCGTCTGGCTGTAAAGAGCCAAGACCCCCTCGAGACCTCGATCGCAAGGACTGCCCTCCCTGGGTATTGATTTGGACGCTGTGGAGTATACCGTCTCGCCAGGCTCAGTCCTGGCCACACCTATCCTCGAGACGGCAGAGTTGAATCAGGATAGGGAACCTTAGATGCATGAAACGTAACCCTACCCATCCTACCCAATCCAAAAAAAGCATGGCGTACAAGGATGGAAAGAGGGAGGAAGCCGAAAGCAGTCTGCGCCAAATCAATGGAAACCCAGGTCAACTTGGCGACTGCGCCATCTGCTCACTGGAGAAGTCCGGAGAGAATAAGGGAGAGACTACGACGACCACAATGTATGAGAGTCCTACCGCAAAACCCGCAAAGTCAGTACCCGCGAGTGAATGCAAAGCCTTTCCATCGATGGTGGTGGCCAGTGAAAACCGATATTGCATGCCAGTCACCCGCACCACTACTGCTAAACTGCAACTGAACGCTACCCTGAGGAAGGAGATGAGAAAAGACGCTGATCACAGTACTTCCACTGTGGTCGGGAAGGATGAGCCCAGCAACCCTTCCACCACCACTGAAGCAGATGTCAACAAAGCCCGGGACACTGGCCCCAAGCTGTCTGCCTCTGCCAGGCCCACGTCATGAGTGGTCCTGATACGTGCCACATGACTGGCCACTATAAAGAGGCACTGTGGCGGGCAAATGCAGCATTCCGCTGGCCTGCCGCCCTTGCTGTAGCGTCACGAAAAAAAGGGCGTCCCATGAAGCACTGAGTCTTCAAGCGTCCACGCCTGCCATCATCATCAGCAAGTTCTGAGTGGTAACTGGCAAGAGGCCAGGATAAACTGGCACCCCTAATCAGTGTAACCCCCATAGCTAATTTAATAAGGGAAGTGATAGCGTTAGAGAAGTCCGAATCCCGAAGACAATATGAGCTTGTGACAGTTCACAGCTTAATTAGTAGGGAAGGCTAGGTGTCTTGTATACACCTATAACATCCTAGCCTGTTAGGATTAGGCAGTGCGTCGAAAGTGTCTGCATCCGTATCCAAGAGTACAATTTTTATTGTATAAATTTGTAATCTTGTAACTTTTGCTTTCAAGGTAGAGAATTCACAAAGAAACCTGCACTGATAGGAACCGAGGCCCCACACAATGACAAAAAGTGTCCTAGTAAAGTAGTCAGCCTCCTATCAATGGACACGGTAAAGTTAAGTAAAGTGTTGACTATGGAAAGTACACTCCCTCTATGTCCATTGTTCGGTGCCTGCATGTTACTTGCTAAGGTCTGGTTGAGATTTGGTTGACTATAGGAAGTCAATCCCTCGTCCCGCTCCTGCTTCCAGATAGTCATTGGACAAGTTTAAGGCCTGGTGGGAGTAAGGTTGACCAAAATGGAAGCCTAATTCATATGCTGCCTCTGTGGGCTCGGCTGGCCACTGGTGGGATAAAAAGAGGTTGGCTGATCTGAGATGTGTCGGATCTACCGCCAACTCTAGTAATGGAGAGCAAGCCGATGCGTGAAGCCGGAAAGGGCTCTCTTATAGCCTCTCCTAGCTTAAGAGAAATCACTACATTTACGTGATACCACTGTCAGCATCCAACGCTATGGCCGAGGCTCAAATGTGGGAAAATCCCGGGGTGTTCCCTATGCCCTGTTTTACTAACAAGGGTATCTAACTCCCAGGCTAAGTTTGAATCATGGACAATCATGATGGTGGTGCTGGTGGTGGGCCGGTTGACTCCTTTACAGTCAGAGGGGCCTGAAGGTTGGATTTCAATATGAAGAAATTCATTACCATTAGGGACCACTTTCGGGTTGTTGCACGAGCTGACCTCTTATTCCTCGTTGGTTCCTTTTAGTGCCCAGAGGTCACGCTGAGGAATGGACTCGGCTGGTAGTGGGGGGTACCTGAGCTATAAGCCCAGATAAAGGCTGTTCACGATAAAGTGAGCACTTTTGAAATCAACATTAGAAAAAAGTAACTGCTACTACCTACATATATTTTAACGAGCACAGCTGAGTGGCATATGCCCAGTAAAGTTGGTAACGATGGATGGGAAGAAGTCCCATATCTTAACGTCAAATAAAAAGTGTTAGTTAAGTATTTGTTTAACTTAAAATTATTTCTTGGACTTGATGATTTTTTTTGTTAATGCATCAAAGTGTAAAAGAAACAAAAATGGTAAAAATATTTACTTTTCAAATAATTTCACAGTTTTATCTGCCAGACACATGAATAAAGTAATGAGGCCCATGGCAATGTTAAGTTTGAATAAGGTGAAATAATACACAACGAACATACAAGTAGATCTTAAGCAGGGCTTTCAAAGTGCTCATTTTAATGTGAACGGCTTATATCCATGATGGTAGTAGATTTTTCTCTAGCTCAGGAGAAAATAATGGCTTTGTGACAGCTGGCCACAATGGAGAATGATACAGAGTGGTGGAAGTGGTAACAGGACTCTGGGACCCTGTGACTGTGGATGTCGCAACATGGAGTAATAAAACAGAGAATGTAAAAACCCGGTAAGGCATTAGTGCTAAGAGGGGTCCCGATGCTCAAATATTGTCTGGGTGTAAAGCAATCTGCCAGTACCCTAACTCCATATCTATGATACTAAAGTTTTTTGCCTCCCCAATGTCTCACACGGTGTGGTTTAAATAATGGTTGGTGGAGCTATGGGGTATGTTACGTCATTCAAGACTATGTAATTCATGCAAAATTGGAGTTTGCCATCCTTCTTCGGCACGAGAACTACGTGGGAGTTACGTGGTGATTGGAAGGTTCGACAATGCCTTTTTCCTTCATCTTGTTGACTTGATCCATAATTAGGTGGCGTCGACGTGCATATACTCGGAATGGACAATTGTAAATGGGGATCTCAACAGTGGTCCATATTTCATGTTGAATAGATTGGGTTTGACATAAAATCCCCCCTTGGCCAAAGGTGCCGGCATGTTCGTCCATGATGTTTTTCAATTCTTGAAATTCTGGTGCAGATAATTCGTGATTGATCTAACTAGGATCAGTTGGGGCGGGTATTATGGCTTCAGGGCTGTGTTCATAAAATTACAGTGACCCGGCATTTGTCTCCTAAGTCAACCCGTTGTTTCCCATGGTCAATGGCGCATTGCTGCTGCCGGAGCCATGGGTAACCCAAGTATTACTGCTTCAGTTAATAAGGGGAAGACCACAAATTATGCTGGTTTTAAATGCCTGTGTAGACTGACAGTTAATGTAATTCTGCCATCGACTTTTAAGGTCGCGTCTGGTTGAACCATGCGGACGATGTTCAAATGTGGTCAAAGGGCTGCCCGTTGTTGGTGGTTTAACAGATAACTCTTTATAAAATTTCCAGTCGCGGCCAAATCCAACAGGACTAAGACTTTGTTGCAGTTTATCTCCACTTTAATGTCGGGGGCGATAGGAAGAGTAGTTTCTTCATTTAAACATTGGATGTTGGGCCCTGGTTGTCCAGTAGTGGAGGCCTGCTTCGCACCCCGGCTGCGGCGTTTCCCGCCTGGCAAGTTGATTGAGTTTTGGTGGTGGCTGGACTTGTGGCTTGTGTCCGATTCATTGGTCCATTTCCCCTATTCCACTATCCTACTGGCTTGAATGGACAGTCCTTATGCAAGTGGCGTCCTGGGCAGAACCAACACTTTGGTATGGAGTAGGAGTTGGGGAATTCCCCTTTTGTTCTGAAGGTGGGGTTTGTGACTCAGTCAATTTGACTGTCCATGGTTTGTAAAGGGCAGCCTGAGCCTTGAAATTATGTTCCGCCTCCTTCGCACAATCCACAAGTTTGTCAATGGTTAAAAGCTTAGGAATTATTAGTACATTCTGCAAGCTGGGTAATAACATTCTGCTAACATATTGAAAAGAACTTGCCTCACCCACCTCAGGAAAAACTCATTGGAACATGTTGCGTCGAACATCGTGATAGACTGTATTACACGAAAGTTTGTTGATATGAGAACTGGCGGACAATACCAAAAGCCATTTCTCCCGAACGAATTGCGAACAACTGACTCTAAATATACTAGTTCCTAGAAGCACTACGAGCGCCCCACTGATGGCAATGGCGAGATGTTCAAATCTGTACACAGTAATATTTACAAAGGCATCTATACACACAGTACCAAACAGAACATCTGTTCCTTTCGTCAAATAAATATTTTGGGTTCATCCTCTGGTACTTGGGTCTGGCTATAAAATTCCATGGTTAACCAGGCCAGTATCTCTTTGTTGGTAAATTGGGCTACCAGACGACTACAGAACTGCTTCAAGTCTGCAATAAACTCACTGTAGTGATCCCACCATTCTAGTGGCATTCCATTTAGATGCGTTTGTGCCCGATTGATCTACTGTTTAGTTGGAATGTGTTGGTGCCCCCAAACTCCCTCTCGCTCTCAGTGGTGAACACAACAGGGTCCTCATAGGGCCGACCCGCAAAATCCAGAACCTGTGGCTCCAAGTCGTGTCCAGTGGCAGGACAACCCGGGCCTGTTCCTGGCTGTCTTGATGAATGGGGATTGTGGGGATTATATTCGGAGGCTTGCTTGCAAACTTTACCTGTGCATACTAGTCCTGGCATGGTAACCCTCTCCTCAGGAAAGCCTATGCAAATATGGTGGTACTGTTCATTACATAGTGCACAACGTATTCAGTTAATGCCATACCTCGGACATGCTACCCAATTACAAAAGTTAGTCTGTTGAGTCCGACAGGCCTCGCACCTATACTATAAACCTTTGGTACTTCTTTCTTCTTCCACCCACCCCATGCAGAGACACTGAAACTGCTTTTGGCAGCGTGCGCATGTGATGCGGTATGTTCCGGTATCATTAAAGTTAGGACGGCTACAATTCTCAGTGGCAACGTCTGCCATGTTATCAGCTAAAGATTCGGTGGTATTAATGTCTACGTCCAACATTATTTTGGATTGTATGACACTGGGTGTTTTAATAATACCCATAGTCTGGTTCATGGATCCTGGCTGGTATTAATGTCTACTTCCAACATTATTTTGGATTGTATGACACTGGGTGTTTTAATAATACCCATAGTCTGGTTCATGAATCCTGGCTAAGTCTTAGCTACTCTGGGTCATTCTGACCTGATCCTGTGTTACTGGTTAATGGTAAACAACACTTGGGTCTCACGTTGGGTGCCGGAAAATCACTTGATGCGAGTCGCTTTATAGAACTAGGACACGGTCAATGTGGATTGTTTCCACTAGGTCAGGTGCACTTGGGTTATAACAGCAGTTATTAATTAGAAGGAACCTTTTGGCTAGAAACTAGCACATGACATGTTGGTTGGTGACTGGGTACAAAATCAGCACTAACAACAATGTGTTGGACTGGGACACTGGCTCAGCTCTGTATACCTGTCTTATCAGGGGGTACTTGATTCTTTGGCTCTGAAGATAATGCTGGTCGGCTGGGCCCGGCGGCCCCTGTAGAGGTGTCGGGTGCTGGCTTACTGTGCAAGACAGCACAGTACCCTTGGTTCCACTCAGCTGACGCTCTGCTCTTAAAGAATGGGTTGGCTACCCCATATCTGACTTTAGTGCCAGCTACCAGGGCACAAACGAGCGGATGATAAGTCGTCGGCGAGTCTGATGTGTGCTGGAAAGTAAACAAAAAGGAGAACTGGAGAGGAAGGTCTCTCCAGTTGTCGGGCGGCTTGTACTCTCTCCTGTTTGGCTTCTCTGCTAAGTACGGAAGGGTCAACGATGCATGCTTGCTTAGCTGCGATTAATGCTGCCTTTCACTCCTCCCTCTGAGATCCTTGCATTTTCCTAAAAGGCACTGAGGCCTTGTTGATACTTAATTATAACCCCAAATGGCATGAATAGGTGTACTTCCAGCAGCAGTTTATGGCGCAAATCCTGTGTTCTAATCAGTCCTGCACCTCTTGCACACAAACCTAGAGCAGTGAGTCATGTGGGCTGTCTTTCTACTACTGCTGGGTGAGGCCGCAACAGGGGTTAGGCCACCATGCCCAGGCAAATACCCCTTCCAGCACCATCTGCATTGTGGATGGAGTACAACCTGCACTGACAGTCTCTTCCTATTGGATGAGTACCTAGTGGTTGTGGCTCTATAGTACATTTCAAATAAGTGGTCTCAAATTTGACAGTTCTAGGAAAGTAGTGCCAATGGCATCTGGGTGGTTATGTATCCTTCCGCCACAGCTGAACTGTCAGACTGCCAGTATTTGTAAACAAACAATATATGACTGCCTGTTTTTGTAAACAAACTGCATGTGCCTCCTCCTAAATGACTTTTAGAAGCTGTGAAGGACGCAAACAGTTGCAGGTTGGCAACAATCCCATTTTTTTTAGTTTATAAATATTTTATGTAAATGACTAACAGCCCATGTCTACAAATTTATAATTTTTCTACCTTGCAAAAAATTTGTAACCAGGATGCACGAAAATGAAATTGTATTTTGACTGTCAAATGAATAAAAGATATTTTACTGTTTTTAGATACACTCTAAATATATTAATGACAACCAATCTTGTCACACTTACCTGAAGTAAGTTCTTGTAAACATAAAAATTTAGTATTGTTTCCACGAACACCAAATACCAAGATCCCCCCCCCCCCCCCCCCCCCAGGTATGCACAAATACCAAAATACCGCACCCCCTCGCACACCTTCTTTTCAAAGACAGTATACATTCTTACAAATAGGCTATGCTTACTATTCCATTAAAAGTACATAATTCAGCTTTGTGGTATGATATGACAACAAACTCTGTACAGCCTGATACTTTTATGGTGGTTATAATTCTCAGGATGTTAGTAGGTTGCCAAAATAATATTTAAGCAAATGTTACTTCATTTCAGTAATTTAAATAACGCTCATTTAGTAACTCAAATGTCGTATTGGAGGTCTACATAAAAAATACTTTAATAACTTTTCTCAAATACCTACATGTTCAGATTATCATGCTGTGAATAAAAACTTATATCTGACTAACTCAGTGTTGATATTTACACTGAAGTTCAGTCGCACAACCTCCCTCCTCAAAATTGTGAATACAGCCCTAGGCCTCCTGATGCGTGAGACACTTCTTTATGATGTTGGAGCACCTTCACTGGGTGCTTAAATTGAAACAATTTTGTTTGACAAGCATGTTGTAATTTATTTGATATCAAAAAGTTATCTTTCCAATGTAAATCCTGTTTATGTGAATTATTCTTCTGTTACTCTTACAATATTCTTAACAACATATGAGCGCTTTTAATTTGCAAAACTAAATGCTCAAAATGTTTATGAAAGACTCCCATGATGAAACCTACATGCCAGTATGTTACTTTCAAATAAAGCATTTAAAAACAGGAAAATAATTTAAATTTATTTGCTAACAAGTATCCCTGCGTAACAAGCTTGACAAATTTTATATATGCTCTAACAAAATACAAGTGATACAACTAACAAGTTTCTATGGCCAGTAAGCTTTACATTTTGAAACCCTCCAGAACCAGTGTGTTAAGAGTTTCAATCAATAAACACAGAGAAATGTTCATAGCAATGAAATGTGTGCCCGATTAGGGTATCATATTTATTTTATTTCGTGGGAAAAAGGAAAAAGTGAGCAGAGAGGGGGGGCGTGGGCGACTTTAGTTTATTGCCTTTCGTGAGATGGGATTATTTTGATGTTCTTAGGTTTGTTTGGGCAACCTGAACTTTCTAAGACTTCTGCTCTTTTCTTGCTCTTTTTCATTTTGAGTATTCATTTGATGGGAAGTGTTTTTTTTTTTTTTTTTTTTTTTTTTTTTTTTTGTTGGCTGTTTGGGCACCAGGACTGCTACTTTTCTCACAAAGAGCATGAACTTCCTGCTCTTGCTATCGAAGAAGAGCAGAGGAGCAGTGTGATTGAGAGCAAGGGAAAAAGGTGCTAAATCTGTATCTTTATAGTCTGAACTACGAGATAGTGCTAGTTTTGGTTCAAAATCTTTTCTGTCATGTTCATTTATTTAAGAATATGTTTGGCCATCCTTTGAGAACTACTGTAGGGCATGTAAATGTAATTGTAGATAATGATGAAAATATTACGTTCATCCTTGAAGGCAAGTGTTAAAATGACAGTCACAGTGATTATTAAATACTTGTCATAACCAATCGCAGGCCACTTTAACATGCCAAACAATAAAACTGATGCTGAAATGTCCCTAATAACCAATAACATTTGCAATAACTTCGTTTTTTTTTTATCAGGCATAGCAAGGTTAGGGTTGTCGAAATTATGACTGTCATTGCATAACCCATTTTACAGTATTTGATGCTAGTAGGGTTACCAAGAATCGTCTTTTAACCGGACATGCCCCTTTCTTACCGCCTCGAAACTGTCCGTCGCCCTACAATGCCATTCACAATCAAGTTGAAAATTACAGATTGATGATCATGTGGTCAGCTGATTAGTAGTAAACAGTTCCATGACTTTTGACGTTTTGTTGGTAGAAGAAAAGAGCACTGCGCTTTTTGCTCTTTCCTGCACTCAGAAATTCTCAACTTGCTCTCGAGAGTGAAAAGCTCAGGTCGCCCGAACAAACCTCTTATGAGTGTGTGGCATTTTGAGTTGCATATTGTTTTGATGGAGCAGTAGAAAATTTTGCTAGTATGGAAATAACATTTAAATTATATAACTTAGAAAATTATAACTTTAATGAAAATACAAAACGCGATACATACGTAGCTGTTCATATTAGTACAGATGCAGCAATATATAGATGCACACACTTTGACTGAAGTTAACTTTACACTCGAATTTACGATGTAGACAAACAAATATTTTTCACTCACTCTATAAGTGTGGAAAGTGCGGCATTTTTCAGGCCACGTGCATTTATATAATTACATTAATGGTTTGCATACATTTACAAAACACGCAAACTTACAGTTGAAACCTCTTGAACACGTGTTTTCTATGTCAATCCTTGCGAGTTTACTTCACTAAAATCACGTTTGTTCATCACTAGCATTAAATAATTTATTTGCAAAATCATTCAGTAAAATCAACACTGCATACATTTCCTGATACAAACAAATTTAAACTTAAATACGTAAATTATATTCACGTCACTTGATTGTGGAAGGCGGTTAGGAAAATGGTGGAACGAGCAGTTTTAACAACGTGCAGATTAATATTACATTTCACTCAAGAAAATGCACTACAATGGTACATACAACAAACTGTATTTGGAAAAAGCAAATAAAAAATAACTAACTACTGATTAAATATTCCGACAACACTAATAAGTTATTAATAATAAACACTATGAGAAAAAAATGCACGCACAACGGGCCTTCATCGGCTAGAAAACTGGTAAATAAACAAGGCAGTCATTGGGTGGAAACGTTTACTGTTCCTATGTGTCGCCATACTAAACATAAATGCTAAACATGTTTTTAAAGTCCTGTTACTAATACCAAGAAAATTTAATACTGCTTAAAACATAATTTAAAACCATAAATGTTGTAAGTATAATTAAGATTTAAATTACAACTTTAGTTCAAAGTACTATTTTCTTTCAATGCCATCATCAATATAGCCAACCTAACAACACGTATCCCGCAGCATTTTGTCAGCTGATACAATACTGTGGGAGCGAGAGCATTTACTGTGTACATAATATGTAGGTTGTTCACATTGTCTGTCAAATTTGAGACCACTTATATAGTCTGTCTCATTTAAGGTTTCCAGAATTTGACAGCTACTGCTGCCAATGTATTTCAAGTGTAATACAGTAGCATCGTATTTGAAATAACGAATGTCAGCTGATCGCCATGTGAAGCAATGGTGGTATCCCTGAAAAACATGTATTTTTTCTTACATCGGCGAAAAAGAAACTAGTGCACAGTACAAATAAAAAAAACAAGTAAGCATTTCGGAATAAACGTAAATAATATTACATTGTAGTATTCTGTATAAGATTATTAAAAGTGTTTATAGTTTCAAATTTGTTAAATTGCATAACAGAAATAATGAAAAAGGAGGGCTGTTAAACTTCACCAACCAACAACTGGACAGCATGTTGTAATTGTGAGATGTGATTTTTGGGTGCAGGCGTATCAGTTTAGAAGTTCTAAATCAAATTAATGAATGTTGTGTGAATAGTTATTTAAAATGCAGCGACTTAAAAATCCTTCATGCAATTGCCAACGACAGCAAGACATTGTACGTGTTGCCAAAGGAGTCGAAGACGTGTTACTAATGGAAGAAGTCGAAAGTTGTCCAGTGGTATTAAAAAAATAGAAACGAACGGCCAATTGCTTGGAATTACATCAAAAACCGTTGCAAAGTAAATAGCGATAAATTATGCATGGGAATATTTGGAGTCTGATGTATTATGATGGGGAAATGTAAATATCTTAGGCAAATATTTGTTAGTTCTTACATAATTAAGGTAAACATGTTAAGTTTGTGTGCTGGTTTTTAGCAGACAACAATTAAACGTTCAGCATTAATTTCATTTCTTAGAATATGTTAATGTTACAGTTGAATTAATTTTTGTTTGGGGAATAAACAACAAATTGTACTTATTGACTTCACCAAAACATTGAAGTTACATTGCTCGCCTGTGTGTGTAGACCAAAACCATGAATGCAGTTGTAATTAAATACTAATTATTTAGGCCTAATTATGTTAAAACTGAGAGATATAATGTTTCGTTTGTCCAGAAAGACTAAGTAAAGTACATTTTCTTCGGTAGTAAATTTTTTAGCTAAGGTAATTAATACTAATCATATAGGACAACACACTGTATTGAAATTTTTATTTTGGGACATTGGGCATGTATATTAAATATCCACATTACTGTAATAGTACATACAGCCATGTGTTTGATGTAATTGCCAATAGTTTTCATTACTTAATGATCACAGGCTTACCAGTCTTCACCATTTGTGAGGAATGTTTTTGTACATGCTTATTTTATTGTAATTGCTACAAATAGGTTCCATAATTATTGATTGTAGAAGACTTTTATAGTTCTAATTAACTATTTCTGTATATGATTTAACAGGCCTATCTCTTATTATGTTTGTTCACTGCCTAAATGTAATTTTTTTAAGGTAGGCCTAATGGTGACATTGCCTTTACACAGAACTCCAGTAGACTTTTGTTTTCTCGTAGTTCATTTTACTGCTCAGTTGGGAATTAATGATTTTTTTAAATGATGCTTTCATCAGTTAATGAATTCGTTAAATTTTTCAAAAGGCGTACAAAGAAGGCAATTCTGATCATACTTCGAGCCAGATAAGTTTTTGTATTTTCCATTTAATTGTTTAACATGTGTGATTTAATTTTGATTACAGTGTTAATTGTAACTAACAACAATGTCTTTCTATGTTGCCTCAAAAATTTTCCTGTTGTGAGAGTTGCAAACTTGCAAGTCCAATGAAATTTATTGATTTAAAAAATATATTTTTTGTGTTTGTGATTATTGATTTGATAGTAATTAATAATATATGTTTAATTAATCGTAAGAATATGAATATGTTTTAACACAATGTATATGTTACTATCAGAAATTAATGTCAAGCAAAAATTCACATGATGTTGACATGTTTTGACAGGTCACATGGAAAGCACATGGTGGTGGAAGGATATGCATTCTGTTTGTTTATAAGGTACTACTTTCATACAATTTGTCAAAATCAGGAAACCTTACACAGACTATATGAAATTGACTATATAGGCTGTTCAGGGTAAAGTGAGCACTTTTTAAGACCCTCCCATAAAGCATTAAACACTAATAAATATATTTTATTGTAGTCTCAGATGTAAACTTTTGAGATCGATGGAAAGCATACACTGTGTTTATTAGTCACATTGCCAAGTTTACATTAAAAAGTGGTGGGAAAGTAGAAATAAATTGAAAGGAAAAATTAAGCAGGGCCTTAAAAAGTGCTCACTATACTGTGAATAACCTATACTTTTCTTTACATCTGAGTGTATAGAATGGGTGGCCCACAAAAGTTTGTGTGTGTTTGACATACAGATTACTGATGGGAATAGGCAGTCCTACTCTGTGGATCATACAGTTGGATAACAGCTGGTATCTTGTTTACACCGCACGAGGATATAGTTTCTAGTGATCATATAGGAATTACTTCTAGAACATAAACACTCTCGGAAAGGAACAAGACGTACAGTGGAAGCCCGGAATACCGCGGCCCGGTACACCGCAGGGCATTTCTGTCCCCTGGCCTGGTATAAATAAATAAGTGGAAAGTGTGCGGTCAGGTAGGGGTGTGCTCTGTCGGCGGGTGATCGTGAATCGAGGACGTTGATAGACGAGGCATTGATGGACAACAGCAAGCCGCTGCCTCAATCTCCTACGGGGTATAGCGCTACGTAATCATTATAATTATGATATAGACACTTTGATTATAATGTATATATACCGGCTATATGGTAGGTCTTCCGATTTTCGAAAAAAAAAATTCAGAGCAGATGAGCTGTTGTGGACAAGGCTTAATGTAGAAAAGCAGTCTTTCTTTACATGCCACAAATAATTAGCTTTTTTTTCTTTTAGTTTTCCTTTGTAAAATGCAAATCACTCAAGCAAGCGACATGTTTCACAACACGTGAGTTACTGATAGATCCCATCTGCAGTGCAAGCGTGCATTCGACCTTTGGATGTGAGCATAGTTTCTCATTCACACTTCCTCCCAAACCAGGCACAGCAGGAGGCGGGGGGGTGATCCCCCTTCTTTAACCCACGTTACAAACAACTCAGAGCGAGCACCACCCTTGGTGGAATAAGTACATCTTTGCCTGGAAAATGCAGCATTTTTTTTAGTTATTCTTGCTTGAATGCACGTGACCCTTCATCACAGCGCGTTTCTCTTCTGTTTCCCTCCCTTGGGTAATGTCATGTCCGGTGATGCAGATAAAAAATAATAAATTTCCGATAGCAAGGGGCTAAACGTTTGATGAGTTAAGGCGGATGAGTTAAGCCACTTTAGAACACTGGCTTTTTTTGCTAGTGTATTTGGTCACTTCCCGAATAGCGCGGAAAGCTATAACTCAAGTCCCCCAACAGCCGCGTTATATTGGGCTTTTACTGTATTTATTATCTATACAACTAAATAAAATAGAAGTGTCTGTCATGTCTGTCTGACCGTATTTAACTCAAAAACCACTGAACGCATTGACATCAAATTTACATAAAAATAACCCCAGGACTAACTTAGTCTTTGTTTCATCAAGATATCTTGGAAGGTTCCGAAAATATGATCAGGGATGTACATAGGTACTGGATTAAGCTTTTCTTAGGATTACAGCATAAAAAAAAGTATTGTTAAAAAAAATTTCCATCATTTCTCATTTATTTTGTCTATGAGCTGCCCTCTTTTCCTTCCTAAAAGCAGTGGCTAGAGCAATTCCAAGTCCTACATATCATGCGAACAAAGTAGCACTGGTCTGCTAGCTGATAATAATGTCGCTTTTGAAAAATCCCAACTTTGGTGAAAATAGTAAGAATTTTTGTCTTCTTTTTCCTTAAGTATTCCCGCCTTGTTTTTCTTTTTCTATTAGAAAATTTAAGGTTCGGTTGTGTTTCAGATACATTAAAAATATTTTGATAGTTTTGTTTGGTTTCTTTTAATTTTAAAGCAAGTTAGGATAAGGGAATTCAGGCGGTATTCTTTATTTTGGTTCGGGCTTTAGTAGTTTAGAGAAAGCTCCAGACAGGGTGTGCTGGTAGCTACAAGTCTTTTTTGTAGAGGCTTCCAGACAGACTGGAAGAATTCGTAGTTCGAGTAAACACAACAAATTCCTGTTCAGCAATATTTGTTCATTTAGGGTGTGTCCCGTAGTTTTGAGACACCTCAGTCCAGATGTTTTCGAGGCCAAGCCCTGAGCTGACACGGGCGAAGCTTTGTCCTTAAACAAGCAGCTGCAAAGTTTTGGGGCTGTGAGAGGGGAAAGCAGCTGGGACCCTTGGGCAACCAAGGCGAAAGGAGGAAGCATGGT
This sequence comes from Dryococelus australis, assembly GCA_029891345.1. Taxonomy (NCBI): domain Eukaryota; kingdom Metazoa; phylum Arthropoda; class Insecta; order Phasmatodea; family Phasmatidae; genus Dryococelus; species Dryococelus australis. Next base: position 271,733,948 of record CM056995.1, read on the forward strand.
AGAAGGACACGCCGAGACAACAAAAGAGGAGCAAGAGTGGGGAGGGTTGGGGTTGTTCTAGTGTGGAAGTCATACAGAAGATGGCGTGATGCAGCAGTTCCGTGGCCTTGGAGGAGGGCCAGGAAATAACCAGAATATGAGTTAAGTTTTTCGTGTATTTTCTTTTAATTGATCGAGACATTCCTTGGGAAGTTTCCGGAGGAATTGCCCTGGTCAACCTATAAATAATAGTTAAATTTAGGCCTTAAGTAATTATGTTAGTGAGTTCATAGCCTACCAGTGGGGTTGGTCATGCATAATGAGTGATCGAGAGAGATAGAGAGAGAGAATTGTTATTACAGTCCTGAGGTATGACTGCCACTTTTACGATTTAGTCGTTATTGATAAATATATATTTTTTTGCTTTATGTGTGTATGTGGTACAAAAGCCCTGATCTAGCCGCTAAAGTATCTCGTGGGAGTAAAGTTAGGTCTTGCAGGTCGTGTTACTATTTGATTTGAGTGTTTTTTTCATTTGTTGTTGTTGTGGGTCAACCCAGTAATAATCATTTGTCCATTGAGTATTCTAACCTACAGGAGTAAGATCAAGGTTGAGTTGTTTTGCCGATTAGTTAAGCAGATTGTTATTGCTTGTTGGCCAAATCTTCAGAGTATCGTAGGATTAAGTTGGGTGTTAAATTTGGTTATGAGTATTGGTGTTAATAAGTGCGAGGAAGGTGTTAATTTTATATATATTTTTCTCTCTTATATTGGAACACAGTAACATCTAGTCTTCTCATTTATCCGTGGATTTAACAGATATTTATTAATAAATATTATTTAATATCTAATTAATAATTTGTCAATTTCTGTTCATTTAATTTATTTTGACTGGACATCGCCAAGGTCTATATCCGAGCTGTATGCTTTAACTTATGTTTGTTCTATTTGTGTTAAACAGTACTAACCTAAAAGTGTAATTGTATACAAAGGGGCCTCTTTAAATAGAATGAATGTTTTGACATTTTTCGGCTTTTGACCTTTTTTTTGTATTCTGATTGTATAGCAAAATAACATCCTGCTATTATCATTAGGTTGAATGTTATATCATAATAATTTTTACTAGCCATTTTCTTTGTTGGTAAGAAAACTTATATTTTTTTGGTGGCCCTTGTAGGTTATTTTATATACACTTAAAATGATCAAGACCTTAAAAGAGCTAAAGTTTACTTTTAATCTCTCTCGTCAGTATATGAAGTTTATGTAAAAGTTGAATACCTACTGAAAGAAAGTATTTCAAGTCTGGTTTTATATATATATTATATATATATATATATTATATATATATATATATATATATATATATATATATATATATATAATATATATTATATATAAACCCATTCTCCATATTTCTCAGACTCGTTGATTTATTCAGAACCTATCCATTGTTTTTTTTTTTCTGCCAATATAAAATAGGTAAGCAATATCGCTGGTATTTTTTTTTGGGTTCTCTCTGCTTGAAGGATAATTTACAGTTCTTTTTTAGTGTAACAAATCTTTAGATCAGACTTTTGTTCTGGGATATTTTGTCATATAGACTCCAAAATTTTAATTTCTTTTTCAAAAAGTATAACTGTGTTTTTTCTTTCTTGTTTTTAAACTTGTACATGATCATACTCTTTCTTGTGATATAAATAAATATTAATTAAAGAACAATTTTAATCAATATATGCTCATTTTGTCTTTTTGGACTTGGTGTTGTTTATTTTTGTAAGATTCTACCTTCCCCTGGTTTGGATGGCAATAAGTTAGCTTTGAGCTATTATCAGAAGTTAAAAATAAATTTAATACTTTTAAGTAATTATTCTTTACATACTGAATCAATAATTGTTTTTTTTTTTTCCTTTCATGGAATAATCCTCTCTATCTCTCTCAGACAGACTGGAAAAACATCAACTTAAAAACATTTTGGTTTCTTTTTTTTTTTTTTAATAACTACCTACTTAGTAATTAATAAATAATTTTTTGGGGACTTGTTTATGAGGGCGGATTTTTAGTGCCATTACCCAGGTTGTCTGCTCTCGAGAGTCATGAAAAGATCCCCTATCCTCTCACTTGTGTCCCTCTGAGCTTTTACCACCCCCCCCCCCCCCATTCTTATCCCATAAATAATCATCCCTCATCGACCTGCCCCCCCACACACACACATTCACCCTTTATTGATTATCTCTTTCATACAATACATTGGTACTAAGAGAGACTGTGAAAAGAATTGAACAAGAGATTATGAATTCTTCTTTTTTAATCTAAGGGTATCCAGACAACTCCCTCGTTCGTCGTACTTGGTGTTGGTTTTTATCAACAGCCTGGTGGGGTGGGGGTAGTTGAACATTCAGCATTGTTGTTTTTAAGACTAAATTAAATTATTTTCTTTTTAACTTTTCCCTTAGTAATAACTCTTCCTCTCATTCTCCCCCCCCCCCCCCAACCCACTACTTCGTAACAATAAATATGGTGACATGTACAATCTTCTAACTATTCAGAGAATACACGGAAGCATCCTACGGTGATACAGGTGTAGGTGACCTGCTCCTAGACTAACCAAGATGGCAAATGACTTTGACGGCTATGAAAACAACTCAGTCGCAGCTAATCTAACAATGGGATGTCTAGAAGAGACTTTACAAAAGAGTGTCATTACCTGAAGATCAGTGGGTGTAGTTGCCTCTATCAGCAAGTAGAGATGGTTGTTGAACCAGGAGGAACGGCAACGGAAGGTGTGGTGGTTAATGTCTGCAGACTGGCTGTTGGTTGAGCTGCTAGTAGATGCCGATGGTAGTATAAGTCAATGGAGATTCTGATAGCTGGTGGTATAGGCTGCTGAAGCCTCTGGTAGCTGGTGGTGGCAGCCTCTGGAAGCTGCTGAAGATCTAGAAGACCTGGTTGACAGTAGAGAACCCCAGCCCATGAAGTGTTGAGGTGAATTACTGGAGAAGATAACTTCTGTCTTCGGCCACGCATGCCTGTAAACCTGTTTGAGCCACCGACCTGTGTTGCAGAAGGATACCATCCTATGGTGAAGGAAGTATTGTTCGGTGAAGGTCCAGCAGCACACCAGAACCAACACCCAGCACCTCATATGCAAACCCTACCCCTCAGTTGAATGTCACCCGGGCCGTAGGAACAAGGGCAGTGAAACAACCTGCAGGACAGACACGGGTCCCGTTGTACCCACACCCACATAAGCCTGAACTACGCAGGGTGAACCTACCGAGCCAGACTTTGTGCCAAGCCGATGGCCTACTAGGCTGGTACTGTACTCCAGTCGGGCACCAGTGCTGTGATACGAGTAACCACTCAGAGACACGACTCGCCTAGCGTCACGTAAGAAACTCAGAGACAAGGGCAGCCAATCAGCCGGGTCTGTCACGCATCAAATGTACAACGTGTTGACACAACTTTTCTGAATTAATCTGTGTGCAAAAATCTTTAATGACTTCTTTGTTTTGATGATAGCTTGTAACTGTGGTCACTCCAACACCAAGCTCGTCACTGATGAATTTTACTGATTCAACTTTTTCAAGCAGTTTTATTGCTTTTAATTTCTGTTTCATTGTCACTAATTCATCTTTACAATGACGCATGTTACCCTACGAAGCTCCAATGCCCCACTTTGGTTGCTGTGACAACCATTGCCACATGGCTTCTAAAGACGAATGCCACAAAAAACCTGGTTTTGTGACGATTGAGGTAAGAAGTGGTCGTCATGGTCAATATTAAGGTTTTGGTTCATGACACCAGTATCACAAAAAAACATAAGTGAGACTGATTTAGTGTTTGACTGGTGCTCAGCCAGTATATAGTACAGGTCATGTGGCATGCCGAAGTGGTACAAAATCAGGAGTCACTGTCACGGCCTGGCGAACGGGCTGGACCTTAACAACTGGTTTACCTTGCTGGATGAGGATCCATTGAAGCTGCTGCCCCAGTTGAGGTAAGGGAGTTGGCCTCACCAGAACATAAGAGGACTGCTGATCTTGTTGGAGCCCGGAGTAGGCTGGTGGTGGCTGAATTGCTATCTCTAAACTATGGGTTGGTACCTCCAGTAGTGGTTCTTCTCCCTGGCGAATAGCCTCTATCAGTAGATGAGGTACTCCTTCAGTTTTGATGAGCGGGGGTGCACTGAAAAGTGCAGGAGGAGGAATTGGATTGCAATAAAGCTAATTTTGGAGTCCTAAGATGCTCTTGTAGACTTCCTCTGGGCACCACCCTTTATGGGTGTACAGCATAGGAGATGGTACAAATTACAGACTCGCAAAAGTGAAGCTGGCGAAGCAATTCTCTAACATGTTCAGCCAAGGGCCGCAGCCACACATGCAAGAGTTGTACACATAATTCCTTTTATCCGGCCCTGTACAGAACAGTGGACAGAATAGAGTGTTTCCTCAGGCTGTACACTTATGACACTTGGGTGTGGTACCCACAGGAATTGGTTCATCAAAACCAACACTTACTCCTTTCTGGCCCCGTAGAAAGCAGTTGTGGAGTGTACGTTAGCTTTATTGATTAGACATATCAGGGAGGTCTGTCTAATGGTTGGGCCTCTACCATACTATACCCAGGGGCGTAGCACGGGTGGCCATGTAATGGGTGTGTATTAGGCTTTGGTGATCGCTGTCATCCGATTTCACTATAACAGGCTGGTTTTACGTGTGGTTAACACAGTGATACTCAGAAATCAATACTCAGAAGTCAGTTTAGATCATGTGTGTATTCACTGAAAGTAGACATGGTGGCCTGTATTACCTCCTAAAACTAACCTGAATTGACATGGAAGTTAAACTACACTCAGGCAGGTGAAGGCAACTGGGTTTTAAACTGATTGAGAAGGTGATAATATCTGCTCTGTAGTTTACTACAACTGGCCCTACCTATCTACCTTGTCATCCTGAAGAGACCATTAGTGGTACTACCAGAAGGGTAGTGGTAAGGTTTGCTGTTATCGTCCGGTAAGGCACAGTGGTAGTCCTGAAGAGACAGTCAACGACTGTTACCAGGGGGTGGTAAGGGAAGAACTATCGGCATTTTCAGAAGCTGATGGTGTTGAGTCTTCCAGGACATCTAGGGGCATTGCCGCAGCCACAGAAGAGGCTTCTGGAGGGGTTGATGTCAATAGTAAGCTTCATCTGGCTCTGAAGAGAACAGTGGAATCAGCAGAAGTACTAGAGGATTAGAGGCTTCCTCCGGCCCTGTCCAGAGCGGTGGAAGACACACAGACTGGTGAGCGAGTCCATGGTGGTGGCTCCCTCCGGCCCAAGACTAACTGGTGGAGTAGCATAGACTGAAGTTTTCGGGCCATGCAGGGCCTTATATACTGGTTGACTGCTGGACAGGAGGTAATGAGAGGCCAACGAGGAGATAAGATCCACCCCTTGAGTCTTGGCTGCTGTCATCTGCAAGAGTCTTCTGTCTCTAGGAGAAATTGCTGATGCAGCTGGCTTCATCCCTTACCTCTTCCTAGGTTGTGTGGTGCTCTCCATTGGGGTGCCGTAGAATTGCGTGACCTTGGGCAGTGGGCTCGGTGGCTTGGCAGATAGTACATTCTCACTTCGGAGGGGGGTGGAAGCAGGGGGGGGGGGGGGCTTAGCGTGATTGCTTGGAGTAAAGGGTGAAAAGTACAAGCTGGACTGACATGTCTGTAATATCATCCATCATTACGAGGGAGTACCCTGTAGCATGTGTCCAGCCTCTTCAAGTACTGTGTATGACTTGCGTTCTGATGGGACAAAGTTGAATATTGATTATAGCTGCGCAGAGCATCACGTGTCAACGCTTTACGCCACTCATTGTAATCAAACACACTTAAGTACAATACTGCACTACATAAAGGCAACCGAATGGTGTGAGAGATGGGAAGCAACTAAATCCAGACCAAAAATAGTGACTTGTTTGTTTATTTATAGTTGTGAGCACCGAGCAAAGATGATAACGGAAGTGTCTAATTTCCTGGAAGACGGTGGTTGGATAACCCAACGGGCGGTTAAGGCAGATTCTCACCTGCCATCTTGGATTTATGGAATTTCTGCCATACTCTGCAAGTACAGTTTTGTACCACGTTTTTTGGAACAACAGAGGACAGAGTACTGCCTAGCGCATTGTAAGAGGTTATTATTTCTTGATCACTGTTGATCTTGTCACCTTTGTAATTCTTTTGCAAGAAATTACATCATGTTTTGCCTCGACAGCTACCAGCTAAAAATTAACAAATGTAGCAAAGCTGTGGCAGTTTGATTAAGTTTGGAAAGCGGGTGGAAATCCACCTTAAGAGTGAGTCTACTGTATTTTGGTTGTGGGGTAAACATTGGGAAATAAGCATAGTAGCCAACAAGTTAATAAAGATTATTTACATATCAAACTTTTTGGGCAAAACTAAATAATCAATGCTATGCTATATCATATTGCTTAGAAAAATAGATTTAACACCATAGATAAAAACATATTTACAAATTCATAGAATAAAATAATTAAACACGAAAAAATATAACTTTACAATTGGTGATCTTAAATTTTGTCTAGAAACTAAAAATACAAAATGTCCAATAAAATATTTACATAATAAAAATGTAAAAAAATTAAAATTAAAACAATCTGAGTTGATACTCAGTGATGGGTGAGTTTGATTTTTACAGCTTCGAGTTAAGTCATGCTGCATGAAACTTCAGTCGTATCACAAGTATTATATAATTGTGTTAATGTAAAAAAAAAATCTTACTTTTTGGTTAAACTGAACTTAACTTATATATTATCTGTATGTTACAATAATTACCCTAATTTAAAATTAATATGAATAAAAACAGATAGAAAATACTAGGTGTGTTGGCAACGCCTAGTAAGAAATAGTTCTTATGCAAAATATTGTTACACTGAGTGCATAAAAATGTGGTGTGAATTGTTCCTTTAGTGTAATTTTCTAGTATCTGTGAAGCTTTCTTTGCATGAGGCAGAGGAATATCCTGGAAGTAAAACTTTGGCAGGGGTTCGGAAAATTTGAAAGTAACCGTGAATGGACTATAACTTCCTCCTCTTCTTATAGTCATGGTTTACCAAGAAAAAAGTTTGGGACTAGTTTCTACCAATAAGAATAATCCTTTGCTTGGTTAAGTGATACACAGCAGTGCCTTTTCCCTCCTGCCAACGAGTGAATGATCACGGTACGTAGAAAACGAACCGCAATGTCAGCCAATCGATGCTAATAGAAGAGAAAAGGAAATAACAGTTATAGGAGTGGAGTGGGAGGGTAGCATTCAGGCTGGTCTTTCAGCATGCTGCCAAGTAGGCGGACAAGCAGTTCACAATAAAAACTATAGTTCTTATTTTTCTAATTACACATTTTTAATACAGTAATTATGAGAATAATAATGGCAACTCTACCTCATCTATGCATATTTATGATGAAGAAGGTGCAACATGCCATGCCATGACATAAAGAGGCTTTTCATGTTTAAAGACTGTTCACGATAAAATGAGCACTTTTGAATTCAACTTTATAAGAAAGTCACTGCCCCTACCTCCATATATTTTAACGGGCTCACTGGGGTATGGGCTGCACCCAGCAAAGTTGGTAACGATGGAGGGAAAGTAGTTCCATATATTAACGTGGAATAAAAAGTGTTAGGTAACCGTTTGTGATAGCTTAAATCATTTCTTTTGCTTCTTTTTTTTTAATGCACCAGAGTGTAAAAATGAGCAGATGTGTTAAGCATTTACTTTCTATAATAATTTCACAATTCTAGTTGACCGACACATGAATAAAGTGACGAGGCCCATGGCAATGTTAATTTTATATAAGACTGAAGAATATGGAATGTGTATACAAGTAGTTCCTAAGCAGGGCTTTCAAAAGTGCTCAGTTTACGGTGAACAGCCTATAATACGTAATATGTATTTGTGTCGTGCTGAGACTGTACCTGTCAACCTTGATATTATCTGTTGCCCACCGAGGTGCTGCGGCGCCGCCACTCAGGCAGCAAGAGAGATGAAGCAACATGTCATGACTTGTCCAGCTTACCAATGTAAAATGATTGATTTGCAAGACATGAGAAGTAATTGTTAGGTGAAAATATTTGTTTGTTTATAACCTAAAAACACCATGACTCAACTTGCACTTTCAGTAGGTCGATGCCTGCTGGGAAAAATCTCTACTCGAATGATGAGTGGATCTTGGTTAGTTCGACCTGACTCGACCCAACACTACTATACTGCTCTACTCATAGCTGAGAAAGCAAAAATCATCTACACCTGCAGTAACAAAATATGAAAAAATTCCTGAAAAGTTATACAAAATGACATGGTTTGCCTTTTGCATGTACTTTAGTACTCTTATTACATACCTGGGCGAGGAGATACATTCAGCTGAATTGGAATACGAACAGGAGCATTCACAGATGGTGCTGCAGCATCTCCCCTTGTGCGGGCCAGCTCTGCAATCATCTGGTCAATGTTAGACCGTGGATGCTCTCCAGGAAGCCCCTCAATTACTTCCTGCTGACCTGAAAATACAAATATCAACTCCATGTTCACCCACTAATAAAATTACATACTCGCAGCTTACAACATAAATTCCTACAAGGGAACACTAGTAACATCTACTTACAGTGATTAATCTCTCTCTTGTCTCACACTTTCCTAATTTATTTTAGATAAATCATGCATAAACAAGATCCCATGTACTCCCAGCAGTTCCTTTGAACGTAACTAGGGTCTGTTGTCAACATACAGCATAGAGGTATGACATACTATAGTCTGTTCACGGTAAACTAAGAACTTTCAAAAGACCAGCCTAAGATCTACTTGTATATATCTTGTGTATTCTTTTACCGAATGTAAAATTAATATTGCCATGGGCCTAACCACTACATATTCGTGCGTCGGTCAAGCAAAAGTTCAATATTAATTTAGAAGTAAATAGTTTATATACTGTATTTATTAATTCTTACATTTACTTGCATTAAATAATACAGAAAACCAAATAAATAATTTCAGTATTTAAAATTAAGGCATACGACTATTTCCCCTCCGACGTTACCAACTTTACTGGGTGCCTACCTGTCAGTGTGCCCATTAAAATACATACAGGTAGGGACAATGACATCTTTCAAAAGTTGATTTCAAAAGTACTCACTCCACCATGAAAAACCTTTTACTAGGCTTGGTGGTGATGATAGAGGACAGAACGGAAATATGGGAACAGGGTTAAAGAAGGGTAGAAGGAAGTGGCGCAAAATGCATTTATACCTTGATGCATAGTGCATTCCAGGGCTTCTGGGAAGCGCCCTCTACATGACTGCTTTGCCCCATCTTGAGTTGAGCTGCAATCATCCGATAGGCAAGTCAACTCCAAATAAAAACAGTAATGGAGGCAGGACATGTGGACCAAACCAAAGTTGACCATTAACCACGTGATCCATGCTTTTACTGTTTGCCAAGCCTCTACAAGAAGCCATCACATCAGCGCCCCTTCCTGAAGAAGTGACAATTTCCACTCTGCCGCTCCCATTAAGAGTAACCCCAAGGTTTGAACTTCGCACCGCTGAAGGGATGTGGCCCACCCAGCAGAAAGTCACTGCCTCCATGAGCGCATATCACAAGTCACGTTCTCATACTTCTACCATTTTTTTTTAAGTTCGTCCTTATGCCGCATTCACATAGAAGTGGAATTAAACGTAAACTGAAACGAGCTTTAAAATAGTTAGAGATAAAATTATCTCACACACAAGTTCCAGAAAGCACTGAAAAGAACACACTTTTTACACCTCCTGTCAGATTAGCAGGTAGAGTACCATTGGAACAACTTTGTATACTTTGACATTGATGTTCTGAGACTCGATCTCACCCTCTTGCCTGACTCTTACACTCCAATTCTTCCACATCTACCCCAGGAACCTACGAGCAACATAAGCACCACTTCTCCACAACCAGAGCCAGCCGCTGTACAGCCACCAGCCACCCCACAGAGCCAGCCGGAAAAGAGGTGGGTGCTGCCGCATCGCAAACAGCAGGAAAATAGATGGAGGGTTATACTGCCTGTGTAACTAGACTTCGTTCCGTCACGTAAGCCAACCAGACCCACATTGTACACAGGCGTCCAACCTCAGCGAGAGTAGGAACTCCTTGGGTATGATCACCGCGGCCCTTGCATTGCTCTATTTGAAGGCCACCACCATCACAAAAGCCCATTCTATGTGCTGGAGAACTAAAAGTAGAAGTAAAATTGGAGAAGTAAAATTTATTCTACGAGTTTTAGTCCCCAAGCTTCCGTCCAGTCAGAACCCTCACAAGGATTTCAATACGAAACCCTGTTCATCCAACGTGGGGAACCTGCCCCGTAGTAGAGCTAGCTAAGGGGCATGTGAGCGATTCCTATTGATGTCAGGGCTTGCCATTGCGATTCATATTTAAAGGTTTGTGACACTACTGCTTTGAGTACTGAAGTTCGAATCCTCCAAATCCACCCATACTGGAGTTGATATAGTCCTTAACTCTTTTCATACATCTGATATAGCATCATTGTAAGAGGTTACTTAAAATGCTTCAAATGATTTTTGAGCCCAACGTGGGGCATAACTGTACACAGTTCGACTAGGCAGTTAGACCAGGCCAGACATGCTCTTAGGAACCTATCAAAGAGCTCTTGTATGTATCAGACCCCTTTTGGTCAGGTGACAATTTGCCTATTGTATGTGCTAGTCACACATACCCTACAGTTGGCTGAGACCAACGCTAATCCATTAAGTTCTGTTCGCTTAGTTACCAGTGGGGCATACACCTCACTGCATGTGAAGTACGCATCACATCAGACCATACGGTTGTCCCCTCATAACCCACGAGGTTATAGTGGAGTTAGCTGTTGTCAGCCTCCACAACTTCAAAACACACCTACAGTTAGTCACACGACTTAATTCTGGGGCCGACGTCACACAAATAATGTGATCCACCAAATGTTTCCTAATAAGAAATTTCTTAGTTAGACGACATCCTTAGGGGTCCTGTGCACCTTAAGGAACAACTACATACTGACCCTGGAGATTTAGCTCATGCTAAACAGGCCAGGTATAACTCACCCAGATTTCAGGGAATCAGTGATATTAAACCTCCTGTGGTGCCTAACAGCAGTCAATAATTACCATGTCCGCCTTAAGGAAGAGCGAACTTGAAGTCTCAGTGGCTTTCATGCCCGGACACCGAACCCAGGACAGCTCGGCAAGATGTGATGTGGATATATGTCCCGGCACAGGAGTGCATCTTATCCCCTGTGTACACTGCCCTAAGTGCTTCCACTACACCTGTATCTGGTGGGAGGACGCACAATGATTTATACACAGACTTGAATACCATTGTGCATTGTGCCAAAACCAACAGTTATCCAGGTGCAACTGGCAAAATTACCACAGTCAAGGTACCTTTACTACTCGGTACATAACATGTGCCAATGAGTACCATTTAGCATGCATACGCTGGCAGAATGAAAAAATTACTTGTCCCACCTGGCCAGGTCTATTACTGCAAGGTCTGTCAGCACAACCTGACAAGTCAACCTAGTAACCCCGAATTACGACATAGCGCCAAGCTATATACACGCTCCCGCTGAATTTTAGTTGCCTGAATTCAGCAGGAGACCGCATGAAGACCCTGTCATGTTTTTGCATGAATGCGAAAGCGAATTTTGCAACCACAATATACCCCACAAACAATGGGTATTAAAAGTATGGGTGGGACAATACTACATTTTCTCAATACTCGATACCAGTTTCGATAACAAAACATTCTCACGATACTCTATACCGATACTTTTCTCGATACCAAATTAAAATTGTCATGAACACAAAATAACTTGGCCAAGAAAATTGCTCATTTTACTAGTGTCATTGACACACACTGACACTGTATAAAAACAAACCTTACACTGGAAACAAATGGTGGACGGCCTGTAACCTAACATCCTTAACCAATGATAAACCAACACAGTCTCCTTCAATTCTATAGAATTACTTTTCCACAGTAAACGCTGTAATCAAACTTTGAGAAAAATGATAGCTCAGTACACACTTACTTTGCGATTTCGCAGTTTTTAAAATTTTAATTTGCGACTTCAAGAAATTACTGTAACGTAAAATAAATATTGAATTTATGTGACACACCCGTCGTTGCCTAGCCCAAGGAATATGTAAGCTAGGCCACAACAGATTTATCAGATAATTATTGTACTTATTTTTATGAATATTTAATAATGCAGTTGCATCAGATAATTATACTATGTGATGGATGTACATTTTTATTGTACCTCAATTATGTACTGTAAAAGTTAATGATTTCAACAATAATAATTGTGGTATGTATGGGTTACCTAAAAACCCCTCAAGGTGCTCGCAGCTGTGTGAATATTATGCTAAGAATAAAATATGGTATATTATGTTACGCTCGTACTTAAATTATAGTACGCTTTTCTAAATTATGGTATATATTCCAAAAGTACACTTTTTGAAATATCGAAATCATTTCAAATGTTATGGCACACTTGTACCATAATTATAGCATGAGAAAATGGGTGTTAAAATTCAATACTTTTGGATATTCTCCTGCAACACTCGATACTATAAAGTATCGAGGGCATCGAGGTATCGAGGGTCCCATCCCTAATTAAAAACCCAACACCAGTTACAAGGGAAGACGAAGGAGTGGTGGAGGAAGTACGGGGAGATTATGAATGATTGAACCAGCTGAGCTGCCGGCTGACTTCTCAGTTTACTGGGAAGGAAGTCGTGGCCCAGCTCATCACAGACTTCCACACTAAAGTAAAGTGTGTCGACGAAGAGGTTGAAATATATATTCACAAAAAATGCAAATGTATTAGCGTATTTATTCAGCTGAAAGCAAAGCTAGCTGCAGGCGAAATGTAACACACACTCTGTTCCCACCTCTCCGCAACCTCCTCATCACCCCAAAACTACATACAGTGGAAGACCTGGTCACGCGGGCGAGAGATAGAGAAGAATAATAAAGCACAGATTCGGCTTGACAGCTCAGCACATGCCCCAAAGGTAAGAGACTCTCCTCCTCGCACCGAGCGGCATGTGGTCGACAGCCCGCCCTCTCCTCATCACCTGCTACCTCCCTGCTGTCGGCACTGTCCGGACAGGCCTCTGAACAAGGAATGACCGAACCGGACATGCTACAGAGAGCAAGAAAATCTCATTTGCCTGCAAAGCGCCATGCCGTGCTCGCAACTTAAGGAACCCGCCCAGGAGGAAAACGCCAGAACTGGGGTGTGGGTGGGGCAGCCACCTCAGGTCAAACCAGGCCCCTCAATATTACCAAATTAGATGCTGAGTCTGTGGACTTACAGTATCCAGAGGCCCCTCACATACTGATTGACATAAATGGATGTCACCACCTAGCCCTACTGGACTCTGTGGCAACAGGGAATTTAATTCGAAGTGACCTTTAGTCAGCCCACCAACCAGCGAACTTACAACCACAGCTTCGGATAGTCCATATGGCACAACCCAGTAGATTCTAGAGGTCGATGAGAAATTAGACCTCGTAACTGGGATCTACCATTTGACCCACAAGACCGAATTCACAGATCACAGATTCGGACATAGTTGAAGTGGTCATATTAGGTCAGCCATAGTTAACCCAGCAGCATTGCCTGTTGAACCATGGAAGGCAAGTGACACTTCTCGGGTCAGGTGGAGGAATGACAATACCCTGCGGCCAGCGCTTGGTATCAGTAGTCAGACGAACCCCTAACCGTGAGAACACCCCAACCGAACTAGACACGTGAAGAAACTCTCTGGAGAACTTAACTAAACACCTAAAGTTATTCGAACATGAAAAATTGAGATTTGACTCGGTTCGGATCTCCTTGTGGATTATATGAAACACTAAAGGACCTATCTCCAGAACCAGGGAACCAGTACAAATTTGTCTTCCCCTATTGCCACATATGAGCCACCACCTCGTAGAGGTAGAGGATCTCTTCAGAACCTCCCAGCCATTTCAGGGATGGGGGTCACACACAAACCCTTGCCCCCAAGAACTATATCACTGGCTGATGGTACCCACCAGGGTCCGACTCACATTGTGAAATCAATGGCAGACGAATCTGTGGTCTCACTTTTACAAATTGTGTGCAGGAAATGGACAACCCACATGAACCTGAACTTGATGTCGTCAGCCTGCCTCTGCCCCCGGGGTCTGTGCTCCCAACACCACCAGCAAAGGGGACAGAAACTCCAGGGCAGGAGGACGCCGCCGCCGACACGTCGCCACCGCCTTCACCGACCGCAAGAGGCCCAGCATCAAGGGATATCAGAGTCACCGCAGCTACAAGGACCCTTTCTGCCACGGCAATTACAAAGCCTTCCAGCCAGCTACCAAGGCCTCTTTCTGCGGTCGCAATTCCAAGGCCGACAAATTTACAGCATTCCCGACCATAACCAATGGGGACGGCTTTGATCGTCCATGGTGAGGTGTTTGCCAGCACCTCCTCCTTGATCTCCACCAAGATTTGAGCCCGGAAAGGAGGTGAGATTGCTTCCAGGATGCTCCCTCCCCCAGCTGAATCTGCTTTGGTACCATTTAGTACCGGGGCCACCATAAGGTCTCATTCCTTTGAACGTCGGCAGCAGCCAGGAGAAACCACCTCAACAATACCAGTAACAGACATTCAACAAAGACCAGCTCCACCAGAAGAAGGCACCACCAGCAACACAGGAGTGCTAAACGATCGTACCTTGGTCCATACAAAGACTGCAACGACTGAACCCGGCACCTCGAGATGAGAACTACCCTCACGTGCCAGCTGAGTTCTCAGGTTGCCAGGCCCACTCCTACCTACTGGTGGCCTACATCACAATAGCAACCACCTTGCAAACGAGGCCGTCCACAAAAACGGAAGCATCATAAGAGACACCGCAGCTGATAAAGACAATGGTGAGTTAACAATTGCACAAACTTTTCATTGCTATTTTACCAGGGTTGCGTAGTTGTTCCTATTTAGCAGTACTAATGGACAAACTTTCTCCAATTTATTACTGCTTAACACCACCAGTATTGCTACATAGTCAGGGGAAAAGACAGTGTGTAAATCCACCCCCTTAAATATATATGTGCAGAAGAGAACTTTCATGTAAGTGTGAACAAATAAACTTATTTTGAAGAGAACACTACAAGCCAGTGTGTAATCTGTGTAGTACACAATGAGCGTATCAATGACAGGACATTGCATATGCCACGTCAAGATTATAACAGAGGTCAGTAGACCCGAGCCTAAGAACAGTTGCATGACATCTGTAATAAACCAGATATAAACATAATATGTTATGTGTAATCCTAGGGTAAAAGTTAGAGATGTAAGACTCAATATTCAGATTAGCAAAAAGAGTAGAAATATAGGTCTCAAAAATAATATAATAAGACAATGTCCTTTTTGTCTCAAGTGTACACAGTTAAGTTTTGACCGAACTAAGTAACTAAGTGTAACTGTCATTAAAAATGTACTCAATGTAACGTAGACAAACTGTGCAGAATGATTGAGATGCTGTTTATTTCACGGCACATTAAAATTTTCAATACCTGATCACCAAAGGCTCATTTTGGCACACTAGAAGAGGAATAAGGAATAAATTTTAATTTACAAAGAATATGCTGTAAAAAGGCCGCAAAAATAATGTAAATTATTAATTTTAATTCCGAGTGGAAACATTCCTGTTCTTGTAAATACATTAGAGGAATAGAGTTTTAAGTTTGTTTTAATAAGTACTTCACATGGAGATGGAAAAATTGGCTTAACCTCAGGGTCGTTATAAAGAACGATTATAATCAGGGTTCAAAAGTCTTACAACCCTCTCCCATGTGTCTTATTTAGTATTGGTCTGGAGGATCAATCAATGCTAGGTTAGAATTTTCTGAAAATAGTGTGCTGTTTAGTACAGGGATTTATGCTGTTGTTAATAGTGAACATATTAATTAGTGCATGGAGTAGAATCCTACCAAGTAATATCATTTAATTTTTTTTTGCAAAAGTTAATATCATATAAGTTGAGAGATGTAAATAACGTATGTAGTGTAAATTATGTGTTAGGATTAAAATGCTGGACTCAGGATGTCTGAGTGTATTGCATTTAAAACTAGTAAGTACTTTAATGTGTACAAGGGTTACGTTGTAATTTATCTTCTATGTAGTGTTTGTACTATGTGTAATAGTTAAAGTAGAAAGGCATGTAATTTAAATCATATATTCCATGGTACCTTTGCTAATTGTTTACGCACACAATCCATTGTAAATGATTTACGTGTACTTAAAAAATAAAATCTACTCAGTATCAAGTTACTCCTTTAGCATTAAGTGCCTATTCTTAATGAACTCATTTTATCCAATTATTATCCAACATGACGAGGGTAGAATGAAATGTATCTATGTCTAATACTATGTAATTTGTTTTTTTTTTTTTTGTGAACAACATGCCTTATAGGGATTCATAAAGAATATAAACGTAAATTCTTGTTTACTCATACATTATACTTTTTGCGAGAAGAATAGATTAAGTGTGTGCTGAGAAGGCTACACAAACTACACACGTTTGCAGTGAACACAAAGGCTCATGGAACCCTTTAACTTCTTTTTTTCTCCCTCACAGTAAACATTAGCTTTTACTTTCCCATCCTTTTTGTATGGGGGGGGGGGGGGGAATCTTGTAACCCAAGTGTCAAGTCGGGTCAGCTTGTGCTTCAAATTCTTTTTCCTTTTTACAGGTTAATAATCAAATAATTGTAGAATAAAAAAGCATTCCTTTTGCAGAGACTATGTGAACTGGCCTGGAAAAATGAAAGGGAGGCACGCGTTCCCTACACGCTAGGAAACTTTAAACCTCACTAGATAACAAGCTTTGCTTCATGCATCGTGACCTTGTCCTTTTTCCTTACCCCTCACATAGCCCGCCATCCTGCAGCATGAAAGAAAAAGAGTCGAAGCCAACAACTGATGTCGAGACAGCGCCACTGCTAGAAGTTGTAGACAAGGGGGAAACAAGAGGAGGAGCGCGCACACACACACAGAAAAAGAGAGAGAGCGACCTGCCAGGCGGCAGACAGAAAACAGACGTCTCCTTCGCTGAGCGGAAAGGGAGATAATGGTACCTGCAACACCCTGAACCCACATGTGTAGAGAGCAGCTACAATTACAGAAGCGAAACAGCTCATATTCACATGGGTCTGGACCATATCCTATCAACCAAAATTTTGACTTTCTACTTTCCAAGATAGGTATTCGTCGAAGAGAGATGGATGGGGGGGGGGGGGGGGGGAGGGAGAGAATTGACGCAGGACACATTTCGGCGCTTCTGGGAACCACCCTCTACGTGAACGACTTCACCCCATCTTGAATTGAGCGGCAATCATCTGATGGGCAAGTCAACTCCAAATCAAAATAGTAATGGAGGCGAGACACGTGGATCAACCCAACGTTGACAGAGCCTCAACACAACCTTTAATCAAGTGATCCACACTTTTACAGTACGCCAAGCCTCTACAAGAAGCCACCACGTTAACGCCCCTCCCCGAAGAAGCGACCATTTCCACTCTGCCGCTCCCGCTAAAAAAGCCCACAAGGTTTGAACTTCGCACCGTTGAAGGGATGCAGCCCGCCCAGCAGAATGTCATGGCATCCACGAGCACATTAGGCCAAGGTATGTCGTCGCCTCGCACCGCTCGAGATACGGGTCGAGGAACCCATGTGTGACGAAATGAGGTCCACCCTCAAGAGGCGGGGTTAATTCCCCCGCACCCCTCTGAGAACCAACTAACTGGGAACTTAAGTATAAAAGGAATCTCAGCGCAGGCCTCAGGAGTGATTATTCTGCACCTTCTGGTTGTGAAAGCCATTGGTTTTAGCACAGGGCAGAGTCCCTCACCCGCGTTGGTGACCACGGAACACCAAGTTGCCAACGACGATGCCATACAGCTCCGGAGGACCACCACCTACCAGAAGGCCCTCAACCTCTTTGGCCACCTACAGCAACCTCAGAGGGCCGCCACAATCCAGAAACTTTCCACCTCTTTGGCCTTTGCCAGTAGATTCCAGAGTCATCAACGGCTACCAGAGGGCTCAGCAGACATCATCCCTACCAAACTCCTCCACTTCTTCCTTACTTTCTACCATCCAGGTATTGTAGGTCACAGCGAAGATGTCCTCTCTAGACTACCCTCAAGATCCTAGCCCGGCCACATCTTTATCACTTGGGGTGAAGAACTCCTTTTGTCAACTTCACATTTAGGTCCCATTAGGACAAACTCCTTCATTCAATTAGAAGAGTTATAGTATTTCTGGGCTATTTGTTATTGAAGTAATTTACGCTTTCAATATCACATTTCACACCATGTTATGTTATCCAGGCTGCCTTTGCCTGGCAGTTTAATGTAATTAAACTTCCGCTTAGTAAATATAAAACACAATAACTTCAAGTAAACCCAGCTACGCGAACTACCGCCAAACAGCAATTACACTTAACACTATTTTCTTCTATATGTGGAAATGGGTATTCGGCTAGCTTCATACTCTGCCAGTTGGAGAACGGGCTGGTTAAGGAGAGAGATCTATCTGACCTCTCAGATCAACAAAGGGAAACACCACACCTAAAAGGCAATGGCTCTCAACAGAGTCCTACATGGCGTAGTTTCATCCATCAGCTGGAGAATGGCTGGGTGTGGAGTTGCGGGGTGGATCTTGCATGATAATACCAGTGCCTTGAATCACACTATAGGTCAGCAAGCTTTTACCCAGCTTTGCCTTACGCTCTCATACTTTCCTCACTTTTTTTAATTCGGCCTTATGCCGCCTTCACATTGAAGTGGGCTTAAACATAAACTGAAACAAGCTTTAAAAAAATTAGAAATAATAATATCTCAAACACCAATTCCAAAGAGCACCACAGAGAACTCACATTTTAAACATCCTATCTGATTAGCACGTAGAATACCATTGGAACAACTTCTGATTGTACACTTTGACATTGATGTCCTGGGACTCTATCTCACCCCCTTGCAATTCCTCCACACCTACCACAGGAACCTACAAGCAGCACAAGCACCACTCCTCTACAGTCAAAGCAGGCCACTGTACAGCCGCCAGCCACCATGCAAAGCCAGCGAGATAAGAGGAGGGTGCCACCATCTAGCGAACAGCAAATAAAGAGACGGAGGGTTATACTGCCTGTGAAACTTGACTTCGTTCTGACACGTAAACCAACCAGATCCACACTGTACACAGGCATCCTGCCTAAGCACGAGTAAGAACACCTTGGGTATGATCTCCACGACCCTTGCATCGCTCAATTTGAAGGCCATTACCATCACAAAAGCACGTTCTACGTACTGCATAACTTTAAACTTAAAGTTTATTCTAGGGGTTGCAATCTCCAAGCTTCTGTCCCGTCAGAACCCTCGCAAGGATTACAGTCTGAAACCCTGTTCATCCAACGTGGGGAACCCGCCCCGTAGTAGAGCTAACTAAGGGGCTTGTGAGTGATTCCTATCGACATTAGGTCTTGCAATTGCATCTCGTATTTAAAGTGTTGTGACACTCCTACTGCCTTGGGTATTGAGGTTTGAATTTTCCAAATCCACCCATACTGGAGTTGACATTGTGCTTAACATTTTCGTACATTTGGTATCTCATCGCTGTACAAGGGGGCTTAAATTGTTTCAGCCCTGTAATATCTACAATTGTGGAATGGATAAAGGCTATCCCTCCTCAGCTGACAGTTAATACTGGCAACTGTGCGTAAGCTAGGCTATGCGCTACTCTTCAGTTACAACTATCAGGGCCAACCATGGCTCACAAGGAAAACCATGACATTGTAGTATAGTATGAACTGGCTCTTAACTAACTTTTCAGTTGTGGCAATACAATATGCGAGAAGTTAAATTAATGCTTCTCCAAACCAGAACTCTACTTAGTTTCTTCCTTTTGCCCACTGTGCATCCTTTTGTCATGTGTAAAGCTGTACACAACATACACATGGTGACTTGTACAGTAACTGTGCATTGATAAAATGATAATGTGATATGAATATTTATTAACAAGTTGAATGTGTTATCATTACATAATTTATATAGTACTAAATTGTCTATACAAAAAAAGTAACCAATTTTAGCTGCCACTAATTATTATTCCACCTGTGAAAATAGATATAAAATAAATTATTTCTGACAGCTTGCTGATGACACCCATCCCAGTGTAGATGTGCCAGTCAATGTCAAACAGTTTGAGCAAGGATAACTGTAGTTGCTCACCGCCAGCTCCAACCATAATGTTGGGGATGAGCTGCTCAACCTTGCAGCGTTCACGTCCAGGAACCAATCTCTGCTGCATAGGTGGATATGGATTGCCATCCACATCAACAAGGAATGGCGGAGGCATGAGGTGAGGAGCCGTCTGTGTCTGCTCATCAACCACATTGTGGTCGCCATCTCGTATCAGCGGTCGGTAGTCCGTGTGAAAGAACATTTCTCGAGGTAGCTACAACCACATCCCGCACACATACACAGAGGACTGCACCTTTCATATCTACAAATTCACACACTAAACAACAACAAATTTTAAATTAAATCTATTTCGACAAGCATTAGAATTCAAAAGAGAGAGGAGAAAAGAACTGTTAATTTTACAAGTTTTGTGCTACACTTAAAGTGAAACCCTATTTAAAAGTTTCCTGCTTAATAAGTTCACTAATTTCACACCTTATCTATATACACAGGTATAATTTGACACTTTTAAAAGTTGTCCTTGTTATTAAGCATGCTAATCAAATCCCTTTAAAAAAATGTCTTAACAGAGTTTTACAGTAATTAACTAACTGCTACTTCTGACAATGAACCAGTTGATTAACCTTGGCGCTTGACACTATTTCGACTAACTTTCTTGTATTGACTTCAAATAGTCACGTGTGTGATACATGCCCCGAGAAGATGTGAACCCACACTGGCCACCTCCAAGGCCAGGTTACAACTCTACAGAAAACGTGAGATACCGAGACGACTGTTTAAACATAAAAAAGAATAGTCAGGCTGTTACCCCTGCCTAACAAAGCCAAGAGAAACAAAGCTGGGTGGCAAGGCAAGCCAGCATGTCCCTAACTGAGCGACGGACACTGCCCACACCCCAGCCAAGCTACACTGCCACTAGCCACCCCCAGAGATGGCAGTATGGTCACTGCCTGATCCGAACCTACTGCGACATGGCACTCCACTACCTCTAGGGGTTGAACCAGAAGCAGACCAACCCACCATGATACTGTTGACACCAACACCAAAGACAGCCGGCACCGTTCCTGCCAGCAACTGCCACGGGGCCTAACGATGGCAACTACTTCAACCAACCAGCTCCTGTAGAAGTGAGTACAGTGGCAGCAGACCAAGCAGAGCCCTCGACTGCCCCGGAGAGGACACAGCAGCGGTAAGCTAGTGATAGAACTTATCCCAACCAACCAGAGGCAACACCTCGCCACCACACATTTTGAGCCCAGGATGTGGTTTATCCACCCTACCCTCTTTAAGGGGCCAGTGACAGGTCATTTAAAGGGTTTTTGTGATGCCCAACGTGGGGCCACAACTAATTAACTGCGTTAGATTGGCACAACCAGGTCAGCACGAACCTGAGTTAAGAGAATAGACCGGGCTGACAACAGCAACCAGTATTAGACTTCAGGGAGTCTTTAAACATCCTGTAGTGCTCAACTTAACCCCAACCATGTCTGAAGGAGGGGAGGATTCAATCAACCTAGGAGAGGCTGCCGCTATTAACACTGAGCCTAGGGATACTGTTAACAAAAGGTGCAAGCTAGCTACCTGTCCTAGCAAAGGCCAGTATTTGATCCAGTGTGCACATATTGCCAAGCCCAGTATCATTACAGATGCCGAGGGTGGAATGACGAGCTTAGGTTTATCAATGGCTTAGAGTATCACTATGAAGACTGCTGGCTGCAGCAGCTGGCCCAATGCGATTGGTTTAGCTGCGAAGAATGGGGAATTAACATAATATTATTTATCACCTGCTCCCAAACCTTTCATTATGTCTGCATACAATGGCTGGATGAAAGGATTACCCAACCTGGGCTAGTGTATCGGTGTGAGGTGTGTTGTAGGGCACAAGAATATTGACCAAGTAATCCTGGGTCCCTTAATGATGCAGCTGTCCGAAGCCCCAATGTGCCATACCTCCAGGGTCCGCAGACTGCCCGGAAGAACACCTAGTAACATTCACCAAGGAGTGCAATAGAGAGTTCAGAGCCAGCAGAACACCTGCTAAGCAGTGGGTGACCCGAGCCCAAAACCATATGTCTGGTATGGCCTTCGAGTGGTGGAAACAGTACAGGGAGTTAGTAACCAAATGGAAACAACTGCGCAATAGGCTGGCTATGCATTTATCGGGGGAGGAAATACTAGCATGCTTAAACACAGAATTTCACAATCGTTGCCAGACCGCCAATGATGAGGCAGAGATTTTCATTAGGAGGAAGGTTCATATTATTAACCGGATCATGCCTGAAGGAAGTGAGGAAGTGTGTATCCAGGCAATAACCCATATGTTATTACCTAAAATATGGAACTTCCTTCAAATTCCTCGCACACAGACAGTTGAAGAGCTAGTCAATAGAGCCAGAGAAACTGAGTGCAACGTCAAGGCCCAAGTGGCCTTAGACAAACCCCAGAGCCTAGTATCACCCTCCAGATGCTGACCAAAGAACCCCGCTCGTTCAAAGCCCCATGTATGCAGATTAATATATACCAGCAAACTGCCACAGCGATGCTGGACACGACAGCCATGGGCAATTTCATATGCAGCAACCTGCTCACCGATAACCAGCGTGTCCAGATTAGACCCAGAGGAAGGAATGTACACATGTCCCAACCTGACTGCATACTGAAGGTGGATGGGATGATCAAATTCACCTTTAGCATCTGAAACCGAACCACCCAGGCCAAGTTCTTTGTGGTCCCACAAATAGGAGAGATTATCCTGGGCCAGTCGTGGCTGCAAGAGCAGCAATGTATCATAAACTGTGGACAGAGCCCCAAGCAAGACCCGATAACGGTTAGCTAGGATTGTATACAAGATCTCACCATTGCTTCCTCTGTTCCAGGCTAGACAAAAAAAAGTACCCGCCTGTCTCCAACAACTGCAGGTAGGGGAACACCAGCCGAGCCCAAATTGGCTGCAGACCCGAAGAATGCGACCTCAGGTGAAGAAAACAAAGCAGGAAACAAATCCAAGAACTGAGAATGCCAGACCATTATCAGGATCAGCCACTGGAGGGTGGTTGCTTAAGACCACCATCTCCCAGAGACCTACAAGCCCCAGCAGGGACCACCTTTAATAAGAACCATGTCATCCACCCATCAAAATATGCCCTGAGGGACAGCCAATCTGCACAAGAAAGCTCCCGGGTCAGTTTGTCCCAAATTTCGTAGTAGTCACCCCTTGATAGGGAACCACAACTTACTCCCATTAGATCCTACTCATTGAAAGAAGACCTTGGGAAGGAGGCAGCAGACGTTGAAGTTCCTCCATCCCTGCAGGAAGCTGCCCAGGAAGAAGCACATGTGTCAAGCAGTGAAGCAGCACCGGAGGGTGCTGGTCAACCCCTGCCTACCCCAGCTGATGCAGATGTGCCCAGCCGAGATGTCGAACTGGAGGAACTCTACCCCGCAGGTGGGGTCCAGGGTGGCATTGAGCCTATGCTACTGCTTGCACAAATACAACTTAAAATTCCATTATCCTGCTCATTATTAGCCATCTCGGGGTTTTTCGAGTATTCCTGATTAAACCATATTGCGGGATTAGGGTTGCAGGCGCCTTGGATGAGAAAATCGTGAAACCCGTCATTGAACCCCACCTCCCCTCTCACCTCTCAAGCAGATTCTCATTTGGCCGCCAGCTGTCACCTGGCCTTCCTATTTCTTCCATGTTTGGGAGAAACCTACTTTTGTCGCGGATACCTAGGCATATAGCCCAGGCACTCCCCACTGCCAGCACGAGTCCATCCTCAATCCCTCTGTTTGCACAAGGTGAAGTAGATGTGCGAAGCAGTGAAGTAGCACAGGAGGGTGACACTGAGTTGCTCCACGCCCAGAACGTAATTATCTTGCCCCGCTGGGAGGCAGAGGGCGAGGTCCAGCCCTTGCCTACCCTTGCCGAAGTAGATGTGCTCAGCAGAGATGTCGAACTGGAGGTGTCCTGCACCACAGGCGAGACCCAGGGTGGTATCGAGCCCCTGCCTCTGGCTGCCCAGGGCGAAGCAGACTTGCCAAGCGGTTACCACAGCCCCAAAGATGAGAGTTTCCTCCCCCATGTGCCTGCCGCAACAAAATACAAAATCAAGTCTAAATGCACCAGGAAACGACCTGGCGCGTCATACTCACAGAGCCGCCCATACACGGCTTTCACCTCACCAGAAGGGGAGACATTGCAATTTAGGGTTATGCCTTTTGGCGTGAAGAATGCCCCTTCACATACTTGGGCGACATGACCGTGTTCAGAAAATCATGGGAAGAACATCTGTCACACTTCAACAAGTGTTACAACGACTGAAACACCGCGGACTCATAGTCAAACTCTCCAAAAGTAATTTTAGGAAAACCTTACAGAGTACCTGGGCCACATTGTGTCTATTGAAGGAAACTTCCCGCACGACTGCTTGATATGGACAATCCAAAAAGCTGAGGAGCCCCATATGAAGAAACAGCTATGACACTTTTTGGCACTATGCTATCAGCTCCGGGACTTAATGCCCATCATCGCAGAATTGATGGCACCGATTCACCCATTGTTAGAGAAAGAAGCGCTATGGTGGATGCTCTCAAGAAGAGTTTCCAACAAACTCAGCATCTACATAAACCGCAAAGGGAGGGACCCCTCATTCTGCAAAAGGATGCGTGCCAAAATGGCTTCAGCGCAGTCCTATACCAAGAAGACCTTCATGGCAAACCTCTTATCATAGCATACACCAGCACCAGATTAGATGTGACTGAGCAGAAGTACCATATAAATGAACAAGAATGTCTTGCAGTAATCTTGGCAAATCCAGAAATTATGCTACTACTTAGAAGGCACATGCTTCATTTTGAGAACTGATAGCAAAGCGCTTAAGTGATTGCGGGAATCGTACAACAATAAAGCAAAACATTATGGAAATTTTTGGACATTCACCATTGTGATGCAGATGTCTGTCATGGAAAAAACCGGACTGAGCATGAAAAAATAGTTAAAAAAGACAAGCAACCTATGGACGAGAGAATAAGTATATGTATACAACACTGTAAAATTCCAAGAAGGAATAGAGTAAAAAAAAAAGAACAGCAACTGATTACAAAAAATATATGTACATATACATGACCAACAGATAACACACAGAAACCAACACAGGCAAGAAATCTGCTGATTTTATCTCTTTAAAACATAAATAATACTGGTTGGTAAGGATAACCGGTTTTTCTGTTAGGAAAATTTTTTTTGGAATGATTAGAAGCATCAAAAAGATATTCAGATATGTACTACTGGAAGAAGCATAAGGCTCTGATTTAATGTGCATTTTAATGATGTTAATTCAACACTAGGAATCAATTCCAAGAAGCTTTACATTATGATTGAATGTAACGCTGTTTATACTACAGAAATATGCAAATGGAGAAAAGTAAATGGGTAATATTAAGCCATCAATAGCTGAGATATCGACGACGACCTTCAAAGGGATTGAGATCTTCGTCATCAGAGTTCCGAGGAACTTCTAGCCAGCCGTCATCGCCCAATGCTGAATGAGGTATGTAGTGAGAAGAAGTTCCACCTTCGGCGGTACGGTCAGCGCAGTGGTGCACTATTTCAGCGGTTGGATCAGAAGTCGGCTCCAGGACCTTGGCTGATGGAAAGATGCCGGAGTGTCCATGCTGTCATGGAATCGTGGTCAGCGGGGAGCTGTGATGTACCAAATTCGATCCCAGGAGAACTTCAGACCCAGCTATGAACTACGTGATTTCTCATCCACAGCTAAAGCCAGCGTCAACCATATAATGCATGAACAATTCGCAAGGGCTAATCATCTGTATGCTTATGAAAGGTGACCCTGATATTTAAATTGAGTTTTCCTTACCTATGGATGTTTACGTGGCTAACTAATCTTATATTAAATCCACTTTTATTTTAAAGAATGCAACCATTTAACTCTTTGCAGAATAGATATAATTACATTTAATTTTTCATCATGTATGGCAAACCTAAGGGGCCAAGGAATATACATTCTGTTATTCATTCCAATTTTTAAAAATATTTTTCAAAATAAACACCATCAAAGGGTTGCTTAATTTTTGGATATATTTTTTTTAAGTATTCTCTTCTACCTTTGACTAATATGCAGATTTTAATTATTTTTCGTAATTTGTTGTACTAGTGACCTTTACATTCTATCTTGAAGAGTTTCATAGTAGAGGCAAGTGAATAATGAGTAATTATTTTTTTATGCTGTATATATTAAGTTGTAAATACCATTCTACTCCTTTATATGTAAACTATGAGCAACATGCATGTTTTGCTTGATAGCTTCATATTTTGCATGTTTTGCCCATCAAAGATTAGACCATATTTAATGTAAAAGTACAGGTTAGCAGCACTAACTGTTGCAACTGAAATCTAAGTTTAGACAAAAAATAAAAGTAAATTAACAAAAATACATATTTTATTTGTGAAACTATAATTTATTATTTCTTCCAAAAAATTACATCTTAAATATTTATGTACGATAGTGACCACACAGTCTAGAAATTTCAACACTTGTACGAAAAAAAAACATACGAATACTGTATGTATTTATTACATATTTAAAAAAAAGTGCTTACTTTGGATTACAGCAAAACCATTAAAGTTTTCCTTCTTAGTAAGTTTACTTAATTTTGCACCTGGTCTGGAAACACTAACAAATTGGTTCCTCTTAAGACGTTTTCCTGGTTAATATGCCAACATTTTTCAATCTCTTTACAAACTTTTTAATATGTTTAGGGTTTTAAATGCTATGTACTAAAAACTATACATGAATATGTTTTTAAATATGCATTTTTGTTAATTATATAGTATGTTTACAAATATAAAACTATAAGACTAAACTCTTACATTTTAAAAACAAAACTGAACAAAACTAATACTATAAAATCTTGTCCCTACACCCTAATATCTTAAAAAAATGTAGATGTAGTAATACACTCATTACCAAAAAATTGTTACTCCCAAAAGGAAGTGTCAAGATGCAATGCTATTCGGAGAGTAGGCAAAATTCACCACGAACAAGAAATGATTACAAATGGATACTGGTATGAACAATGTTTATTGCACTACACATACTCTATAAACCTCTATCAGTATGGTGTCAGACCACCATTTTGCGAACACATCCAAGCCAGATGTCATTACATGGAGTTTTATAGGTCCTTAATGACGTCCTGCAATAATCCATCCTATGCAGCTTGGATATTTCCTTGCAGTTCCCACAAATTTTGAAGTAGGAGCAGAGTCGTGACAAGTCAGCCAATAGTAACCCACACATTTTCAATTTATAAGTCTGGCAATGCAACTGACCATAATAGAAAATCTCTGGCTTCTTCAAAAAATTTGTATGAGATGGCAGCAGTATGAGGATAAGTGTTATACTGCTGGAATAGAGCAATGGCATGGGCATTCACACAAGGCATAGCTACTGGTTGCAAGATTTCTTGAATGTACCACTGGGCTGTTAAAAGTGCCTGTAATGAAGACCAATGATGAACGGGCATTATATAAAATTACACTCCACACCATGACATCACTTTAGAAAGCCCTCTCATTTGAAATTGATGCATGATGCATTCCTGCACTTTTATGAAGCACACTCTACTGAATGATTTTGCCTCATCTTGGAGTGCAATTATCCTTATAGAGTAAGTCAAACATTACAAACAGTACTTGAAGCGGGTCACGTGCCTACAGGTATTTTGGCGTGGTCAACTGCTACTACAGACACGTGCTCCTAGATTTTTCTGTTCATCGAGATTCACTCAGAAGCAATCACGTCAACACATCCAGTCAAGGCCACATAGTTTCTTAGCATGCTGAGGGAGGGCAGCACACATTTAACTATAGCATCCCAGTCTCCAGAGCCTCCCACATAGGTGATAAGATATTACAATGACTCCATCACATGTGCTAAGAAAATCAACACCCTGCAGCTGCAAGAAATTCCAACCCCTCTGAAGCAAGACTAGTTTCCTCCTTCACCCTTCTGAGGACCAACAAGCTCCGAAAATTGACATAAAATGACCTGCAGAGCCAGGCTTCAGGGCAGTCTGCTGCACCTTAGCCATGGTAAGAGCTGTGTAAACCCTTCCTCCACCGCTGTGAGGCTGAAGACTATCTACAGGTTGTGCCAGCTACTAGACCCCTTCCCTGCACCTGTCATCAATGTCCAATAGAGGTCTGCAGCATCTTCAGCAGCTCCAGAGTATCACCTCCTTCCAGAGGATCCCAACCTCTTCGGCAGCCTCCAGCTTCTCAGCACCAGCAGCTCCTGAGGGCCACCGATGCCATCCGGAGTACAGCCGACGTCTCATCGACTTCCCCTGCTTCCTTGGTTAACAGGCCATGATGACGATGCCCCCTCAGGACAACCCCCTTGCACTCTAGCAAAGCATTCTGTCATTGCCCTTCCGGAGATGACAACCCTAGTTCAGGTTCCTTCAACCCCCTACTCCCTCAATATTCTATTAGGGTTTATTTTTATTTGGCTTTTTATTAAATTACTCTTTTCTCGCCAAATTAATTACAATATGCAACAATTGTAGCTTTTACATTAAGGTCGCCGTCACCTGGCAGTTCAAATATGAATTAACTTCCGTTAAATATTTACAATATTTTTCTATTTTTATTAGGAGTGTGTGGGACCACATGTCCAAATACGTTAGTCAATAAACGTATTTTATTTCAAAACTAAAGTTTCTCAGAGTTCTCACTTCTAGCTTTGAACCCCATTTCAAGTCCTTAAGATAATGTAAGATTTCAGTTTTGTTCTACGGAACGGCAGGCTTACTCACCTATTAACCAAAAAAGTAAATACATATAAACAAAGAGGCAAAACAAGTTCTGCCAATCGGTAGATCTTTGGGTGCACCTGAATCACTCTAGGAGCTCCTCCTCTTGTGGAATAGAGTGACTTAAGTAGTTTCCTACTCTGCCACTGCTGAGTAATAGCCGGATTGGAGAACAAGCTACCTTAGCCACTTGACCCACAGTGCATACCACACCTGGGCATTACCGCATAAAATGATGAACATATATCCCAAACTCTGTTCCACCACTGGGTAACGGCTGGATTGGAACAAGTGAGTGTAATCTTGCATCATAAAGTCAAGTACACATTAGGGCTCGCGACAAGACAGGCTTAGTCTTAGAGCAGTTGGAAATTTAATTGTTCCTCATGCCATACTCCAATAAAGGAAGTAACACGGAAAAGTTGAAAGTAGAAATTAAGGCAATTATAGAGGAGGTAAATACAATACCTCCTTCAGGGACTAGTAACATGGCTCCATTAATTACACCACCCGTAAAGTTACCAGGTGAACAGCATCCAGCATATAAGCTAACTGTTCAAAATGGAAATACTCTCTCAGGCCTAGATATGCACTGGATGAGAAACCCTTTTCAGCAGTCCCCTCCGCTAATCAACCAGAGATAAACCAGCAGCCACCATACCACTTTGCTGCAACCAACATTGGCAGCAGTTCAGCTGCCACCTGCCGCCACAAGCCAGCCAGCCAAGAGGGGCACACCGTATCCTAAGGTACCATCTCTACGAAAAGCAGCGTGTGCGACCCCTGACTTTGTACCCGATTGTCAACCTACCAAGCCCACCCTATATACTGGTCACTTACCAAGAACTACGTAAGGGTCTCCTTACTCAAATGCCCCCCGTGACTCTGGCTTTGCGAATATGGAAGTCTGTATTGTATATTAAAACCATATCTCACAGAAAAACTTACAGCATTAAGCTGGTCCTAGAGTTCAATATCCCCAATTATCAGTTCAAGCCGGACGCAATTAAGCCCACAACCTAGATCCTTCCCAAAGTGGAGAACTCCCCTTAGCCAATGCTTCTTTGAACTCAAATATTTAGTAAACCTCCCACCAGGGAGGCTAACAACCATATCATTCAACATGACTTGTGTATAACCTTCAACGGTAATTGCTGAGTTGTATATTTACAACATAACCAATGTAGGATGAACGTTGGCCTCTTGTCGTCATTCAGGTCATCCCGGCCAACTAAAGGTTTTACTTACAAGTGCAACGAGAATGCTTCAGAATAATAGTCAATATAGTCCAGTCATGGTATCTACAGTTGTTTCCAAAGCCCTGCTAAATTTCTACTTTTGGTTACTGATTATGTATCCTTCCGCTACATGTAAACATAATAAATACTGTCATGTGACTTCTACTTTTATAACCGTCAAATGCATTGTTTACTGTTTTCAGCTGTTCAAAGAATTCTGTCATATTTCAAAAACAATTACAAACAAATATTAACAATTTAGCCCCATAACAATATTTAGATCAGCTTTAAGACTTTTTAAAAATGTCTGTGTTGACAATTATTCTTACAGTTATTATTTTACCTATATTGTTAACATATGAGTTACACACTATATAGCACATTACACATAATAAACATTAATATTTTGCAATGACTGTGTTTGACCCTGTTACAACTGTGGCTGAAAGAACAGTAGCATTCAACCTCTTGTTATTGATGTGTGTTGAGTTATTTCAATAAAAGGATGGCCTTAGTTGAAATAAATACTAAAACACAACAAGTTCAACGAAAGAGAGTGAATTCAAACAAGCAACTTGTGTCACTTATTTTTTGTATGTAGCAGCGTGAAACTTAACAGATAGAGGTGAACATGCACACAAATTGATCTACCGTATATGTTTGGGATATTGTGTGCCTGCTAGGTTGCTGGTGGCGGCAATTGTATTGTTTTTGTTTGTTTTTATTTTGTAAGGTTGGTGGTGGTGTTGTAACAAGATGGCTGATGTGTAATAAAGATTGTGTTTGGTCCTCCATTGCCGGATTGCTATGTTAGCAACCAGACTCGTGTTTTTACCGCAAAACTAAATCAGACTGTTGCATAACCGTTCAGTTCATGTGCGTATCAGAGTTAGCCATGGCGCAGCAAACTACTGTGCTACAATTAATCGTGTTTGATTACCTTATAGCTAAAATAGAAGAAACAAACAAGTTGTTAAATGCAGTGGTGCAAGATGTGGAGAAACTTGAAGAGTTCATGGTGGCTTTTGACGAAGTAGCGGCAAAACGGGATGAATTATTCACAAACTATTTTGCCTTGTGTGCTATCCCGCCAAAACCTGAATTGAGACCTCTAAACAAGATTAAGGATGCGTTCGTGAACTTTGAAAAGGTTTTCTGGCTTTTTGCGCATACAGTATAATAGATGTACTATAAGGATACCCGACATAACCTGTCGGGGTCCAGTTATCGGTACATGTGCAGTGCTGCCGCCTCTACGGCTTCCAGTGTTTTCAGGCAACCATGCCGAGTGGGCAGCATTCGCAGAGCTCTTTAAATTCACGGTGCTTCAAGATATATCGCTTTCTGATGTTCAGAAACTGCATTATTTGATTGGAAGTCTACAGGATGAACCTAAGGAAACTAAGTAATCTACTGATCACTAATGAGAAATACAGTGTTGTCTGGTCATTGCTGGAGAAGTGGTAAAAAAACTTGCGCATTATTGCTACACTGCATGTTCAAAAAATATTGCACCTTCGGAAAGTGTGTACCAATTCTCCAGAATCTTTGTCATGCTTTATTAGTGTAGTGCGTGAAAACTTAAATGCTATGCGTGCTGAAAACGTTCCAGTTTCTGAACGAAATTTTTTGCTCTTGAACATTCTTCTTGAAAAGATAGATTCTTCTCTTCGCCAAGAGTTTGAATTATCCATAGACCAGGACCTGCCAACGTGTGACCATTTGTTGACGTTCCTAGAACGACATGCTGTGGCGAATGAGAATGTTCAACTGGTGACCAACCTTAATGCCTCAGGTAACAGTAGTACATTTGTAAAGAATAAGTTTTCAGCACCCAGTATGAAGTTCAATTTAAAACAAGGTCATAGTAGAAGCACTTTACTTGTTGCAGTAGAACATTATACAGCATGTTCAGTATGTAAGGAGAAACATCCATTGTGTAAATGTAAGCAGTTCTTGACAAAATCTATTCCGGATAGAGTCAAGTTTGTGAAACAGCAGTCCATGTGTTTCAATTGTTTAAAACCCAATCACAGTGCACAAAAATGCATGTCTAAATTCACTTGTAGACAATGTCAAAAGAGGCACCACTCGTTGATCCACATTTCTCATGGCTCATCACGTAGTCAAAGCGTAGATACAGAAAATGTAAAACTTGATGGTTCTTCTCATGAGAGTGCTATGACCAAGGTCCAACCATTACATTTGTCTAATGAGACTGAAATGCAAACTAAAATTTTGCTCTTGACAGCTCTGGTCCAAGTGAGATAGTAGTGGACATTTTTAGCACATTAAGAGCATTGCTGGATAGTGCATCGCAAGTCTCTTTCAGTACTGATAGATGTGTCCAGAGGTTCGGCCTACAATGCCACTTTGAACAAGTAGGCTTAGCAGGGGTTGGGCAAACTCCTGTGTCAGAGTCAAGAGGAGTTCTTTACTGTTGTGTTAAACCTATTGATTCTCAGGACACATATTTTGACATTAGAGCTACAATCTTGAAGATCACTCATCCCATGCTTGCATCAAGGATTGCTCACAGTACCGTAAGTCATTTGAAGGATTTGAAGCTAGCGGATCCAAGCTTCAATGTTCCTGGACCTATTGACATCTTGTTTGCAGCCGACATAGTGAGTGATGCTATGACTAAGGGTGGCGTGTGAATCAGCTAGGAGTCCGTCTGTGTCATTCTTGATACGAGACAATAGTCTGGATGTACAACTACAATAATTCTGGCAGGTTGAACAGGTGCTGACAACAAAGGTGTTGTCAACTGATAAGGAAAAATTTGAAGAGCACTACAGCAAAACACACACACGAGACATGGGTGGTATATATGTGTTGCGACTGCTGTTCAAACAAAATCGGACTGAGTTAGGAGAGTCGCTACAACAGGCACGTTTAAGGTATGAACATTTGGAGAAGAAATTCACTAAATCATCGGAGCTCGCAACTGCGTACCATCAGTTTCTCAAGGAATATGAACAACTGGGCTACATGACACATCTCTCAGTTGCTCGGCCCTATGGTGCCAAGCCAAGTAACAATTGTTTGGGTGCATCAGAGATCTCGGAAGTAGCATATGTTATTCCTCACCATGCTACAATTAAAGATGCTAGTTCAACCACTAAGGTGCAAGTCGTTTTCGATGGCTTATACTGGGCAGAAATTGCAGGAGGACATCTGCGATATTATTGTGAACTTCTGAGCACTATGTGTTGTCTTTACTGCTAACATCTGCAAGATGTATAGACAAATACAAATACATTCTAATCACTGCAAATATCAGTGTAATCTGTGGCGACCTTCAGCTGAAGATGTGCAGCTATATAGACTGAACACTGTTATGTATGGACTGGCATCATCTCCTTATCAAGCACTGAGAATATTAAGGCAGTTAGCTACTGATGAAGCTCAAAACTTTCTGCAGGCAGCTCAGGTACTCTTGCGAGACGTGTTTGTTGATGACGTGGTTACATGGGCTGACTCGTTGGAAGAAGCAATCAAATTTAAATCTGAACTTGTGTCACTGCTTTAACGAGGAGGATTTGAGATTCATAAGTGGTCCTCCAGCAGCACCACTCTACTTGAGGATGTGTCTACATCACAGCGAGGAGTTTTCAAGAGCCTTGATCAAGAGACCAGTCCAGCTATCAAAGTGCTTGATGTACACTGGTGTCCAGAGACTGATGATTTCACATACCACGTCAATTTACCCCAATTGTCAATAACCAAACAGAGTATCTTGTCAACTATTGTCCACCTTTGCGACCCATGTGGGTGGGTAGCCCAGTTGTGAGGAGAAAAATCCTGTTGCAGACACTGTAGACGATGGCGTTAGAGTGGGATCAACCTGTTCCTGTAGATATTGCTCAGCAGTGATTACTTTTCAAGAAGACACTGGGTGCTCTGGCCAAGGTGACAATCCCACGACACATTGAGTGGACTACTGCCTGCAGTATTGAAATTCATGGGTTCTCCGATGCTTCTGAGAAGGTGTATGCTGCTGTGATTTATGCTCGCATTGTCAACAACATTGGAGTCATTTCAACTTACCTGATCCCAGCAAAATCAAAGGTTGCATCACTGAAGACACTATCAATTCCGAGGCTTGAGTGGTCTTCTCTCAAGATTGTGGCAATGGGCGAGCAAAATGTTCACCGAAAGGGTTCAACCCTTCAGTGTGTACATGTGGTCAGATTCTTCCACTGTCCTGTCATGGCTCTGGTCATCCCCACTCAGGTTCAAGACGTTTCTTTGTCGCTAATTGAGTTGCTGAAATTCAGCAAATTGTTCCACCTAGGTCATGACGTTACATCCATCAAGCTGTAACCCAGCAGACCTCGCATCACGCGGTGTGTTTCCTGACGAGCTGGTGAACAGTCCTGTGTGGTTCCATGGGTCTGAATGGTTGACAGATTCCGAAGACACGTGGCCGGTGAATAAGTTCAAGATGCCAGATCTGAAAGATATGCCTGAATGTAAACCTCAGAGCACAAGCTATAGCAGTCAATGAAAATGATGGTACCCTGTGGACATTGTTAGAAGGCTTTTCATCACTCTCAAGACTCAAGAGGGTAACAGCATGGATGCTTAGAGCTCAAACGGCATTTATGAAACAACCTCACAGTGAATCAACGTGGTTGAGTGCTGAAGAATTAAAGGCAGCATTAATGTTTTGGGTTCAAGTCGTGCAACATGACCTGCTTTCAGAGGCTTAAAAATGCTCAGTAAAAAAGGGTGCTCCAGAAAGCTAAGGAAATTGCATACTTTCCTTGATTCCCTGGGTGTCATCAGGGTGGGCGGCTGCTTGCAGCACTCAGCGTTGCCGGAAGAGAGTAAACACCCAATACTCCTTCCATTAAAATGTCATCTATCCATGTTAATTGTGAAACATTATCACGAGGAGTACCTCCATGTGGGACTCCAGGCAGTACATTCCCTTATCCAGAGGCAATTTTAGATCTTGAATGCTTGCCAGATCATTCGACATTGTGTGCACCGGTGTGTTAGGTGTTTCAGATTGTCAGCGAAAACCTCCAACCCTCTTATGGACGATCTCCCTGCTCTGAGATTCTCATAAGTGTGTCCCTTTTTGAAAGTTGGTGTCGATTTTGCAGGGCCATTCGCAACAAAGCACACAAAGGCACAGAAGGCTCCAGTGGACAAAAGTTACCTCTGTATTTTTGTGTGCATGTCAACGAAGGCTGTCCATCTGGAAGCTGTATCATCACTATGTACCGAAGCATTCTTGGCTGAACTTAAGTGATTTGTGACGGTGAGGGGAACCCCATCAGACATACTGTCAGACCAAGGCACCAACTTCATTGAGGCAAGAAGACACTTGAAGGAAGTTCATTGAGCACTCTTTCACTGAACCCTAATGGCAGAGTTTGCAGAATCACTTACATAAGCTCAACATTGTTTGGCATTTCAACCCGCCAGCTGCACCTCATTTTGGTGGCCTGTGAGAGGCAGCTGTGAAATTGGCCAACCACCACATGAAGCGAGTCATCGGAGAGCAAATATTTACTTTTGAAGAGATTATGACCCTTTTTGCTGAAATCTCTGCAGTGCTGAACTCCAGACCTTTTGTGTCCTATGTCATCAGACCCATCAGAATTTGATGTCCTTACTCCAGGACATTTTCTAGTGGTGCACCCCTCGTTGGGCTGCCTGAGCAAGACTTGAGCCATGTTGTAGACAACCGTTTGAGTCCTTCGCAGCTGGTGACCAAGCTGAAGCAAAGCATTTGGAAATGTTGGAGTTTGGAATATCTACATACTTTGCATCAGAAAACTAAGTGGAGTGATGCAGTATCCAACTTGAAACTAGACGCTTTGGTGCTAGTGAAATATAGAAATCTACCCCACTTGAGGTGGAAGATGGCCAAAATTGTGAAGCTTCAGCCGGGGTAAAGATGGTGTGGTAAGAGTGGTGACTGTGAGAACTCTGAATGGGGAACATGTAAGATCAGTTACAAAAAATATCTCCTCTACCTAATGACGAGGGCAATTGACTTGTTGGCAAACATTTATTGTTTTGTTGATTACTCTTTTTGTTGTGTTTGTGACATGGTTCCTTGTTGTCGTTGAAAATTTGTGTTAGTTACATTTACTTTGGCTATTATAAAGTAGTAGTTGTTTCTTGCCTGATGTCTTAGTGTGATAATTATTGTAGTGTGGGTCTCAGTTGGAAAATTTACCATTTTCCGATGGGCGGTATGTTTGGGATATTTTGTGCCTAGTAGGTTGCTGGTGGCTGCAACTGTATTGTTCTTGTTTGTTTTTTATTTTGTAAGGTTGGTGGTGGTGTAACAAGAGGACTTATGTGTAATAACGATTGTGTTTGTAATGATTTTCAATCCGTTGTTTTTCGTGTTACGTTGTACAATCCATCAAACATTATAAACAGTATATTTTATTCCACTCATATTTCTTTGCATAGCTACTTAGTTTTTACTAAGTTTTTTAATTCTTTATTTAAAATTTCTGGCTGGGTTTAGTAATTTGTTGAGATTGTGGCAAACATTCAGATCACAAAAACATTATACAATTATGTTTCAAATACCTAGGGTGAAGTTATGTTATAATAAATAAGCAGATGTATAAATAACTTAGTTATAAAAACAGTTCACGGTTAAAATGCATAAATTTTGTACGTCCATTATTTGGAATCATATACACACCGGGCCAGCATAACAATCATAAAGAGCCACACTCTTTCACATGCAGTGGTTGACATACAAAACAGTACATTTATTACTGCCATGAAAACACAGATTTATCACAACATCGTAACTTGCCTAGGTAGGTTCACAAAACACAACATGTACAAACTTGACGTGGTAATTTGAATACCACGTAATGTCGCCACTTCTGCCAACTTTAGATTTGTAGCCCACCCGCCATCCTATATATATTAAAATTTGTATTAAAATCCCTTTACAGTTGTAAATTACATACTCAAATATAATTATTTTTGCTACCGTAAGTATGAAATAGAGTAAAATTTAAATCATGCATAATTTTCCTGGTACTAGTAGCGATATGAAACTTCCTGAGGGGGAGAGAGAGACAAAGAGAGCGAGTACCAAGATCCACTCAGCCGGCATTGTCTTCCTCGGTTAATAAAGCAAGCACCATATCACTAGGGTATACGCAAAATATTTTGTGCTGTCATTTTAAACTGTAACAATGAAATATATTTCCATTGGGGCTACCTAAATAGTTCAATATTTCAATAGGCAACGTTTAATTTACAAACAGCATACCAAAAAACCTGGTTAAAACAATATTTTAACTGTGCACTATTTCTTACTAGCCACTGCCAAAACATCCCTGCTCTCACTGTTTTTAATACACATTGAATACGTAATAAATATTACAAATTATAGAAGATACTAAGGTACAGTTTAATTTATTAAAAAATATAATACTTTTTAAGTTAATCAATGTTATATACTTGTGGTATACAAGTTATTTAAACTTAACATATTACTCCTAGGGTGATTTTTCAAAGGTTTGTTTCAAAACAACCAAAGAAACTGTGAATGGACTATAATTATATTTTATTGCAGCCTTTGTACTTATGTGTGCAGTGCAATTTACACATTGTGTTTATTACTTATATGGAAATATTAATTTTAAAAAGCGGTTAAAGGACAAAAAATGACTGATAGGAAAAAGTATCTAGAGCCTTAAAAGTTCTCACTTCATTGTGAACAGCCTATACCTTCTGTCATTCTACATGGCTCCATAACAGCTGGTCACGATACCAATGCAGTCTGTGGTGACATTGATGCGGTAACAGTGGTAATGGTATGCATGTGTGCAGTCCTGCATTGTACAGCTACCTGCCATTGGTATATGTACTCACAGGATGCTGCAGGATGGGTATCACTGCTCGCAAAATGTCCACAATTGTGGCAGTTGGGATTATCTGTGCATGTTGAACAATCTATCTGGTTTCCCCCAGGATGGTTTGAGGCAGCCTAGAAGATCCAGCATGTGTACGTGTTTTCCTCCATCTACTGGTGCCAGCAGCATGCTACAGTAGTATACGCATGACCAGCATGGAGCGCAATACAACAAAATAACCATCCCACTTCCTGCAGCCCTATGAAGTGACCCTTCTCAAACATGTCCAATTGGTCGAAGAATGTTGAATTCATCTCCAAGGCATACTACACTTTGAAGAGGTGCTACCGACAAAACCACATTGCTCAAAGTGAAAAGCATACACACCGGGATGATCTTATAAAATCCAGCAGGTATATAGATAAGCCCTGCCCTTGTTAATGTGCATGGCCAAGCATAAAACGTTAATCATCTGTATGTCTCATATTGTCAAACCCACCCAACATATTTCATTCCTACAGACTTAATTCCTTGTGGGTGCAACAATTTTTAGGAATGAATGATCATGAACTTAAGTAATTATGTAGAATTAGGCAACGAAATATTGCAATGTCAAAAGTTTTGATACTGTGAAATAACATTACACTGTAAGCACTAAAAAGTGTTAAAAAGTATGGCATAATGACACTTACCTTGCGTATAAGCTCATTTTTTGGTGCAAAATCGAAATTGAGTATGTGGCCATGGGAGTCTGTGGCAGCCATGCTCTGGCCATCAGGGGACCATTTGGCATCAAACACTGCTCCCAAACCCTGGCCCTGTATGAAGTTCTTGAACAAGGCTACAGCTGATCCAGCAATTATGTCCCATATAAATATCTGTCCATCATGGCCAGCACTCAGCAATACATGTGCATCAAAAGGATGCGACTCCAACACAAATACTTCATCCTTGTGGCCACGTAGGACTTCAACCAATGCACCTGAACCAATGAAAGAAGAAAAATCATTATGTGACCTGTCCCTTGATACACATGCACACTTACTATTATGAGCTTACGTGTGCTTTCCTTAGTAAAGGTATCACAGATAAGATTGCCAACATGAAAAGAAGGGAAAATGATTAACAGCAATGAAAAAAAAGGTTGTATTAAAATTGAGGGGAGATGAGAGGATGCAATGAGCCAAACATGAAAGTTAAAGTCAATTAGTGATGGTAGTGTTTGATTTTTACAGCGTTGAGTCGAGTGAGGTGGTAAGGAACTTTAGTCAGGTCAAGTCGTGTTCAGCGTTCAATTTTTGAGTTAAAATCGAGTTTGTACCTAAGTACAAGGCTATAATGCCCACACCTTATAGCTTTCTCCCCCTCTTATAGTCATGGTTTACCAAGAAAAAAAGTTTGGGACTAACATCTACCAATAAGAATAATTCTTTGCATGGGTAAATGGTTCACAGCTATATTTTTACCCTTTCACCAAAGAGTGAATGACTATGGTAGGAATGGTAACGAGCTATGTGATACTGATAGAAAAAAAAAAGATAATTGTTATAGGGGTGGAGAGGGAATAGTGCAGGAAAGTTATGAAAATAACATGGCAAATTGCAAGAAAAGGTTGTATTTAGAGATGGGCCATTCAATACCCCTCACTATTGGGCAGTATCGAAAGTACAGAGTATTGCAATGTGCACGTCGATACTTTTTATCGACACCTGTATACGGCTTGGATGTTTGGTCCGCCATTTTCCTTATTGTCATGAAGCGGCATTGTTTATTTTGTTTTCAGCAGTTTAGCAGTTTCAAAAGCACGTGAAGTGTCATATTTATTTAATTATAAGCTGATTATTTTATATCAATGGTAGAGAAACGTGTAATAAGGATTGCAATAGAACAACATATATTCAGGTGTTGCAAATAGGATTTACGAACAGTAAGTTAACGTGCATTTTAAAATGTGTTTTAAATATGTATATTGTAAATAATGTATTTTGAAACAGTGATTAGAATATTTTAAATGTACGTGGCATAAAAAACCACCATTTCAACTCATTTTGCAGTGTAAAAATAACACGTGTATTGTATGGAAAATTTAACTTCACCAAAAATATCTATGTCCCGAATGTGTTTAATATTCGTTTAGTATTCGAATTACTGTACAAACTACATATATGCCTATTTATCATGTTTTCTTTCAGCGAGGTTAAAACTTGACAGGTTATATAATAATTTGAATGTTTTTTTTTTTCATACGAGCAAATCTTCGACTCGTCTACTAAAACAGTATATAATTAAAGATGATTACACGCCATGACCGAACTGACATTTAGTTGTTTTGTAAATTTGTGATTTGGTACATATCAATTCGGATTTCAGAAGTTGTCGACAGTCACGTGTTAGCAGTCACATTTCATTAATAGCGCAAAATACTTCTATCTAAATTTAATGCTTAAAACAGACGTAATATTTCTGCAATCATCACTAGAATACTACGAATACTTTTATTTATCCATTTGTGCACGTGTTAAAAAAAAACATGGCGCTGATGTTGCCTTTTTGTATTTTTGCTAATATCTGCTATATATATAAAGTACAAAATACATAATGACCAAATACGTCATCATTTTTGTACACGAAATCGGGCTCACTTGATCATTTTGTGAACAAAATTATGCCAATTCGGACACGGCCACAGTCTCATAAGAAGAGGTGCAGAAAAACGTCTCATGAAAGACGTTAAACTAAAGTCTCTCCCAACCCCATCTAATCCACTGCAATAAAATTAATGGAGGCCCAGCAGTATGACTTAGCAATAACAAAAATAAGGTAGGTTGGATTGGTAACCTATAATGATCATAACATTTGTTTACATTCACTGTTTTGTTAAGACAGAGCTGCTCTGGTGCAAGGATACATTGTGGTCGTGCTACATTTCTCGAACTGTCAACATTTATTTCCATATTCTGAATGCAAGTACTAAATTTTTTTTTTCTACATGCTATTTGTGTTTACCACCGGTGTTTCATATTTATTGTACTTGTTTTGTTGGTACACAATCTGTGAAAACGACCAATGCAAAACAACAAACAGAATAATAAATTTAGCTCACTCCGGTAGCAGAAGAATTGCTATTGTTTATCTGGCGATAAACAATTCCAATGTTTCCTATATCTGACTTAATCCAGAAAAATTTAATGGTTGTTCTTCTAAATAAAAATTACTAAGCTTTCTTAATATGAAAATTTACAGTTCTGATGTGTTTTTTTAGTATCATATAAATATTTATAATTTTTTAACACTTGACAGGCCTACTGCTAAGTTATATAAATTTCAAATTTGTTTCCATCATCAATAGTATTATCTTGCATGATTTTTCTTTCATTTTAAAATTTATCATAAATTTGGTCGAGAACAATGACAATGTACTTTACAAAAATTTGATTGCATTATTGAATTTTTTTTACTCAGAGTATCGAGTATCGAAAGTATCGAGGGTATCGAGCTGAAAACTGTATTGAGTATCGAGTATGCAAAACATGGTATTGTCCCCCCTCCCCTTAGTTTTATTACATCACATTTGCAGAAAAAATTGTGTTTTGAGATCCAAAATCCACCGAAATGCACACAATATTTCTCACTATTTTCCCGGCATTTGTCCAAAAAAAAAAAAAACTATAAAAATGTATAAGTACAAAACAATTCATTTTACAACCAAAAGCACACAGACAAAAATATAACACAAAATTCCCCATATGATATCCAAAATCCATGAAAATCCACCTAACATTTTTTTCCTGCTTTCCCAGGATATGACACAGAAAAAAGATACACAAAGAAGTTATCAATTTGAAAACTATGCATTTAACGACCAAATTGC
Organism: Dryococelus australis; assembly: GCA_029891345.1. Taxonomy (NCBI): domain Eukaryota; kingdom Metazoa; phylum Arthropoda; class Insecta; order Phasmatodea; family Phasmatidae; genus Dryococelus; species Dryococelus australis. The sequence goes on from CM056995.1 coordinate 271,776,058, forward strand.
ACAGACATTTCAAAGAACCAAATTTTTCACATGATATCAAAAATCCATCATAATCCACCGAATATTGCTTGATATTTTATTGTGTGCCGACCTACATCACAGCTGTAAGGCTTGGGTACTGACAATATGATTCGTACTACACATTTTCTACTAATCTTCTGGCTTAAAACTATTGACTGGGATGCTGATTTTTCCCCTCTCCCCACCAAACACGATCAGGCACAGCAGGAACTTTCCTGCCTATCATCTATTGTGCTATTCACTGCTGCATTAAGGGTCCTGATGGGTGTGTAAATGAAGTCCATGGTTTCTCGGACAGTTCTGAGACTGGATATGCAGCAGTGGTTTACTTGCGTATCTTGCGTCCTGGTGATAAAATAAGCACTCTGCTGTTATTTGGGAATCCAAAGTATCACCAGTCAAGGTTGTCATTGACTCGCATTGGCCGGCACACAGAATAAGTTTAGACCCTTTGGAGTTAATTTATTTATACAATTATTTATATTAAAAAATTAAAAGAAATATACTTCAAAGCCCCACTTGCGAGGCGTGTTTTCTAGCTAACTGCTGTGGCCTCCCTTTCTTGACACACAGCAGAATGCAGTTTAAAACTACGGGGTTTTGCACAGCAGAGACCTTCCGTCGTTTTGTCTGTGCACTAAAGTTGGAAAGTGAGTGTATGGGCAAATGTGAGAGTCGCATATGACCATTTTACATCAAATAGAAAAGAAAGACCAGAACTCTTGTCATGCAACAAAGAGAGCACTCAAGTCTACAACGAATTGAGATTTGCAATTTTCTTCTCGCCCCAATCTTGCTGATATTAATGTCTGTACGCGACTTTGTTTTACTGGTATTTTCACTTGACAAAGTTTACATGCACACTTACACAAGTCCCTTACATCAACAGTATTCTCTACAAATGACTTTTGATTGATATAGTTACTTCAACAAAGATGATTATTAACAGTATGGCTAGTTATAAATGTGACTTGCCCTTGATTCTGACATCAATGGGTTTTTAGAATGCAAACAGATTCACTGACATGTCTGATTTGTATTACATGTACCAAGAACATTTATCGACAACTTGTTTTCAAAATTAGAACGTTTCCGAGCTTGCCTCTTATCTACATTATATACACCAGTTCTGAGTTGGTGGTTGCATTAAAGTGACTTTTATAGTTCAGGCAACCATTCGTTAACTATTCAAACAAGAGTGAATTAAGTTACAGTATTCTATCACCTACTCATTAACAAGAGGCGAAAGCAAACAAAAAGTCTACAGAATGATGTTTGTTTATATCTTCTCTGTAACTGCGGTTACACACCAACAGTACACGGTGACACAAATCAAAGTTGTAACCGTTGCCGTAGAAAAACCAAGCAACTAAAACTCTGTCTACATTTGTCATATAAGAACACCACAAGGTTAGACACACATCGTAAGGGATCCTGTTGTACCCACCAATATCAAATAAAAACTGCGTCCAGGCGTTAGCATTTACAGATAAAGCCATTTATTTAACACCTGAAAAACCAAATACAAAGTAAATAGAAAATCGTAGATCACAAGCAAGTAAATCATAATAATCTTTGTAACCGCTTAGGTCCGGCCAAGACACATTGAAACCATAACCAAATTCTGCATCTTCTGTTAAACCTCTACAATTATAAACAATATCAGCAAATTTCACACTACCATCTGACATTTTTGTACACGAAGACTACTCTACTCTTTACAACGAGGGTAGTAAGTAAATTTAATTTTTTTATGGTCATTAACTTTACAACTTGAAACACGACGAAGTCGCATACTCAAAAGGATCCTGCGCCTAAGGAAATTAGTGACATTGACTCTCGTGATATAATATGTTGGAAGACTTTTCCGGTTCATGAAGGGAAGATCGATAATACTGCTGTCATTAGCGTATTTGGTAACGCTTCCATGTTTTCTCGTAAGAAACTGAAGTTTGAACTTGGTGGTCAGATTTGGTTGTATCGCAAACTGGTTGGTACAACTGGTGACATGCATATTCATGGTCATGCTGAATTGTATTTTAATCCATAATAAATGTTTTTTTGCCGTAGCAATCAGTTTATGTTATGTTCTTTACCTTTTTTTACTAACCTTAATAATCAGTTTATGTTATGTTCGCATTATGGGCATGGCAGGAACTGTGATGTAGGCTCTCTGGTGCCCACAGTCACGCAGTGACCGGCGGGCGAAGTGGGCGTGCTGACAGGCTCCCGGCCCATTGTAGATGCCAGCAGGGTGGCCGCCAGAGTTAGTGGTTCTTGTGGTGCTACTACATCTATGGCAGACGGAATTGTGTTTGGGGGCTCAGCAGCCCCCCCCCCCCCAATTGATGGCTGGCGGTGTGTCCACCTCCCAGGCTGACGAGGTGTCCCAGGTGTCCTGCTCTGCATGAGGCGACACCGGGGCTGCTGGTGCCATAAGGGGCAGGTCTTCTGACGGGCAGTCTTCTTCTGCCCCTCCGGTTGACACTGTAGCATCTTCCCGTTCAGGTGCAGGAGACACGTCTGCGGTCACAGTTGTTCCCGGCTCGAGGGTAGTACTTGGGGTGGACTGTAGCTCTTCCAAGTACTTCGCGGCCGCTGCTACAAGCTCAACGAGGGCGCTCATGATTGGCTTGTTAAGATACGGAGATCTGAAGGGCTCCTCGCTGTCGGCTGGGGCTGAATGGATCTGACAAATAGCACTTCCGAGTTAGGCTGGGAGTTTCTTTGGCAGGGGGGCCTCTGTGGCTTGACTGAGCTTCTGGGAGAGACCATCTTTCCTTCTCGGATTGGGCTACAATGCTAGGCGTATTGCCCCTTTTACTGACCATGTTTAGCAGGTGTTGCTTCGGTCGTTTCACCCTGTCGAGTGGACTGTGCCAGGATAACTCCCTTGCCCTAGAAGTTCATTTTCCCCCTACCGATCCCCATTTTTGTTTTGTGGTCCGTGGGATTTGAGGGTATCGTACGGCTTGTTGGTCCCGGAGCTCGAGGCGGTTCCTTCGGCCATACTGGCGGCAGGTAGCTCGTTCCTCGAGAGTTGCTGACTACCTTTCAGGGTTCCACTTTGTCGGCCGGTCTGGCAGGCGGTAGAAACCTGGGGATAGGTTCATCCGGGTCTTCCAAGACCTCAGAGGTTATAGAGGCTGTTTCTAGTCCCTCACCCTCCGGGTTTGTACAGGTGTCGGCGGGGAGGACTTTGGGTATCCCTGTCCTCAGTTCCGCCCTACATTGACGGTTGCGCATGCAACTTCCTCCAATTGTAGCAGTCGGATCACTTCATCCGGGCTGGTCCCCTGTGGTTGGGGTGGTCTAATGTTATCCGACTTGATCGAGAGTCAATGCTTATGGCCTAGGTAGACCTTTTGCTGACCGTAGTCCATTATACAGTGGTAATGGCCAAGAATGACCATTTCCTGCAGTTGGGGGGCCACAATGAATTCTGCAGTGCTGGTGATATTCTGAATGGTGAAGCTGAGCATTAATTATCCATCCATGGCAAGGGTACTGTTTGGTTTAGCCACGTGGACGGTTTTCAGCTGGGGTTGTACAGATTCCCATTGTTCAGCCGAAAGTAAGTCGCTGCGGATAAAATTTCCGGTGACCGCAGAGTCCAGCAGTGCTACATCAATTTGGTGGTTGATCCTGATTCCGACGTATGGTGCCTCCGGATTGGTCGTCTCCTACATTAATTGGATTCTGGGCCCTTCTGATATGGCGGTTGGCCCTTTTGATATTTTCACTTGGGCGCTTCCCGCCAGAGAGGATCCCTTTGGCAAATCGAGAGGGGCTCGCAGGCCACCAGTTGCATCCCCAATCTCCGTGCATTCGTGTGGTCCTAGCCACATCGGGCAATCTTTGTGAAGGTGATAGATGGCACAGAACCAATACTTTGAGAGATTACGGACTGGTGATGATGGTGACAGTTTCCTAACCTTCTTTTCTTGGGGTTTCCCTGCTGCCATAGCCTGGTTCATACTGGTGCGTTCTAGACGGACTTGCTCCTGTAAATTTCGTTCAATGTGCCGCGCCCAGTCTACTAATTCTTCCACATTGTGTAGCTTGGGTGCGATTAGGAAGTTACATAGCTGTGGTAGCAGCATGTGGGCTATATAACGTACACATGTTTCTTTGGTTTCTTCCGGAAAAATTCACAGAAATAATTGCACCTTCTGGCAGATAAATATTTCAGTCTTTTCACCGAGGATCTGGGTCTGGCTGTAGAATTCTGTGGTCAAGTTTTGCTAATAACTCCTCGCCTGTGAATTCTGTAGCTAGCAGGTTTCGAAATTGTGTCCACTCAATTATAAACTCCCAATACTTTCCCCACCAGTCGAGTGCTTTTCCTTTGAGGCGGGTTTGCGTGAGTTTAACCCACTGTTTTTGTGGAGTTCCTCATTCTTTAAATTCCTTTTCGCAGTCTGTCAAAAAGGAGAGTGGGTCTTAATGCAGTCGGCCTGCAAAGTCGATAATTTGGAGTTCTCCGGTTGAATGGCATGATTCGGTTTTATTCCCGGGTCTGGGATTATGTGGCCGGTATTCTGCGGCTCGTTGGCAGATGTCACATCGGCATACCATTCCCGGTTGAGTCATCCGCTCATCTGGCCAACCTATGCAGATGTGGTGGAATGTTTCGGTGCAGATAATGCATCTCACAGTGTATTGACCCTGCCCCTGGTGGGTGATCCACCTGCAATACGCTGTCTGGCACATCCGGCAATCCTCACACCGGTATTCAAGGCAGTCGGTATGATAGACAATATAATCCCAACCTATACAAGCATAGTGAAACTGGCGCTGGCAGTGCGCACACTCAATTCAAAGAATCCCTTCTCCGGGGCATTCTACCTTGACGCATCAGTTGTTCGGGAGGGCATCAACAGTTTCCTCTGAGTCCTCCCGCACTACCTCGTTGGTGTCTGACATCTTTGGGGTTTTCTTGAGTACAATAGGGTGTTTTCAGACTCCCCGAAATCTGGCCTGGTTTTTCTTTTAGCACCAGTCAGTTTTCTCGCCTCAGGGTCATGCTGGCCTGGTCCGGCTTAATTAGTTTCCTAATTATGACGAGAGCCCCACGTCAGGTACCAAAAAGTACCCTCCTTGACGGGTGACAGTCCCGCCTGTCTGACCGTCCCTGGGTGACTTGCTCGACGCTAGGTGAGTCGCGTCTCAAGGTGGCTTATTCTGATCTGGACATGGGGGGGGGGGGGGGGGGAGGGTACAATACGGGCCTAGTGGGTTGGCGACTTGGTACAAAGTCTGGTTCTGCAACCTTTATATGGCGGGGTGATGGCTTAGGCTGTAGTGCAATAGGGCCGCGAGGTGATTGGGTGCATTCCTGCACACTTTCGGTTCGCTCTACTGAGGTTGCACTAGACTGGGGGATGATAGCTCTTGGTACGGTAGCTGGCTGCGGTTCTGGCATACTGGTATGTCGTATGCCAAATAGTGCCTCTTGCACTATAGGAAGGTATCCTTCCACGATACTCGTGGGTGATTCAAACAAGTCCATGGGCATGATGGTGGGTGCTGGTACAGTGGGGTATCTCAGTAGCGTAGCTTGCTCACATGGACTAAGCAACCCGAACCCACAGGGAAGGATACATAGTCCCTGGAAAAGTTTGGCAATAGCTCTCCCCTTCTTGGTCAGTCTCTCCACTCCACCCCTATGGGTGTAAGGTAGTAAGCACAAAACTTGGAGCTACAGGAGGTTGGCAATTGATGTGTCAGTGTCCACGTGTAGGTGCAAATTACTGCCGCCAACACCGCCTCACTCTCGACAACTCTACCAGGTAGAGACGGCGTTGGCTGCAGGGTGATGGTTGTGGGAACCGAACGGTGTTGTCCCGTGGGGGTAGATTTCCCTGCACCAGGATGCAGCCCTCTTGGCACAACTAGGGAGCGCTGAGAGTTGAGCACCTGGCTGGCAAGTCTATCCCACCAGGAGCATACCCAGTGCCGTGGCTCTACCATTCCTCCCACGTGGTGCAAGGAATGGGTGGCCTTCCAATAATGGTGAGGTGAGGGTCCAGTGGTCACTGGTCTCCCCAGACTCCAAGATCCCCTTCTCTGCACTACAAAGGGAGCGATGAGGTAGGGGGCGACTTCGAGCCAGCAAGCCAACTTTGAGAGGACGGTATCCTAGTGTCATGGCTCTACCTTTCACTGCTGGGGCAGAGAATGGGTGGCCTTCAAAGGATGTGCTGTTGTGTTGTTAGTGTGCATTCAGGGGAAAAAAAAACGGTCTCCTGCTGAGTCCTCCAGGTCCAATATAACACAGGGAAAGTGCTCTGAGTGAAAATCAAGAAAACTGGTAAGATCGGTGTTTATTTATCCAAAGGGAATAAACACACATGGCAGAGGTGCTATCTCCTAATTCCCCACGGACTTTGCAGAAGGTAAACAGTAAACACCCTATCAGACTAGAGGGGAAGGCACCCTGTGCAAAGCTAGCGGGATAGACAGTTAACTGGTGAGTGTAAAACCTTGGGGCAAGTTCTACTCTCAGGTTTGTCTGTAAGGGACTGAACTTGTCTAAGTGTTCTAACTGTCGATGGCTGCTGGTTCTTCCTTTGGTTGGGTGCTGGAGTGGATCTTCGGCCCCACTAGGTAAGCGATGAAGTAAGGATTGGTTTGCGCCTTGACACCAAGAGCTGGAGCAATGAGGGCTAAGGAAAGGCAATCGAGAACTGTAGCAGAACTGATGGTCTGCTGAACTAAACAATCCAGAGACCAGGATGTATCTCCTTATATATCTCCTTGGCCATCCTTTCTTCCATTGGCATAGGCATCTGGAGAATGGGAAACAGCAGGTGCAAACCCAAGGCCTAGATCCTCTGTGCGTGTGGCGTAATGGAGAGTGGTGGGATCTAGTCATCATGCATGTGGCGGCATCTCGCGGCACACTGCTGTACTCGCCCTGAGCCTCTTTCATGGTCTCGGTGGCTTATCGGGCAAAATAACTGATTATTATTGGGACGTCTGTCTGGCCCAGTAGGAAAAACAATTTTGCAGGATGTGGCAGCGGCATGACTCATAGACCAGCTGTTAGGAATGCCATTGCACTGATGAGTAGCAGTCGTTTAGTATTAATAGACAAGATGTCATGCACCAATATGAACTGTGCTCAGTGGAGGGAAATGCAGGGTAATGCCTTTCCGAAAATTTCTTCAAGACTTCTTCCAGGGATGAGGACGAACAGAGCAAGGAGATGCACAACGACTGCCAGTGAGCAGCAACAACTAGCTAATATCTTCCCCATCAATATCCAACCATCACTGAATATTGGGCCTGTGCAAATATCAATTTTTGATTTCAAATTGGATTTTAATACGAATACCAAAATATACCCGAATACGAATATCAAATTCAAATGAGATCCAAGATAGGCCCAAACATATAAATCAAAATTGCCATGGCAAAAATGTACAATTTGTATTTAAAATTTCAACAAAGTAAACAAACTATTTAAATTCGACAAGCTATAGCACTAAAAAAAATCACCATCCAGTAATAAATGTAGGGTATTAAAGCTAGGTTGACATTTCAACTTCTATTTTTAGAGCTGGGGTTCTCATTTTATTTCGGTAAAAATATGCAGGGGGGGAGGGGCCTTTAATTTTAATTAACGTCTTTTGCGAGACAGCCTTTAGTTCAACATCTTTCATGAGATGGCATTGTTTTACGGTTCTTATGAGTGTCATTTTTAATTGCATTTTGTTTTAATGTAGCAATGTTAAATTTTGCTCGTATGTCCATTACATTCAATTTATAACAACTTCAAAGGTTTAAATTTCAATTTAAGAAACGCGATATATACCTTTGTACAGATGCAGGAATAAATACACTTTTACCAAAGTTAACCTTACACTCGTTGGATGTACGGCACATGAGAAGTAAACAAATATAATTTTTCAAGGACAAAAAAGTTGAAAGTGCTGCCTAAAAAGGCATGTGCATTTAAAACATTATAGGAACTGTTTTGAAATACATTATGTATTTACAAAACACGCTAACTTACTGTACGTAATTCGCAACCTCTTAAACACATTTTTATATGGAAAACATTACATGAACACTTCACTATAATAATGCAAGTCCATCACTGATATGAAATAATTTATTTGCATAATCATTCAGTAAAATCAACACTTTGCCCATTTCTTGAAATTAAAAAAACTTAATGTTCAAAACGTAAATACTTGTGTGTAGCTTTGTTGATCATAGCAGAGCACGGCAATTGGAAAATGGTGGAACGAGCCGCTGTGGTAAAACACATGCCGATAATATTACACTTCACTTAATAAAACGACTAAAACGGTACCTCCAACCAATTATGCTTAATGAAAACACATACAAAAATAATTAACTACCAATAAATAAATTTGACGACACCAACAAGGTACTTGAATAAACATGATAAGAACGAGCACAGTTCACCGGAACTGAGTAATTGTTTTCCCTAGTCATCAATATATCAAATATAACATACATCCCATAGCAATTCATTAGCTGATACAAAACTTTGCACACATACAGTGTAGGTTGGTAACATTGTCTATCAAATTTTACCAGATGAAAATTAAATTTACTGTTGCCTACATGATTCATAGGGAGTGAATTGACCGAGTAATTTACAACCTGACGGGCGGCATCATAAGTAGTAGGGGGGCAGGCGGGTTCTGGACCACTTGGCGAATGGCATGTGGATGGGGAGACAGATGTATTTCAATAAGATTAACCTAGCACCGCAAATTCTGGAAAATCTGGACCACTTAGCACCACAATTAGCACCGCAATTGCGGTGCTACGTTAATCTTACGCGACTACATCCGTCCCCCATCCACATGCCCAGTGGTCCAGAACCCGCCCGCCCCTACTACTACCATATGATCGTATTCTTTATGGAAGAAGATTTTAGTAATGCAAAATACTATTTAATACTCCACAAAAATTGGATGCAAATGCTTTAACTACTGGAAATATGAATATGCAATGTTCTTTTGTGCCCGAAACTACTGTATCTAAATATCAACATTCACACTTTGAGAAAAATATTCAAAATCTCGAAGTATTTATATTCGACCTCGAATTGAATACAAATATTCAATTATTCGAAATGGTATTCTGAAATTCGAATATTCGCACAGGCCTACTGAATATAATGCTACAGGTGGACCCTCAATTCTGCCACCAGTCACCGGTTGGGGAAAAGGTCTGCAGTAATGAGAAGATCAATAGGACCAGGAGAATCGAATAAGGGATCTGCCAGTTTCAAGTCAGATACTGCATTTTTGACATCAGAGGACACCATGATACTAGGTTAAGTCCACAGTTATAAGTGGACTGACTTAATGTGAACTGAGGACTAGTGCTGCCAACTGGCACAATAACAATAGGAGTGCAAGACTCTGCTAAATTCATTTGGGTGTTAGATAGACCATTAAATGGCAAGCGAGCATTCTCACAGCATAACCACAGTTTCTGCACACAATGTTCTGTGACAGTCAGTATGACTTGCTGTGTCGTCCTACAATGCTCGAACAACATGTGGATTGCCTGCAGCATCAAAAACCCTTAACTGGGCAGTCAACAAGGCAGTGTGCTCAGATCTTGACACTGCAGAAGTGACTGAGGAGACAGCAGATATAGCTTCACGAGATGGAGCATCCGCAGACCCTCGGTCTTTGTCATTGGCACGGCTTTGATCAAAATGCAATAGGGTGTGGTATTTACTATTACACTTGTGACACAACAAAGCTGAGAGACAGATTTTTGCTTGGTATGTTTTACCAAGACTGCTGAAGCTAACTTTCTGTTCTTTCACAATTATGAAAATATCTTGTGGGATCAACTGATGATAATCTGAACACTTGTACAGAAGATGAGATGCATTATACACACAACAAGACTTAGATGTACGAACACGCTGAAGTGAACGATGCTTGGGTTGAATTAAAGGTTTCTGTTTAGAAGACTGTGGTTCAGAAGCTTTGCTACAAGATGCATTGACTACCTCCTGGGTCCTATAATGTTTCTCAAGAAATGCACACAATGCATCAAAGCTAGGAAACTCTTGACGTAAAATCATCTCTCGCTCTACCTGTAACTTTCGATCAAGATGATTACTCAAAATAAGGAGAAGGAACATATCCCAGTGGTTTACCGGGGCCCCAAATGCCGAAAGTGCTGCTAAGTTTCGAGATACGAAAGTCAATAATTTATATGTGACCTTGGTGAGTCTACTGTGGCCGTAAGCGCTTGCAATATGTCTTCAACATGTGCTGTTACAATCAGACACTTGTTCGCACAGCGATCCGTGAGCAAATTCCTGGCAACTACAAAATTAACCTCTGACAAGGACAGCGAGTGGATCATTCCCAATGGTTCACCAAGTGCCCTCTTCAAGTACATACACTATCTTTTCAACAGTTGACAGAGTTGGATTGTCAGAGACAAACGTCACAAACAGACTAAAGAAATTAAACCACTGATATGAGCTACCATGGAAATTGAGAAGCATTATTATTGTAAAACAATGTTCAACTTAAGGACTTTTGCTGCATCATCCACAGCCTCAGCAGATACTTCAGGCTTGTTGTCCATGGCCTAGACTGCGGCCATGACCATGTCGTATTGCTCCTCAAAGGTGGCCATATGCTACACATGTTGTTCATAATTAAAGTCTAAGCTCTCTTCTGACGAACCTTCCACAAAAATGTAACCACATCGTACAATTTCTTAATGTTGGCCACTGCCTTTGCAAGGTCACACACAAGCTTAACTCACCCTTCAGCTACACGAAGCTGCAAGGTCGCTGCTAAAGTGTCCGTCATGGTGAGTGGCACAAATATACTCGTCAACAAACCACAAACAAGTAGTAGCATCACACTTACACAAAAAATAATTTCCCGTATCCATTACTGCATGTCGGACACTGTAAAATGCTTGTAGATAAAACTGAAGACGACACAAGTTTGACCATGTGCTTCGAACAAAGGCAGGTTAGGTTACAAAATACTGGTCGATCACAACAGCAAAACAATCAAAAACATTACTTAAAGACAATTTAAAAAAAAGTAACATGTTTTTACGTCACAATCAGCAAAGAAAAATTGACTGTTTTCACCAAAAGTTCAATCCACCACGCGGTAGCATATAGCAAACAAAGCACGCATGATGTAAAATTAATTACCGAAACTTAAATAAAATGTGTGAACACAGGAAAAATCCAGCGCAGTGGACCAAAAATGATATTACAAACAAAAACTGTGCACTGTAAACCAAACAATATGTAGCAATGCAAAACAAAAACACTGATTAGCAATTAGCAGTGAGGCTGCCCGATAGCACTACTCACCGCCATGATGGTTCACAAACAACTGACTGGCTTCTTGCTGCCAGCCCAGGGTTGTCAACTCTTAGCATGCAGCACTGGACAAAGTGCTGCAAACTGCAATTCCAGTGATGGCAATGGGGGAAGTTCAAATTAAGAATGTGTCCAGCACACACGAGAGCAAGTCACTGATATACCAATGTATTTAACACCCACAAAAATATATAATTTTGTAATTACATATTTACAAGTCCAAAGAGGAGGCATTAGTCAACAGGTGTGTTTGTTAAGTAGAGCTTGCAGAGACATTGTTAAGTGGCTTTCCATTCAGCATGTGTTGATGTAGTCTAATTAGGATGAGTGTTGAAATTAAAACAGAAAATGTATGATTCATCTCTGCATAAGGAGAAATAGGTTCTTGTTTATTTAAACAGATGGAAATAGAACTATACTCCATTCACAGTTACTTCCAACTTTCTGACGCTCTGCTAAAGACATTCAGGATATTCCTCTGCTTTTCCCATATGCAGACAAAGCTTAATCAGGTCTAGAAAAATATACTGAAGGGACAACGCACCCCACTTTTGACTTACTTTAACAATACTTTCCAAAAGAACTACACATAACTAGACAATAACAATACACCTATTTTTCCCTGTTTTATGCATATTAATTATAAATGAAATAAATATATTTTATACATTAAAAATGATTAAATGTTTTAAACAAAAAAATATAACATACTCTTATGCTAAAAGAAGTATAAAACGTCTGTGATACAAGGCATATTTAGGAATCAACCAAACACAAATAAATTGGGTGAATTTTCATAAGTTTGACATGTGACGGTCTCGGGACTGGAGCGTGTCCACGTCTCAGTAATTGTATGTTTCTTAGTTCTAAGCTAGACCAGTCTCACAGGTGTGGGGGGGACAGAACTTACTGTGGCACGGTCTGTAAAATCTGGCGCTTGGCCTTAATGGTGCCTTTGTATAAAGTCGGCCGAGTAGGCTGCCGGCATCGCACAAAGTCTAGATGTGCTAGTATTGGCTTGTTAGTGACAGTTGTTGGCGGAGCTGCTGGCTTACCTCCCACTGCTGGGCAATGGGTGCTCGTAGGTGTAGGTCCGGTGTCGGGTCTCCTGAACTGACTGGTTGGTGGCCACGGCATCTGCTGGACTGATCAACGGATCGGCGTACTCGGCTGTGGCTGGTGAGTTTCCGGCCCACTGGTGCTGGTTGGAATGCAGGTTCTTCGTCGTCAGATGGCTTGATGCCTAGTTCCAGTGGTAGGCATAAGCGGAGGAACTCGATGACTGGGTGTGCAACTCCAGGGAGTTTCACCAGCGGTCCATACAAGTGACTGGGAGGAACTATGAGGTGAGGCCTCAACAGTTGGTGGGCGGCACAAACTCATTCCTGGGGAGTGAGGTAGATGAAGGCTGGGACAGGTTGTTTAAGCAGTGCTTGCTCATCAGTTAGAGCAGCAGCTGCCTTCCTGTCGCTCCATTTACTATCCCTCCTGTGGGTGAACTGCCTTTACCAGGGATGAGGTGCTACGGTTCACATCCGTAACAGGGTGGCAGGCAATGATTTCCCGAGCTAAAGTATATTTCAGAAGAGTTATATCCTTCCTTGTCAAACCTGGCACTCTCTTTGGCAAGTTTATAAACTGTGGCTGGAATGGGTTAGCGATCATAGCCTCTTCGCTGTGTATCTTGCTACTGGTAACCGCTCTATCGTACGTGTGCAACAGGTAAATTTACGTGTGTGGCCCACAGTATAAGTGGCTGTCTAATGGCTTTGTGTTGATGTACGTCAAGTCCTTTTCTTAGGGAGCAGGCTGCAGTCCTAAACTAAGTTCGGTAAAAACAGTATCAAATCCGCGGTTCCCTGCCTCTCAGTATTGGGATAACACTTACAGGGGATGACTAAACACAATTCACAAAAGAAAGAGCAGACAGTGGTTAAACTGGATTAGGGTTTTATTGTATCCAGAATAAAACACGGTGACTCGTACTCTGCTACCGATAAACTCTCTGACGGTTAGCAAAAACAGGTGAAGGGGCCTGTTGGCTTCAAGAGGCTTGCCTAAAGGATGAGCTAGAAGAGCACAGAGCAAAAAATTAGGTAACAGAGATAACAACTAAATTCTAACTGAAGCTGGGGGTTAAGGGGTGTGAGTTTGATGGCAAGTGTCAAGTGTAAGGGGAGAAAATGATGACACTTCTGAGGCTGCAACGCGTGCTTGAAGAAGTCCGTCATTTGTAGCTGAAGATCAACTGTTGGTCTCTCATGATGAGAGCAGACAAGAGCAGACTGAGCAGAGGGCTCCAGCACATGAGGTGGTGGAGCGAGCTGTTGAATAACAACTGCCGTTCTGCAGCGGTACAGGGACATCTGTTCTCCTGCACTGGGGTGTGTCTGGTGCCTCCAGGCTTTGAACAGCTTCAAGGGGGGTGGCTCCTCCCTAATAGGCAGAACCGTACTCCGCTATCATCTCTTGGGGTGACTGGAAGGCGGCCTTCCTGTTGTGTAGGTTGCATCAGTTGTGCGAGCTGGGCAACTTTGCTGGCGTGGTTCACTGGTATTTTCCCATTTCAAAGGGTTTTATTTAAGGCGTGGCTAATTTAATATATTCTGCCTTCAGGTGCATTATGGTTTCCAGGCATCTAGCTTGTTATAGGAGACGTAATTTTGACTTGGGTAGCTGCCATTCAGGGTTGTATCACTTGTAGGACACATTGCGTGCACGTAATGATATGTAGTTACAGCAAAAAATAAATGGTATATATGCACATCACATGTCAGGTTTGATACAAAAAAATATGAAGAAACCATGAATAGACTACATCAGTATCTAGTCAGTAATAATAATTGCCACACTTGTAAATGAATACTTGGAAAAGAAGAAGGTTTTGTTTCATTTGGCGGCAAAAGATACATTTAAAAAAAAATGCATCAACACTTGTGCAGAGAAACATGATACAGCAGGAAAAAATATAAATGAAAACTTAACATGGATCTGAAGATTTGAGTTGGCATCACAAAGGAAAGCATTACATCTTTGTGCAGGAAATGAAACTTTAAACCTTATGACAGTAGTCTAGAAAAAAGTTATAAGTAACCCCACCCTTTACCAAGACAATGGGGCCACAATATAATACAAACTTGTTCTGCAATAATGAAGTGCTCACCAGTGTTGGCATTCCACACTTTGAGGACGTAGTCACTGGATGCGGTAGTAACCCACCTGTCACTTGCATCCCAGCTGACCATTGACACTTTCAGCTTCACCTTGGTGTCCTCCTCTGAGTCATTTGAGCTGCAAAGGCCATTGTTTGTTATTAAATTACACTACTTAAAATAAATATGAATTTAGTTTCTAGTTATTAAGATTCTTAGACAATGAGATAGAAAATAAATTTAAATAGTAATGGGTTAAACTCTGTTCACGATAAAGTGAGCACTTTTGAAATCAACCTTCGAAAAATGCCACTACCCCTACCTGCATATATTTTGATGCATGCCGATGTTTTAGCCTTAGGCCTATCACAATATATCATGTTGCTGTACCATAGAGTGTTCTTTATTTGAAGCTGACAAGTGGCTTGTGTTTTAATTAATGACTTGATAAACAAACAAGCTGCATTTGTTAAGTTAACATCTTGATTAAAGGCCAGAACTTGATTTCACCTGGTGTACATTAAAAATTTGTGGGCAGATAACGCCCGTTGACATTCATTAGATAATTGTAGCTATTCCCCGGTCCTCTTACCATTTTCATCCACAGAGAATGGTTATGCTAATATCCCAGCCAGGCCTCTCAGTCTCAGATACACCTAGGCCCCCACCCTAACAGCTGATATAGCTACAGCCATCAGCAGCAAGTCTTTGTGGTGCCCAACGAGAAGCTCAAAGTACAATACACATCACAAATTCATTGCAGCATACACTTATAACTAATTTATAACTTATACCTCAAAAAAATGTAACATCAAAAGTTAGCTTTACAAACCTCGAATTCTGTGAATCTAAAAATAGATGTTACATCACAAATTAGTGTCCTTGTCATAACCTGTACCATGCTGGTGCAGAAGTGATAGGAAATTATTTTATTCCTACTTTTCCCCCTTTACAAAACTTTTGTAAATAGGTATTAATATTAATATATGAGTATATAAATGTGTGTATGTATGAAAAGTGTATGTACATGTGTATGTTAGTATGTGTGTAATGTTGGATGTATTTCCTAAGGAAGCTCTCTATCCTTTTGCTATAATAATCATAAGAGTTTGTTGCAGATGTTAGTGTGTTAGTATCATGATTGCATTATTTAATTTTTTTTTTCAAATATAAATAAAATAAAATAAAATAAAAATTTAAAAACACAAACAAATTTATTTAGAACCTATGGATTAAATATAACTTCTACATGACAAATAAGACGCATATCACCAGTAGTACAAACTAATTTCCGAAAAATCCAAACTTGATCTCCAATTTAAAAAAATAATTTTCTTCGTCAAAAACCAAACAGGAGTCGAGTGCATACTAATCACAGCAGTCTGTTTACTAACAGTTTCATGAACAGGTACAGTCTTCCAACCAATTATATCATGTGCATCAATGTCATTTAAATCCTTCGCTGTAGGCTCCTTTGCATTATACGGTTTCCTGAAGAAACAAAAATGTAACAATCCATTACCAGGTTTAGAGTAATTCCTTGTAGACCAAAACAAAATAACAATGAAATTTCAGAAAAATCTAAACTTGAATTCTAATTTCAAACTTAATTTTCTTCCTTAAAAACAAAATAGGAGTAGAGTGCATACTAATCATAACAGTCTGATTACCAATGGTTTCATGAACAGGTACAGTCTTCAAACAAATCATATCACTTGCATCAATGACGCTTAACACCTTTACAACTTTAACACAACTCACCGCTCTGTCCACATCTCTTTATAGGGCCGGATGAAAGGAGCAAGAGGTTCAGTTCCTGCCTGTGCGGCTGCGAATAATCAGAAGTTAAGTACACATTAGGGATCCATGGTACCGGCTCTGCTTTTGTGAGACATTAGTTTGCACACCTATTCTGTACACCCAGAAGAGAGGTAGACAGAGAAAGTTAAGAAGGGTAGCTTACGCCTCTGAAACTAGCTTGCATTGCAACCCTAATCCTCCAGCTGCACTTTGCATTTCCCCCACGCAGGACAGATTTCATAGTGCCTGCATTACTGAGAGGCCTCACCCTTCAGCCCTCCCCCAACATTTATTTCCCCCACTGATCAAGATTCCTTGGAAGCCTCACCCAGTAGTAGAGGCAATACTATGGGGAGAAGAGCCGCCTCTGGGCCCAGCCTGCTCTTGGTTAGGGGCCAACCAGCAGACAACCGAACACCCAGCAGTTGCAGACAATGGTACCGCAACAGCACTTCATGTCTCAAGGAGAAAGTCGGCGACCAGCAGACTGCCAGTCACCTTGAGCAGATACTTTGGAGGATCGTCCAAACTACAGGAATACCAGTGATAACAACGCCAGCCTGTTTACAGGATTGTGGCAGCGGCTGTTGACTTTGTGCCGACAAGACAGGCCAAAATACCAGTCTTCTATACCTGCCAGGTACCTCACAAACATTAAGACCTCCCTCTCACCCATATGTTTCTCATGATTCTGGCATCACTGTTAAAACTGTCTAATTGACTATGACTAAAGTCTCATTTCTTAAAACTTACCTGACTAAGTTTTGTGTGCACTTAACCTCCCAAGTCGTTGGTTAAAAATTTATGTGAATAGTCCTAACCATCAAAACCCTCTACAGTCTGACATTCGTCAAACTAATCAACAATTCCACTGAGATGTAGTAGCAAAAGTCATCTCCAGGCAAGACCCTGAAGCTGGAGATAATCACTTAATCCGGACGGCAAATAAACAGAACCCGGGCAAGTAGTTCTCAGATGAACGTAGTACTTAAAATTTGAAATAAACTTGAATGAAAATGCTGAAAGAAGATGTTGAAATACTTCAATAGTGAAATACAAAAATATTGTAGATGCGCAATTATTAGAAGCTTGAAATTATGAATACCAAAATATTAGACCCTTTGAAACACAAGAGAAATAAAGTCCGGAAGAATTAATTAACTGTCCCAGAATCAATAAAAGACAGCACGAACAACCACAGAAAAGTACTGATGATAAGTACTCACCACTCATGAAGGTGAGAGATGTAACTGCTAATATGTTGAACATAAAAAAAAAAAAATTATTTCCTGAATTTTATACTATATGATGCAAAGGTAAACTACAAAATTTAAGCGTGAGAAAACTAAGTTCCCGCTGAAATCTCTCCACACATGGCAGCACACGCCAAACACGTCATGGTGAATTCAAGTCAGTGCAAAGAGCGTACAAAAATGGTTGGTGGCGGTGGAAGAATACATACATACATATTGCACGTGGGCCCATAGGTTACAAAATTTAATTTGTGAGTCGTTCCTAGACAGCGCTGGGGGTACCGAAAACGGTCCACAACTACAGACAACTATTCTGCATTAAGAAATACTTGCGTTGCACTTCTGGCAACTAGCGCGGACAAGGTACAGCGAAAAGTGTCCCACACTACAGGAATGCAAGTGTTACAGCACACAAACAGTTGAAAACTTAGCTGTCTGCAGCAAGCAACCAGCTTCCAGCAAAGCTTAGAACTGAAGTTAACTCTGTACTACTACCAATGCATGACTGAAATAAAAAAATCCTGAAATAATACAACTGCCCTAAAATGGAAATAAATCACCACTGGCCTGAACTTGATGAGCAACGGGCTACATCATTCTCTCCTCTAGCCTCATCAGAGATGCGGTCCCTCCTAAGAAGAGCTGTTACGCCGTACAAACCACACCATACCTCTAAGCCAGGGTTAGCTTGTACAAGTGTTGCTGCCTACTGCGCTGCAAACCGATTCACATCACATCGCCAATTTTTACACCTCCAACCTTCTGCAGTGAGACGGGAACTCGCCACCAGTTCCGGTCGCTTTCGGCAATCTCCACCATCTTACTCCTGCTGCTCTCTCTACATCTCTTCTCTCTGTGTTTTCTATCTATCCCCCGCCGCCCCCTTTGCAAAGCCCACGATGGCCCTGTGCGCCGCGTATAAATACGACTCGCAGTCCTCAGTTCAAGGCTTTCCGTGCCAGTTCATTTACAAAACGTCACACTGCCTGAGAGCCATCGGAAACCGTGTCCACCTTCGTGCCTCAAAGCTAACCTGCAGTTGACTCGAGTATGAGTACCGCTGACTTGGGGGTCGCCCTCACCCACCATGTTGTCACGTCTTCCGAGACTAGGTCAATTACTGGTTGGCAACTTAGAATCAGACCTTCGGGCCCTAGTCAGGGTACAGGTTGGTTTATGTGTGTTTGATTGAGCAATCAATAAAACAGTCATAAATGTGACTTGGTCGACACGGGCATAAATGCGACATTTGACTCTTCTGCCATTCTATTCTTTCTACACCTTGCTCCCACTATTTCCTGTTTCGTCACCACTCCTAGCAAGACGCTTAGAAAGTAGAGAGCTGAAATGCCATCCTCAACCTCACCTTTTGGGAGCTGTATCAAAGTGCAGCTTAGGAAGCTTGTCTTCCTAAGCAACACAGAGCAGTTGTCACTTGGACTATTGCCCCTCCAGTAAGTGCCTGGTCCGCCAGCAATGTCTCACTTGCCAGGTCACCTGCTTGGAAACGATAGGACAACCCCTGAAGAGCTCCATTCTAAATGACACCTGGGTCCGCAAGTGACATCTTGCTCGCCAGGGAGCCACAGAAGCAGTCGCCACTATGTCTGCTATTGTAACTCTCAGTTTGGCACTTGAGTCTGCCAGCAACATCCTGCTTGCCAAACCACTAGACTGAAGGCCAGTAGATCAGGTCACCTACCCTACATCACAGCCAGTACCCTACTCTCCAACAGGCCGTGTCTACTCCCTTTACTGGCTACCCAGTATCTGCCTCTCTGATCTATCACCCCCACCCCCCTTCCAATAAGCCATAGGTACCATAGGGCTGCATGGGGTAAAGCTGCCAAGCAGGGGAGAGCTCAGACTGGACTTCTGAAGAGAACTGGTTCAGGTGTAAACCAGGTATGCACCTGGGAGGAGGAGGCTGCACATCAGAGAGGGCCTGCATCCAGCTCGTCCAGCTCAACCATGAACCTTTTGCTCGGCCTGCCAACGTCACAAAAGTTCTTATGTAAAATATCAATACATTGAGTATGCACAAATGTATTGCGCTGTCCTTTTGGTGTGATTTTCTAGATGCGGAGGAATATCCTGAAAGTACAACATTAGCAGGGCTTCAGACAAGCTGGAAATAATAGTGAATGTACTATACCTATTAGACTAACCATTAATTTTTTACATGGATACCTAAGCCCGCACAGAATATTCAAAAAACATAATTTATATGACCTTCATAAATGAATAATAAATGCTGGACCATAAAAATGTAGAACTACATAAATAGAACTGACTATAAATACTTTAGAAATATAAACTGCACATTAAACCTACCCTGGTAGCTTGGTTGACATGACAAGCTGGAGGGACTTCCATTGCTGACGTTCATAGTGCCACACATTGGCTGTGCCATCTTTGCTGCCAGAGATGAAGCGCAGGCTGTGGTGAGCCCACTGTATACTGTCCACACGGTCCCCATGTGCCTCGTGCTCGAGAATACGGTGAGGTCCATCATCTCCCACCATTGAGTACACTCTGCAGGCAGCACAGATCATATCCTTCAAAGTACTTATCCATGAGAATACACTAAGCACAGATACACTGAGTATCTTAAAATTGAGTCATCACAAATAATAAAGGAAAACTGAAATAAGGAAAATATAATTTTTAAAATACAATGTTAGTACTGTTCACTGTACATACTTTTTACTATACTAATGCATGTATATACAGGATGAGTATAAAAGAATACCCCAAATTTGAAGGTCTATAATATCACAACCATAAAACCTACAACTGTGGTTGACCAATAAAATGAACCGTGGACTCGTGAAGTTTGTTTACCACATCTTCATAAATATTCAGTGTAACCACCACAAGCACCCCAAACGACATCTACGTGATACTCAAACTCGTTCAACGCTCTTGTCAGCATGTCCGGTGTTACGGATTGAATGACGTCCGTAACTCCCGGAGGTGAGGGGGAAGCAAGCTCGCATTCAACACGTCAATGTGAAGGGGAGGTTTGTTCTTTCCTTTATGTGCCGAGAGATGGTATTGGGAGCATCCGCCATCGTTGTGTGTTAATCCGCATCACGATGGCGACGGAACAACAGAAGACGTTCTGTGTTAATCAGATTGCTAAATATAAATCATTTATGACTGTTCAACATGAATTCCATCACAAATGTGGACATCGTACTCCTGATAGGTGGAGTATCATATGCTGGTCTCGTCAGTTCCGTGACACAGGGTGCTTTTGCATAAAAGTTCAGGGCCGTGTGTGTCCGAAAAGAACGTGCAATGGTTTCAGCAAGTGTTCGTTCGCAGTCCTAGAAAATAAACTCGACAAGTCAGCCGGGAAATGCAAATCCCTCAATCGACGGTATGGACAGTGTTGCAAAAATGATTGTTGTACAAACCATACATTTTACAGCATGTACAGACTCTTACTGAAAGGGATAAAGAATTGAGACCAGATTTCTGCATGTTCGTTCTTGCCCAGAACGAGGTAGATGATGCCATTATGTCTAAGCTAGTTTTTAGCGATGAAGCAACGTTCCATGCAAATGGTAAGGTGAATCAGCACAGAATGCGGATATGGGGTCAGGAGCATTCACATAAAACCACCAAACACGCGCATGCTTCCCCCAAAGTGAAAGTGTTTTGCGCAGTATTCAAAGACACAGTTTTCAGCCCTCTCTTTTTCCACAAACCCACTGTTACTTGAATCCCTTATTTGGACATGCTTACAGAGTGATTGTTTCCTCAGTTAGAAGAGGTGGCCGGGGACTTCATTTTCTAGCAGGATGGTGCACCACCCCATTGGCAACTAGCTATTTGAGGATACCTGAACAATACGTTGCAGCAATGCTAGATTGGTCTAAGAGCAACTGGTGACCAGGCTCTTCATAACTGGCTTCCAAGAAACCTACATCTTACCCTGTGCAATTTTTTCTATGGGGGTACATAAACGATCAAGTATTTCGTCCACCATTGCCGGCTAACCTTGACATCAAAACAAGAATTACGGACGCCATTCAAACCGTAACACAGGACATGCTGACAAGTGTGTGAAATAGGTTTGAGTATCACATAGAGGTCGTTTGGGCTGCTCCTGGTGGTCACATTGAGAATTTATGAAGATATGGTAAACCAAGTTAATGGTTACACAGTTCATTTGATTGGTCAACCAGTAGTTGTAGGTTGTTTGGTTTTGATATTATAGACCTTCAAAGTTGGGGTATTATTTTATACTCATCCTGTGTGTGTATATATATATTAACACACACATGCACACAACAGACACACACATTATATATATATATATATATATATATATATATATATAACACAGTTGTTTGCTTACTACAAGGCTATGCAGCTATACAGTACGAGCTGTTTAATCACAGGAAATCATAGTGAACTGACTCAATTAAAATTACCCTATTTTAAAATTATTATAATCATGAGATTTGCAATTTTTTTTAAAGTTACACTAGATAAATAAACAAGCCTCTAATTTGGCATATAAAAACTTTCTAAAGCTCTGAGCACTTCTTCATTATTAATACCAATTATAATATGTATATGCGGTGTTTTAATGAACACATTAAGATTAAGTTTGACCATTTGAATTAGTTTATAAAATTAAAATCATTATATATACATGCACGCGCGCACGCACACACACACACACACACACACACACACACACACACACACATGCACACACACACACACACACACTTGAAAACCAAAGTATTAGATATGTAGATTGTTCAGCATTAAAATAAACTTGTGTGGCACACACACCTGACATGATGATCTGCACTACCAGCAGCTAGGAATACCCCTCCCGGGCTGAATGCTGCACATATCATCTGTGCCTGGCCAGGACGCATGCGTTCATTGTACTGAGTAGGCTTTGACCTGAGAGATTCACAAATGTCATTAAGAAATGTCCTCATTCAAATGAAGCTATTTGTACATAGAATAAATAATTAAATTAGGTAGACCAAAAATTAATCTTTCAATAAACAGTCATATTACTATGCAAATAATTAAGCAATCTTAAACCAATTTGTAATATAAACAATCTTAAACCAATTTGTAATATTTTGGTGGAAAAATCTTTCAACATCTATTTAGAATCCGTAAAATGACTATGCAGAACAGTTAACAACAATATATTTTGATTTTGTAACATTGTGATATACAGACCACAAGTGTAGGTAATGGACAAGAAGACTGTATGCATTGCATATGTTACTTATTGTGACCCCTTTACAGAGTTGGAATTTCCACCTGTCAAAAACTGCTCTTTGGTAATGAGACAGATTACACCTACATGAGAATCAAAACTCATGTTACAATATTCCAAGGATGCTGGCAGACTAGACCAATATAAATGCCAACCTGAATAACCTTAAGCTGGCAAAGCACCACGTAAAACGATTACAGTATGTAGTATAAGAAAGTAATAAACAAAGAGTATAACAATAAAAGAAAATGTAGAGGTGATATCAGTTGATAGCACACTCATAAGGGACTTCTCAAATAACACAGGTTACTAAAAATTAAAAAATTCCTGAAGGATGCTAAGATACCTTTTTATGGTTTCTAACCTGTAAAAACTAGCATAATTTTAAGTGCAGACCCTCTCAAAATATTTGAGTATTACCTTATACAGTAGAGTCTCGTTATAGTGAGATGTCACTCGCCCTTAACAGCTCCACATGACAGCCTCAAACGAAATACCCATATTTACTGGCATAACACTTGCACCTATTTTATAGGATTTTAGTGCAAAACATTACGGTGCGTGAATTTTGCAAGGAATCGCTAAGACATGTGCATGTAAACATTAAAATGGGGTCTACTGTAGGTATTCCCTCGCAACCGCAGGGGATACATTTTTAAAAAATGCAGAACTTCATTTATTGATAATAGATATGAAGATGCATATTCAAAATTAAATCACTCATGTGCTGGGGCTAACAGCGAAAACATTGTTGTGTGCACGTAGCTGGGCGAGCGCCTAGATCCTTTGCAGCGTGGCCGGGCTCGGCTGCTTGCCACTGTCGCTCGGCCCTAGATCCTCGGGCGGGGCAGCTATTGGTCGGTCGGTCGGTCCGTAGCTACACAATTATTCTGGCTGGGCGGCGGCCGGCTGCCACCCGCCACTACAGGTCTGATTCACTTAGTAACAGCGCCCGGTATTGGGAAAACATGACATGCACGTTAAACTCAGAAACAACAAATTTTCAATCCGCTTCTCTATTGCCGTATTCTTCTGCATACGCAATTACCTGAAGTTTAAATGCAGCAGTTTGACTGGCATATTTACCCATTATGCATTCATACTAAACCAAAATTAATATAAATGTAAACTATTCCCTTCGCATTAAAAAAACCACCCGCATACAAATAAACTCAGTGACTGATTGAATTTACATGTTTGCAGCGCAAGCGCAGCAGCCAGAAATCGATAAGGGGACCAACAACCTTTAAGTGGTGTTAACCTGACGTAGTCGAACAAAGCGCGCGCCACAGGCTTAAATGAAATTTGTTTTCATTTAACAACAATGTTCGACCCACATATGCCAAGTTATTTGAAGCCAAACACAATTAACACCACAATGACCGTGAACGACTACGGAAAAGCAGAACTGGTTCATGAAAACAGTGTCAAGGTAAAAAGGGTGGGATTTTATTTATAGAACAATGCGCATGGGGAGAGCGGCAAAAGGTACTTATGGAAATGAGGTGTCGGACGAGGGAGTGGAGTTACGGCATACAGATAACAAAAGCGTGCTTCATACGGTCACGAGTCCTGCCACAAGCCTGCTTCACACGATCACGTCGCAGTTTCAACTCGTAAAATTACAATTTTTCATGGAATATTTATGCAAAAGTTTTGACGGTTCCTCAAAAAGACCTTGTTATACCCGTGTTCTCATAGTTACCCTCCCCGCTACAATGGGATTCTATTGTAATATGATTTGTTGCACACTCACTGCTTTGCATGGTGCACGGGTGAGTGGAAGAGAAGAAAAGAGTTGCTATACGATAGTAATGGTGGACGGCCAGGCAATGATGGGTTTCGAATTACAGATGTGCGCCACGGACTCTAGTCATATTGTTTTCGGCTGATATCTGAACATTGCTGTGGATTACTGACCTTGTTATCTCAGCGTGTCTTGAGGTGTGTTGAACTTTCCAGATGGTAAGGCGCGACACTATAAAATTGTGGCAGGCCTCTGGGCCGCAAGTTTGAGTTGGATTTAATGAATGAATGAGTGGCTGAGTTCTGAAAGATAGAAGAACAAGCAGCGAGCAGCGAAAGCGAAGTCTGTGACTGCAGGATTTTAGCAGTGGTGGAGTGTCCTACTAGCAGACTGGACTATTGGACTAGATGCGTGAGTGAAAGACATTTTAAATGATGGCAACAAATAGACTGAACACATGTTAATAATGAGTATGAGTTGATTATAACCAACAAAGGACAAGACTAGCCCATCCCTGTGGAGAGTGAGAGCATGTCTCCCTCTACTAGTCACCATTGCAGACAGTCTAACTGACATCCTTGAGCTTGAGACGGAAGATATTCCTTACGCTGGAGACCAGGTTTACCGGGCAGAAGAATAGTATTCCGCTCATATTTTGCTATCTAGCAGCCTGAAATGGAAGTGAGTTCTCTCTGGATAAATTCAATTTTTCTCTCAGTCTAGTCAACTCAGAGGGATGGTGGGACCGGAAGATGCTATCCTGGCAATATAAATTTTCCAATCTACCTACTTCCGCAAAGAGCGCCACTCTATGCACTGTGACATGGCATGTCACCCCCTTCGTATTGAACATGACATTCTTCCTAAGCTGGGGTGGGGTGAAGGTCATTCACAAAACAGATGGCGTCTAAACGGTCTCATATCCTGTCCGCTACAAAAACAGAATAAAATAGGAAACACTCACTGTCTCGCTCAGACGCCAGTAGCTAACCCTATCTTGCTCTCTCACTTCAGGAATACGAAAGGGAAGGATAACCGAGTATCCAGCTGGTATCAGGAGGCGCTTTGTAGTTTTTTTGTTAACTCTTACAATTACAATGCATGTTTTCTTGTTTGCATTCGTTTTTATTCTATCGGAGACCTGGCAGTGTGTCTCCCGGGCCTCTTTTATTAGAGTGTGTATTCACCAATTACTTTTACAAGGTGCCTCACTGCAAACACGTGATCTGCACATGAAAAATACGACTGGAAGGAAACATCATTTGACAAGACTATCCTACGGTAAATTTTGTCACTCTTTTTACACTTCATTCTTTCTTTATTCTGCGACACTGCTGTGGCCGGCTACACGGAAGTGTTTCGAGATTACCTGGTGTCGCACAGCAGGCAATATTTATGTCTTTGCTACTAGCAAACTAGAGGTTTTCAGCGAGTTGAGTACTTCCTGACTCATCTCACTGCTATTAGGGTATCAGTAGAGTGAAGTGGCAAGAATATATACAAACACAAATGCATTCACCACTATAAAAAAAGAGAGAAAAGTAGAAGAGAAAAGCACTTACGACCCTTCAAAATCAATACAACTCAGAACTTTCTCTGATCTTATTGCAGCTTTATAAAGTCCACTGCTGCTTGCTTAAAATTGTTACATATATTTTAGCAAAATAGATTACTTTACCGTAATCTGCAAATATGACGTTAAAAACAATAATTTAATTCTTTCAGATGTCTCTTTCTTCTTACAACCTGCTCTCGCAGCTTCAGTCTTTTATTGCTTGTTTCAAGACTACCTACACATCTTGAAAACATTTAACAAAATGGCAACAATTAGAAAAGCTATCACAAACATATTTACAGAGCTCCACGACTTTAACAAACTAAGGTGTGTTGAATTTTAATGTCAAACGATATGCAACCTGTTAATAAAATTTGTCGTTTGAGAGCTCATATTCATTCATCGTAGCACTAACTCAACATGTGTCTTTAAGAATTCACTGGCTATTCTGACTAACAGCAACGGATCACGTATCAACTGGGTTAGCATTGTGCTGACATATACTTCCCAACAATATGCAGCACTGATGTAGCTAACTAGCTAATAGTGACACGACATAGGTGTCTGTCGACACTTTGCTGCTACGGCGCACCCCGTTTCCTAGGACGTGTGTTCAGGGGCAGGTTCACTGGAACCTGGCAGGTGGTCTCCGTGGAATCTCTCGGTACCACCCCAGCATGACTTGGGCATGGCAGGTACAGGGTGGCTGGACTCTGTGCTGTTGTCTGAGCTGGATTCTATGTTGCCATCTGGCTGTGGGATACTGGCAGTGTCCACTACTGGCTGAATGGATGCGCTGCTTGCCCCAGGTGGCAGCGCTTGGGAAATCTGGCCTGGAGATATAGCTCGGTCCCCACAGCGGTAGGCCGAGACAACTGGATAGTGGGCTGCTGCTGTCTAGCCCCCCCAACTGATGTTAGGTCGTTGTCGACGTTGTGGGTGGCAACTCTCTCTGGCCTGGAACTGGTGATCTCAAAGGCTGACTGGGTTGCGGCTGGTGCTCCGGACGTTCCTTCAGACTGAAGGTGAAACACCTTGGAACTGGAAACTGCATCTACCATTTCCTCTGAAACGTGGCTGCTGTGGGGCCTCTGGCTGACTCTCCTTCACATCTGTGATGGGTCTCCAGTGTCTCGATCTCAGAAATGTCGGATGAAAACAGTTCACTGGTCCAACACAAGGAATAACTACAATTGAATCAATAGGAAAATTCCTGGAAGAGTTAACCTCGCCTTCATCCTGTATATGTATATAATCTTGGTACTAGAAAATGGCTGCCTCCGCATTGAGTGTTGACTGCATAGCGAAGGTGGCAAACACGATCAACGATGACCATGGCCGCTGAGGTGAGCTGGTCTGATGCAGGCGACTAGACCTCATGGACTCTGGTTGCTCGGAGTGCTGCCTGCATACCGGTAGGTGGTTGCGATGAAGGATCAGCTACGATGACGTCCATCATCAAAGGTTCCTTGCTGGTTGTGCTCACATGAGCTGTGGTTGTAGGTGCAGTCTGTTGTTATGCAGACTCCAATGGAGCTGGTAGTCGAACGGTACTGGCTGATGGCTCGTACTCCGATCTGTGGATCTTCTTCAAGAAATCTCCGTAGAGCTCGGGGTACACTTCCCTGGATAGTGCGCAAACTTTTGGCAGAAAACTGAAGGAGTGGATGGTATAGTCCTTCTGTAGGTTTTACTCTTCCTAGGTACCCCACCCACCCTAACAAATACCGAGCAATCGCTCACCGATACATGTCGCTCTCTCTTGTTCGCCCTGGCAGATGAAGAAATCCGTTCTTCCGGGTAAGTAGCCGTCGAGGCTTCTTCCTTGGCATCATACGCTGTCTCGCAAAGTAACGATGACTGAGTATACTGAGCAGTGTCAACTTTGGACTCACGAAGTAGCCTCCTATGGTGTCTGATGCGCTGGGCTTTACTCCTTGTCTTCTGTGTCAATTTGCTTGGGGCTAGTTCGTCTCCCTTGATTTTAATCTAGAGGTGTTGCAGTAACTTTGGGGGCCTTCTCAGTGCAGGCAGTTGTTTGTCGTTGGAGTTGACTATGGTTTCGCCTTGCTGAGGGGCTCTCTTCTGGTTTGACCCAACTGTGGTGGTTCGCGGCGTATGAGTGGCGTCCCCTGTTTCCGTTGGCGCGTGACTCTTGGCGGCCCGCCGCGAACAATCATGAGTGTAGTGTTTCTGGGATAAAACTAGTATCTGGTCAGGCAGGACGCAGGGTGTTCTGCACCGGGAAGGGGCGGGTGCGACCTTGTCTGCTTCCTTTCTCTCCTCTTCCACTTGTCTGGCATAGCGGAGAAGTGAGGTGGTTGGCTGTCAATCAACAGGGTTGGCAGTGGAGCAGGGGTGTGCGTGGCATGTAACTCTCTGTTCTCCCTTCCCTTTATTCGCCGGTCGGCGGTCGATCCCAGCCTGTTCTTTGAAATTACATTCTGTTTTCTGGGGCTAATTAATGAGTTCCTCTACCATAATGGGCTTCGGAGCGATTAGGATGCTACATAGGTGTGAAAACAATACACGGGTGATTTGGCATATGCATTCATCTTTGTCTCCATCAGGAAATATACGTCGATACATGTGTACTTTACTTCATAGGAAGAGTTTGACCACGTCCCAAAGTTTCTGATAGTAGCTGTAGAATTCAGTCATTTAGTGGGTTACGACTTCCTCTCCAGCAAAACGCTGTGGCAGGTGGGTGCTGAGCTGTCTCCAATCCATCATGAATTCTCCGTAGACATTCTACCAATCGAGGGCCTTTCCTTTTAGCTTGAGCAGGGCACGAGAAACCCAGTGTTTCTCAGGGATCTCATGGTTTCGGAATTCCCGTACACATTCGTTGATGAACGTACTGGGGTCTTTGTGCGATCTTCCAGCAAACTCTGGAAGCTGCAGCTCTCCTATGCAATGGACCTGGCTGCGCATTGAAGTAGGGCCGGAGTTTGAGGGGTCTATATTCTGCAGCTCGTATACAAATCTCACACTGGTAAACACGCCTGGTATCTTTACTGGTATTGTTGGACCATCCGATACAGATGTGGTGAAAGTTCTCGCTGCAGCGAATACAATGGACCATATGGATCCCTTGTCCAGGGCACATTACTCAACTACAGAATGTGATTTTCCTGGTACAACAATCCTCACACTGGTATTCCAATCCATCTGTATTCTCAGAATAATCTGTCCAGCCGAGGCAGGTATAATGGTGCCAGAGACTGCAGTGTGCGCACTAGATGCGGTGTACTTCCGTTCCAGAGTAGACGGGTTGCGAACAGCGGCTATGTTCGGGTGCAGCCAAGTTGACATCTTAATAAAACTTGGTTGGGCTCACTAATATCACCGACTGACACGATGGCTGCTGATATGGGTGCCACTAAATGTTTCTTGAGACTCCCCAAAGTCTGGAGGTGCCTGTATGCTGTATGTACGTGGAGTTGGCAGTCGTGGTTGGCCTGTTCGTGCTGTCTTGTGCAACTTTGACAGTTGAGCGCCACGTTGGGTGACAGAAGGTCTCGGTTTAACTCCGTTCTACTTGGCTCACAACGTACACGGGAACAGATACTCACTGGACTGAGACAGTAGGCGGCATCCACCTTGGCTAGGAGCTAAGCCAGACACTGCTAGATTGATGGGGGTTTTAGTCTTGACGGGACACTAGTGCCTTCCTGTTATATAGGACCCATCGGTCGCTTTGCGGCCGGGCACAAAATCGGGAGCAGGTAGCGTAATTTTACATTTAGGTGCCACAGGCTTCTTGACGATACCAGGGTGACATGCTGCAGGAGTTGTATCTGTGTTAGTAGTAGGTGTTGAAGGTGGTGCGGAGGAGGCAGGTCTGAACTGTGGCTGCGGGCGAGGTGCTGGATGCAGTACTACAGGAACCAAGTAGGCGATGATAGGTGTAGGAGGATGTTTAGGCTGGTTCAAGTGTTCTACAATCCACCAAGAGTATTCTGTTGGGCCGGTGTTCACAGGTGTGGAGAACAGATTCCTGGGAACCTCCAGTTCAACTGGGACTTGCAAGTGCCTCATGAGCTGGGCTTGAGTTTTGGGAACAAGGCTAGCTAAGTGTGATACCAGGGCAGGCTTTAACTCATGCAGGTGACTAGAAGCCAGGAGAATCTTTTGGACCTTCTCTTTAGATCGCCTCTTCTTGGAGTAAGTCATTAGGATTCAAACTAACAATCACGCTACTATAACAATATGGAAGGTTCTTTGTGCACAATATTATGTGTGGCACCACGTGGGGGCCGAAAATTGGCGGAGACCCTATTCAAACATCTGGCACGTACTGCAGTTCACATTGGAAGTCAGGCCTCGCCTGTCCAAGGTCACACACGGGTGTGTGGTCCTGTCCAAGTCTTCCCAACTCAGGGAAGGCCTGCCTCTGTTGGCTCGGAAAGCAGTGGAGACACAGATGGACACTGAGCCGACAAGCTGGTTCAGGATAGAATACCTGTGTGGATCCTCCTTTCTATGAACTGTTGTTGATGGGAAGGGCAGCCTGGTTGAGTGCGTGTTGGTAAAAGGTTCAGCGTGTTGGCTCATTTTAAGTACAAACCCCAGGATCACCTGTGGTCTTGTTACGTGAGGGTAACTACAAACAAGGTGCTGAGTCTACAGGAACGAACTCAAAGTAAAGGTCGAACAACATTTATTTCTGAATGGAAACACACATGGTGAATGTACCCTAACTCCTGACATCGGCACAAGTTGTGGCAGAGAAGCTAGAGTACTACACTGAAACTGGCATTGTTGGACGTGTTACTAGTGTAGAATGACGTTACGTACAGATGCCGACACATAGCTTGAAATACTAATCAAGGTGGTGCCAGGATGAGTCCTGAGAATAACTCAAGGATAGATATACATACAGACACATACGTATACTGCAGGGTGGTACGGGTTTGCAATGTACGAAGCAGGATAAGATTCTAACTATTGTAAAGCAAGTTAAATTCAGAGCGGCTAGTGCCGGAAGAAAAACCTATTCATAAGCAAAGCTTAAACGAAGGTCGAGTGGGTCGAGCGGTCAGATCCAGGGCGACTGGCACTGGGAACGAAAACTGGTGTAAGTGAAACTTAAGGACACAAACTGGTCAGATCCCAGCAACGAGTACTGGAGTTCTGAAGACTAGTCGTTCAGGCTGGTCAGATCTCTGCCGGGAAGAACTGAAGACTGGTTGCAGTTTGATCAGTGCTCTGGTCACGTGTGTGGTGGGCAGCTGAAGATGAAGACTGGTCTAGAAATGTGAGTCGTCTCTCCTTTTATACTAAACTGGGCCGCTGCCCGATGCTAATTGGCTGGCGTCACTAAGTAGAGGGGTTGTAGCAGAGTGGGGGGGTTACGAATGCCTGGCCCTCATATCTGATATCACTGGTCGGTAGAAGGGATGAAAGCAAAGACAAACTATAAGCATACTACTAGTGTTATCTAGACACAGGAAAGAGAACTCATTGCCTAAGCTGCATAGGTACGGTGGGCTGGTGAATAAGACAATCTGCATGGCATACAATACATCTCATATTACGTCACCACAAATGAAAATGCAAACTTCCAACTCCTAAGAAAAACTGACATAAGGATGGATTGGAAGTCATCTCATCTCCATTGTTGGAAAAGATGACATTTGTCAGTTATGATCTTTCTTCTCTGTGAATAGTCTTAATGTTACAAGCATTCGTAAAGAAATTATGTGAACACTAAATAATCTGTATTTCTTCTAAAAATTTTCTCTTAATTTCACAACTAAAAATTTGCTTATAAACAGCCAAATTATTCATTCACAATATATAATTATTTTTGAACACACACATATTTTTCTAAGAGGAGATGAGTGAAGAGATTTACGTGGCTCTTAAAATTGAGGTCTTGACAGATCTGTTTTGTAGACATTGATATAAAAGTGTCTGGTATTTCTGAGGTTTTTTTTATATTTCTTTGCATTCCACATAAATTTTACTTAAACCTGATGCCAGCTAACAGCCAGTGGCAGTAAAGCCTATGACGGTGCTCACCACACACACAACACGTGTACATACATGTGCGCAAGGAGGCTCCAATTTGAACTTTCCTCTAACGGAACATTTTTTGCAGTGTAATATGTGTCTTCTTTATTTTTCAGAGTCTAAAATGTCTTAAAGTGTTTTAAAATGTATATGTGACAATATTGAAAAATGTTTGGTTGTAAATTCAAACTGCGCGCTGCGCGGAGATTAAGAACAGTTCTACTCCGGCCAGAATTCCGTAGTCAAAGACATTTAAAGAAGATGAGAAATTACAAATTAATATGCATAATGTCAATTCATATTTTAAATTTCTAAAGTGCCTTTTATTTTTCAATAATAAAATATTTTACTCGGCATGCATAGCACTTCTGCATATGTGAAGCCTGTAGGCAGCCATGGTAGGTCTGTGTGACGCTTACCTCTGGGCAGTCTGCCTAGGAGAGCTGGTGAGGTAAGACACTGT
The DNA here is from genome assembly GCA_029891345.1 of Dryococelus australis. Lineage (NCBI taxonomy): Eukaryota > Metazoa > Arthropoda > Insecta > Phasmatodea > Phasmatidae > Dryococelus > Dryococelus australis. The sequence continues at coordinate 271,808,698 of CM056995.1, forward strand.
CACGTACGCACTATAACTTTTGAACACTGATGTAGATTTCCATAGCACTTTTAGTATAACAGTTAACCTGTACTTTGCGGACATTTTGCCAAACATTCCCCAGCATTATGCTTCTCCTTAAATAATAATTTGTGCTCTTGTGGCTTTTCCAAATCTTAATTGAGAAGAAAGATGTCGGTGAGGTCAAGGGACCCGCGAAAATTGAATCAGGCGCCATCTGCTACTGCTAAAGGCGTTCCATTGTAATTTCTGTATTGTTACTGCGTGCAATTTTAAGGGCTTTAATTTCATGTGTGTATTTAAGAGTATTTTTCATGTTTGATCATTTCACGGCCACATCACGTACGACCACGTGGTCAGATAGTGCCAGTACGTATCTGCGCCATCAATGCGTTTTAAGAGCTTATTTGGTAAAATCATGTGTGCCATAATTTTACCCTGGGATCTATGAAAATTTTATTCAGGGTTTCATGTAATTTTCACATAAATTGATGCTTTTTGTGTACGACTACACTGTCACTTTCATGTTTGCTTTTCCGCCATCAGGCATGCTACAAGCCTGTAAATGCTTTAGTCGTAAAGGGAATAATATTCCCAACAGAAATAACAATTTGTCTGAATTTAATTTTCCGTCTCTATAAAGAAATATTGCAATTTCAACTACACCACATGGTCTGCTACGAACTTATCCAGCGGCATCCACGCCATCTAAACTTACTTTAAAGCATGTGTGTGTTTATTGTGACTACTCATCTCATGCCCTATCGTGTTCCACTGATATTTGTATAATTTTGTACTTTTAGTATGGTGAAATTATTCCCGTCCTAACTGGCTATGTGAATAGGCCATCACCACACTAACCACGTGCTGGAGGGCGAGCCCCGATGAGTCTGTGCTAGTGATGCCCAATAATCACACGTGTTTATGTATCATCTGTTGACTAATCTTGTAATTCTCCGTGTTCTATCTTCAGGGAAAAATCGTCAGTCCACCCTAGCGGATGTCGACTCCCTTCCCTTGTGAAGATTGTGTTTTCAAGCACCATGGTGAAGTCAGTCATATAGGCATGTGCTAGAGTAATTGCGGGCTGGGGAGCACCCAAACGGAGTTAGCTAAACACGACCGAGTTTCATCATTAAATTGCTTGACACGTTATTTGTATGAATGGTATCAATACAAGCAAGTATCACAGGGTTCCAATATTATATTTGTAGTGACAGTGACCTAGCCACATGGGTTTTTCAAGTGTTAAATGTTTAGTAAAAGTTTAGTATTCGTTCGTCTCATGTCGCACCCGACGGCATCAAATCATGGTCCATGATGCCAAATTAAATTGTGAGGGTTATCGAAAGTTCATCAATCCAAACTACCACATAAACAAAAGGCAGGAGGTTACAGAATGCTTCCTTTATTGTTCTTGAAAATATTACACAATTAGGAACCATGATCTACAAATACAAAAAAAAAATATTAAATACTTTGCTATGTGTATCTTGCACACAAATCTCAATAATTAATGCAGCTAATCTACTAATTCAGGTTGACTGGTTTATAAAATATTATAACACTTGGGTAAATATTGCAGATGCAAACAATAAGAAGTCACTTACTCAAAAATGTAGGTGGAATCTGGCATCCTCTGGTAGCTCCAAAAGGCGACAGAGCCATCGGTGCTGGTTGTGACCAAGTACAGGGCAGGTCCAGTCATGAGTGGGCAGAACTTCACACCAGTTATCATTCCTGTGTGAGCAACCAGCACTGCTACCTAGAGTGCACATAGTCCTACACTACAGTCTTCACACAACCCCAGTCTGCTTGGAACAACCAATTTTAATACATACCATACTTATCTGAACATAAGATAGTGAGTATAGGTTTTTTTAATTTAAAAAAAAGTGTGTATTAGTATCCAGATAATGAGATTCCATCAAATAATTTTAGTAACTAATGGTATCTTAAATTATGTCTCCTATTGTTTAGCTTAATTCAAAAGCTCCATAGGTTAGCAGCTTTTTTAAAATTATTCCCAAATCTCATTTTGTAGGAAATTGAGTATTTTATAGGGCTGGACTGATACTGTTACCGATACATCAGCAGATTTACCCAAAATCTGTATCTGTTACAATCGGCCATGGTGCAACCAAATTGTTTCATCAACCCTAATGATATTATCATATTTTTGAATGTGTGAACTGAATTTCACCCAACTTGGTACGCATATAGTACAAAGTATGGACACCACTTTTATAGCTTTCGACCTCGCTGGGCACTTATTTTCAAAACGGCGGTCAATTTATAATTTAGGGTGATACATCATTTCTCTGAAACCATTCAACCTATTTATACCAAATTTGTATGCTGACTACGCAATGTGTAAGAACTGAATTCAGTGGTGAATATTGTTATAAGTAGATGTATGATGCTGACCCTAGTACAGCATGACTTTTCTGATAATTTAAACAAAAAATACAACAAAAAAATAGCATAAACATTTTCTTGCTATTTGTAACGAAAGTACAGGAAAATTAAAAACTCAAAATTAGTTGGAGGGGGGGGGGGGGGGGAATCTATATATATATAAATCAAGCAAATTTATCGTTTTCAAGCAGCTTTTTCACATTGCTAGAAACAACAATTGTTTGTTTTAAAATAAACAATTTTCATTAAAAAAACAATCAATTTATGCCAAAAATACACAAACTGCAATATTTCACAAAAGGGCCATGCAGAAATTTTGATGCTATAAAAACAGGCAATTTGCACCAAAAGTACAAGAAAAAAGAAAAAAATTAAAAAACAAACTCTGAAATTCAATGAAATCATCATTATCGAAGTTGCACTAATTTTTTTAAAAACTTCCTCTATTTGCTCTAGATTTTCACCAATTTTTCGAAGTTCATATTTATCGTCAATGTTATCTAAGATCGATTTGCTTTGTAAGCTTTGAAAATTTGAATGAAATTTGTAAACTATATTTTTAAGATCTTCAGATGCATTTTCTACTCTATAGGAAGGAATTTTTGACCCACTACCACCTTTTAAAATGTTTGTCAAACTGCAAGGTAGCACAGGCATTTTTAATTTTATTTTTAAGGAAAAGAAATTTATTTAGAATTATGAAAATTATCTTTTCTGTTGATCAAAATTTCGTAAAAGTTTTAAATGTAACCACTCAACTATAAATTCAAAAAATTGTTTTAAACTATTGGAACTAATTGTTGATTCCTCCATTTATTAATATTAAATTTTATATATCTTCAATAATTCTTTCTTTCAAATAATCATAAGTAAGATTCAGTTTACTAATTAAAACAACATTACAAATGGTACCTGCTTCTTTAGGAGCTTAATTAAAATCAACACAAATTTTCATACTTGTTTTTTCTTTAACTACGGTTGTTTTTCTGTATGAACAATCAATTACATATAAAGGCCTTCGTCCCCAAAATGAATAGTAATTAATATCACCATCAAAGTTTACAGTTGGTAAACTGTCGATAGATTGTTAATTATTCATTGTGAAGAAAATGCTGGAAATAACGATATTTACAATTGAAACAGTCGGGTGAGACACGAGATGAATGATGACACAATAAACTTACTGTAAGTGCGCACCAACTGTGTTTTCCAGTCACTGCAATGTTGAACTAAGGGTTCTCAGTGTCCATTTCACCCGAATGTACTTACAAAACACTTTGCATTACTTTACAACTTTACTAAACTATGATCACTTGCACAGTTGGGTGAGAGGCTGCTGCCACTACAAAGGAAAGAATTAGAGCACTAAGTATTTGTTTTTATTCTGTTAACCATACTAGATCGTGAAAACGTTACTTTTTATGGAAGCTCGCACGTGTCTAGCTAACTCAGTTCGGGTGCTCCCCAGCCTGCAATTAATCTAGCACACTCGTAGATGGATGACTTCTCTGTAGTGTTAGAAAACACAATCTCCACAAGGGAACGGGTCAGACAGCGCTAGGGTGGACTGACAATTTTCCCTGAAGATAGGGAACAGAGAATTACAAGCTGAAACAAATGAACAAATTGCACAAACAAGTGTAATTCTTTGGTATCATTAATGCAGACTCGTCGGAGCTCGTCTAGCCGCATGTGGTTAGTGAGGTGACAGCCTATACACATAGCTGGCTAGGACGGAAATAATATCACAGTACCCTTTACATAAATAACATAAATAACTTGAAATATGATGGGACATGACATGAGTGGTCACAATAGACACGCAGATATGTGAAAGCAAACTTTGACGGTGGGGATGACGCTGGATATGCTTTGTAGCAGATGATGTGGTGCAGATCAATTTTCAGTCATCCTCCATAAAAACGATAAATTCAGTCCAGATAAATTATTACTTCTGTTGGGAAAATTATTCTTTTGTAGATTGAATTGGTTATGAACTTGTAACATGCCGGATGGCAAGAAAATCCAACATTGAAATGACAACGTGGTCAAACAAACAAATCATCAATTACGCAAAAATTATAAGAAACCCTGAATAAAAGTACATGAAACCCTGAAATAAATTGTGGCACACATGATTTTACACAAATAAACCCTCAAGGTGCATGGATGGAGCGGACATTGACTTGGTGGCTAAAAACCACGTGATCGCAAGTGGTATGGCGCCCTAAAACAATTAAACATAAAAATTACCCTGAACACATACATGAAAATAAAGACCTTAAAATTGCACACAGCAATGATACAGAAATTACAATGAAACGTCTTTAACATAGGCAGATGGAGCCTGATTCAAGTTGCGCTGGCCGCGTGGCCTCTCTAACATCTTTCTCCTCCTTCTCATCGATTAAGTTCAAAAAGCCACGAGGGCATAAATTATTAGGTTAAGCAGACGCATAATGCTGGGGAATGTCTGGCAAAACATATGTGAGCAAAGCTTAACTGATATACTAAAGCGAAACTATTGTAATCTACATCAGTGCAAAAAGTTTGTAGTGCGTACATGACAGCATCTTAACTCACAAGCTCTCCTCGATGGACTGCCCAGAAGCAGGGATCGCACGGACCTACCATGGCTGCGTATGGGGTTCACACAACCGGAAGTGCTATGCATGCTGAGTAAAAAGTTTATATTTTTAAATAAATAACACATAAGCAATTTAAATATTGATTTAAATTTTGGAATTTTCTTATTAATTTACAGTATTCTTGGAATATCTTACGACGGCGTCCATGCCGGATAATAGTGTTCTTAATCTTCGCGCAACACACATTACAAATTCCTAACCAGACATTGTGCAATATTATAAAACATACATTTAACATTTTAGACACTTGAAAAATTTGAAAATAAACAAAAAAATGATTTAACACCTGAAATAAATATTCCGTTATGGGAAAGTTCAAACTGGAGCCTCTTTGCACACGTGCATGCCCACGTCTCATGTGAGTAGTGAGCGCCGTCATGGGCTTAGCGCCGCTGGCTGTTAGTAGGTGTCACAATGAAAAAGTAAGTATAATGAATATATTAAACAATAAATTTTCTAATTTTGTTATAAATAATCCAAAAGGAATTCCTTATCCAATAAGAGTTTTAAATGTAATTCCACACTCATTTTAGAGTTCTGAACATCATGGTAAAGGCATTATAAACTGGGTGTTAAAGAATTTATATTTACCCAAAATGCATTTGTCTGGCTATAATTATTGTGGCCCATTTACAAAATTAAATGAAAGATTGGAAAGAGGAGATAGAGGAATAAATAAATTAGATGAAGCATGCAAATATCATGATATTGCTTACAGAGATCGTAAATATTTAGAATCTAGACAAGATATAATAAAATTTTACAAAAAGAAGCTAAAGAAATAATGTTAGATAAAAATACTCCAATTGGAGAAAAAATTGCTTCTGCTGTTGTTGCCTCTACTATGTTTACAAAAAAATAATTAGGATGGGTAATTAAAATGTTTTATTGAATATATATATATATTTTTTTTTTTACTTATAAAAGAAGATAAAAAATATAACTTTTGATATTCCCTTTGAGGAATTAAAAGATTTAGGTATAAATCAATTTTTAACAAATGATCAAATTGTGAGAAAAAAAATAAATTGAAAGAAGGTAAAAGTTTCAAATTACCTTTATCACTGTCAACAGTTATAAAGATGTCCAAAGAAAAAACTTACAGTGGTTTACATCGCGGAGGAATTATACCAATTAGGCTGCTTTAGGTGCACTTGGTGGTTTAGCTGGTAGTTTAGACAGTGGAGCTATTGCAATTTACGATTCTGTTGAACAAACTAGAAAAAATAAAAAAGAATTAGAAGAACAAAAAAGACATAATTTAGCAATGGAAAATAAATCTGGTTGCGGATTAAAAAGAAGAAGGCCAAAAAAATTTTGAATACACAGTAAAACCCCTCTATTATGACACCATTTATTACGACCACCTCTCTATTACGACCCAATCCTGAGGAACCATAAAAAGTTTGGGTCGAAAAAGTTGAAAATTTGAGGCACTCTAAAAATAGATACAGTAATCCTTCGCCAACCACGGTATCTTGCAATCTTGAACCGCAATTTCAGTTATGTGAGAATTTGTTTTTGTAGACCTTTTCTCCAACTGTGGTACTAGTTTCTATTATTCATGGTTTTCCATCTAGGGAAACTAGCCTTTACTGATGTTAGTGGTCCAACATTTCTCAAGCTGCAGACTCTGACTTTGTTGTCCCAAGCAGTGTGAAACAATAAACTGCCAGAAGGGGACACGTGTATTGTCCATTGAAGTTATGGGATTGGGAGGGATGCGGTGGGGGGGGGGGGGGGGGGGGGGGGTGAGCTGCAGGCCCAGTCAGTGAGGATTCTTTGCCCTAGTCACATGCCCCTGCCTCTGCCTTACCATCCCTGTCTTTTTTGGCTTCCATTATCCCTCCTCTTTTGCTGCAAAAACAGCGGCACATTACAGACTAGTTTCTTAATCAGTGAATGTATAACTTCAAACTTTATTCAATGTCCCTTTTTCTAACGTTTTTTTTTTTTAAGTTTATGTGCGCCCATACCTACGTAATATACTAATTTTTTTGGTGAGCATTAGTTTTTTGCTTGTGAAGTCAATTTTATGTGTAAGGTGAATAAAGGTAAGAAAGTGTGTACAAATAAAATCTTTCTTATGTTACTATGTTTTGGCGAGCAAGGCCATGTAAGTGTAAAGGTAACCCCAGGAGTTTTGATGAAAAATTCGGGATAATTAATATTTCTTGTAGACCGCACTACATTTTTATAATCCCATAAACATTGCTGGGCCTCATCGTGCCAGTGCAGAGGCCAACACGCCACCTACATTTTGTACAAATTCAACACATTGACGTGAATCACATCTACCAGCATGTTTTATCAATACTGGGCCGCTGTTATGAAGCAGCGGCCGGCTAGCTTGTAACGACAGACCAACAGCTGCTCGACCTCGAGAATCTAGGACCGATCGACAGATGCGAGTCGCCTAGCTACGTGTGCATGACAATGTATTCGCTGCTAGCCCCAGCACACGAGTGATCCAATGTATCTTCATACATATTATCAATAAACAAAGTTCTGTGTTTTGCCTCAAACATAAGGCATCTCCAACAGTGTTTCGTTATATTTTCAAAATACACAGTACAATCTTTCCACACACTTTCAATGGCCATGTCATACTGTGTTTAGGACTTCTTTTTTACCACAAGAAGTGGTCCAATATATATTTCTTGGGTATCAAATTAACCAGGAGACGTCCAGCTATTAAAAAAAAAATATATATATATATATATATACACACACACACACACACACACACACACACACACACACATATATATATATTTAATTTACTAAGTGTTTTTTTATATGCAAGAGATGAGTGAACATGAACTTCATGCAAAAAATGGAAAGTTTGGGGACATAAGGGTTAGGGGTGGGTCAAAATCGGCCAAAATTTTTCCAAATTTTTTATGCCCCCCCCCCCCCCCCCCATTTCGACCCTATTCTCTGGAATCATTAGGGGTCATAATAGAGAGGTTTTACTGTATGCCGACTATTTAATGCGATATTGAAAAATATGTAAAATTATTAAATATTTAATATTCTAGAAATGTTTATTTGATTGATGAATTACCGAAAAAAAAAGCACAAAAATGAATGTGCAGTGGTTAATTTCTCTATATCATCTAACCCAGGAACTCATTGGGTTTGCTATTTTAAAGAAAACAACTATGTTTATTATTTTGACTCATTTGGAGGCAATATTTCTACTAATTTAGTAAATTATTTCGAAAATATAAATGTTTATTACAATGATGACCTAGTTCAGAATTTCAATTCAGTTATTCGTGGACATCTATGTTTAATTGTATTACATCTTTTTTAGAGAGGATTTAAGTTTAATGATATAATTTCTATGTTATTAAATGACAGATATATTTGGGCACCCAATAATAAAATCTTTAAATAAAATTTTTGGCACTAATGCCTTTGCTTTAAAATAATATGTAGATTCACACTGCAATTCGAGTGTCTCTACTTTACTACCTAAACTAACCACTTGTTTTGATTTTAAATAATCTTATGTTTCATTTTCAGATCATAGAGTTGTTAATATAGCTGAGCCCATTGATGGAAAAGATGCTGTCAATAAAAGATTTTTTGATAAACAAATAGATGATTATGCTTCAAAAGAAGATATACATTTACAATTCAGTAACACTATTGCTGATTGTATGAAACAAATAAATAATGCAAAGCAGGCACTAAAAAACAAAGTAGATTCAAAATATAATACCGTTGTTTATGATTTAAAAACATATGCAGAATCAAAATATAATATCATTGTTTCCATTTTATGAGACCAAATAAGCAAAGTTTTTGCTTAAACAACACAGTATGTTTCTCTTCAAAATCATACAATCAATAATATGGCTGACCCTGTAGATGGAAAAGATGCTGTCAATAAAAGATATTTCGATAAAGAAATAGTGTTAGATTGCAAAATTTAAACAAATCAGTTTTGAATTATTGTGATACACTTGTTAACTGGAAAATTGAAAAATGTAAGGAAGAAAAATCACATATATTTTATTTACTTGCAAGTGGAATAAGAGTAATAACATTTTTCACTTAAATAATAATAAAATTTTCTTTACTTTTTTGATGGATTGTAATGTTTATAAAATAATTACTATTAGTCACAATTTACCTAACGATACTGTGATTGTTATTAAGGGATCTTAAAAAATAGATTACAGTAAGCCTGTTTATGTTAACATAAGTGGTAGTTTAAATTTTAAATTAAAAAAAAAATTAAATATCTGAATATGATGGTTTGATGACTAAAATACGAGTATTCATGAAATATGACGAATAACTATTATTTTATCTACTTTGACGACCACCGCGAGCTCTGTCCATGACAAGAAAAAGCATATCTGCACAGTCGTGCACTCCCATCCAGAGCGAGCTCTGTCCGAGACGGGAAAAAGCATACCTGCACAGTTTTCCTTGTCAGCAACGACAGCGAACTCTCGCCACAACAGGAAGTGTTATTATGATTGCGTCGCTGTCTCCTCACACTGCCACAAACACTTCACAAGGCACTTCACAAGAGGTTTTCCAGCTATCTCATAACAATGCAGTGAACACTCAGCTGACTCTTGATAACAGGCTTCAGCTCACAGCATTTTTATTGCCTCACCGCTCACTCGACTACAGTGGCTCAGTGGTAGAGTGTTTGTCTTGTAACTCAAAAGTCGTGGGTTCGAAACCCCAGTCGGAGAGGATAATTTAATAGTGTGAATATGTGGCGCCCATATCTGCATTGTTAAATTATCATCAAAGCATTCTAAATTTGAGCAAAAAAAAACCATTTCAATTGTTCTTACTCATACAGCAAAATAAATTGTACTCATCAAGCCCCAGCCAAATGCTCACCACATTACAAAAGTAATATGGCAGATGCATAAGCTGGGTGTTTTCATACATTGAAGGCACCACGACATATGAGAAGTAAGTACAAAATAAAACCTCACTTTTGAACTAAAAAGATTAAATAAAATAATAGGCCGGCCAGTGGTGAAGTGAGGGGTTTCTCCACTTAAGAGTTTTGTTGGTGCTAAATTAGGCTGGAAAAATAAAAAAAAATTGGGTCATTGGCATTAACTTGCTCGTAAACCTATTTGAAATTTTTAAAATAAAAAGTGCACCATAGGAAAAATGTGCATTGAACAAATGACAAACAAACAAATGTTGAACGCATGTTATAAACGTTACATGAACGTTAAAACACTCTTTTTTATGTTTCGTTTGAAATAATTAATTACATAAAAATATTTTATTTCACAAAATATTTAAATTCACAGAACATCTGTTTTATTAACTCAAGAGTTATGTGAGCTATCAAAACCTAACCATTTTACATAAATTTTATCGTCTTTAGTTTTTAAGACTTTTTCAACCAAATATTCATTTGGATAGTTGGTTTTCATAATTTTGAATTCACAAAAAATGCCTTTTATTTCTTCACCATTGGCATCTTTCAGAATGTAAGTAGGTGCATCATTATTTAATACCTCAACAATAGTAAATAATTCTGTTGTCCAATTAGCTGTGCAACCCTTTTCAAAGGTTTGTTTACTCTTACTCACGTGGATATCGCCAACTTTGTATTTTGGTTTAGTAAACACATTCACAAAATCTTGTTGTCGTAAATTTTTTTCATTTTTTCTATTAACTTTAATTGGTTTTATTCCAATAGTCCTATATTTTGTATTGTTGTATTCTTTCAATAAATCATCTAATATATTTACCCATTTGTAATTGCCATTCAAAGCAAATTTCTTCCACATTTTATTCATCATAGTACGATTGTATCTTTCCACACAACTGGCTTTTAGTTCACTGAATGTACAATAATGATTAACATTATATTTTTGCATAAGTTCTTTGAATGTTTTGCTCAAAATTTGTTGTAAATAGTAGACTTAAATCGCTCAATGAAATATAAAGCAAATTATGTCCTAGAAAATAAGAATAACGATGTAATATAATACCAACATAAATGAATAAGAGTGAAAATGTTAGCCTGTACGAAGATGTCTACACAATATCCCCTATAATCCTCGTAAGGGAGAATGACAAATTATTGTTTGCTTGTAAGAAACTTTTTATTTTGCCTATTCTTTATGTAAAATAAATTTTTTTGTTCTATGAGAAATCTCATGTCATTTACATGTACGTTCATCCATATCATGAACCCCATAGAAGTGCTTACAAAGTAACTGCAGCTGAGCGCCAACAAAGCACACTACCCTGTACGCTCACGCGACTGAGCAGTATTGTTGTTATGTGTACGGAGACACACGCCAGCTGCAGGCACATCCCCTGCCAAGAGCAGAAGTATGTAAATAAACCCTAGCATTAAGGAAAGTGCAAGAGAGTAAGAAATTCACTGTAAAACCTCCCACTATATAAGGGAAATCAAAATACCAAGTGTAATTATTGTAACGTGTGTAACTTTTAAGAGAATGTTAACTTTACGAGTGTTATGGAATTCTATGTACAGTAGTTTATGAGTAATCTTGTATCAATTTAAAAATTAGCATCTTGTGTAACCATAAAATGAAAGAGCATTATGTCAGCTTCATGAAAAAATATGTTTTGCCTAACCTGAAAACATGTAAGACGTAAACATAATTTTTTTTTTTTTTACACAATGGCTTACATAACCTAAGATTTTTTATCCTGTAAATTCAAAATATTATGTACAAAGGTGCGTCAAGATACCTCAAGAATCACATGCAAACAATACACATATATTCTTTGTATGAGTGCCATGTATTTCTTCTAAGCACTACTTCTTTTTGTGTAGGAAAGCAACCCGGAGTTAGTCCCGCTGGATAGAGCCCCGATTAGAGTTCATACTGTAAATAGTGTTAATTGGTTGGATTAGTCATTTTTTTTTATTATTTAATTTTTAATAAAATTTCCCAGGCTCGCCTTCGCCTGTTGAATAGTAATATTGATTTCCAACATTTTATATTTTAGCATTTTAACTTTTAATATTGTATTCCAAGTTTAGCTTTTAGAGTGTATCAGTCAGCTCAGACTTTCCACAATATTTCTTTAAACGTAATAAATATTACGTACTATTTAAAATTGTGTTTGTCGACTACATTAATTTTACTTTAGATCCCTGTGCTTTTATTAATATTATTTTAGTGTGATGTGTTACAGTAACTCAGTTAATTGCACAATACATAGTAGTTGATTTCACTTGCATGTCTCTCTTCAGCCATGCAGTGTTCTGAATACCTCAGGAGATGGGGCCTGTTAAAGGACTCATTACTGAGATTCCAAGACACCTGCTGCTGGCAAGAGACATAAGGTCTCGTTACTTGGGTTGCCCCCTTTTTACGGCAGGTCCGCGGGAGTGATTGCACATTTCGCCCTGCCCAGGACTGCAAGTCCGCAACCCCGGCAGTCAGACTTTTTCTTGCACTTGTTTTATGGTATTATTAATGCGCAAACAACACGGAGGCTCAGGAAGCCATCTGAGGCAACGTGAGAGACGCACCGCAAATAAACAAGCTCTCATTAACCAATTAATCAACTATTCAAATCTTGGGGCACTTGTTCCACGTGAGTCAGAGATTGAACCCGTCGATTACAGCATATTTACACCCCAGATCACGAGACCCCGCTGAAGCGTTGGTTAGGTTGGTGCACCCACGACAATGACTCTGACCTGAAGGAAATCCCTGCCAACCCAACCCCTACATCGGTAGCAAGCTCTAGTGCAGAGATTCAGAATCAACCCTCTCATGAGACCCCGTACGTGACAGTGTTGTGAAACTAATATCCGGCAAGATAATTTGGGTTCGACACCCGACGACAGAAGTGCTTCCTGGTTTCTGCTTGGTGAAGTTGTCATCCAGGAGAACCATAAGGGTTAGAATCCTGCTAAGTCCGTTCCCAGGACATCTGGAGAACGATCCCAGGTCAACTTTGTTCCTGCTCAACAGTCGACGAGGCCGCGGCGGCGGAACCCGGAAAGCCCTTGCCAGGTCCTACACCACCATACTCACTCATAATTCGTAATCCAACTGAGCATTTCATTCCTTCGGGACAGCTGGCGTCCCGACTATTGACATCCCTAGTAGTAAGGAGAATAAGACTGCCCGGAAGGAATAGCCTAACTCTCCAAATCACCCTGGGGTTTGACTCCCCTCAACCTCACCAGGTCCAAGAGGGCAGTCAGTGCTCTAACTGCTTGCCCACCAGGCAGCAGCGTATGCCTATAAACATTTCAAAAAGTAAAAAAAAAAAAAAAAAATGGTGGCTGTTTGGTAATTTGTATTTTGTAATTTGTAATTTGCCACCTTTGAAGTGGACAAAACTCAAATAACAACAATAGTCATAGATTTTGAAGACAAAATGGGTTGGGTGACCATTTTGTTAAAACAAAGCGCAAATTGGAACATTGCCTCATTTTCCCCTCTTTCTTTACGACTGCAGTAACTTTGACATACTCGACCAGCCTCACTCCTGCAGCTGTAGCACTCCTTGTGTTTAATTTCTGCCATTCTTTTCCTCACTTCCTCCTAAACCAAGGGGACAGGGAGGTGGCCCTCTTCCTCCATCCCTTGTGACAAACACAAACACACAGTGAAAACACAGAGCCCTTGGTAAAAAAAAAAAAAGTTAATACTTTGCCCGGAACATATGGTATTTGAGATGTTCTTGCTTTGAAACTTGCCCCCCTCCACCACCCAGATACACGTGATTACTCCCGGAATAGCACAGAAAGCTATAACATGGGTCTGAGTTATGTCCCCCAACAGCTGTATTATATCGTGCTTGTGCTGTATAATTTTGTTTGGAAGATGTCTGCGTAGTGAATTAAAATAATATTTCAATAATACATTGCCTGATTTTTCTTCAAGAAGCTACAGCAAACACATTTTGCATTTGTTAAAGTGACTCGACAGCTGAAGTTTGCATTTTTTTGGGACAATGGGAGTTCGCATATGCTGTCTGGAGTTTGCACAATTCAGAAGACATTGGTGTATTCAGATAAATTAATATTTCCTTTTAAAAACATGTTAATTTTTGCTACAAGAGACTACTAAAATATACTTAACATGAAAAATGCTATTTTAATGCAATTTGTGGGGTTTTGGTGGGTCAAAATCAGTCGGAAAAGATTTTGCAGGGTCTGCGATTTTGCGAGGTAATTATCAGGTACCACGAGGCTAAGTAAATCGGGGTTCTACTGTAATGTTTAAAAAACTAGAAACAATATTGATTTTAATTATTCGTTGCATAGTACTATAGATGATTTATAACTGCTTCATGTTGGAAAGTGTAGCACAACTATGCCCAGATTATATGCTTAACAGACAACATAAAAAACACAGATTATTAATTATAAATTATGTGATGTTATGTATATGTCAAAAAACAAATCCTAATTATATCATACTTTAATGCAAAATAGCTACATTTTTTTTACCTAAAATAACTAAAGTAGTTAACACAGAAATTATGGAACTTACTGGAGAGGCAGTTTGCAGGTTCCATACTCTAAGGATCTTGTCCAAGCTCCCCGCCGCTAGCAAGGTATTTTCCACATTGACATCAATATCTGTTATTTCTGCAGAAGCCCCTCGCAACGTCACTAACAGGCGGCCATCAATTGCACTCCAGATTTTAACCAAGAGATCGTCTGCACCCTGTGACATTAGCAATTACTACAGGTCAGGGGGTATCACAAGCTCATTATTTGTGCACTACACCCTTGCACTGAACCTGTAATGCATGTATGTATATAAATGTAACCACTTGCATCTTGAACACAAATCCTAATAGGAAAGCCTAAATATCCTGAAAAATTCTAAAAACTATGTATCTACAAAGCAAATATCACCCTATGAAATTACAATATAAATAATGTATATTTAAGCATAAATCACATGTTGCATTTGCCCACATTATATTACTGTATTCACCTTTAGTATAAAACACTGGTAAAAAATATCTTTAACAAAAGAAAAATTCTTGAAATAAAACGTCGTTACTGCCAACATTATGAGAAAAAATTCACAATCCTTGGAACAAATAGTAGGTTACTCATACTAAAGAGAAATTAAAAGTTACACTTTAGAGCAAAATAATTACTATGTAGATACAGTAAATAAGCTGCTGGGCTTGGAAAGTTCTACACCCATAATGTTTCATCCATTTGCAAGAAAATAATGACAAAATACAGTACCAATTGCACAATGTAAATTGTTAAAGTGACATGGCATAAACATCACTGCTACATGTGATAAACGGAGCACTTGTGGCCAGTACCTAGAACTTAAAATTAAAAGGACCTTACAGCAGGCTGGAAAGACAGGCAGCAGTCGGCATCATGTAAAGAGGCAAATCATTATGACACTGCATTCTGCTCACAAAAAATATCATTACCCAGACCATTAAAACAGGCCCGTATAGTACAACTACACAAAGCCATATGGTTGGCTCACAGTGTAGACATTCATCTTGGCTACGCAGTCACCACTCTGACCAAATGTGCGTAGGTATGGATACATACTGAACGTACATTACATAGAATAGGTACAGGTAGAGAAAATTGTTTTATCCGCGCTTGTGGAGTAACAAACCACGAGATCACATCCAGAGAAATCCTGCAGTCTGTGATGCCTGCACTGCATTTGCCTTTAACCCCTCTACATTGTGCAGCGTACAGTCAATGGTGCGACAAACATCAACACTAGATACAAGAATGGTGATGCATTGTGTTATCCAGTGAGTATTGCTTCACACTTAATGCAGACAAAGTATGCAGCATGGGCAATGCAACCATCCTGCACTGATTTGAGAACGCCATATATATTGGACACCAGGTGTTAGGTAATGGGGTGCCATCATTTATGAATCCTGGTTACGTCTTTGGGATGTTGCAGTTACACAGACCGGACAGTCATGAGGTTCTGCAGCTCCATTTTCTGACATTTTGGTACAGCATACTTACTGTAATTGTGCAGAGAGATAATGCTTTTTTACATACAGCTTGTTTCACCTAAAAGGCACTACAAGATGTGGACACCATTCGTTGGCCTGCCAGGTCTACAGACTTGTCACCAAACTGAATATGTATGGCATACGATGGGGTGACATTTGCACTACTGTCTACCAACTGCACTAACACTGGCTGATATACGTGTGCAGTTGGAGAAAGTATGGTGGTATTTTCCTCAGCTCACTATTTGTCATATGTCACATCGTTGCCTATATAGCTGCAAGAGGTGGCTCTAACCCCATATTTAACACATGCTTTGCAGATGTTAAACAATGCATGCCCTATGCGTGAAAGAATAATCACTATGCATTTGTACTACCATGTAACAGCGTGTGACAGTAAGTTTCACATAAGGAAGGAGAGTGTAGTGATTTCCATGACATAACACAGGCAACGTCCACGATACCTTTTGAGCCCACTACTCAGCTGCACTTCCCCCATGCTAAACCACGCTGTTGCCAGACTCCCGCAATGTCACTACCATCACCTCTAACTTGCTCACAAAGTCTAATGCCACCTAGACCCAGGCAACCTGTGCGCCTTAGTTAGTGGAATGGTTGTTTTCTAATAATTGGACTAGTCTATTAGGTAGTGGTAACAAAAGTGCATCCCGCTCATGCAGTGGGAGACAACAAGCGCTCTCCTACATGGCTCTCTCTCTCCCCCTCACCAGAGTCAGATGAGTATAAATAGGGTTTATCACAGGTTCCCAGGGGCAGTTCATTTTCACCTGCCTAGCAGATCTACCTGCTCACCATGTTGTCCAGCAGTTGAGTGTCTTTCTGCAATGACTCACTTACAAGACCATTCACTGTGCCCAGCACACTAGCACGTCTCTCTCAATATGCTCCTCCCAGCCTAAGAATAGGGACCCTGTGCCACTATACAGGCACAACCGTGCTGGGCGTCGAAAGCTTTCCTGCCACGGATTGCCCTGCCCGCCATTCCTCTACAAATCATGGATATTCTTGGCGGTCAGAATAATATTGCTGATGCATGACGTGTTGTAAACAATGGTGTTAATTTAAACGACATCAGCTCATAAGCATAGCATGCATTACATCTGAATATAACTGAGTTTGTCATTGTTGGCCGCCACATGACTTGAAACTTGTACTGTTCGCTACGGCAAAAATAGACGTTTCAGCCAGCAACTTGTATTATTCGCCGGTCCACAGAAGTTAGACAGCCGAAGGCACCGAGTACTACTATCAATGCTACAGTATGTTTCGTCGCTGTCTTCCATCCTTCTGCAGCCGGCCAGTGACGTCACACCACAGAAGCTATGCTTTCGCCACCCTTTCAGCAGCAATGCATCACCCACGAGATGCCAGCCAATGAACGCTGAGGCAGCCGCTCAGCAGAGTGTAAAAGTAGAGTCAGAATTAGAATAGGGGACAGACTTCAGTCTTCCACCGCACTCGCTGCCAGAACTGACCAGTCTGCTTTGCTGACCACGCTTCCCAGCTAACCTTTCCTCTTCACTGCACTTTCAGTGCTGAAGGAACTAATAATCCTTGGTCTTCTTGCCAAGATCATTCCTCTCAAGTCCCGCTTAGTAATCCAAGCACCATGCTGAAGAAACCTACCGTCAAGTAGTCATCTACCTCTTAGACACTGCTGCCCCTTCTGGGCAACAATAGGAATAGGGAGTCAGGCCAGTTTAAGTTGTTTTCACAGCGCTAGTCTAACCATCCCGTTCAGTTCAGGACAAGGTCGCCTCTACCTGTAATGCGTAGAAACCAGCTTCCCATAAGCTTTTGTGCATGTAGGAGGTAGTGTGACACCACATGTTTATTTCCTTCACATGGAATAAACATTGTGTTTAACCTAATTCATGAGTACCACATTCCTGTAGATTTTGCACCTATCCTAGTTTACAACCCCCCCCCCCCCCCCCAAGGGAAATGTTGGTGAACCCAGGAATTCTACTCAATCAAGCCAACACACTTAATTTCCAACCCGCACGCACTCGCAATAGGCCAGCCTTTCTGCATACTCTGGTAGGCAGAACTGTGGAGCCCGCCCACAGGTACTCTGCCTTCACACCAGCTTGTCAGTTCGGTACTAGTATTTTCCACCACTCTTTCAGTACCGGAAGGGACATTCTGTAGATTGGGAAGACTCGGCAGAGGCTACACCTCTCTGACTTCAGATAGGTCGATTCGGTGCTCGCCCTCATCACACTTACAGTGCTGGAAGAGAAATTCCTTGGATTGGGAAGACTCAACGGAAGCAGACACATTGTGTACGAAACACATACCCTGAATTTTATCTCACGGATGCGAGCCTGTCTTAAATGAATCCAGATACCTTTTTCCAAACATAGTGGTGTAAGGGAGAAGGTTAAACACACGCTCATTGCCTCAGGGCATTTAAAAGAGCTGACACCCTCCCTTCTAGATTTCATAGAACAGGCACAGACACTGCGCGTTCTCCTCGTACATGTCACATCTGAAATCCCGAAGGAACTGTTCGTGGCCCGACTCGTCTCAGCGGAGAGGTACACACGTGGCTCATCATGTACCTTAACCAGCCAGAGTAGCCCCCGACGATCCCCATTGCCTACATTCGACTCGACTTTCTTACTCTGCCCCCACTGGCAGGTGTCAACATCCACAGCAAAAGCATTCATATACCTGCAGCGCCCGCATGCGTCACTGTCCTGCATACGGCCCGGTCTAGCACAGTAGAAACGTGTCACGTAAGTATACCACCAGCAACATGTAATTGACGCGCAAGATCTCATTGCCAGAACTCGACTTTGTGCCTTGGCGCAACGCTACCAGGCCAGTCCTGTACACTGGATGCACTCCAGTGCTTTGCAAGGACTAACTAACTCAGAAGGCCACCAGAATAGGATGCGCCTGGCCTAGCATCTGACAAAAACCAATACTGATTGACGTAGTATTCTCCAAGACAGCCAGGACATCACACATCAAGTAGTAATGTAAGAGTTTTTGTGGCACACAACGTGGGGCGTAACTGCTGTAGTTTTGACCAAGCAGTACGATCAGGTCAGCCAACCCCACTTGAGAACCAAACAGACTTTGGGGAGTCTCAGAAACACTCCGGTGTGCCCACACGACACTGCAAAATGTCAATAGCCAACATGAGCAAGCACGAGCTCAACTGCACTGCTGCAGCTTGTAACGGGCTCCAGGGGAGTCCTCGCATGACAAGTTAAAGTGATATGCAATATAGATTCCTCGACGGGCCCCTTGTTTTAATAATAAGACTGGCTGACCCAGTGAAGAAAAACTATTTAAGCACGAGCCACACTCCCCCCTACTTCATGCAGTGGCAGAGTGCAACGCACCAAGTCAGTGTCGGAGCTACATGGAAGAGCGCTAGGGTCCAGGCAGCTCTGGCCATCTACAAGATACGCTACGTTTTACTGGTGAGTATAAATCCAGCTAGGCGGTAGGGTGGCAATTCCTTTATCGAGACCCCGTATTAAAGATAAATTAATCACGTGGCAAGGCTAGGGCATTTTGTGTAGCAGCATTCTTGTATTCGTATAATAAACTTATCTTTACGTTCCTTTCAGTATTCCCGTATGTCAGTATAATCGTATCCAGTATAACTGTAATCCTTTATGTTCTCTTAGTTAACTTGTCAGTCCAGATTGCGTAGAGTAAAGTAAATGTATTGAGATCCCTATTGTTGTATTGTACTAAAGAACTGTTTTATATATATTTAAAGAGTTGTAATAAATGTGTATAGTAAAAGTCCCTCTTTAATTTAATAGCCATTGGAATTAACTTCTCCCATGTACGATCCTGTCTAACTGGAGTGTAAGAGAGATGAGCAGAGAAGAGTATTGAATAGTTATATTATAAGTAGATGTATTAGTGTTAGGTAGGCAGGTCATTACACTGGTTGAGGCGCTGTCTTTCCTTCCTTCTTGTGCCAAGCAGTAAACTCCACCACACGTGTAAATTCATTAGTTAAAAATGATGTTCGCAGCAAATAACACGTGGCAATGCCTCACGCTAACCATGACACACGTAGAGACAGCTTAACTCCCTTTTGCAGTAATAAAATTTTAGTTAATTATTCAGTTCATGATATCAGTCAGGAGTTACAAAATTGAATTGCTTATACACGTGTATCACGCTACGTAGGCACGCGGGCACGAGCGACCAGCTGTTAGCTTCCCGGCCAAGGCCAGCGCACAGCACACTTTAATTGAGGTAGGTCAGGACGCCACGTGCGTAATGCAGCGTAATCGCGCAGCAGACCTTGCCACGGTGGAGCTAAGTTATTGCCCTTCCCTCTCTGCAGAACGCTTTTGCTTTATATGTGTGTGTGTAATGTATGAATAACACGCTTGTAAATTGCATTTCGGAACGTCTGTTCCTCTTTGCCAGCAAGAAACATTTCAATTGTTTTGCTGTATTTCGAAGTGTTTCGCTCAAACTTCTTTTCTTAGTAGTTTGTTGTAGATGTAAGTTACACAGTGCATGGAGTTATAATTACATTAGACACTCAAGTCATTTCACAACACGAGTCGAACTCGCTGTGATGTTTATGTGTTATGGAGAAACACACTGAACGAGATAACGCCCCACTAGACTCACCACAGAGATACGGAAGGGGGTTATATGTAAATGGTAGAGGAGTCTCACCACACACAAAAAACCGAAGAGTGGCAGAAAACCACCTCCCCCATCTGTACAAGAGAGCATCCCACCCACGCAAAGTTATAACACAACATAAATTAAGTGCTCATGTATAAATTCCTTATATACTGAAAAATATAGTATCACGTCACAGACGATAAGGTTGTTACAAATAATATTTTAAAGCCACTGTGTGCTAAGGCCATATTAGTAGCGGTAATTATGTCAAATAGTAGGTATTAAGGTGCAGAACGTAGTATTGAGTGCGCACATCACAAGGAAGATGATACTATTAAAGAGCCATATATTTTGCACACGCCATATGGTAGGCTCATGTGTGGCCACGTAAGGCCTTAGGTCACCCACCAAAGTCCGTACTGCGCCAACAAGCTGTCAGCTGCCATACCCCACTCAGTTCATTATATGGAATAGACACCCATTTCGCTCATTCACATATGGACGTATCAGGTAGGATCCAAAAATAATTGTTTCTCGTTTGAGAGGAGAAACAAAAACCCAAATGGCACCTACAACTAAACCCACTGCTGAGGTGGAGGACACAAGCCATGAAAATATCCCTCCCAGCCTAGATAATGTGCCACAGGAAAAGAACAATTAGGCCTTAAGAATGTAGAGTGAATTGAAGATCAAAATGTGTTAGAAAATAGGTATTATTAATAAGTATGAAGTAGTATGAGGCCACAGTAGTTTATAAGAATCAAGTAATAGGGGCAGATAAATTGAAAATTGAGTTAAAGTAAACATTAAATTTAGACATAAATTATTATAGCGCGTGAAAAAATAAGTCAGTACTATTAAATAATATTGTTTTACACATAGTATAAGGAACAAACCTGGGGCCCCCATAACCTTTTGCAAAAATTGATATAATAATTATACAGTTATGTATAGACAACAAAGTATGTTTTAGTTTTCTATAAAGGAGATTAAAGTGTATAACATACAAGGATATGAGATTTCATTATATGCATGCGCTGCTGAAGTGTAACGTTATATGAAATTAAATTGCCACACGGTCATACATAAGAAGTTAACATATGACACACAAATACTCAAAACAGAGAAGTGTCAGGGTCCACTACAACATTCTCGCATTAAATAAATTATGGTAAGCAGGACCAGAAACTGCATGCATTTTGGGTTCAATACGTAAAACAAGTAAGTGTTAATGTTTGAATTTTGTTTTTGCATAACTGTAAGTTGAAGCGAACAAACAGGGGGGGGCAAACATTTTTCGAGACAGGGATTTCACGCCGCAGGCATCACCAAGCATAACATGTTAGACGGGCATGCAAAACACAACATAACAGACAAACCGCATGAAGGGACAAAAGCACGGAAATTGTAACAGGGACACATTCGACACGCCAAACAAACAAACCCCGGAAAACAACATTCAACACAAGGCCACACTGCGACACGCTTCCACATTGTCAGGGAGGCCAGAGTCTACAGTGAGGTCCTCTGACGCGTGCGCTGAGCGCTCGTAGCAATTCCCCCCACGCACGTGGCCGCAGACATTTCCACACACCGCCACTGTGCGACCTATATTGCGGTGTTGCCAGATAATCCCACCACACGTTTCACAAACACGAAGTCTGCGGTGTAGCACACTTACACAAGGTCATCAAACACCACGTTTTCACAGCCAGTTTTCTTATTTTCATAACACGTCCCGTACACGATCACATTGCAGTCAACACATTACACCTAATTGAACAAAACAATTAAAACGAAATTAGTGAGAAAATAATCGTAGAACGAATATGTGCATACATAAGTTTAGAAAGGCACAGAGCCAAAGAATAGTGTTATATGTATGAAAGCCAATTTAAATTAAATTAAATAGAATGTGAATGGACCAAGAGCAGAGACATACATGTAGATTTGTGCATCGTGATCGTGACCCTTTTGAAAAAAAGGTAAAGTTTATAAATTTTAAATAGGATCAGTGACTAATAGGTTTTTCTTTGTTGCAGTGAGTCTAGTGTATGTGGGTCAGTCGATTTTGCGTGTGATAACGGGAAGGCCTACAAGGTAACCTGGAAGTGCTAGCAGCAAGCTGGAGTAGCGCGTGCAGAAGACAGCAGGACCTGGGGAACATGAGGCAATTCACCACTGGCCTACCTGGCACGACACCGCAGCACCGCCCAGGGGGAGGAGACTAGGAATGGGAACCGTTCCAGTCACAAAGGCCGCCAACTTCACGTCCCGAGCGGAGTGCCAACAACAGCAGTAAGGCGCTGTTCCCTACAGTGCGGTTGGCAATGCAAACACATACGTCGGTGCAAATTACGCCTCATGCATATGCCAACCGTTGTCATGACTACCAGACCAGTCAGCCCCACCCACAGCAGGGAGGAAGGAGCTCCCCCTCCCCCCACCCATTACACTGTTCAATGCATGGAGTGGAATATCTTATGGCAACAGGCGAACCACAATTTTTAGTTGAGGTTCACAACCGCTAGAGTGTGTCGTAGTAGTTATAATAGCAGAAACGCAGTGATAATAGAGGTGATAAAATAATAGAGCAGTGATAAAATAATTTTAGTTAAGGCTGTTGATATTTCAAGATTACTTGTTTTTCATTTCGGTAATGGGTTCATAATGGGGAAAAAGAGGCCTTGTTGTGTTCCAGGATGTGCAGACAAACTTTCTGTAAGACATCGGTTTCCACTTAGAGACAAAGATTTTCATGCGTGGTTACATAGGATAAGGAATCCGAAGTTACGACGTGTAGACAAGAAGAATGTGTATGATATTTACTTAGTATGTGACCTGCACTATAAGGATGAATGTAAGAATGCTGGGTCGAAGAGTCTAAAAATTTATTCCGTGCCTTCACAACTTCTTCCGGGTAAGTTGAATGTCATGATGTAATCTTCGCTCCAGCATATAAAATTCATTGTAGACCTAAGTAACAGCATATTTTGTAGTACTTCATGCAGAATAATTGCCTATACGATGTCATGTATCGAAATTAAATGTGATTTTTCATGATGATTGCTTCCCCAGCTATAGACTTGTCTCATACACTTCGAGACATTGGCAAAGCCAAAATATTCAGTACTCTTGACATGGAGTCTGGATACTGGCACATTGCAGTCCATCTGGACAGTCGGAAATATACGACCTTTACGACACCCGAGGGCAAAACCCTGAAATTTCGAGTCATGCCTTTTGGCTTGAAAAATGCCCCCACAACATTCCAACTATTAATGTTGGCAGAAGTACTAACAGGTTACATCGGCGAGTTCTGCTTCGTTTATCTCGACGATGTAATAATCAATTCTAATACCTGGGAGGAACATCTAGGCCATCTGCAAAGAGTATTGGAAAGAATCGAATTGCATGGGATGACTTGTAAGCGGTCAAGAAGCTTCTTCGGCAAGACATCAATAGATTATTTGGGACACGTTATCGCCCGAGGGAAACTTCCTGCAACAAAGTTCAATACGAGAAATTGAAGAAACGGAAGAACCTACAAATAAGTGACAGCTCCGGCGGTACCTGGGTCTGAGACGTGGTTCAAAAGTTGCAGAATAGATGGCACCACTACACACACTTCTCAGGAAAGACACCCATTGTCGATGGGGCCCGGAACAACAAAGAGTTTTTCTGACTTGAAGAACAGCTTCAAGAATATTATATTCACCAACTCCATCGGCCGCAAGAAGGCCTGGACCCACAACGCCGCCAATCTGATGGGCCCGTATCTACGTAGCACGAAAGGAAACCGCTACCTCCTCGTAATAACAGATACATTTTCAAGATGGGTAGAGGCATTTCCCCTACCCAGCCAAGAAACCACCCCAATCGTGCGGAAAATGGAGGAGGAGATTCTCGCACGATGGGGTTATCCGAAAGCCATACTTACAGTCAATGGCACCCAGTTTACTAGCCGTCAATGGCAAACCGCCTGTCAAGAGTGGCGGGTAGCAACATGGATGGGTAGTCCATCCAAAAGACAACACCACTGAATGGAGAAACCAGGAGATCACGAAGTGCCTCTGTGTCAGTGTGAGTAATGATCACAAGCATTGGGATAAGCACATCCCAACCATACTGTTTGCCCTTTGATGCTGGACGAACGAGGCAGTCGAACCCAGTTCGAGCGTCTTACTCCTGAGACAGCCATTGTGCCGACCAGGCGACTGGCAGTGGGAAAGCGAGCCCACTGATATGCCTCAACACGAGGACATCCGGCTAGCAGCCCTAGTCCATACTACACACGCCCAGAAAGCTCGAAATGCATATATTTTAAAGAAATATCCCCAACCGAAGACAGGGGTAAGAGAATTCAACTTACGGGAAGCAATCCTCCTGAGAAGTCACCCATTCCCAAAGCTAGCAACCAATTCAGCGCTGGTCTTGCTGACAAATGGGATGGCCCGTACCGCATTGTAGGCAAACGAGACGTCTACTGGGCAGAGGATATGCACGGATGGATTTGTAAGGCCACCAGAGGTCAGATACGACCATACCCAGGGAAACTGCTAATACTTGGGGACGATGATGCTGAAGGAGACACACCTGATCAATCCGGGGATGAAGACGAACCCCCACCTAAAAGGGTAGTACCCAATATAGCGCCAGGACCTTCGACAAGACCCAAACCGACGCCCATCGGAATTAACAAGGCGCCTAGTAACATCGCTCCATGGAAGCCCGATGTAGAACAATGCCCAGGTGCCTTTTCTATCAGATCAAGGCCCTCGATGCCACACAGCTACGCCAAGAAGATAGCAGCCAAAACAAGATCTAGCTGCTCCCAGTTATCCTGACGGAGTACCCGTGATGGAGAATCCCGTCAAACACCCCGCCGATCAAGCTGCATCAGTGAGCAATCGGAAGTACCTTCAGTGAGAGGGGTAGGAATCACCCAGGCGCCTACCTCTACAACTGGTACAAATACGGAGCCAAAAGTCGAGACAATCTCAACTTCAGCGAAGTCGTCTCCCAACGAAGAAGTACACATTGGAAGTACTCCACCCTGCCATCTTGCTACGCGAGAGACTGCTTCCATCGAGAACATCAATGCCACCCACTACCCCACAACAGGCATATCACCCACAGTGGAGGTCGACGTGAATCTCCCGTTCACTGCCTTGCCCCAGGACCTGGCACCAAGACCGTCGATGCTACCCACGATCTGGTACCACGACGAGCTGTGCTGCCCGCAGTCGGAGTAGAGATCTTTCTCCCGCACACTGCCCCGTCAGAGAAACATCCTGCTTTATGGATAGGAACACGTGCAGTCGGGGTGGAGGGCTTGTCACTCCCCCGCACTGCCTCAATGTCCCTTCAACGAGTGTTCTCCCATTTTGTTGCAGCAGAAGCAGATGCCACGCCGCCTCAGGCTACTCTACGATGCCTGATGTCCCCACGTACTGCTAAGGCTGCCCACATGCCTGGCCGGTACCGGGAATCGCCATGGAGACCCACAACCAGGTATATGTGGCCATACCCTCTGCACGCTGCCCTTTGTCCAGGGTGGGGGGGTTGAAAGTGAAACCGAAGATTACCAGTGATTACCAGTAAGTACGTGCAGTTTAAAAACAGTGTAATAGCAGTCAATCACTACTACATGCACGTGGCAAAATGTTTTATAGACCGGTGATGTGCACCACAGTTAATTTAACTGCAAGCCATAGACGATGACATAAGCAGAACAATCACATTTAGGCTAAATTTGAAATTCAAAAGTATTCAGTACAGTTCAAGTATAAAGAATCAACAAGGTAAATGAACCAGTAATTAATCACTCAACTATGTGCTAATTAAATATTTTATATACAGCCATAAAAAACTGTACATCTGTAACTTTTGATAGACATTTTACAGCTCACGGTTCAAGTATTTCAGTGGCAGACAGCCCACTTAAGTAGGTAGTATTACGAATAGACGCTCTCCACAGTGACAGTAATGGTTACTACAAATGAATCAAGTAAAGACGCTCACCACAGTGCCAGTGATTAAGCTGAAGACAGAGACTTTCACATTACAATGACATTTTAGCTTTTTATATTATTATAATGATCTTTGATAAATCTGACTTGATGTGCAGGTAAACCTATAAATGTCACCATACGTTTTGAAAGTGTTTATGTGAAGATCGCTTACACGAAGAATGCCGTTGTGAAAGAGTGTTTTTCCAACACGGACAAAAGTGAACATTCCTTAGGAACTTACCTTGAACATTCCAACGAAAATACACAGTGTACATACTAGCTGTTAAACCTACGATATAAGATGGACTCCCACAAGGGATAGCTAGGTTAGTTTTTTTTTTATTTTTTAAATGCTTTTCAGCACTAAATCTGAATTGATATGTAGGCATACAAATATCATAATACGTTTTGAAAGGGCATATGTGAAGATCGCTTATAAGAAATAATGCAGTTCTGTTGGACGGTATTTTTATATGTACGCTTATATGTGTATGTTCTTTTGTTTGCAATATCCTGTGCACCTGCTCAGTTATCAACCAAAGACTCTGAGTGTTAAAGCTCCCCAAATCTGACACAAGATATTATTAACTTAAAAATTTGAGTGTTTATGTGTATTGCATTTAGTGACCATTGTGCGGACAATTTGCCGCGATAGTCACGGATGTAGTGTACTCGCTTTTTATTCGTTTAGTCGATCAACCCAGCTCTAGGATAGTAGTGGGGTTTCCCCGCCTTCCGCGAGTAAGGCACGTACATATTATAATTATTCTTACTTTAATCCCTTCGTTTGGACATGCCTTTGTTTTATATAATTTTTCTTTCAGGTCGTCATGTACGATTCCAATGTAATATCCACCAGCGCTATGCTGGTTCTTGTCAATACCATGCATATGAAATGTAGGCCGGTGGGACACCAGACACGCGTGGCTTTCTGACCTGTATCTTTGCAACACGGGGGGAATACACACACTCACCACATCAGCAAAGCCTGATAACCAGGGCAAGGGGCAATGAAGGATGCCACCTGAAAGAGAGAGAAAGAATCAAGGTCACCAGCCGACCGCTATCTCACATGTTTTGTCTCACCGGCCGGGCGACTAGAGCGCACAGAACACGTGCAACTACAGCAGTCAAGCACCTCAACCTTAAGGGTCCCACCTACCTGACCACGAAAAATGTTTTCCATGCTACCTGACTCAGCACATCTACAGACATCTACCCAGACCTTCTAGAGATTTCCTAGACCTTCCAGAGAGGGGGCCTACGCTATTCTCTACCACCTTTTCCACGATTAGTCTGCATAGGAACAGAGTGAAAAAGGGGGGGGGGGGAGGCAAATTGATGCGTGCTGCTTATACATCTAATCTGATTACGACTCATTGTCCAGAGTACCTCTTCCATTACTAGAGACATGCACGACACGTTGCCTACCCTACATGCAACGGGAACTTACGAGTAAATCCTTCTCACATGGAGGATATGCAACCCAGCAGGCATGCTGGCCCCCCTACCCTGCGCTGAGAATAAACAAGCTGCCCAGACCTCAGGCAAGGCCGAGCACCTCCGATGAGGCACGAAGCAGAATGGCTGACCAGAGTATCTGCATTCTAACCATGGCAGGACATCAAGCGTCCCCCGCACCCTCCGTTGGCAGCCTACAAGCTCCACTATACAAGTCCGGATGCTGCCGAACTCGAGAGTCATTCTTTCACATCTCTAGCAATCTCCCACAGTACTAAGACAGTGCTCAGGATCTTCGGAGACGCTTGTTACTTGAAGTACGCCCCAGTGGCTACTTACTACGTACGTCGACGAGCTGGTCAACCCGACGACCAGCAAACACGATCACATATTTATTTAACTTCACTTTGTCTCCTCTAGACACCTTTTACTTAGCAGTTTAACTTTAACTAATTTATATTCGTCTAGAACCAGCTTTACCCTTTTTACTTAGAACCAGGTCGCCTACTCCTGTAACCTCAGTTACCTTCAACTATCCACGACTTGGTAGGAGATAGCGCAGAACACATGTTTATTGAACCTTCAATAAACACGCATTGTTCTCTACCTTTCTGTTATTCATTTCCACGGTATTTGTTTGTATTAACAGGTGGAGATAGAATAGGCTGTGCACTACTGACAGGAACCGGGAAATTTGTTAAATCGAGTTAGCGTGACTGTGGATCTCTTTCAGGTATTTGCACATCAGAAGACATACATATTAGAAGGCTACCTGTTTCTTCCCAGTCACACATCAGCATTAAGTCAGTGCTCATGGGGGAGAAACAGCGATGCCACAACCACTAAAAACACCTTCACACCAGGAGACACGACAGACTCAGGTTACTTCTCACCATTCACATTAAGTCAGTGTGCAGTGACCGTAGCCTGAAGTTTTGCCGTTCATCGTAGTGCGATCGCACAACCAGTAAAGGCTTGGTGGCTCCCACGGCTCCACGTTCCTGATCAACCCGCATACTGTGAGGGATTAGTGGGGAATCTTATCGGGCTTGTGCCGGCAAGTCACCATTGGGTTACACTGTTAACCTTCCTGTCTAAGTGCATCATGTAGACTATAGAACTGTTTGCCTTATGCCTCACAAGAAGAGAGTGGTAGAAAATAACGGGACAATTCCTGGCTCACTCTACTCTCAAACAGTGGATCACATTACCCCATCCTACGCAGAAAATGCCAGTGGAATGGGCCCGTGCAGCCAAACTCAGTCAACAAGTAGTTGTGCCTGCTTTGGTTGTAATCCCGAACAGCATCTACAGCAGTAACCAAGATGACTGTGTGCTTCAATCTCCAACACCCCTTGCCTAGTACCGCCAATGTAAACTAATTCATCCCGCTTTTGATCTAGCGGACAAAATCCTCAACCTTCGTGCCTGTCAGTCTAACCGGGCACGTGTCAGGGCAAAGCCCTCAAATGGTGGAACAAATACAACGAATTCACCGCAGATTGGAGCCAACTGAGCAGCCGTATCGTGCAGCACTTTACAGGCGAGGAAGTGGTAACCCGGCTCATAACAGAATTCTATAGCCACATGCACACACCAGGAGAGGAGTGGAGATTTTTGGCCGCAGGAAGGTACAGATGTACCGTAGGACTTTTCCAGACAGGGATGAAGCCAGCTGCATAAAACATGTAACAATCCTGCTGCTACCACACCTCTGCAATATCCTACTTATTCCCAAAACACTCACAGTGGATGAAATCGTAGATCATGCAAGAGAGGCTGAACACAAATTTCAGGCGGAGGCCATATTGGATTGCCTAGGACCTCCGAAGCATGCAAAACCAGATAAGCCGCTTGAAGCTCATCACAAAATGCGCCACCTGCACTGCCAACTCCACATCTGCCCAGATATTGATATTGTCCTGACTACCATTACAACAGAGATTGCCCGCAGCAGCCAGCGCCAAGGCAGGAATGAACAGAAGAAGGGGGTGCAAACTGTACTCTGCAACCCACAACAGCTGAGTAGAATATGAAGAATGCACCTCATAAGGGAAACGCCATTGCTGACGGGACAACAGGGGCGACCCCGTTGGGAAAGAAGGGCAAGCCTTCCAGCTCCTAGACGAAGAGGCTGAAGTGCCCAAGGCCCACACATCGAGGTTCAAGTAAACACGAAGAACATACTAGCACAGCTTGAATCAGCTGTGTCCAGAAATTTTGTCAGATGCGATGTCCTCAAAGTAGACCAGTGGGCTAGCCTGCGCCCACAGACAAAAACCATGAGGATGGCCAAGCTGGAGTGCATGCTCACCGTCGACGGCCGTACCACGCTTACTGTTGAACTACACCAACTCAAGACTCAAGCGGAGTTCCTTGTGTCACCTGACATCCAGGAGGAATTGATTCTAGGCCACCTTTGGCTCCATCAGCAAAAATGCATCATAAACCTCGTGCAAAGGAAAGTATACCTGGACGACAACCGCAGTGTCACTATGCACTGGGAACATCGACTTGACCCACAGAAGCCACCTGTTATCTGCGAAGGGGAGATTCACCACAAACTCACAGAACCGCAGTTTCAACAACTGAAGGAAGTTCTCGACGAACAGGCTGGGGCTTTTGGATCTGGGGGAACACTGCATCAGACACGCACAGTTCAGCATGAAATATTGCTAAACACCACAGCACCTATCTATAACCAACCATTTAAAGTCTCCGCTAGGCACCACTGCCTAATAATGGAACAGCTGTGAGATATGAAGTGCTGGAAACTGTTGAACTGTTGATTTCTCCTTATAACTCCATCGTCGTACTTGTATCCAAGGATGGGCATTTGAGGTTTAATGTCAATTATAAGGCTTTAAACGATGTGACGCTACCAATTCCGTTACCAGCCCTCGACCTAGCACACACCCTATGCCATATAGGTGAGGCAAAGATCATCAGCACATTGGATATGCAGTCCGGTTATTGACAGATCCACATGCATCCTGACAGTCGAAAGTACACCACATTCACGTCACCAGAAGGAAAAACTTTGCAGTTTTGATTTATGCCTTTTGAGCTCAAGAAAGTGGTCACCACCCTCCAGTGACTCATGTCCAGCAAGTTTTAACTGCCTACACTAAGACTTGGGAGGAACACATCAAGCACTTACAGCGAGTGCTGGAATGGCTGGAACTACATGGACTCACTGCCAAGCTATCGAAGAGCTACTTCATGAAAACATCAATTGAGTACATGGGCCACGTTGTGTTAACTGAAAGCAACTTCCCCCAAGAGAAGTCCATCAGGGCTATACAAGAGGCCGAGGAACCACACACCAAGAAACAGCTCCGACAATTCCTAGGACTGTGTAACTGGTTTTGAGACTTCGTGCCCAACATTGCCAACCTCATGGCACCGATGCACCCAATGTTGGAAAAAGAAGCACGTTGGTGGTGGACGCCAAAACATCACACTGCATTTGCGGCCCTCAAGACCAACTTCCAACATATTAGCCATTTGCATTGACTACAAGGAGAGGGACACCTTATCATGCAGACAGGCGCGAACCAAAACAGTCTAGGTGCAGTACTGTACCAGGAGGACCCAGACAGCAAGTCCCTGGCGATAGTCTATGCATGCACCCAGCTTAACTCCCTGAACAAAAGTACCACATCAACGAGCACGAATGCTTCACTGTAATTTGGGCAATCCAGAATTTCTGCTACTATACGCTGTTCACGGTAGTGTGAGCAATTTTTAAGGCCCTCCCAACAGCCATTAACCACTACGAAATATATTTTACTGCAGCCTCGGGCATTGCATTTTGATTGTGGTGAAATGTTTACACTGTGTTTATAGGTCATATTGCAATGTTTATATTAAAAAGCAGCAGGAAGATGGAAATTCAATGAAAGGAAAAATTTAGGAGGGCCTTAAAAAATGCTCACTTTACTGTGAACAGCCTATACTTGGAAGGAACTCATTTCATAGCGAGGACAGACAGCAGAGCACTCAAGTGGTTGTGAGAGTCGCGCAACAATAAGGTCAAGTTTGGGAGCTGGGACCTCCTACTCTCTACAATCGATTTTGACATCCAACACTGCCCTGGTAAGGACGACGACTTCACAGACGCCTTATCATGTCAACTAACCCTGGATGAAGAGGCCAAACCAGATGAGGACGTGGATCACATCTTGCCGTCTGAACCTCCGAAAACCAGCCCCGAAGAGCAGCTACGCCTTCTCCAACTCAAAATCAGCCGAAGACAGAGCGAACAGCACCAGCAACAAGACCCGGAAGTGAAAGATCTTCTACGGAAGTATCCACAATGTTTCGCACCATGTGACATTGTTTGGTCTTGTAACAAACAACCGGAAGCCAAGTGGAGGATCTGGATACCAAAGGACTTGCGTGTTGACATCTGCCGGCACTTCCACGGTCATCAGGATGCAGGACACCCTGAAACTCGGAAAACCCTGGCCGACATTAGTACCAGGTACATCTGGAACGGAATAAGCAGCGACATCCACCAGCATGTCAATGAGTGTACAATGTGCTGAAAGAATAAGGCCTACCTAGCCAGGCGATCTAAAGCCAAGCCTAAAAAACCACATACGCCATAGAAGCAGGTTGCCACATATTTGATGGGACCCTATCCCCGCAGCACCAAGGGGAATAGATACCTGCAAATTGTGACCTATTTGTTTTCACTGTGTGTAGAAGCCTTCCCACTACCAAGGCAGGAAACTCACCACATTGATAGAAAGTTCAACAATTAAGTTTTCCCATGCAGGGGCTACCCGCAGAGCATTCTGATAGACAATGGGACCCAATTTGCTACTCAGAAGTGGCTGCTAGCATGTCAAGAATGGGAAGTAGAGACCTAGACCACTCCACCATATCACCTGCATACCAACCCTACTGAGCGCCAAAACCAAAAACTCAAGAAGAGCCTCCGCCTCAGCCTAGGAAAGGACCAGCGACATTGGGATTGCCATATTCCAAAGATCCTCTTCTCTCGGCAATGCTGCACGAACAAAGTCATCGACTCAAGCCCAAATCAGCTCCTCCTGGGACAGACTCTCTGCCGCCCCAGGGACTGGCAGTGGAAACACTAGCCCACCGATATGCTTCAACTAAAAGCTATATGTTTAGCCGTATTCCAATGAATAAAAAATGCAAGTAAAAAACAAGAGGCATAGATCGCCATGAAATAACAACCCCCACGTACTGGGGTATGAGCCTTTGACATGGGCGAGGCACTCTTACTCTGTGTAGTCACCCGATGAGTTGCTGCATACACCAATTCAGTGCGGGACTTGCCGGAAAATGGGAAGGCACCTACAAGGTCATCGGCTGCCAGGACAACATGTATTGGACAGAAGACAGCTGAGTACATGTACGAAAGGCCATACGAGGGCAGACGCAGCCTTATACTTAAGACATCTCGGAACATGTGCAAGGCCCAGCAACATCAATGACTTCGGAGAAGCCAAACAATGTTGACAAATCATCTGTTCACACCCCGCCCAAGGAAGCACACACGTCATGCAACCTACGCAATGGGATGGGACAGGGCAACCAATGAGGGGAACGTGTATTCAATACCCAGCAGGATCGAGTTTCTCAAAGCCAAGCCCAAGAATTCAGAACAGACGCTGCCGACGACACCGTTAAAATTCCGCAAGACGTTCGCTGACCGATCCGGGAAGTGAATGCTCAGAACCTCGGATACTTAATCTCTTTCCTACTTAAAACATAATCATAATAAATAAAAATGTAATTACTATGCGTTTAAACTATTTCAATTCAATATCTTATCATTAATACAGATTAACTAAATATTATGAAAGGGATGTCTCATTTATGAATAATAATTATGAATATAACTTATAAATAATTAAATAATTTAAGTTTCTAAATAATTATAATATTTCTAGTAAATAATCAATTTATATAAACTGTAATATGCATTGGATTCCACAGTTGACATAATGTTATCCTATATACGGATAGGGGCTTCCCACTCTTTGCACTCTTATCTCGAGAATTGTTAATTATATAAAATATCACCTGAAACCAAATTTGTAGAGAATTTTATGCTCTACAAGTTTTGTAGAAACTTCAAACATCATTTGAAGCATAGAAAACAAGATATTTACAAAAAGCAGAATTTCGCGACCTTTGACCTTGAATATCTTGACTCGCAGACACGAGATTCTAAGACTTTTCAGCCAACGTTTAGAATGTCAAAATGAAAATTTTCAGCTTTTTAAATTTCATTCCAAGGTTGAATCCCTATTTGAATGGACTAGTTGGCATTGACCTACTATGAAGGGCAGGAGCTCTCTTGTCCTAAGTTAAATTTTGCACTGACCTCATATGAAAGATAGTAGCTCTCCTGAGGCTCCGTGAGATAATTTTGGTAATGACCTAACGTGAAAGGCAGTACTTCTCTCCTATTTTTGCCAGGCCATGGATCCCTTTATTTCATGTTGGGTATCAATCTCAAAACCACCTACGCAATTAATGAAACTAAACAATTTAAAACTGAATATGAATGAGAAATTGAAATTACTGAAAAGAGACATGTAAACCTTGTTCTGACTAATTTACTTAGTGTGATGGATTGTAATTTTAAGTATTTTACTGTAACCAAAGTGCATAACTATGTAAAAAAATAATTTTTCTTGAAGAATTGTAATGGAGCAGTCTCCTAGAATTATCATTGGCGTACAATTGGTGTGCACCCTCAACCATAAATAACAATTAATTGTACTTGTTATGTGAATAAGTGATACGTGTCATTTTCTTGCAGCATCCCAATATATATCTTGAGTGCTCTTTAAATTGTGAAGTGAATATTGTTTTGTTGAGTTTGGTTATTGAGTTGTAAAGTAAAGTTGTTTGTGAAAAACAGAGTCGCAGAAGTTTGCAGAGTAGCAACATACAAGGTAGGTTTTGATTTGGTAAACGTTTCTTCAAAATCTCTCCCGAATCGAGAGGGGTAATGTAACAATGCAAGTTATCAACAATATATAAACAGGACATTTGGTTGGTTTTTTTTTTTTTGGGCAAGGAGTGTAATATTTTACCAGTGTTCAAAGTTCAGGCTGTGTTTGAGTGTTTATCTGTAATGCGCTGGTTTTTTCTAAAGTCGTAGTTCAGGTTGGGATAACATTTAGAGATTAAAACTATTTCCTACTGCGTATACAGTTTTTCTTTCGAGAATGTTCTAGAAGCTAGATAAATTTTTGCTTCGATGCAGTTCAATAGGACGTGGAAGGTGGTCACAACAGGGGTCACACAGGCTTCTGAAGAGACACAGGTGCCAGGAGTGGGGGAGACACACTGTGACTCGAGCGCTGAGTGCCTACCACCCACAGCAGATTTCTACTGGTCGTGACAAGAGCACGACGTGCTCGCGAATGACTCACGACGCAAGTTTTCGAAGTGACATCAATCATTCATAGATTACTGCGGCCCTGTTCTGGTCCAGTTGTCTTGTTAAACACACTGTCCATATCTATGAATTCCAATAAGATTGTGAGCTTGTTTTGAATTTAAATAATAAGTAACTAAAGCGATAATGGAACTCTCTTCTTTTCTCCTAATTTCAATAAGGTGTCTTTGAAGTTTCATGTCTAAACTGCCTGAGCTAAATTGAGCTGTCATGTCCAGCCATTTTGACGACTGCAATGTAAGAAGGCCCCGCAGCATTCTGACAACGACAACACAATTGAATTCACGTCTAGTGACCATTTTACAATAAATTCCCTCTTACTCTTATCCTCAACAAGGGAGCATGGAACTCTGCAGGAAGACAGCTTTTTGCCGTCACTTGCTAGCAGAAAACCAGCCGAAAGGAAACCTGAGCGCACACGAGAAAGAGACACATAAAAATTCCACACGCCGCTTAACTGCAAACAGATTATGTCCATCTCCAGCAGATAAGTGAGAGCGCACATACCTCCAGATCCAGCGCACACAGAGAAGGCAATACACTAGAGGCCAGAAGTGCGCTACAAGCGCACTCTACATTCAACTTCGCCCCATCTTCGACGTAATGTTCAACCATTTTGGCTGGTCATATTTCCTAACGGTACTGAAGAGGTGGACACGTGCCTACAAGGTACATGGGTGAAAGACTGATGCAATCACATACACAACAGTCCAGCTTGTACTCTTCACCCATATACTCCAAGCAAACGTCACGTCAACACCTCTGATGTAAGATTGTACTGCCTGACTGAACCACCACTCCCTCCAAGCAAGGCCACGAGGATCCATGGCGAGCCAAGACCAGGCAGTACACCATATTACTTGCACTCTGTGGGTGAGATAAGGATAAGGGATGAGAGCTCCACCCCACCACTCTTGGATTATGTGCTCCTGCATCCGGGGCTATCACCCCCCCCCCCTCCCTTCCTAGCACCCTTGATCGCCCAAGAACCGGTACGAGATTGTACGAGATTAGTATAAAAGGGCTGGCATGACCAGCAACTTACAGTTTCTGCTCCTCCACCGCTTTCGTCAGACGGTCGGAGGTAGCCATCGGCAGGTCGCACTTGGCTGATACATCCGCAGATTCAACCACTCTTCTAGGGCCGGAATCTCTACCAGCTGAAGAAAACCACCACCAGAAGCCACTTCTGCAGCAACCCAGATACTTTTGCTTCTGGGAGACTGGACCATCAACGGCTCCCGAACAAGTCCAATCCTTACTTACCACCCCCTGGTATCGAACCCAGAACTGGTAATGGTCACGACAACCCTTACCCACTGCACAGTGCTGGCATTGCTGACGCTACCCCTTTGGTAGCTGTCCGCCTTTGCTGTTCCTTCAGAACAACAGTCAGTTAGTTAGGAGGAAGTTGTAAATTACAGTGAAACCCTTTTAAGAAGTTCCCACTTAACAAGTTTTCCTGCTTAATATGTTGAATAAATGTGAACCTTAACTATCTGCACATGTGTAATTTGACCCATTTAGTAAGTTTTCGAGCTCAATAAGCATTATTTTCCTTCAGAAACATCTTCACAGAGTTGTACTTTACTTATTTCTAACAGTGAATATCACCCGATTCCCATCAGATTAGAATCAGTTTACCTTCACCAGGCAGTTTACATTAGTCAGAACTTCCAGGTCAAGTTGAATTAGCTGAGGAGGTAGTAAAGGGCCACCGTGTTATTATTGCTCAGCTGATAAAAAAAAGTGAATTTGAACTATTCTCTGCATACTGATATTCTTCAAGTTATGTTTGTGCCTATGTAAATACAACCGCCAAAGTTAAGGTAGAAAACCATCAAGCACAAAGCTAAATACACATCTATTAAGTGGCTACTCGAACTCTGCATAACTGGTAGAATTCATTAGAACCTATACAACTAGCAACTCCTCCACCAGGTGAACTGAGCAGCTAAGCTATTCCATACTCCGCCACTGCTCTTTATGGGGCCGGGGGAGCTGGATTTAGCCTGGAATGATGGACTTCCGTGGATACCACACCTGGGTATTCCTGTCAATCAGCTCGAGCACTGTCTAACACACTGTCCACCGCTCCTCAAGGGGCTGGGCGAAAGGAACAAAAGGTAACAGTTCTTGCCTGCGAAACTGAAATGATTCAGAAGTACACGTTACATAAATGAGATATCAGCTTGCCTTTTGAGAGGCTGTATTTGACCTTATCTGCCTTATGCTGTACTCTCACAAGGGAGGTGTGTGGAGAAGGCTACGAAAGACAGTATACACCTCCAATGATAATCCAACTTGCCTACAACTTTCTTTACTGACTTCAGAAGTCAATTGCTTGATCGGGGCAGCTTTCCTATCGCCCTCTCCACAGAGAGGCCTCACACCTCTGAATTGCCAACCCCTTTGTTTCCACCCTTAATTAAGCTCCCAGGCACCCCCGACCCCCTGGTAGAGACGTCCCCGAGGGGTGAAGAACTTTCATTGGGAATTGCAAACCACTGGTT
The DNA here is from genome assembly GCA_029891345.1 of Dryococelus australis. Classification (NCBI taxonomy): domain Eukaryota; kingdom Metazoa; phylum Arthropoda; class Insecta; order Phasmatodea; family Phasmatidae; genus Dryococelus; species Dryococelus australis. Next base: position 271,846,817 of record CM056995.1, read on the forward strand.
TGGTGGTTCCCTGAGCTGCAGCCCTGCATCATCCAGCAGTAACCCACAAGCCAAGAATGCTTCACCACCTGCGAGCAACCAAGACAACCATCAGCCCTTGCCATGCCAGGGAAAGAGTCTCCAGCCATGGCCACACCAGCATAAGACCAACATACCTCCAGGTAAAGGCTGTTCACGATAAAGTGAGCACTTTTGAAATGAACCTTAGAAAAAAGTCACAGCCCCTGAACGCATACATTTTAATGGGCGCACCGAGTGACATTTGCACAGTGAAGTTAGTAACAATGGATGAAAAATAATTCCATATCTTAATGTTGAATAAAAAGTGTTAAGTAAACCATTTGTGATAACTTAAATTATTTCTTTTGCTTTCTGTGTTTTTAATGTGTCAAAGTGTGAAAATGAGCAAATTTGTACAATATTCACCTTCCCAAAAATTTCACAGTTTTACTTGACCGACGCATGAATAAAGTGATGAGGCCGATGGCAACGTTAATTTTAAATAAGATGGGAAAATATGTAATGTGCACACAAGTAGATCTTAAGCAGGGCTTCCAAAAGTGCTCATTTTAGCGTGAACAGCCTATAACAATGTGATCAAGATTCAGCCAGCTCGTAGGGCTGTGACAGTGGTTCTGGGTTTTGTGCCCCTAAAACAAGCCACCCAACCTATCCTGTACACTGGCCATGCACCAGTTAAACACAAAAGGCATCCTAAGCATATTGTGATTCTAGCATCACGCGTTAAATATGTAAAGGTGACACAGACTTAAACTTCCTCATTCAAACGTTACATGATTAAATTCACTGTTTTAACCTCAAACATCTGAAGCCAATGTTTGACGTATCTAGCCCCACTAAATAAATGTTTTATTTTCACTTCCCCCGGGCACACGTCAAAGTAAATACACAGTGACTAAAATGTAAATCTAAAAGTGTGCCTTTCTATAACAGGCGAGCTTATCAGCTTTTTAAAAGTGAACATTCAAAAGGTCTTGGCGTTGTTTTAATTATGGGAAAATAATAATGATTAATTCTTCTGCTATTCTGTTGACAACATAAATAAAACATTCTTTTTTGATTTCTTGGAAGTGTAGACAACAGTTAAAGGTATTAATTTATATCCAAACAGAAAGAGAATTATGAACATAAATCAATATTCACTGACCAATATTAGTTACTGACATTAATGTGTACGTGTTTATAGTGCTGATTACAATATTTATTACTTTTTGTTGTTTACTTAATAAGTGTGCAGTGGATATATGTGTCAGCTAATGTAAACACCAGCTAAATGTCACATCACAGCGGAAAGATACGCAACCACTGGGCTGAAAGTAGAAATTTACCAGGGCTTTCTGAAGTGCTCATGGTACTGTGAATATCCGTCAAAAGGCTTAAATTACTCGATTTTATAAACATACTGACGTTATAAGACTTTTAAACATAAAGAACTACTTTAAAAATAATTTTACTATGGAATAGCAAAATAAAATAAATAGTTTATGACCCTATGATGAGAACACACTTGCCGTTATGATGTAGCGGCCGGTGCGGTCGTACAGCAGGCAATAGACAGCAGACAAGTGACCCACGGTACGACACAGCAGTTGCTGGCGGCTGTAGAGTCTTGGAGAGATAGCCTGTCTCCTTGTCAGTGGGCCTGATGTCTCCCGTCCTTGTAGAACACGCACTACCACACAGAACAGTAACTACATTGCACAACCCTTATAACTTATGTTAAGAATATATACACGTTTGTCTGTATATGCGAGGCACTGAAAGAGAGGCGAGAGAGGAGAGAAAAAAAATAATCGCATCAGTAAGTCAACGTGTGAGAAAGAATGACAGGTTGTAAGAGTGACAGTAGGGGAGGAAGCAAGGGAGGAAAAGTGAAAGAGCGAGCAAGAATATGTGCATGACTAAATGAGTGAGCAAGCAAATGAGCGAGCAAGAGAGAGAAAATTTCTGAGTTCTTACAAACATTTTAGAAGTAAATTCAAGAAATTCTAAAGGACTTACCAAGTATAGACTATTCACGGTAAAGTTAGCACTTTGAACACACTCTCATTTGGAATAAAAGTCAATACATACTTTTTATTTTAGTCTTAGAAGTTAACTTCCGAGTGCGATGGAATTCACAAACTGTGTTTATTACTTAGGTGGTAATATTTATTTAAAAAGGTGGTTACAGGATAAAAAATGGCTGAAAGAAAAAAGTAACTAGGACTTCAAAAGTGCTCATTTTACCATGAACAGCCTATACTGAAATGTACAATTTTAAGGACGAAATTATCTACATTAACAATGGTTTAGTACATATAACTGTTAGATAAATAACTAAGAAATTTCACAAGTGTGTATATATACATACATTTATTGACGCACTTTGTTTCTCTTTCTTTTTTTTTTACTTGGAGCTGTACACTCCACATTGGACGTACAGTTGACGCACTCTTGCTTTTCGCTGGTTTCATCTTGGTACCTATGGTACCACCTCTTTACTGTTTTTTTTTTCCTCAAGTGCCAATTCCCTCTGATCGGACATTATAAAACCTTTGGCGGTGATTTATGTCTGAAGGAAGTGCCTGGCGGGTTGGGGTTTGGCTCACGTCGGAGTACTTGGTAGGGTTCCGCCTAACTGAAGGGTGCTGGGAGGGCTGAGGGGAATCGAACCCCAGGGTGAGTTTAATGGTGTGTGCCTTTCTCCCAGGTAGCACAAGCTTGCTCACTATGAAGGTTACCAAGATTTGGGACACTAGCTGTCCAAAGTTTAAATAAGGTAATTAGGTTGCAATGTTGATGAATTGTGAATGATTACTAGGTCAACGTACTTGGAATAAGGTGTGGTGATCCTCCCTTGGATGTTCCTACTCAGCATCTCATTTATGAAACAGTCTCCCAAGAGGGGATGGTTTTATGGGTTTACGTGCAGGGACGTATGTGTGAGATGGGAAAGCAATCCTACTTTTCTGAGTCGGGGTGGAATCATAATTTTTATCATCTTCCTGGCGGATGTGCCGACGGTGCACATCTTTACAGGTGAGCGGTCATCAGTAGGGGCACAGTAGATGGCTTAGTTACTGGTATGGACGACGATGTGCCCAAATAGCTAATGTCATCGTAGCAGGGCCACAGCCAACACATACCCAACATGGAATAGAGTTCAGACTTGTGTGTGGAGATTAGCATAGGCGAAATGGGCCGTGGTCCTGGTGTGGTGACCTCCGGTATAGGTGATGGGGATATGATACCCTGAGCTGTGTCGTCTCCCTGAGGGGGGGGTTGAACTTAGCTAACTTGTGTTGTAGTGCACATCAGTGTTGTAGTGCAAATACGAATCTGCAATACTATTACACTCTCATACAAAATACACTCAAATACACTAGGCTCTCAAATATAGCACAATGATCATGCCTGCCTACCCGTCAAACAGTAGTCCTTGGTGAATGGCTTCTCAACCACTCAGAGGCCATACCGATGAGAACTACGGGCTAGAGTTGGAATGCATCCACAGGGAAGCGTAGGTATTTCAGACCCGCCCCGATATCAGTGTGTGTCCTTTCGGACTAGAGATCCTTGTCGGACTAGTTTGGTCCACTCGCACTTATCCCGCAGAGAAACCTTTAATGTAAATTTGAGCCAAAAATTATTTTACATAAAATAACAAAAAAATATAATTTTTATCTAAAAGAGAGAAGCAAAGTATACTAAACAAAGTTACAAAAATTTACCATTTTTACCTAGTCTTTATGGATGCTATAGGAAAGCAATGGGAAAGACTGATTCTTACAAAGTATATAAGTAGTTGTTTAATATGTTAAACCACTTTAATATGTTAAACCACTTGATGCGTGCCTGGTTTACTGGCTAGTCAGCACAGTCATCGTAGGATTGGGTGCGCTAGACCAAGCATGCAGCGTTAAGGATTTATTATTCCAGTTGACATTTACAGCTCATTACTTTACCTAGGCACGTCAGGTTGTGGCTTGGTACAAAGTTATTGATAGCCTGGCTAGCTAGTGACTTTCGGATAGCTACTTTATTTCCTCAAGGGGTTTACTTGCCAAGGTAGGTAACTGGCGGGAAGTGTCGGGTATACCTGGCTTACTTGACGTTGCTCCGGCTGGCTATAGATCGGTGGCTGCCTACTGGCAGGAACTAGTGGTGCAGTCCGCTGGCTTCGGGTCGGTGATACCATGTCGGCCAACACGACCAAAAGTCTGATTAAGGCAGTGCGGTCACGTTCCGCCTATCTGTCCAAAGTCAGTCGAACCAATACAGCCCTCTGCTTGGCAGCAAGTTGAACTGTTCTTTCCTCTTCTCTACGTGAGCCGTGCCTCACCTTGAAAGGCATAGAGTGTGGTCTGCCACTGAATGGTATATATTGTGCACCTGGGCCACCTTCCTGTTACTACTGGGTGTGGTATCGCAACCAAGGCCAGGCCGTAACACAAGAGCAAATACCCCTGCTAGCACCTAGGTGCTCCAGTAGGGATACAACCTAAGCGTACTGTCTCTCCCTGGTTAGAGTCCACACCATCTTGAGTCTCCTTGGTCGTGCCATAGGTGGAGGAACTGGGTAGGCTTTGCCGCAGCAGCATGTGATGCAGTTGCTTACATACTGTCAGATGTTGCAGCTTATTCCGTCCCAGCTATAGCGAATCCCGATGTCCAGCAGGTTCTCTCTAGTACCCGGGCATCCAGCATGAGGATGATCGTGGTGGTGTTGGCATATATTGGCACGTAATTGCGGCGGGACCCATATCTTCCACCGGGCGGTGGGTTGTCAGATACATTTCCACACTATGTTGTCTCGCAACTCAAAACTTTGTGGTTGCTCTCGTGAAAAGTGGCGAATGTCTGGGTCCTCCTGCTGGCTTATCGTGATCTGGTGGCAGGTTATTTGTAGCTGGAGGAGGCGGATTTATTCTTCCGGGCGTCATTCTATCTGACGGAGAGGAGACATCTTCTCCTCTTCTACCTTCTCGGCTTTCTAGTCCTCCACCAGTGTTGGGAAGTGGGATAGGGCATATGGCAGGTAATTTGTCTTGCCCGGGCAATGTTGTACCTCAAAGTCGAACTCTGTGAGGAACATATCTCACCATCCGAGCTTGGCCTTGGCATTCTGTGACTCGTGTAGCCATTGGAGGGCCATTGAGTCAGTACGCAGTATGAAGTGTTGCACTTTGAGGTAATACCAAATCACTGTCAGACACTCCTGTTCATTGATGTGATAGTGCTGCTTGGTTTCGTTCAACAGGGTCAAGGCATACGCTATCACATGTGAATGGCCGTCTGTAGCTTGCTGGTACAGTACGGCTCCAAGACCATTGTGACACGCGTGTCTGTAGAATGAGTGGTCAATCTCCTTGAGGACGGTGGAGTTGTTGTATATTTCCAAAACTGTTCTTCAGATTTTGGAATGCCTGTTTTTCTGGTGCTCATCGCCAACGGGTCTCCTTATCAAGGAGCGAGTGAAGTGGTACCATGTGGTACGCGATGTTTGGCACGAAGTCCCTTAGCCAGTTGCACAGACCCAGGTACTGTCGTAGCCGTTTCTTATTGGTGGGTTCTTCGGCCGCTTAGATCGCTCGTATAGAGCTTGGTTGTGAGAAATTTCCCTCTAGGGAAACCACATGGCCTACGTAGTCAATGGCTGACTTGCAGAAATAGCTCTTTGATAGCTTGCAGGTCATCCCATGGAGTTCCAGGAATTCAAGAACTTGCTGTAAGTGTCCGAGGTGCTCCTCCCATGTGTTGGAGTATATTATTACATCATCGAGATAGGTAACGCAAAACTCTCAAATCTATCCTCTCAACACCTCTGCGGACATTAGGTGTTGAAACATGGCAGGGGCGTTTTTCAATCTGAAAGGCATCACACTGAGTTGTAGGAGAATTCCCCTTGGGTGTTGTGAATGCTGTGTACTTCCGGCTGTCTGGATGTACTGCAATTTGCCAGTACTCGGACTCCATATCCAGGGTACTAAAATTTTTTGCCTCGCCAATGTCTTGCAGGGTACGGGTCAGATAGATAGCTGGGGGAGCGATAGGATGCGTTACTTCATTCACGGCTTTGTAATTTACGCAAAACCTAAGCTTGCTGTCTTTTTTTGGAACTAGGACCACATGTGAGTTGTAGGGGGAATTAGACGGTTCTACAATCCCTTCATCCTTCACATTTTATTTACTTGTCCCATTATCATGTTAAGGCGTTGCGCTAATACCTGGTATGGATGGTTATATACAGGGCTTCCGTTGTCGTCCAGATCTCATGTTGAATGGAACAAGTCTGGTGTAACAACCCTCCATGTCCAAACACGCTAGCGTGTTCATCCAATACTTGTTTCAAGTGGTTAAATTCTAGTTCCCGTAGTTTGTGGTTTATTCAAACGGGGTCTATGGGCATTGATACAATGTCTTCGGGGTTATGATCCCAGTTCACTGTTACTCTGCCTTTATTGCCCAAGTACACGTGGTACTGCCCATGGTCAATAATACACTGTTGCTGTCTAAGCCATGGACAGCCAAGTATCACCACTTCGGAAAGCATGGGTGATACCAAGAATTCAGTTGGCGCAGAGATTCAGTGTAGGTTTACTGTTAGGATGATTCGGCTGCCAATACACAGGGTAGCATCGTGTTGTGCCATTTGTACAGTTTTTGTTTCAGTTCACATAGCTGATAGTTGTTCTGGAGTTAAGAGGTTACTATGGATGAAGTTTCCAGATGCTGCTGAATCATGCAATGCAAGGACTCTGCTCCCATTGATTTCTATATCGATATGCGGGGCTATGGGGAGTAACAGTTCCTTGTATAAGCCCTGAAGACTGAGCCCTTGTGGTCCGGTGGTGGCGGCTCGCATCGAACCCTGGTGGCGTCGTTTCCTGCCTTCGTAGCGGGGGCAGGTTTATCCATAGTATTGGACCGATTTGGGGTTTCGTCCGACCAAATTTATTAGTTGGTATCACCGATCCAGCAGGTTTACGTGGACAGTCCTTGTTTCAGTGGCTCCAGAGCAGAACCAGCACTTAGGCTGGAACACCAGGTGTGGCGTGGGGGCAGGCGCATTCTTAGAGGTCTACAGGTGGAGCTTATGACTCAGGGGTTTTTACCAGTTGCGATTTATAGAATGTCACTTGTGCTAAAACGTTCTGCTCTGCCTCTCATGCACGTTCTACCAGTTCATCAATGGTTGTTGATTTAGCTGTGAGTAGGACGTTCCTCATGCTAGGTAGCAGCATTCGGCTAATTGATAGGACAGACGCCGCTTCGTCAACCCCGGGAAATACTCGCTGAAACATTTGTTTGTTTTGATGAATAAATATTTCCACCTCATCTTCGGGTACCTGGGTTTGTCTGTAAAATTGCGTTGTCAATCTCGCCAACACCTCCTCGCCAGTAAATTCCGTAGCCAGTTGGTTGCTGAATAGTTTCCACTTGGTAAGGAATTCACTGTAACATTTCCACCAAGTTAATGCAAGGCCCTTTATAAGTGAAGCTGGGCCCTCTTACCCACTGCTTCGCGGGAAGATCTGTCTCTATAAATTCTTTTTCGCAATCCTGCATGAATACTACCGGGTCCTCATGTGGTCTGCCTGCAAATTCGGTTATCTGAATGTCATAATCCCGTCCGGTTGCTGGGTGTCCCGGTGCTGTTCCGGGCTGTACAAATATGTATTGGTGTATGTATTGGACTTGTGGACTCTAGAAGGGGATCCCCAGTCTGGCTAGTTCGTATTTAAATACCCAGTCTCTGTCGGCAGTGCACAATGTGTTCCGTTCCTAGCAGGCACAAAGAATAACTCTCTTTAAGAATACTCGTGACTAAAAGAACAAAGCTGTATTTATTAACAATGTAATAAATACAGTGACACCTGCTATCTCCTACCAAGCAGACGATATACTGGAAGTAACCTACGCTGAACAGGTGTAGAAGACCTGGTTCTAGGCTAAGTGGGAAAGTAAAATATCTGACTGCTAAATAAGAAATGCTTAATGTTGCTACATATTGCAGGGTGTCTAGAGGAGACAAAGAAGTTAAACTATCCACTGCTTTAGTAGCAGGGAGTGTTAGTGTTCAAGACTATTGCAGAGGAAGCTTCTGGTAGGTGGTAGCTATTGACGTCGCTGAAGCCTCCGTGGTGATGGCAATGGCAGCAGCCACTGGTGGCTGCTGAATACTGTTGTCGACAATGGGAGCAGCCTCTGGTAGGCTGCTGAAGGCTTGGACCCTAGAAGTGGTGGAACGAGCTCGAGCAACCAGAAGAAAAAAACTTGCGAGCCCTGCTGCACACGGACTTATATAGCCCAAAGGACAGGTGCAATGGTGGGCTATGGGGAGGGAGGTGACGTCCCTCCAGCACGAGGCCGGAGTAGGGATAGCAACCATCTGGTCAACTCTCGGCTTTGTGTATTTGTGTATGTTTGGTGGAGCTCGGCCATGTCCTGAGGTGGCTGACGGCTTGTAGGCTCTCAGTGCGATGAATGGGCGGGTGCTATTGTCGCTGGCTTCCGCAACCATGGGATCAACGTGTTCGGAAGTGAGTTCCAGGGTTGTGGCGCTCCCGCAACATCCGTGTACAAGTTGGTGGGGTTCGACTCTCAATTGGGTGTAGTAGATACACTGGAGTGGTGTGAGATAAGTCACAATCGTTTACAGTAGTATACTAAAGTGGCATGAATCACAGGTGAAGGCAAACCTGGATGTAAGTCTCACGTCAAACTAAGCTTCCAGCACTCTTATTGCATTTACCGTGAGTAATTACTGAGGGGGACCTAGGACATTGAGATGGCCTGCTACCATGAAGTCCTGCTGGAGCTGGTGCTGGCGCTGGAAGACAAGATTTTCCAAGCTGCTGGTGCTGGTATCGGAAGAGTTTTTGCAAGCTGCTGGAGCTGGAGAGAGAGAGCTTTCACAAGCTGTAGGCTAGGAGAGAGATGGTGGTCCTTTCAGACCCAGGAGGGCTCGCTGACCATTGCGGTTGGCGAGCCGACGAACTCTGGCAAGAGTGTTTGGAAGAATCCTTATATAGTCCCAATTTCATCTCGGTGTCTCTCTCAGGGGTGCTGGTGTTTTAAACTTCTCAACACAGGCCGGTTATCTTTGGTAGCGGGCAGCGTAGCGTATTTCTTAATGCCCTTGGTTGAGACTGATGACAGTTTTACCTCCTCTGCCAGAGGCTCGGCGGCTGTGACATCACAGGGCGCAGAGGTGCTGCGTTCTTGTGGAAATCTTATTAACTTCCTTATCCAAGTCAGCTGGTCCGTGTCTCACTGGGTAAAACAATTTATAGTTGAGGGTGTGGTGACCACATGTAGGAATCTGGGCGGGCAGTACAATCTCATAATTAACGTGTTAATTATACACGTGTCTGTGGTTGTCCCAGCTAGGGGAATGAACCCTATAGGCATGGGAAATTTCATATGCCACTGTTTTGGATTGCCTCAAGTTCCTCAGCGCTCACTGATGGGGTGAAGTTGGCCCATAGAGTACACAGTCGCGCTGCGCAGCAATGTGGCATGAGTCAGTATACATATATTTATATAGACATGTGCCTGCAGGCCACTACAAAGAGACTCCAGGGCTGCCTCCAGCCCACTTTACCGGAGCACCTCCAATGAAACAGGGACAACCAGGTGAAACATTAAGAACGCCGCAAAAGTGAGTGTTGTGTTATGAGTGAACTTAAATCGCCGCCAGATGCTATCCAGTTGCTGACCCTACCACCTTGTACGATGTCAACCCCAGAGAAATACGTAATTCCAGACGTTTTCTGGATGCTTTCGAGCATTCTTATCCTGTCAAGATACTGTTGAGGCAATTGCCTTTGTTTGTAGTTATCTACCTGCTCCTGCAATTTCTAAATTACGTAACTGAGCAAGAGGACTAAATGAGAAGAAATTGGCCAGTAAAATGGCCATAATGAGTTTGTACATAATAAAAATACATGGACACTGGGACATGGTAATTTGTGCCATGTGCTACGAAAAGTGATAAGAAGACTTCAGGCTAGTGATATTGTCCCGACACCAGTGTGGCCTACATATAGTTGTAAATACGAATAGAGACAGAAAAAGATAATAAAAGTTCAGTATGTTGTTCCTTAAAGACTTTAGAATTTCAACATAATTTGGGTTTATATTGAGTCACGACTATAACCAAATAAAACCTTGTCTTATATAGCATCAAGTTTAAAACTTTTCTCTATAAAGAATTTTTAAAGTCATATTTAAAGAAGTAAAATTATGTATGTTGTGTTAAATAAATTATGCTATATGAGAGTATTGTTGCAAATACTGTATTTACCCGAATGGAAGACGACCCTGAATCTTGGACAACCCCTTCCTAAAAAAATATTTTTGAGGGAAAAATGTTTAAACTTGAATTCAAGACTACTCCTGTCAAGTGCTGAAAAAATTATTTAGGTTGAAATATTTTTATAAGAATTTATGACAAACCTTTGAAGAAGAAATGCTATTATATGAATAATATGATATATTTGATTTACTTTTACAGAAAAGCTAATCACAATGAAATAGATGTGTCTAACCTGGCTGTATGGTAGCAACATTTTTTTTACACTGTATTGTGGGTGTTATATATCTATTCGTGACTTGAGCCATTTTGCTTCCCAGCAAAGCACTTCCTCCAGGTGACATCAGATAAGAGGACCCTTGTCAAAGTTGACATGTACAGTCTCAGCACTACAAAAATATGTACAACCATATGACACAAAGTATTTAAGTACAAAAAGCCTTTGTAAAAACCACCTAAGTTTTGAATTGAAGATGATTCCCGAATTGTAGATGACCCCTCATTTTTCTATTCCTTTTCTGTCAAAAAACCTTTGTATTCCTTTCGGGTAAATACGGTAACATACAGTAATTTCAAAAAACAAGCAATTTTGAGGTATGTAAAATTCACTTTAAGCACTACGCAAAAGATTACATCGGATTAAATATAAAAGTAATAATGAATACCTGTAAACTTGCTTAGCTTCACTTTCAGCCAGCAACCAGACACATTAAAGCAAAAAACTAAAAAAGGTTGTGAGAGGAAAACAGAAAAGTTGTCAATTATGAATCATTTATATTCTTGCTAGTGTTGAGTTTATGTACGTGCTATTCCTTCTTTATTAAAGTAGTGATGCCATGCGTCATTTGTGGATAGTTAATTTCTTAGCCACTACACTCATTGAAATGCTTTAGTAGCCTGCTGAGTCTGGGAAGCACTCAGTAGACTACACCCCTTAGTTTGTTATTAAAGTGCACAAGTTGTTTTGCCTGGCATGCGGCACATAGCAGGCTAGGGTAGAAGCCAAGCTCATATTACAGCACAGGCAGCCATAGCAGAGCATAGCCGACACCGAGCGAACGAGTGCAGTCTTTTTGTGGTATTTTTATTAGTTGCTTAATAAATATGTAATTGCTTTCAACAATCATATTTCATGATCCCCCAAGGGTCGTTGCTTTTCCGCGAGCAGCCTGGTGTGTATTTTGCTTTTCTTTCCCAGCTTAGCTATGGTGTTTGTCAGTAATCAAACGTTAAAGTTCATTTAGTAGAACTGCACACAATAATGAAAAAGGTCCATGGCATACCGTTCGGTTCCCCACGCAACATGACCTACACAATGAATATAAAAGTAACGAAACATGAAGAGATCAGATAAAAAGACGAAAAAATGCAGAGCAGTATGGCACAGCTGTAATCCTATCATTTCCCGCATGAAGCGAGACTGTCTGCGCTTCGCATGCAACAGAGAGAAGAGACATCTGCTGCCGACTGATAAGAAACAACGTAAAAGAGTATCTCCAAACTTGCACCACCTGGCCTTCTCAAGCCAGCTGATTCTACACGACGCCCAATGTCAAGTTCATCAGCAGAAGTTGCCAAGCACAGCAAGAACGTACAGAGTAGCTGGTGCTACAGAAGCAAAACAGAGAAAAAAATTGCTGCTGAATGGACAGTCCTGCATTTGCTCACAGGAACTTCTTTCTCGACCCAAGCCGTTCCTCTGAGACTAACCTTAGATGAGAGGAAAACCGATTACCTCTACTAGGACACTCCCACGTTCTTCTCAAGGAGAATTTGTTTTTCGAATCCTCTCTAGGATGAGACAAAAGGCTATCCCTCTGAGACAAAATCTATATGAGAGGAAGACTGATTATTTTGTGGGGACACTTCTACGTCCTTCTCAGGAGGAATTGGTTTATTACTCCCTTCAAGAATGAGCTTCAGTCGCAATGGAGAGGGGGCAAATTGATGCATGACGCATTAGCAACAATGGTTATTAATCGACTTTAGCCCATCAGTACAGCATGCATTGCATCTGATCACAATGGAGTTTGTCATTGTTGACTGCCACGTGACTCCAGCGTGTACTGTTTACCCTGGCAAGAATGGACGTTCCAGTCCAGTGGTATTGTATTATTCACCGGCCCAATGAAGCTATGAGCCGAAGGCACCGAGTACTACTGCCCAATGCTAGATGGCTCATGCAGTAAGTTTCGTCGCTGTCTTTCTTCCTTCCTTCTCCAAGCCAGCCGGTGACGTCACGCCTAAGAAGCTATGCTTTCACAAACTCCCGCTCAGTGCAACCCTTCGCCCTCAAGACAGCAGCCAATGAACACTGAGGCAGCCGCCCGCCATAGCATAAAAGGAGCATCAAAATTCTACTCCAAACCAGACCAGACTTCAGTCTTCCACCGCAAGCATTGCCGGAACTAAACAGCCTGACTAACCTTTGCTTACCAAGCTCTCCAGCTAACCTTCCCTCTTCACTGCACTTTCAGTGCCGAAGAGACTCCTTTTCAGTCTCTAACCAACATCATTCCTTCCATGCTCTTGCTTAGAAATCCAAACACTGTCCGCAGAACAAAGCCTAGTAATCTACATCTCTAGATACCCCTGCTCCTTCTGGGCAACAATGTGATAGGGAGTCAGATTCAGTTTTAGTTGTTTTCACAGTGCTAATCTACCCCATCCCATTCAGCTTAGGACCAGGTCGCCTCTACCTGGATTTTCGTAGGCATTCGTTTCCCCTAAGCTCTTATATACGTAAGAGGTAGTGTGGTATCACATGTTTATTTCCTCTCACATGGAATAAACATTGTTTAACCCGACTCTAGTGTACCACGTTCCTGTAGATGTAGCACCTATCACAGTTGACCTCCTCCTTGAGGGAAAAGCAGGTGATCCCGGGTTAGAGACGGGCAGAGGCTCTAAATTTCGAGCCAAGTAGTTTTAACTGGGCTCGACTCGGTATTTGACTTCATTTAACTCGACAGGACGAAACTCAAATGGAAATTCCGTAAAACTCGAAATACAAATATAATTAAATGTCACTACAATTTTCAACTGACTTTAATTAAATAACACACGGGGCTAAAAGCCAAAACATTATGGCCTACTGTGTGATCACGGTACCCTAAGGTCGTTAAAACAGTGGGCGGCAGGATTGTTTTTCATCTCCTTTTATGAGGTGACGTGTTTTAAAAGAACCACAACTGCTGTGGGTGCTGGTTTACTTTTTCTTTTTTGCTTCTTTGGGCAGCTCTTTCTTTTGCCATGCTGGAATCTGACACTACCCTTCTCTCAAAGAAAAAAATGTCTCTTCTGCACCCCCCAACCCCCACCCCCTCTACATGATGTAGGTTGTCTATCCTCTGCCCTACAGGTAGAGGTGCTTACGAAAAGTCACCCGGTTAACTTGATCAGGTTAAAAATTTTTCTCCATGCATTCAAAATGTGATTGAGTTAAAGTTAACTCGCATTCAGAAAGTCACCTGGGTTAACTCAATCCTCAACTCGATCAACTCTGGGCTAACCCTGCTGTCAAGCCCAGAGTAAACTTGGCCTATCAGACAACATACGTGAAATGGCAAGTAAATATGTAAAGATTGCAACAACAAAAACAAACAAGTAAATGAAAATAAGTTTTGAAAGCTGGAAATTATAAAAATATGTACAATTATGAATGTTTAGCTGCTTTGGCCAATCATTGTAGCCTGGATATTAAACTTTATACTTAACTGGGACTGAATAGAAATGTAGGTATTGTATTATGGCAGTTCTGCTTAATGCAATGTTTTTTTTTTGTTGATTGTTCATTACATAATTTAACAAAAACTCTTCATAGTCGTCATCATCGTCATCTAGCACAGTATTTAATAACTGAACTAAATATTCTGAGTCCCCCCCCCCCCCCCCCCCCATCTTAAAACGAGAGTTACTCTCACTCAAACGTTCAAAGCAACCTAGTTAACTGCAAGTGATCGTGTAAACCTGGTCATGTGACCGAGTTAACCCAGTTATTAACTTTACGAGGTTACTTTTCATAAGCACCTAAAATAAATACGTAGTGAATGACCCTAAAAATTTTTTTTTAATCCAACAGGCTGCACCAAAATAATTTTCACACAAGTTAAGTTTGAGTTTCTTTACAAAACCATGAACGTAAAATGATCCTTGTTTGCAACTTAAAAAGACTTTCAGCGGAGCAAGTTTTCGTAACAGGCTAACAGTGTCTTTTTTTCGGTACAGTAGTGTTTTGTTTTACTAAGCAGACTTGCTAGGTCAGAAAAACTTCCAACTCCTAAAGGTATCTTAGAATACTTAACTCCAGAAACAAGGGAAACAGAAATACAAGAGGAACATGAAAGCAGGAGCAGTTCTAATTCAAGTACAGGAAGATCAAAAGTTTGGGAATTTTTCAAAAACAGTGATCAGCATGCAACATGCAAATGTTGCAAAAAACTTTTAAGACACCATCATCTTCTACTAAAAGTTTGATCAGATATTTGGATTCTCACTTACACTTAAAATGTAAGTATGAAGAAATTTGAGCAGATAAAAAAAAAGAGACAACGAAATCATCAAAACAATCTGTTGCATCCCCAATTGCTCAAGCCATGAATTCTAAAGTCATGCTCCTGTCAGAAAGTCCAAGATCACAAATTATAACAAATAAAATTGGTCGCATGATTGCACTGGACTACCAACCATTTTCAGTAGTGGGAGACTGTGGGTCCAGAGAATTAATGGAAACCCTTGAGCCTCGCTACCGAATTCCCAGTAGGAAGCAATTTTCAAGATCTGTAGTACCAAAGTTGTACAGTGACATAAGGAGACATATGGAACAAGCGTTAAACCATGATCTTGAAAAAGTCAAATCAAGGTTTCTTACAATAGATTTGTGGACTTCATGAAAAAAGGAATCATATACTTCTGTTACGAATCACTACCTTACTCGTAACTTCGAAATAAAGAATCACACACTGGAATGCTCCCACTTTCCTGGTCAACATACAGACTCAGCTATTTACCACTGTCAGCTGACATCCACCTGGGGTATTAGTCTACCCCTGACACAAATTCCCATCTGTGTAGTTACCGACAATGCCAGAAACATGAGTAGTGCTCTAACTAGGAAACCTGTAGAACATCTGAGTTGTGCTGCTCATAATTTACAGCTTGCAGTTAGTGATGCTGTTGCAGAAGTTGGATTGGACAGTCTCTTAAAAACATGTAGATCAATAGTAGGCCATTACAAACATAGCACAACATCAAGAGAGAGGCTACAATCACTCCAAAAAAAATGAGTTTACCAGAGCATTCTTTTATTCAGATGGTGGAATAGTACGTATCTAATTCTTGAACGCCTACATGAGCAAAAAGAAGCAGTGTCTGCTGATTTGCCAAACTGTGGAAAAGAATGCTTGAGAGCTCAGGAATGGAATTTGTTTGTAGGCTACGTAACAATTTCACAACATCTTTTCTTGGCTACTAAAGAACTGTGCAGAGAAAATGTAATAAACCCTTTCAATGGTTCGGCCAATCCGTTATAGTATTGAAGGATTCTTGAAAAATTACATAAGCTTAAGAACTGGAGAACAAGGAATTGGCATAAGATTAGTACGAGTATGACTAAAATCATTAACTGCTCAATTTAATTATATAAGGGACTCTCACATACATCTAATAGCTACTACCTTGGATACAAGATTCAAGTGTGTCATAACAGAAAATCATGAAGAGCTTCTGGCAAAACGTTTATTAATTGAAGAGTAAAAAAAAAAGTCCCTCACTAGTAACTACTGCACCAGCCAAGACCAATTAATAGAAGAGAAAAGTGCACCATCAACTTCAACAAGTAATGATCTTTGGGGCATCTTTGATTTGAAATCAAAACAAATGCAGCCTGCAGGAGAAGAAGATTATGTTAAAAAAGAGGTAGGTAATCTTTTTTTTTAATGTTAAATCTTGCACTTTCTATAAATGTTTTATGCAAGCTACTTGCATTATTTCTGTACTGGTTTCACGTAGACAACAATTTAAAAAAAAACATATGATGCAAGCTCAGTTATTTTTTCTTCCAGGTTCATGATTTTATTAAAAGTGCTGTAATTGATCGAGATGGAGATTCCCTTGAGTAGTGAAAATCATGCAGAAACTACCCCTACCCATGTCTAACTGAACTAGCAATGCACTATTTAAGCATTCCAGCTACTTCAATGGCTAGTGAGAGGCTGTTTTCAAAAGCAGAACTTACCATTTCCACACGACGCCAGAACTTGTCCTCAAGCCTTGCAGATACTTGTGAATTATTATTTTGTTGATATCTTTGAATGACTTCATAAAGTGTATTTCAAATATTTGTGACTGTGACCCTAAAATATTTCTTATTATTGCTACACTTTCCTTGGAACTATTGCCAAAAATGCATCTTAAAAAGGTTAGGAATCTGTTTTCATTGTATTCCGTAGGCTAATACCATAATCTGCATTTAAGGATGACATAAATAATACAAAACTTTTGCTGCATTGTATTACATTAGTTTACAAGTTTTTTTGAGTGATTTTATAATTAATTACACCTACTTCGTTAATAGCTCACTACACCAATGGAATAGTTTTTGTGTGACAATTGAAACATTTTTATTTTAATAAGTTTAATTACTATGAGTAGTAGATTACAACTTAATATTTGCATGTGATGTTACTGTAGAGAATAAAAAAAATACATGCATTGTATTGCATTAGTTTAGGACAGGACTGCCACCAGTCCTGAAGTTGAAATCCTGGTTTCCTGTATGTAAAAATCCTAGAATCATTGGGTCAAATCCTGTACAATCCTTGGAATTAAAAAAATTGCAAATTACAGAAAAAAAAGTGGATATGAAAGACGTTTACATATTTAATGTAGTTGTTTTGGTTTGAAATGTACAAACCTTGTTAATTCTTTTCCCCACTCATACTTATACTTTTGTTTATACTACTGTAATTACGATACTTTCTCAAAACGCAGTGGGATAAGGGAAAAGGTAAAACAAACACTCATTGCCTCAGGGCACCTACAAGAGCATACCCCCTTCTGTGTAGCCTTCATTGATAGACTTGCTCCGGGAGAACAGGCACAGGCCCTATGTCAGCTACTAGTACCTGTCACACCAGCTATTCCAATGGAATTGTTCACGGCACCAGTTAGTTGCAGCGGAGATATACACCTCTGGGTTAGCAATTTTCTTAACAAACCAGAACAGCCACCAACAATACCTATCACTTACTTGCTAATTGACGTTGCTCTGCCCCCCACGGTGTGTCAGAACGTCCACAGCCACCACACTGAAGTACCTGCTGCCCCTACACGTACCACTGTGATGCCTCTGCCACACACTAACACCATAGACATGCGTCACCCAGGTATTGTGCCCTGCTGCAAAACTACCTGGCCAGTCCTGTTCACTGGATGTTCTCCAGTCCCTCGTAAGGACTAATGTCTTCCAAACCTTGCCAGAATATGATGCGCTTGGCCTAGCAGCCAACAAAACCTGTGCTGATTGATGTAGTGTTCTCCCAGATAGCCAGGGCATCATGCATAAATGTCTTCCCTGGGTTTTGAGTGTAGCCTTTTTACAGTTAGCTTGTAATATACAGCGTCTGATATAGTATTCGGGGAAGTGCTTCCTCGCAGTTCATATCATAAAGATCACAAGCTGGTATCCTTGTAGGTTTATGTAAAAGGTGGACTTTATTTTGCAATGGATCAGGTGTGGTCTGATGAATGCATTTCCTATAGGAATTCTTACTGGTAAAACTTTTAAGAGAGTGTTAATAACTACCTCAGTATAGTATTATCTGCCAATTTTAGAGGGAACATTAGTGATATTTTTATATGAATTTTATAGTGTTCTCTATCAGATGTTTTTTTGAGAACGTATATCATAGGCTCTGCTTGCTACTGTTTGCTCCTTTGTCCCGTCATGGTTGATGTTTCTTCTGTTATCCAAACGAGATCATTAGTCATTTCAATTGTATCTTAGAGCTGCATAATCTTTAATCTTTTTGTGTGATCTTGTTGGCACAAATTAAGAGAAGTGTTATTTTTTGCATGTTGCAGTATAACTCCTTCCCAACTTTCCAACAATGTTCATCTACCAGCATCAAGCAATTTTGGAATTAATTTAATTAATTTTTCTTTTTCCTGTAGTGTATTGATGTTCAATATAAGGATATTTTTAGAATTTTGTCTCTCTTGTGTTGACAAACTCTATCATAAGTTTGTGTACCCTTTTCTACCTTTCTGAATCCTTGCTACGTCCCAAAGGGGCGTAACACCTCTGTTGGAAACCTGGGTTCAGCCTTTCAAGTCCTAATCAGGATACACGGTGGTTTTGTGCATTTACTTTTTTTAACAATAAACAGACATAATCCCAATTTAGCTGATTTATCTCTAACAGTTGCCATTTTTATAATAAGCCTCCTTTTATCTCCTATGTTGTCCTAATGGTTCGCAAACACACTTGCAGAAGTACGCATACACAGACACATCCCATTTCTTGCCTTCATGGAGCTCTGTCTCTATGGGATGCTTGGATCTATGACAATATCCCACCTTCCTGAGTAACAGGAGAGCGGCACCCCTCCCTCAGCTATTGTCACCTTCTGTAAATGCTTGGATCTAACAGCGACATCCCACCCACCAATGTACTTGCAGGAGGCCAGGAGGCGAATAGCAAGGAGCAAATCCTACCTACCATCCCTCAGCTTGTTCCTTCATCCTCTCAGGCTGTACCTACCCCTACAGAACACCCACTGTTACCCTCTCTAGACTAGTTCCCACTTATGCCACATCATAGGACTGGGTGGGATACAGCTGCCAAAGAAGGGCTAGTCCTGGTAGAGGGCGAACAGAGTGCCAAGCGGGTGTATTCCCGGAAGAGAAAAGCCATGGCTTGACATAGAGGAACATCTACTAGCACTTCCAGTTGAGGCCAAGACACAGTCTTCAAACTACTGTGGCATGTTTCTCTCGTGCTGTCTCCCCAACACCATCCATGCTGCCCAAGATGCCTGTAGCTAACAAACAGCCCGCAGCAGTATGAAAGGCGGTTAGGGACCTGGAATCCGAAACCAGAAACACACCCACCAGAACACAGACCTGGGCCAACCCCAACCAGCACTCTTCCCCATGCCCAGCAGGCCATCATAAAATTTCCAAAGGCATCATAGACGCACTAAATAATAACCCCATCAAGTTGATGATGCCTGCTACCCAGCCGTTTTGGGGGGGAAGGGGGGGGGGGGGGGGGAATTGTGATGCAAATCAAGAATCACTAAGGTGTAAAGTTTTTTTTCTTGGCGCACGCAACGTGGAACTTTTGAAGCTATGTGTTTATGTGTTAATATCACTCAAGCCTGGAACTCTCTGTGATAAGCCCTTTAAGGCCACAACTGTAGAACCATGTTACCGACTTCAGGAGTCAGATAAACATATAGTGGCACTTACAGTCGTAATAAAAATGGCCTCAACAGAAACTAACTGGTAGAATGAAGGGCAAATCTGTGCTACGGGAGAATGCCCGGGAATCTCCCAATACTGTAGCACATGCGCACATGGCGATGCCACCTTTCACTACACACGTAAAGGATGGGAGCACCATGAGGACACCGCAGGGTTGGAGTATCGATGTATGAACTGTTGGGACAGACAACGCCGCTGCAAATACACAAAACTGCCCTAGGTTAGGTATCTACTGAATCGCCTGCCAAGAATGTCTGTGCACCTACAGCCATCTCTGCCTTGGATGGAAAGATAGGGCCAGAGACATAGACATTCAGATTTTTATATGACCAATGGTAGAATCACGCCTGAGCAAGTACCTTCTCGAAAAGAGTCTATCACTGTCATACAAAGACCAAACCATGACAAGCTACAGTTGCCCGAATATGCTGGTAAACTGCAGGAGGATATTAGGAATTTCCTCCAGGAATGTACAACCCAGTTTGAGAGCATGCAACTAGCAAAAGCCCTATGGGTACACGCGATGAAAGCCTAATTCCAACATAAAGCAGAGAAATGGTAGCACAAATATGGAGAATTTGTCACTCTCTGGGATCACATGACTGAATGGCTCAACAAGCAATTTGCAGGCTGACACACGGTGATCGAACTTACCTATAAACTATATGGCCAGGCCAGAGGGAAGGAGAAGAAGCCAAATCGTAAATCGTTCATCCATCAAAAATCTCTAATATTCAAGCTGGTACACCCCGGAAGAGAAGAGTTAAATGCTATAGAATTGATTAAACAGCTCCTGTTACATACAATTAGCTCGATCTCGCAAAATCCTAAACCAAAAAATGTGGGGAAGCTCGCGAGGAGTGCAAGAGTAAAGGAGTTCAACCCAGAGAACATAAAGAAAGCTCAAGTCTGAGCCAAGCCCGCATCGGAAACCACTGCCAAACTCATAGAAGGCTGACTCATACATCTCTGTTGCAGGGCATCACTCTTCCTGGAAGCGGAGAGATGCACTCTATTCCACCTACTACTACCTGCCTAGTGCCACACCAGTTGCAGAACGTTACACGGCCCAACCCCTTACTGAAGTCTTCAGCACCTCAATGCTATGAACTAGCCATGCTCTTATAGCTAATGAGTCATGTACCAACCACCTGGGGTTACCCTCACACCTGTCTTTCGAGACTAGGAGATTCCTCGGTTGACAACATAGTTTCGGCCTTTTAGGCAGCAATCAGGGTACAGGTTGGATATATGTGTTTACTTGTTTCGAAAATAAACAGACATAATTGAAATTGGATGATTTATCTCCAACAGCTGCTATTATTTTTACATGCCACCTTCAATCTCCTATGTCGTCCCAGTGATCCGCAGACACTCTTGTTGAAGCAGGAACACGCCGCCACAACCTCTTCCTTCCTCGCCTTCTGGGAGCTCCATCTCTATGTGATGCCTGGATTGATTGTGACATCCTACCTTTCTGAGTAACACATAAGTGGCACCACTCTCTCTGCTATTATCACCTGCTGTAAGTACTTGGTTCTGGCTGGTAACATCCCGCCCACAAATGTACTTGCTTGCAGGAGGCAACAGTAAGGCCTACCTATGACACACCCCCCACTTGTTCCTTTTTCCTCTCAGGCTGTGCCCGCCCCTAGAGGACACCCTCTACACTAGTTCCCACTTATGCCACTTCACTGAGCTGGGCAGGATAAAGTGGCCAAACTGGGGGTAGCCTTGGTTGGTGATCTGGTAGAGAGTGAACAGAGTGCCAAGTGAGCATATTCCTGGAAGAAAGAGATCACAGCTCGACAGAGGGAAACATCTACCAGCACTTCCAGTAAAGGCCAAGACATAGTCTTCAAGCTACTGTGGCATGTTCCTTACACGTGCCACCCCACTGCCTCCTACACCAACTAAGATGTCTGTAGCTAAAAAATGACCCACAGCAATATGAAAATCAGTTAGTGCCCGAAACCCCAGACCAGCCACACACCCAACAGAACACAGACCCGGCCAACTCTGACCAGGTCTCCTCCCAGTGCCCAGCAGGCCATCATAGAATTGTCAAAGGCATAAAAACCAGCACTTAATAATAACCTTATCAAGTGGACATCTGCTTCCCAGCTATCTAGGGGGAAGCCTTGTGATGCCATTAAATCCACAAATACTGGACAGGTGAGGCGTCACTGTAATTTTAATAATGGAAATTACTGCAGAAAAACTGAAGATATAATGGTCAAAATAAATTAAAGACACAGTAAAAAATAAAAGCATATAACATTTACCAAGCAAACACATCGAGAAAAAAAGGAGCATTTTAAATCAAGACTATATTCATAAAATAAGAGTCAGCAAATGAACTGAGAAAGTAATGAACTGATTATGAAAAACCTTTTAATTACTGTACCTATGTTATGTTGCTTGTTGAATCCTGGAGGTTCGAGGAGGGGACACTGTTGCCGCCTTGCCCCATACTGCATAATGGTCCAACATTGTGGCTGACAGTCTGAAAGTGATATGCAATTGAAGAGTAGATCAACAAATAATTTTAAAGTATAGTTATTCTATAGTTTCATTACCACAACATAAAATAAACTCACCATTAAAACAATTATTGTACCCACAAGAAAGTAACCTACAGAAATTTAATATAGTGGATTGGTTTGACAATGGGAGACATGTAGATGATTCAAGTTTCATGATTGGCCGTGCAAGGCAAGTCTTGATCACTGTACCTAACATACTATGTATAAAAGATTATTTTGGAGGGCATGCCTTCCATTTTGACCTGTGCTGTTGTGCCAATAGTACCCCTTCAAAGTGTAGCAATATACTTCTGCGACAAGTTTGACAGAAATTTAAACAGTTAGATGCATTTGAGGGTGTTTGAATCATAGGGCTGCAGACAGTAGGATGGTAATTTTGCCATATAGCATGCTATACCAGTCATGCGGTTATTATCACATCATGCTGTTGGCATCAGTCAATAGAAGAAGGTATGCATGAACAGCAACATCTTAGAGATTGCGACAACTACTGACATTCAGCAAGCAGTGATGCCCACCCTGCAGCCCAGTGACACTGCCTTCTGTGAAAATCTGTGCATGTGCTTTATTCTAACAGGATAATGCTCATCTTCATATTGCTGCCATTTGAAGAGCATACCCTGAAGCCATGTATACTCTGTTATGGCCAACTGCATCGCCAGACCTATCCCCAAGTGAAAATATGTGGGATGCTACCAGCCGCTCTACATTGACACCATCCCTAATGCAAGAACTGTATGTAATCAAGATGCATGGGATGGATTATCACAGGATAGCATTAGGGACTTCTGTAGCTCCATGCTGTGACATCTGGCAGAATGTGTTAACAAACATGGTGACCTGAGTCTAAATTTCTAATAATTTCTTATTTGTGGTGACTTTTGCCTTCCTTTAGAACTCCATTGCAATCCAATATTTCCTTCTGGGTACATTTATATATTTTAACAATGAGTGTATAAACTAATACAAATTGAGTGTATCCAGGTACAAGATGGAAACTTTATTAACAGAAATGAGACACTTAACTTTATTCATAAGGAATCTATAATTGAAAAAACACATACAGAATAAAATGAACATCTAACTGGTCATGCACTTCAACCATCTAGGCAAATCAAAAACTTACACCATAACTCAAAGGAACAACGGCGTACTTATACATAAAATATGTAGTGTCTATACTACTATTAAAGTTTTATGCACCATTTACATCTCACATATGCACCAGTGGTGACTTTTAGGGCTTTGAAAGTCTGGATGGAAAATGGAAGTCCCTACCTTTGTAATAAAAATGTGAAACATGCTAAGAGGTCCTTACACTTTACCCCTCCAGCTGTGCTTTGTACAATAAACACTCACAGCTGCATACTTGCCAATCTCTAAAGCTTTCTATCAATAAGATTTTAATAAGTTTCAGAATAGCATGTAAAAAGATCATTGCATTCCATATGTAGTGCATGTATAACTTCTAACTACATATAACAATTAAATTCCAATTAAAATAAGAGGCAACTATGTCTGCATTATTAATTTATATAATAACAGAACCATCATAAAATGAAATCATGACTCGCACAGTATCACAAAACACTGAAGTAAATGTATACATTCAGAATTTTTATGGTTGACAATTACAGCCAGCAAGAAAGAAGTTTACATTATAATTTCTAATTGCTATTCTACTGATGTATTACAGTATGAATTCTGTGTGCATGAGCCAAATTAGGGTTGCTACTGTCTGATGAATGAAAGTTTAAACTGAACGAAAGTTATATGCAAGAAATTTGAGAACTGCTTATAGAGTATAAACATCAATAACCAGCATGCGAAGCCTAGCGTGAGGGTAGAGTAACTACAATCCATATTGCTTTTAAATGATGCAGCTTTCAAATGTTTTGATAGATTTTAACTACAATTATTTTGTTTTCAAAATGTTTTACCTTTTTTTTCTTTATTCTACACAGTTTCCGAAAATTTGTCCTTATGAACGAAGCGTCTAAATGAAACGGGTGTCATACATATAAGGTTTGAGTATATGCCTATCAGCAGTGTCTGACAAACTTTACATGTCATGTATATGAATTTTTTTAAATGATGGTTTCTTGGATAAAATATGACAATGTTTGATGCAACAAATTACACACTACAATGTCACACACTCAAACGTACACAAATCAAAGAAATGTTAATAATAATGTAAAATTAAAAAAGTATAGTGACATATTGTGTAACCTTGAGCAGTGCGGAGAAGAGACTGACGGCCAGTCCCCAGCAGTGACTCGACACCTTGGATGCTAGGTTTGATTTCTCTGTCGAGGATTGGTCCAATGCGGCGGCAAATATCCAGCAAATAATTCGGAGTAATATGTGGATACTTGCGTTCCTAATTAAAAATATCAGGTTTAATATCAATCATGGAAACACCCAAGTAATATTACAATATTTCGGGGAACTATGATGTACATTTGCTGTAGGAAAACCGTTATCCAGTAAGTTCAAATCACTGGTGAGAAAATACTAGGTCTGAGGTCACCACTAAGCCTACACAATTAGTCTTAGTGTAGCAGTCATGATTGTACCTAGAGCGTTATCACGTACTGTATGCCATATCAAGTTCCTATTGACTTGCAACACACATTTCTCAAGCGTATATTAATCACCTATTAACATGGTGGTCTTTATGAAAGAAATACAATTATTTGCTTCAAGACTGAATAATTCTATTCTGTTACATGACCATGACTTCAAAAACATCATTTTTTAAGTTTATATTATATTCATCAAAACCTTGCAAAAGTTTTAACAACTATACCATTCTTGTTACAGTCATTGAGACTAATTAAGGGTCTTTCCACATATGGTGACTCAGCAGCGATGCTCGTAGCACTTATTGTTCTAAATTGGAGTATTCACAAAAAAACATAAATTGGCATTAGCAGTGATGGAACAGTGTACCACCGCTAGTTCCTGCTAGCAGCAGCATTGCTGAGGAACCCTTTTTTTTTTATTTCATGGCTAGTGGCATACCATTGAATCAAATGAGAGCTTTCACAACACTGTGACCGAATTAGAATTAGCCCTGCTAACACACTGTTAACGCATGACTGCAGCAGTGCTGCTTGCGACTTCTAGACACATTACCATGAGTTGTCTACGTACCATGTTCAGGCTTACAATAGAACCATAAAAAATATTCATATGCAAATTGTGTGAGACAACATTAACATGAAAGGTTTATCACAGATATTACGAAATATCTGACCATTTGGAACATAAAATACACAGATTAAGCAACAAGCAAACAAAACTCAGTACATGTGAACATGTATTAAATATTTATCTCAAATTTGACAAAGAAAGTTAAATTGGAAACTTAAAAAAACTGATGTAAACATAAAAACATTGTGTAAAATAATTTGAGTACGTGAATTTTCGACATTGTTGCTAGTGAAAATAACTAAGAACAAAAAGGATGGTTTGTTAAATACAAAGATGATATTTTTACTACATCTTTTAAGTTGGCAGCAGACTCCATAACCTCCGGAACTTTATATTGTTTGTATCTCTCCCAATGTATAGCCATTCGAACTGAGTTAATAGAACACCATCCTGCAAAACCTTATTGAAATAAATAATATCCAATCAAGTATACAACAAACTACTAATGATTCATAAAACAGAATGGGAAAAAAAATTCATATAAATAAAGAGCCATGGTAACTATTAAAAAAAAAGTAAAGTTAGTGTTACTAGGATCTATGGCAGGGTTCAAAAACTTTTCTTTATCATGGACCACTAGGTGTAGACTGTCCACCTAACACGAACCACTTCATCTGTTCCTATTCTATCTAGATTGTATGTAATGAATTACAAAAATAAAAACTTGTAATTATCATAATTAAGCACTTGGTATTAAGAAATTTAATGTTAAAAAGTTCAAATAAATTATTATAAAATGAAGCTTAAATTTTATTTGGCAGATAACTTTAAGACCACGGCAATGGCCACCAGTGGTCTGTACCACAGTTTGAGAACCACTGAGCTATGGTGTTTCAATCAATTGCCTAAACCTGTACTCTTGGAAAATAACTTGCAGAACTGTTCGTGACATGCTTGATGCACAATATTTGTATACTATTGATGAGCTCCAAGAAAACAAAACTACAAGACATGGAATTATGGTTCAGAAATAATAAACTACTCCTCAATATAATCAAATCTTCCTTGATCTTGTTCATCACCAATAATACTTCCTCCAACAAAAAGTGTTCAGGAACTGCCAATCCATTAAATAATGAACTTCTGCTCATTTCCAATGACATATAACTACTAGGTTTAAAACTAGATACGTAATATATTTAGTAGAAAACCACATACTACACCATTGTGCAAGACCAGACACAATGATTAACGAAACACACGTCACAGTATATTTATTACTGCAGTGGAAAAACAGATTTATCACAACATCGTAACTTGCCTAGGTAGGTTTAAAAAAACACAACGTCTACTACTAACGTGATGTGGTAGTTTGAAGTATTTTTCAGAATAAGAATCCCTTCTCCAAATCGCAGACAGACGGACTACAAGTTGTGTTGTTCTGTATTTGAGGTTGTTTTGGCTTGTGGTTAGTTCTAGCAATAGGTTTAAATATAGGCGGAGTAGTAGTTTGAGGTATAATTAGAGTTAAGATTAGTGTTTTATGTGGTAATTAGTTATAAGGAGGGAGTATTGTCCAATTGTGTGCATGAGGCCGAGGCCTTTGTTATTGTACGAGGGTAAAGGGTGTATGGTATAAGTTAAACTAGTTAAGAAAGTGTGTGTATACGTAGGTATTTGGTGTATTTTATAAGGGAGAGTAGTTTTAGTTTTAAGCTAGTTAAATTATTTTTTAAAAAGAGAGGGTAAAATAAATGGTAGAGAGGTGTAAGTGTAGGGGCTGTGGTAGGGTGTGAAGAAGGTTAGATAGTGGTGTGCAGTGCGACCAGTGTGGTGGCTGGTACCATGTTAGCTATATAGGGATCAGGGAGGAGGAACTGGGATCACTACAGGAACATGAGTGGAAGTGTGAGGAATGTTCCGAGGGAAAGGGTTTAGTGGTGAAGGTAGGGAACAAATTGAGGGTAGAGAAGGAAACACAAATAAGTGGAGAAGGTGGAAACTGTATTTGGGATATGCTGAGGGGAAGCTTTGTAGAGGTTGTGCCAGTGCCAATGGAAGTGGCTAAGAAGGAGAGGTGAAACGGGGAGATGGTAGATTTGATGAGCAGGAAAGAGAGGGAAATGATGCATAAGATTGAGAGGATGGAGGAAAAGGTCAGGAATGAGATGGGTAAGAGTAGAGTAGAAATGAGGGTGGATAAGTTAGAGGAGTTGGAAGATGTAAAGGGGGTGCTAAGGAAAATGAAAGCCAGTCCACAGGAGGAAAAGCTGAGTAGAGAGGAAGAGTTAGACAGAATGCAAGTAGGGCTGCAGAAGGAACTGCAGTAGGAAAGGCAGAGGAGGAGGGAGGCAGAGATAGAGGTGGTAAGATTAAGGAGGAGGATAGATGAGTTGGAGGCAGTAGAAAGGGATAAGGCAGTAGGAGACATAAGACAGCAAATAAGGTTAGAGGAGCAAGAAATAGTAGCAAGGGATAAGGTGCTAGTAGTAGGCAGGAAGCAATCAGGAATAGAGGAACGGGAAACAGAAAGCAGGGAACAGGCAGTGGTAGAAGGTAGGAAGCAGTATGCAGAGGCTTGCAAGTGCGCAATTAGCAAAGACCAGCAAGCAGGAGAAAGTGGACAGTTCAGGGCCAGATGGTAGAGAGGGGGGCTGGTAAAAGGGAGGGAAACAAGGCTGTTGCAGGAGGCCGGAGACAAGGGTAGGCAGGTGGGTGGAAGAGCCACAAAGCAGGAACAGGTTGTACGAAGGGAGCCAGAGGTAGTTTTTCTAGGCAGCTCTATTGTAAAGGGGGTGGAGCTGAGGAATATCAGGAAGGAAATTACATATAAAGCAGCATGGGGGGGGGGGGGCCAAATACGAGGGATTTGGAGGAAAGGGTTAGTGGTATGAGAGGTAGCAGGATGGCAAAGGTTGTTCTCATTCATGTAGGGGGAAATGACCTGGCTCATAGGGAAGTGGGGCAGGAGGTAGAGCGGGACCTCAGGGGAATGCTGAGGAAAGTGCAGAAGTTCCCTGGAGCTAGGGCAGTAGTCAGTGGTGTGCTGGTTAAGAAAGGATACCTACAGGAAGGCAGTGGCTGCGAGTGACGTATATGAGAGGGTGCGTAGGGATTTGGGGTCTAACATTTAAAGATAGTAGGAAATGGGTAGGCTGGGAAAGTGTAGGGAGGGACCAGGTTCACCTGACAGATAAGGGAAAGAAGATTCTAGGTGATCTGCTAGGTAGAGAAGTAGCTGGCTGCATGGACAGGGTCAGGGCAGAGCAGCAGTTGAAATAGCAATCAGTTAGAAGCAAGGAAACGGAAGAGGAGAAAAATGGAGAGGATAGCATTGATGAGGCCGCAGGGGTGGAGATAGGAGGTAAGCAATGTAGGATGGTAAAGCAGAGTACTAGTATAAAGATAATGGTGGTGAACTGTAGGAGTGTGTACAACAAGCTGGAGGGCTTCTGGGGAAAGGTTGAAGGATATGAGTGGATATAGTGGTAGCTGTGGAGACTTGGTTGACTGAGGAAGTACTGGACATTGAGTGTAGGCAGGATAAGTTCACCATCTTCAGAAGAGACAGGGATGAGAGAGGAGGAGGAATAATGGTGTGTGTAAGGAAAGGGTTAAAAGTGGCGGTAGAATGGGTTAGTGAAGATGTCGAGGTAATGGAAATTAAATTGAGTGGTAGTAGTAATAGGAGTATTACTTAGCTGGCAGCATATAGACCACCAGGACAGGGATGGCAGGCAATTGAGATGATCAAGGAGAGGGTCGATAGACTAAAGGACAGGCAGTGGGTTGTTGTAGCAGGGGATTTGAATATGCCAGGGGTGAAATGGGTAGAGGGTGCAGAAGGAATGGGAAGCATGATACAGAGAATGGCAGCATAGTTAGTCAACAGAGGATTAGTCCAGGTAGTAGAAACACCAACGAGATGGAATGAGGAGGATATTGGGTCAGTGCTGGATGTGGTGTTGGTCAGACCTAGGAATGCTGTAGTTGGTGCAATAGTATTGGATGGTATAAGCGACCATCATATTCCAGTTGTGAAAATTGGGATTGGCAGGATGAGGGAAGTGCAAATGGCAGAAAGGTTGGTGTGGTAGCATGGGAGAGGAGACAAGAAGAGGGCAGAAATATTCCTGAGAGACAGGTTTAAAAAATGGTCTATGGAGGAGGGTGTAGAGGGGTTGTGGAGGGAGTTTAGAGGATTAATGAAGGTTATGTTGGAGGAATTTGTGGCAATGAAAAGGTTACGAACTGGGGGAGATCCGCCATATTATGGACAGGAGATTTTGAAAATGAAGAAGTACAGAAAATTACATGCCAAGTGGAGAAATGAAGGGATGATAAGATCTAAAGAAATTATGAAACAAATGGGCAGGGAGCTTGAAAGGAAGATCAAACAGGCAAAGAATGTATTTCTGGGGAACATGGAGGAAGAAGGAAAAGGCAAGGAATGGAGGAAATTGTTTAGGTATGTTAGGTGGTTAAGGGGAGGAGAGGAAGGGATCCCTCTGCTAACAGGAAGGGATAGTAGGCATGCGAAAAATGACCAAGAAAAATTGGAGATGCTGCAAGGACAGTACTTGTCAATGTTTTAGGCAAAGGAGATTTGGGATAGGGGGGCAAACGGGGTTCAGGGGGGTGTTTAGTGAGTTTAAGATGAGGGAGTGGGAGATAGAAAAGGTAATTAGGGGTTTGGAGAACAGTAAGGCAGGGGGTCCAGATGGGATAGGAAACACAGCACTAAAGCTTGGTGGCAAGGAGTTGGCAAAATATTTAGAAGTGCTGTTTAAAAAGTCCTTAGGAGAGGATAAGTTACCAAAAGATTGGAAGGATGCTATTGTGGTACCTATACACAAGCAGGGAGAGGATTGGGGGAGGCCTGGCCGCTACAGACCGGTGAGTCTCACATCAAGTACAGGAAAAGTAATGGAGAGGCTGGTGGTGCAGTATGTGGTGAGGGTTATCAACAATAGGAATTGGTTGGAGGAGTCCCAGCATGGTTTCAGGAGGGGATACTCATGTGAGACTCAGCTGGCTGGGTTATTAGAGGATCTGGTGCGCGTAGTTGATTAGGGGAAGCAGGTGGATGCCGGCTTCATAGATTTTGAGAAGGCATTTGATAAGGTGCCCCATGGGATATTGATGAGGAAAGTGGAGGCGCTGATACCAGACAGGAGGGTAGTGGAATGGATAGGGGACTTTCTCAGGGGGCGAAGGAAGAGGGTGAAAGTGGGGGAGGCAATATCGGAGGAAGAGAAGGTTACGTCAGGGGTACCACAGGGAAGCGTGCTGGGTCCTTTGTTATTTACCATAATGGTAAATGACAGGAGTTTGGGAATTAGGGGAAAAATCAGATTGTTTGCAGACAATTGTGTTGTGTATGCTGAGGTGGGAGAAGGGGGCAGAAATTTGTAGGTGGACATTGATAAGATATGGTTGTGGACCAGAAAAAATAAAATGAAGATAAATGTAAGAAAAACTAGTGAGGTTCACAAGGAAGAAGATGATAAGCAGGGATATGTACAGATGGGACAGACAGGAGATAGAAGAAGCAGCAGAATAAAAGTCTCTAGGGATTGTACTGCAGGGAGACCTCAGGTGGAAAAAAACAGGTAGAGAGGGTGGTTGCAAAGGGAAGGAGGGCTCTGGGTATGCTGGAAAGGGTGCTGAATGGAGTCAGCTGTGACGTGGGTACGGTTACAAAACTTTTAAGCACTTAACATTTAAAAATAGGTACAACAGTCTTACAAAAACTGTAACTTCTTGCAGAATCCTCAAGAAATTTTTGGAAATGCCTAAGGAGACATTATGGAAGAAATATGCTTCTGGAGAAAAAATATATTTGTATATTGCTCGTATACCCTCATGCTAGTATGCTTTGTTTTAACATGTTATTCAATTTTGCTTGGGCTGTTTATATTTACCTAACAATCTCAACAGATGAAAGTAGTCTGACGTGACCGCCATAACAAACTGTGTGTTCCCCACTTACAAAATGTACCATTGAATTTGAGAAATTATGTGCAATGTTACACCTGAATGTATATTTATTTAATGCCTCATACTCTATTTTCAAAACTTGATCCGTCTAAGTAATTCATGATGTACAATGTACCACCATGTAATATTTAGTGTCTGTGTACCATTTCCAAAAATGAACCTCTGTGTTCAAAGGAAATTGTTCTATTTAATTAATAAATAATATTTAGTACTACAAAACATTTTATTAAATAATGTGTGTTCTTTTAACAAGAACATGCCATTAGAGAGCACCATAGCAACTCCATCATTACAGGCTTGTTTACACAGGCAATGTTTTAGGGAAATTTCTGGTGGCAACACAGTGGCTGAGTATTACTGGCAATCGCAATAGGAAAACAACATACAAACAGTTATTGCTCTGTATTGCCAATAGTTGCTCAATATTGCTGATCGTATTTGGAGTGAAGGCAAAACAATTTTGAGTTTTCAGTGTGTACCACAGCCGGTAAAAAGCATGACAATATTTCCATCAACAAGAGTGACTCATCATCAGCACAGTCTGATGTAACAGACACACACACAGGCTGTTGTGATGTGCAGTACTCGTACTTGTGTGAGAAATGTCATGGAGCAATGAGAAACAGTTAATGATGCACAACTGCATCCAGAGTTATGTGATATTTCAAATGCCAAATATCACAATAGGTTCGTTAAGAAAGATGCATAGGCAGAAATTGAGGGAAAAGTTGTAGCATTGCAGCTAGATATATATATATATATAATTAGTATATTCGGGAAGTATTTCAATTGTCTATACTTCAGTCAAGGATAGTAATTCATGCAATGTGTGAAAAGTCATGGCAATGACAATTTGTTTGTATTTCAGATATTTTCATTTTTCCAAATTTATTATTTTTCTTTCCTCATTTCATCATTAGTAACAGACGTAAAGTGCATATTTTCCTTTTCACTAGGTTAATAAACTAAAAACATCACCACCGCAAGGCACGACATGGTGAAACAAAGAAAAACAGAGGTCACCTTTGACTGTCGTGACCGACTGCTCGAAAACAATATGTTTTCAATGAGGAAACTTTCTACCAGTATATCAGGAAGCCCGACCTTTCTCGGATATCACAACAGTTTGTCGCAGCACCATCGTTTGTCAGCTGTCAGTCGGACAGCCTGAAACGTGTGATCACGTGACTCGCACCGACCAGAGCCCACGACTTTAACCTTCCTTTGTATTTCGGACATTTCAATTCAAATATCTATTAAATTTATTTTCCGTTGGTGTGAGAAGTCAATAGGGCACCGGAAGAGAAAAGTAACTATTCTCTCTCGTCTTCGTAACTCTCGAAGGGAGAAGTTTTGTTTTATAAAGGCTGCCAATCTGTCTTGTTTCTTTTTGTTTGTTCGTCAGCTGCGAGTGTCAATAGTTTGATTTGTTTTGCCGAGACAACAATAAATCTCCAGTAAACATTTAACATCTTCTTTTTTTTTATTGGCAATCCTGGTATCAACAAACTTTCATTATTATGTAGTCAAAAATCTCCAACTCATGCTGAGCTAGCCCATTGGTGTTTACTGTGAACGACGACAGAACAGGATAGAAACCAGTTACAAGTAACATTGAGCCTGGATTTCTACACCTGCCCTGCGACGTGAAGATGCCGACATTCATCCCCATCAATTATTGAAGAACCTGCAAGCCCAGCTGTCGCCGGCGCATCAGTGTTTTTATCACTCGTGTTCCAGGGTGAGTGTAACTGCGTCAACCTCAAACTTCCAACTACAGTTCCAGACAGTTTCCATACCGCCAAGTACAGTCAACGAACAATAATACATCAAGGTAAATATAAACTTTTCACAGAAGAAATTGCAGGTACAGTCAAGATTGCAACATTCCAATGTTAAATTTTTTTCTTCGAATATCACTATTATTTGTATGTGTATTGCAGCTTTCTTTGTAAGCCGATTGTACAGTAATACGATGATACAGGTTAGAGATTTAAGTAGGTCATAATGGAGAGTCGGGGGGATGCACGAGTAGATGAAGAGGAGGACTTTCTAGGATTTAATAATCATACTCCAACTCAGGAAGCCTAAGTTAACGTGTCCAACGTGGTAGCGAGCCATTCAGGTTCAGATCATGGAAATATAAATGGTTCAAGTCTCGAGAATATACATGGGGAGAATCGGAGAACAGAATTATTTAAATTTAACAATGTATGTTAAATGAAAGGTTATAACTAACATGAAGAGTTTTTCTTTTTGGACAGTGAATAAAGGTTGAGGTGGTGTTGTGTGTTTAGTTTTAAGAACATAGAGATGAAGTGTGGAAAGATTGCTCCAGTGTGTATAATGTCCTTGGATCTTAGCAATAAGAGTAAGTTTTTGGGTGTGACAGGTCTGAGACTATTTTTGTTAACACTGACCTAGATATTAAGATTTTTAAAGTAAATGTGGCAGTGGTTTTTATTGTTTTTGGGGCAGGCCTGGATCACCTTATTTTTTTTTGTGTGCTGATCCAAACAAGGAATTAAAGTAATATTGAGTAAACCTAGAAGCAACATGGAATGTGTAGTGGGTACCACCTCAATTTAAGCTGTAAAATATAAACTTAAAAATAATTAAATCTGTGTGGTTTAAACTAAACATAATAAAATTTATAAAGAATTATTTTCAAATAAAGTATATAACTACTGCGAACAATATTTTGAAATAATATGATCATAATTTTAGGGAATTTTGTGTAAACTGTGTATTGAGTATTGAACCATTCAAGCAACTAATGAATTGTGTACCAAAACCAAAACTTGAAAGTGAATGTAACATTGTAATGACTTCGAAAGATATATATGATGTGCACTAAATGATTGTAACTAATTCTTATTAATTTACTTTGTGGGATAAAATAATGGAATGTATTTTACAGTGATACAAACTTTGTATGTGAAGTGTATGATCATGTAAACAAAAACTGCAAGTGAATGTACTATTGTATTTAATTCAAATGACATGTAATGTAGACTAATATTTTGTATCATGTAATGATAATTTTTCTTCATATGATAATGTAATGTGATATATTATATTGTGACTTTATTGTGCATGGATGTATAACCATGTAAACTGTCATATTTACGAGATGGAATTGAAGTCCAGCCTTGATACACGACATCCATGTAGGTTTTGATTTGGCTGGTAATGTAGCATTGCAGCTCTATATATATATATATATATATATATATATATATATATATATATATATATATATATATATATATATATATATATATATATATATATATATATATATATATATATATATATATATATATATATATATATATATATATATATATATATATGAATAGCATAATCAGGAAGTATTTCAATTGTCTATATATCAGTCAAGGATAGTAATTTATGCAATATGTGAAAGGTCATGGCAATGACAACTTGATGTATTTCAGATATTTTCGTTTTTCCAAATGTACTATTTTTCTTCCTCATTTCATCAGTAGTAACTGACGTCAACAACAGACGTAAAGCGCATCTTTTCCTTTTCACTGGGTAAACTAAAAACATCACCACCGCAAGGCACGTCATGGTGAAATGAGGAACATAACAGAGGTCACCTTTGGCTGACGTAACCGATTGCTCGAAAACAATATATTTTCAATGAGGAAACGTTTTACCAATATATAAGGAAGCACGACCTTTCTCGGGTATCACAACAGTTCGTTGCAGCACAATTGTTTGTCAGCTGTCAGTCAGACAGCCTGCAATGTGCGATCACGTGACTCGCACTGACCAGCGCCCGCGACTTTACCTTCTTTTGTATTTTGGACATTTCAATTCAAATATCTATTAAATTTATTCCGCCAGTGCAAGGATTCAATAGGGCGCCGGGAGAGAAAAGGAACGATTCTCTCTAGTCGTCGTAACTCTCGAAGGGAGAAGTTTGGTTTTATAAAGGCTGCCATTCTGTTTTTTTTTTTTTTTATATGTTTGTTCGTCAGCTGCGAGTGTCAATTGTTTGATTTGTTTTGCCAAGACAACAATAAATCTCCAGTAAACATTTAACATCTTCTTTTATTTATTGGCAATACTGGTATCAACAAAATTTCATTATTATGTAGTCAAAAGTCTCCAACTCCTGCTGAGATAGTCTGTTGGTGTTTACTGTGAACGACAACGAGAGAACACGACAGAAACCTGTTACAAAGTATACAGTGTCACTGGAAATTGCCCAAAGCAAAATTTAAAAGTTTACCTACATACATGAAAACCGATGAAAAGAAAAGGCATGCTAAGAAGAAAAGTGGCAGTAAAACTATCCACACAGAGAGGTGCAAGATTCACCTATAAACACAGGACCTTCATACTTGTCAGAGATGTGCTTGACAAAGGGAAAGCCAGCTTCATTAAAATTTTGGTATGAAATATTCATTTTAACGTGTGATGCTTACTGACTTAGAAGAAAACGACTTAGCTTCATCTATGTGTCTATCTCAAAAGTGCATTGGACAGGTTTCGAATTGCATAATCATTAACAGAGCATCTACACGATATTCCCTGGTTACGGCGATTATTACAGATATGACAGAATTACACTTTTCATCATCAGCAACAGTCAGTAAGCAAATCCTAGCCTCTTTTCGAGAAGATGTCAAGAAAGAATAAGCCAGCAATTGAGCCATTGCTGCCACCCCCGAGTGTGCAGATAGTTGAAAGGTGTTTGTTTGTTTTATTGTGTCTGTAAGATCTTTTCTCAATACATAGCTGTACAAAGATATTGAAGAAGTCAAATTACAGTGTATAAAGTTTACACAGTGGACATAGTAGACACACATATATATGTCAGATTGCACGCACACGCATCATAGCTTTTCTTCATAATTTGACTAATCTTCTTCCAACATGCTGTGGAGCATTGTGGTTTTACTGAAACAGAAGAAAAAGGGAACGAAAACCGGAACAAGAAATATGTTCAATGACATGTTATACAGTAATTTCTTAATTTTTGTAGTACAGATATTCATCTACACTAAAAAATGTGCATTAAATAAAAAATTCTTTCAGCGGTTCTTTAAAGAGGTTTTGATAAGAGATAGTGCCACCTACTCTCCAGTACTACAATGGCCGCCAGCAGACAGCCCTTTGCTCTGCCCACCGACAAGTGCACATCACACCCCCACTCCAAGGTCTGGGAAGCCATCGGGCATGAGGAGATGTACCAAAGCTCCAGCCGAAAAACTCCAGTAGTCGTCTGACTCTTGTGAGTGCTACTTCAGCCCGGCAGTTTGCTCCACTGCCTTGTGTGCTGGGGCTCTTTGACCACTACCACTGCCTAGACACCAAGATGCTCTTCAGCATCATCGCCACCTACAGCCAGATCTTCCAGAAGCCCTTCTCCTGCTAACCCTATAGAAAACATCAATCACCTCCTAGTTATTTGCCCATGGCAATGGCTACCCAATGCTGCCTTGAGGAAGTGGGTTCCCTACGTCCCTTCAGGACACAGACACAGGATAGATAGGGAATGATAATTTAGCTACCTTGGTCGATACTTCCACCCTTTAGTTTAGAACCTCGTCCCCTTCACCAGGATAGCAAGAGTCTATTAGTTGCAGTCAGCTCGAGGTAGTCAGGAGATAGTATAGGCCACCGTATTTAATTCATCTTGGAATATACACATTCCTAACCTACATTGTTTTCTCATTTTCTTGAGTACGCCTATATTCCTAGTAGACACCACGTCCCGTCAAAGTGGAGCAGGAAACCGGGGATTGAAATAAATATTTTACAACCTAGTGTAGGACTGCAAGCTTCCCTTCAGTAATTGGAAGTCGGCAAACACACACTATTTGACAGCCACCTGTTTAGTGCACACTGTGTACCTAACCGTAGAGCCACAACCACTAGTCATACACCCCTAGAGAGGAGAGACCACTAGACCAACTTGTACTCCATTCACTGCACTACATGAGTTGCCGGAGGAAGTATTTGGTTGGCTCTGGATTGAGCCTGTCCACGCTACGACCATCAACCGTCAAAATCATTCAAATGACTCTGAGAAAACCCGGTCTCCAAACACCACCACTGTTTGTGTTGCCGGCTGGAGTAACGGTTAGGATCAGCGTCGATACAATTGCCGAGACAGCAGAACACTACTAGCTAGGAAACTTCACGTCACCTGCTCCTACCTGCCGAAACACAGTTTTGAAACTGATGCCTTTTACCAAGTGAGGTGGGAAAGACTGGAAAGAAAGGAAGGCTACCACTGCCTACCAAGCTACCTGGAGCTGCACCCAGACCAATATGGCACTTAGCCAAAATACCCCAGGAACAAGCTCAAGCCACCTGTAAGTATTACTCTCCAGATGTCTAGTGTCCAGCTCACAACCGAATATGTTAAGGGACAACTACTACAGCAAGAATACACATCCAGAGGAAGAGAAGGAGACACCTTGGACCAGGTATTTGTCCCTCAGAACCGTGGGCGAAATAATCAGGATTTTACACATAAAAACAGAAACTGCTGCTTCATTTTTCTGAGGCTTGGGCATTGTGCTTCTAACTGTTACAAGAATCCCAACAGGAGAGAACCATGGAAGGCCACACCAAAAAATCAAGACATTACTCTCTTTGCAGCATTAACTGCAAATATGCAGGTAGAAAGTAGGTATCTAGATTCAGGTGCAACAGCACAAAGACATACATAATGACTTACATGAGGTTGTGACACTGTGCAGCCTTGTATCAAAATGTAAACAAATCACTTCACAACAAAATAAACTGCCGGCAGTCCTTGGTACCCAAAATAAAAAAAGAAACCACAATAAATTCACGCAGCACTTAGTTTCTTTCCATATACAAAACTTAAGGACTAAACAGACAATAAACACCCAAAAGAAATGGCGAGAACATAAGGAAGTCATGTAAAGAAACAATTAATTACTGATGCTGGGTGGTCGCACATGTCACAAAATTAAATAAAATCATTACAACAGGTTAAAAACACTGTTATACTCTTCAAAAATAATTATAGCGTAGATATAGATATGTAGCAATTAAAGGCCCAGAGGGAATATGCATGTATACCAAATAAAAGACTTGGTCTGTGGTGTGCTTACAATAATATGCTTTTGGTAATTTTGTCATTCTTTCTTTAAATATTTTCCAAATAAATATCAAGGAATGCGGGCGTAAACAATTGATCACATTAGAATACACAAAAAAAAAAAAAGTTATTTTGTAATAATTACTTTCCAAATATAAATTATATAACTTGATAGTAAACTCAATGCAATAAGCAATTGATGATTACAAATTGTTGACCATTTGAAGATATTGGAGAGATGTCATCCCAATATAAAACTTTTGTTAGATTACAATTAGAGTTCATGATTCATTAGCTGCTATAGAGCATCACACACTTAGATTGCAGTGTGCGGTGTAATGGACATTCACTTTCTCTTTCCAATACATGGTTTCTGTCGTTAACTCTGTCCTTGTTCCTGCATGCACAGTTGCCTGATGCATTATCTTTATCCAGCCTAAAAAAATGCCATTTTCGTTTTTTGTTGCGTGCGCGCCATGCAATCGCAATGATAGGGTTTCTCACAGGCTTCAGTTTCAAAGGAGCCGCTTAGCTTTGTGTCGCAGGATTGGATTCCTTTATGAGTTGGCAGGAAGATAAACAGATAAAAATTATCTTAATCAGGTTGTTTCCTTCACCGCCCATTTGTTTCTCAGCTTGCCAGTTACGTCACAAAGCTGAAGCTATCTGGCAACAGTGAGCACCATAAGGCATGTACTGCAATCCAAGCATGAGACGAACTATAGCAGAATAAAAAAAAAATTATAATATAAAAATGGTACCCGCACAGTAGTTTCTTATACAAATAAAAAATTTAAAACACATGATTAAAAAATTTAAAAATACAAATGAAAATTAAAATAAGTTTCTTCATGTGCGTAGGAAAACAAAATATAACAATTTAAATAGAAAATGTATTGGAATTAGAAAATAAAATAAAATGGGCATGAAAGAAAGTCATTAATCAAAATGATGAGTTAAAGCACTTAGCTTTAGCTGTCCATAACCAAGGCCGTAGTCCGAAGTAAAACCAACGTTTGATGAGAGGTTGGACTGAAAGTTGAACTAAAGTTGAGCTAGCCATTGACGCAAACGTTGTACTAATGATGAAGGAACGTTGAACCAGAGATTGGACCCTCACAATCGTACAACCAAAGTTGAAGGAAAGTTGGACCAAAAGGTGAACCATCACTATAAAAAAACCGATATTGAAAAATAGTGAGTGAATATTGAATGGGAACACGAGACAAAGTAAAAACAGATGAACAGGTACTTACCAAGGAGGGTAGAAAAATATTCTGCTCGCATGCTGGACTAGGAAGACACAGCCACAATAAATGAAGTCGGAATAAAAGAAATTCACAGCACAACAAAATAACTACTACATCTTGGCTTTCTACTCTACGTGATCGTTCAGAAACACAAAAAAATTAATTAAAACATAATGGCTAAGTGCCAAACCAAACCACCGCTGTCACTGCATGTCGCAATCGCAACATTGCTGGCGACAAGCCAAAGACGAAAGTGATAAGAAGGTATGGAGAAAGTTAGGTGGTGACCAGAACAGTGGCGCATCGAAAAAGAAATTAGCCATCTAGATAAGTCTACGGTCGCCGCTAGATATCGCAGAAGGTCCACACGGGACGTGCACAAGAGCTACCTCAGCATGACTGGCAAGTGTGCACGTGAATTAAGCACATTTTTTATGTGAAGTCACGTGCTGAATGCGTGATCACCCGAGGACTTTACGAACACAGCCATGCCAGAACTTGAAGCGTGAAAGGGGGTAGCGGACGGCTCGGGCGACAAAAGAATTTGCGAATAGCACAGCTTACATCCGGTCAAACCGGGAACGATCGGATGAAACAGCAACCTGGGAGGCTTTAGCGAGTTTTAAGAAGACTCTTTCAGAGTACCAATTCTGAGTAAAATTGAAATCACAGGGGGAAATACTACTGAGGAAAAATAGTACTGAATACGTAAAATTATTTATTTATATATATATATATATATATATATATATATATATATATATATATATATATATATACACACACACACACACACACACACACGAACACTTAAATGAATGCCTGACCACTGGACCTCAATTAAAATTAAATTTTCTCAAATTCTTTAACTGAAAATAAAATAATTATTTACCACACAAATTGACTTTAAATATAAAAGAAATGACTGAGATAATCCAAAATAAGCACAAAGTAATTAAA
Source organism: Dryococelus australis (assembly GCA_029891345.1). NCBI lineage: Eukaryota > Metazoa > Arthropoda > Insecta > Phasmatodea > Phasmatidae > Dryococelus > Dryococelus australis. Next base: position 271,887,653 of record CM056995.1, read on the forward strand.
AGACTGCAATAATCAAATTCACGATACAATTACTAATTAAAATGCTCACAATTATGATAATGACTGAAAAGAGACTTAATATACTCGAAACCGATAAAAATGAAATCAATTATTAAGGACCTAAGTAATTATAAAATTAGCAATCTCAATAACTGATCAAAATATTCAAAATTTAAGTTTGCAAAATAGCTCAAAATTAGCTCATCTCAGTTCCAACTTATACAATTCAATAGCAGCGTATATGAAACTCACAAGGACATACTGTAAAATTCTCAGTGACGCAAAAAAAATACTACATGGACGCATTAAAAAATTGAAGCATCGCCTAGAAAATTAAACAGTCATGCCAATACGGCACAAGGTTAATGCAACAACAGTTACTTGTGCCAATAATGAAAAAGAGATGAGTGGTAAGGAAGGGCAGAAGTTTAAAAGATACCTCTGGCATTACCATCATCAAAGATGTCATGTTTGTGCCCAACATAACAGCAAACCTGCTAAGTGCAAGCAAGCTTGTAAGTTGTGGTTTGAGTGTTTTATTTTCAGTGCAGGCTGCATGATACATAAGGTGGAGGATTGGATCTAAACACCAATGGTAAGATAATTGCTTCTGCAACTGACGAACATGGTATATACAAATTGTACCAATGAAATGATCAAAATGGGAAAGCATATTGACGCCGGTCAACAGCCAGAGGCGCTAAACCCATTATGGTGGTCACTACTCACGTGACACGTGGTCATGCACATGCGCAAAGAGGCTCGAGTTTGAACTTTCCTATAACGGAATATTTATTTAAAGTGTAAAATTATGTCTCTTGTTTATTTTCAGGTTTTTCAAGTGTCCAAAATGTTAAAATGTATGTTTTGTAATATTGCACAATGTTTGATTAGCAATTTTAAATGTGCACTGTGCAATGATTAAGAACACTATTATTCCGGCGTGAACGCAGTCATAAAATCCATTCAAAGAATACAGAAAATTAATAAGAAAATTCCACAATGTAAATCAATATTTAAATTGCTTACGAGTCCTTAATCTTAAAATATAAAAGTTTTACTCGGAGTGCATAGCACTTCCGGTTGTGTGAACCCCGTAGGCAGCTATGGTAGGTCCGCGTGAACCCTGCCTCTGGGCAGCCCGTTGAGGAGAGCTGGCAAGGTAAGACGCTGTCACATACGCACTACAAACTTTTTACACTGATGTAGATTAGAACAGATGCACTATAGTATACCAGTTAACCTTTGCTTTGCATACGTTTTGCCAGACATTCTCCAGCATTATGCTTCCACTTAACTTAATTATTTGTGCCCTTGCAGTATTTTTTAATTTAATCGAGAAGAAAGGGAGGAAAGGAGAAGAAAGGGAGGAAAGATGTCAGAGAGGCCATGCAGTCCGCGCAACTTGAATCAGGCGCCATCCGCCTATGCTAAAGGCATTTCAGTGTAATTTCTGTATTATTCCTACATACAATTTTAAGGGCTTTATTTTCATGTATGTATTCCATGGTGATTTTCATGTTTAATTGTTTTAAGGCCACATCACTTGCGACCACGTGGTTAACAGCAGTCAAGTCAATGTCCGTGCCATTCATGCACTTTAAGGGTTTATTTGTGTAAAATCACGTGCGCCGTAATTTATTTCAGGGTTCTATGTAATTTGTATTCAGGGTTCCATATAATTTTCATATATTTGACGATTTGTATGTTTGACCATGCTGTCATTTTAAAGGTTTGATTTTCTTACCTTCCGGCACGTTACAAGCTCGAAACCAATTCGATCTGCAAAAGAATAAATTTCTCAATAGAAATAATCATTTATCTGGGGATTTGCCATTTTTACAGAGGAAAACTGAGAATTCATCTTCACCATGTGATCAGCTGCAAAGCTTATCGAGCAGCATCCGTGCCATCTAAGTTTGCTTTCATGCATCTGCGTGTTTATTGTAACCACTCATGTCGTGTCCCATCATATGTCAAGGGCATTTATGTAATTTATTTCAAGGGTACGGTGATATTATTTCCGCCCTAGACGGCTATGTGTACCGGCCGCCACCTCACTAACCACATGCAGCAAGACGAGCCCTGACGAGTCCGCGTTAGTGATGCTAAATAATCACACATATTTGTGCAATTTGTTAATTCTGCTTCCTTTCATTATTCTCTGCGCCCTGTCTTCAGGGAAAATAGTTAGTTCACCCTAGTGGCTGTCGACTCCTTCCCTTGTAGAGATTGTGTTTTCTAACACCACAGAGAAGTCATCCATCTAGGAGTGCGCTAGATTAATTGTGGGCTGGGGATCACCTGAACGGAATTAGCTAGACATATCCAAGACTTTCATAAGGGTAATGTTGGCACGATATTGTATGGTTAACACGATAAAAGCAAATACACAGTGCTCTAAGTATTTCTTTTGTAGTGGCAGCAACCTCTCGCCCAGTTTTATAAGTGATCCAAGTTTATTAAAGTTGTTTAGTAATGCAAAGTGTTTTGCAAGTATGCTCGGATGAGGCAGACACACAGAACACACAGCAACCCTGAGTCTCAACAGTGTAGTGACTGGGAAACACCGCTAGCCGCCCACCTACCATAAGTTTATTGTTTTACTGTTTGTCTCATGTCTCACCCGACAGCATCAATATGTGGTGAGTGAGAAAAATATTGACATAACACTGCAGCATAGGAGGTTGGGCCATCTGGGATATTCGAGCCTGTTAGACTTGATAAGTGTATCACATGGCATTAAACTTGCAGGTGATAGACGTAACCAAGAATGTGTAGTGTCTTGTGGTGAAGCAAGTGAAACAACCATATAAGAAAACTGGGTCTACAAGGGCAAATGAACCACTAGAATACTCGGACAATGCAGGTGGAAACTTGAAATGGGGCAAAGTATTTCCTCATTATGATAGATGATTTTACCAGAAAAACACTTGTATTTTTCCTTCAACACAAGGATGAGGCATCCATGAAATTTCAGGAATTTAAACTTCTTGTTGAGAATTAGTTGGGTAGAAAAATCAAAGCAATATATTCGGACAATGGGAAGGAATAAGTAAATTATATTTTTGATAACTTCCTAAAGAAACATGGTATAATTCATCAGTTGTCAGTTGCATATTGTCCAGAATAGAGCCTAGGTACCCAAAAAGGGATAGGAAACCTACAGAGTACCCAGATAAGGTTATGTACAAAGTTGCTGTTGCAAATGAACAGGAGCCAGAATCTCTAGAACAAGCCCTTAATAGCACAGACAAGGATAAATGGATATAAGCAATGAAAGATAAATTAAAATCATTTGATGATAATGAGGCTTGGACTCTAGTACCGAGACCTAATGATGAAAAAACAGTTGAGAGTAAACGGGTGTTCAATGTTAAAGGGGATGAGAACGGCGATGTCCAGGTGTAAAGCTAGGTTAGCAGCAAGGGGTTATAATCAGAGACAGGGAATAGATTTTGACGAAACCTTTTCTCCAGTAGTTTGGCACTCATAGCTTAGATTTCTGTTTGCACTAGCAGCTGAAATTAATTTATATATGGATCACATGCATGTAACCACAGCATTCTTAAATGGTGACTTGAAAGAAACTACATACATGGAACAACCAGCAGGTTTTTGTGTTAAAATAAAATAAAATAACGAGGATTATGTATGCAAGCTCAACAAATGGTTTAAAGCAATCTTCAAGGGAATGGTATGAGCGAGCAAAGTCAGTGCTGGAGTCTTTGGGTTTTGTTATGTCAAATAAAGAACCATGTGTCTTTATAAAGAAATCTGGGAATAAATTGGTTGTGATTGCCTTGTATGTAGATGACATTTTGATATTTTTTGTAATGACTTGGATTTAAAAAAATTAAAATTAAGGAACAGTTCCCTTCTAAATTTAAAATGAAAGATCTAGGTAAGGCAAGTTATGATCTAGATATAAGTATAGAACAGGCTGGTGGAAAAATTTCTTTGAGCTAAGAGCAGTCCTACAATGAAAACATTCTGTGTAAATACAGTATGTCAAGTTGTAAGCAGGTCAGTACTCCACTGGAGACAGGATCAAAACTAAGAAAACCTGAAAAGGGGAAGTTCTTAAAGAAAGTGTGCCATATAAAGGATTCTACAATATTTACAGTGTACCAAACAACCAGTGGCGGCTCGTGCCTTTTGTAAGTAGGGGTTCACACTTATAAATTTTCTTGAGTATAATATTTTTAGCTAATGTTATTACTGCAATGTAACATTTTCTATTCAAAATAAGCATAAAACAATGCCATAAAAAGTAAAGCACATATAAATCTGAACACAGTTTGATTAGTTAATCTTAGTTAAGGGTGCCGCCTGAACACAGAACAAAACAAAAATGTGGTATTTTTTAACAGCATCAAAATAATTAAATACAGCATTTATAAATTTAATTCAGTTTTCAGCTTTTTTTTAGATTGCATTACTCGAACACACCACATCGTCAACTATAAAATGAGCTCAATATATCACAAATTCTGATTTTATGCACAAATATAGTACAAAGTAAAATAAGATGATATTTACAATGTTATCAAAATGCTAAAGTGTATTTCTTATAAACTAAATCTATCCTTCTGTCTTTTTTAGAAGAAAACAAGTTGATGACACTGTCATTAAAATTTGGTATTTTGTTAACCATATCTTTTTCAGTCGAAAGCATGGCTAATGCACTGAGTCTGTCTTCACTCATTGTACTTCTTAAGAATGTTTTTATCCTCTTCAAAGTAGAAAAACATCTTTCAAATTCAGCTGTAGTCATGGGAACTGTAGAAACAATCAGTAACAGTTTAAGTGTCTCGGTAAACATGGTTTGTAAGTTGTTTTCCACAATGTTTTCCAAGAAGTTTTCAGATGAGCCTTATCTAAAAAAGGGAACGTTTTAGTTGTGAGTTCACGCAGATGAACCGGAAACTTTATATTGTATTTTTGGAAATGTTCGGCATCAAAAAGAAAAACAGCAGAACGGTATGTGGTAAAAGAAAATCTTTCCTTTACTTGACTAGCATTCACAACACACTTCTTTGTCTGCAACAGTTCTATTTAAATGGTCATCTTCCACTTGCCTTTTATTTTTAATGTTGCTCTGGCACTAACATTTCAGCTTCAATTTTCACCTTCTCCATATTTCTTCTTTCATTCTCAACTGAATGTCAAAAACTGTTAACATGTTTTCTGATATTATCTGCATTGACACTCCTTTTTTGTGACTGATTACATAAAATGTCCACATTAGGCATAATGTTGTGAAAAACTGTGAACCAAATTACAAATACTGGATCATCCAACATGCGCCGAATAGCTCCAGCTTGGTTCATTGTTGTTGACTGCTTACATGGTGACTCAATTTTGTTCATGCATTCAATCAGTTGTTTTCTGTACTCTTTCGCTGTGTTTACAGTATGACTCTTAAAATACCACCTTGTAGAGGAAGCATGAGGAATTCTCCTACCAACAACATCGTCAGGAACAGCAATCCTTTGTGGTGAGTGACTACAAAAGTTAGTTTCATCTCTTGGAAAAAAATTAACAGACTTGTTGATTTTGATTTATAGATTGTGCTACAATAAATTCAAAAGGTGTGCATAACAATGCACATAATGTGCATGAATATATAGTTGCTGAATAATAGCCCGATCACCATTATGTTGCCCACTCATTACACTAGCACCGTCATAGCTCTGAGATATCACTTTCTCATGTTCATCAACAACACTTTCCAAAAGAGTACAAATACACAGAGTGATTGAAGTAGCATCCTATCCAGGAGGATTAACAAACTGCCAGAATATCTCAACTGCTTGTCCGTTAGGCAACACATAGCGGAAAACAACAACCAATTGGAACATTGACAATATGCCTGTCGTTTCGTCTGCAATAACTGAAACATAACTAGCACTTGAGATTTATTGGCAAATTAATAAATGCAAGCTAGCAAATTGTTTTGGATTTCTTTAAAAGTCCCTTTAAAAAAAACGTTGCATTTGTGAGGCGGTCTTTTAAATATTGGTCTAAATCTACTGAAAAACAACCAGACCTCTAAAAACTCCAGAATTAGCAGATTCTTGTGTCTCGTCGTGACCTCGAATCACAAGTTCAAATGTCCTGCAAAAGTTTATGCTATTAATAATTTTAGAAAGGGAAAAAACAATTAATTTTAACTTGCCCGTTATGTCTATCAATTATCAAATGGTAGGCACTGTGAAGTTGCTGCAGAATGTCTAATTTTCCCAAAAGATGAAACTCCAGAATGGAATTCAAATGTGTCTATGCACATTCATGCTTCTTTATTTTTTACTCAAGTGAAACAAATCTGAGACGCCAAAACTTACCCAACCCGATTCACCACTTTGTTTTGCATAGAGCAGGAAGGGAAAACAAGTGGTTGGTCTCTTCACATCCACAGATCCAATAGATTTTTTTCATAAATGTCTCACTTAAATTCTCTTCTGAATTCCCTATTTTTTTACATGCACTATATTAAGTTGAGGTGTTAGTTTGCCACTTTATTTTATTTAAATTTTCCTTTCTAACGACAAACTAGAGAATAACAGAGATTTTATATACGAAACTGTTAACTTATTCAAGGCCATAACAAGTCATTCTGTTGTTAAAAATATAAAAATTAATACTTAAAATGTCACACATAAGTAAAATAATAATGCTTCACAAACTGCGCAATCAACATTCTCGAAGAGCGAGCAGAAATTGGGGAAAACTGGACAACTTGTGCCGCACACGAATAGCCCTGTGCGCACAACTGAACTGTGCTCCTGGGCTGGCTGATGGGAAGGTACTCCCACCATGTCGTTCCATCCGCCCGCTTGTCCTCTAGCGCACGTGCGATCGGGGGAAACAAAGCAAGTAGCAGGCATGCATGGATAATAACAGCACTCAGTGTATTAAATAAATAGGTAGCATTCATTTTTGACATTTATTAATTCTATCATTAATATGATTACTATTATTGTAGAACATACTTAATAAAGATCTTCATTGGTAGATATAGCCAGGGGGTTCACGTGCGAGGGTGCTCTAATGCACTAACCACCACTGCAAACAACATAAACTAGAATTCAAAGCTCAAATGAACACACTTCAGGGATATGTTGATGCAGATTGGGCAGGGGATGATACTGATAAAAAGTCCTACTCAGGTTTTGTTTTCATCCTGGTTAGAGGAGCAATTTCATGGGAAAGTAAGAAGCAAAAGACTGTTGCTCTTTCTCACACCGAGGCTAAATATATGGCCTTCTCTGAGCAGCAAAGGAAGCTACATTCATGCAGGAATTCATGGGTGAAGTGTTTGGGAAAATGAGATCTGTCTAACTGTAAAATGATAACCAGTCAGCTCAGAAACCAAACATACATACAGTCTTTCATAACAGAAGCAAGCATACAGATATTAGGCGCCACTTTATTAGAGATTGTATCAAACAAAATGAAATGAAAGTGGAGTACTGTGCGACTGACAACATGGTAGCTGATGTTCTGACCATGGGACTTGGTAAAACTAAGCATAAAAGCTTGTTACTTTGACTAGGACTGAAATAGCAATCATATTAAGGAGGACTGTTGAAGTTGCTAGTAGTAATCATAGAGTTATTACATTGTATGTGTTATATCTTTTGTTCTGACTTTTCTCTTTTGTTTTTTTGGTAGTATGGCCTAATGGCGGCATTATTATCCAATGTATACAGAGTGGAAATAAAGAGAAATGATAAAAATCATGGTGCTTTATCATCCAGATCATAACAATTTACAAATTTACCAGGAATAATAGTCAAGTAATATATTTTATTTTAACCCTAGACTTTATGACTTCCAAGTGCGGTGAAATATAATCAATATGTTTAATACTTAGATGGAAATATTAAAATGACTGAAAGGAACAAGCAACCAGGGCCTCAAAAGTGCTCACTTCTCCGTGGACAGCCTATACTAGAATCACCATGAAGCACTTCAAATGCCTAATTGAAGAATTTACTTCCACTCTTGTATGGGCACTGTATAGCGACATGCTTGCCATCAATGGTGCACAAGCAGTATGGGGATTTTCACCTGCAATTCCAATTGCCCTCTATTACCATTCATTCACTATATGAAGTAGGGAATTGAAAGATAGAAACCTGTAGAGTATAAGAAACACCACATGTTGGGCTTTGTTTTAACTATGCTAATGAACATAGATAAGCAGCCAAACAAATTACACTGGTTCATATGTCACACTGTGCTGTCTCACTAAAAACAGTACATACATGCAATCAATGTCTTACAGTTCAGCAAGTTAAAGTCTGCGGGAGACATTCTTGTAATGTTTTCAAACAAATACCGGTCTAGTATGAACTCACTGCAAAAATCATGTCGCTTTTTCAAAATAGCTTTCCCCACAAACTTTGTTATGTACCTTTCTGTAGATGAATATCTAAACTACAAAAATTAAAAAATTACCGTATAACATGCCGTTATAGATATTTATTGTTCTGGTTTTTCTTGTTCCCTTTATCTTCTGTTTCAGTAACACAATGACCCCCCACAAAATGATGGAAGATTAGTCAAATTATGACGAAAAGATATGATGTGTGTAGGCCTACGTGCAATCTGATGTGTGTTTACTATGTTCAGTGTATAAACCTTGTATACTGTAATTTGATTTGTCCAATATCTTTGTACAGCTAATCGAAAAAAGATCTTAAGGATGCAATAAAACAAACAAACACAGTTCTGTAACTATTGGAAGACAACTAAATAAACAACTGCAGTGAGTGAAATGTCCATATTGTAACCCAGATATCTACTGGCACTAAACTTGCTAGTGTAAAAGCATATTGCCTATTGCTCCCCATTTCCAATTGTTACAGACAATGTTGATTTCAACATGTTACCATGGCAATACCGGAGGAGAAATATTGACAAACAACACTGATTGATTACTGGAGAGGAACTATCTGATATTGGTCAACTTTGTTGCTGGTGTTCAACAACTTTAGGGGGACAAACAGGGTTCGGGGGGTGCATAGTGAGTTTAAGATGAGGGAGTGGGAGATAGAAAAGGTAATTAGGGGTTTGGAGAGCAGTAAGGCAGGGGGTCCAGATGGGATAGGAAACACAGCACTAAAGCTTGGTGGCAAGGAGTTGGCAAAATATTTAGAAGTGCTGTTTAAAAAGTCCTTAGGAGAGGATAAGTTACCAAAAGATTGGAAGGATGCTATTGTGGTACCTATACACAAGCAGGGAGAGGATTGGGGGAGGCCTGGCCGCTACAGACCGGTGAGTCTCACATCAAGTACAGGAAAAGTAATGGAGAGGCTGGTGGTGCAGTATGTGGTGAGGGTTATCAACAATAGGAATTGGTTGGAGGAGTCCCAGCATGGTTTCAGGAGGGGATACTCATGTGAGACTCAGCTGGCTGGGTTATTAGAGGATCTGGTGCGCGTAGTTGATTAGGGGAAGCAGGTGGATGCCGGCTTCATAGATTTTGAGAAGGCATTTGATAAGGTGCCCCATGGGATATTGATGAGGAAAGTGGAGGCGCTGATACCAGACAGGAGGGTAGTGGAATGGATAGGGGACTTTCTCAGGGGGCGAAGGAAAAGGGTGAAAGTGGGGGAGGCAATATCGGAGGAAGAGAAGGTTACGTCAGGGGTACCACAGGGAAGCGTGCTGGGTCCTTTGTTATTTACCATAATGGTAAATGACCTGAGTTTGGGAATTAGGGGAAAAATCAGATTGTTTGCAGACAATTGTGTTGTGTATGCTGAGGTGGGAGAGGGGGGGCAGAAATTTGTAGGCGGACATTGATAAGATATGGTTGTGGACCAGAAAAATAAAATTAAGATAAATGTAAGTAAAACTAAGGTAGTGAGGTTCACAAGGAAGAAGATGATAAGCAGGGACATGTACAGATGGGACGGACAAGAGATAGAAGAAGCAGCAGAATATAAGTATCTAGGGTTTGTACTGCAGGGAGACCTCAGGTGGAAAAAACAGGTAGAGAGGGTGGTAGCAAAGGGAAGAAGGGCTCTGGGTATGCTGGGAAGGGTGCTGAATGGAGTCAGCTGTGAGGTGAAGGAGAAGGCGTATGGCACAATGGTACGGCCAATGTTAGAATATGCTGCAGCAGTATGGGACCCGTATGTGGAGGTGGAGGTGCGAGAACTGGAAAAGGTGCAGAGAAAGGCAGCAAGATGGGTGAAGGGTAGGTGGAGAAGGCAAGGGCAGGATGATGAGGATGAAGGGAACTATAGGCCATCAGTGATGATGAAAGAAATGGGGTGGAACTCATTGAAGGACAGGAGGAAAGTTGAACGGTTAGTCAGGATGTACACGGTGGTGAATGAAGAGGGAGGATGGGGAGGGCTACACTGCAAGCTAAGTAAGGGGGTGTTTAGGGGAAGAGGAAACAACAGTAAGAAGCTTCAGAGGGTGTGGAGGAGAATGGAGCAAGGTAGGCAGTCCATGCTTGTGAGGTCTGTGAGGGAGTGGAATGTGTTGAGGGAGGAATTGGTATCTGTGAGAGGGGTTGGTAAATTCAGGAAGGGAGTGGAAAAGGAGTTAATTGGGTGAAGGAGAGTTGAGAGAGCTCGCCACCGGGCGGTAGCCTAATTACAGGTGTGTGTATGTATGTATGTGTATGTCAACAAGCCTTAAGGATGATCTAAAATTCAATTCCTTTCATCCTCACCTTATTGCCTCAGCCTTCCCCATACCCATAACTAGCCTTGCTACCCTTCCCCAGCTCCCATACCTCCACTTCCACACTGAACAATAAGGATAGGCGTAATTAAGATGAGGGAAATATTGGAGAAAATGCTAAATGCTGTTTTATCGTATGCCTAATTTGAGGCGAGCTTGATTTGTTAAAAGGTAACCTATAGGTGCTGTTAATTTCAAGGTAATTGTATGGGTGACAGTGCATGCCCACGTGCAGTAGGCACTTTGTATCCCAACATTGCATTGTTTTCCTACCAATAAAACTATCATAAACAACATGGAAAGGATTTGAGGTTAGAATACTGTTTATGTAAACTAGTTATTTGGGAGATTTTTAAAAGCCTATTTCTTCTAAATAATTTTCAGTGAAATTAGATTACATTCAGAAGGGTAAAAATTTATTTTAGTCATATAAAATGCTGTATTTTGAAAATTACGACAAAAACAATCATGTTCATCAGTATTGACAATGCGACTTTAAACAGTTACATTGGTGTGGGAGTTGGTCAATGCTGGGTACATGCGCAAAAGACGATAATCGGCCTACTCATAAATAGTCATATCCCGGAGTAGGCTAACCTCTCGGGTGTGGAATGTAAAGATTGCAAAATACAATAAATAGCATAATTAGGTACGTGCTCATACGAGTCAGTACACATTTAAGTACACTTTATAATTTAAAAAACGAAATCTGCTCCTGCACGCCCTACGAATCTAAAAATTAAAATCAATTTTGGTAACATTTTGTTTAATTAAAATTAAAAACTCGATTACATTCGTACAATAGTCACCACAATACTGGTCGAGAGATGGTTGACACTAAGAAAACCTAGCCTACATGGCGCATTTTAAAAATTCACGCAATTATGAAATTGGGAAAAATTAAATTGCATTCATAGGAACATTTCAATATTTTTTTTTTACTTAACAAGACGGTGACGGTATGGAACTAAGGGTACTTTAAACAATCTCCATTTCGATATACATCGACTATAATCGATCAATCCACATCATTATCGATATGTTTGCATTGCTTGATAAGACGAGAGCTTGCTTTTGCTTTGGTTACTTCACAGTTTTATAACAAAACTAACAACAATATTTTGAAAATGATGAACGCCCATAAACGTGAGAAGCCCGCAGTTAATATTCAGTCTGTATCAAAGGCCAATATGAACAAGTCTTACACAATCAACCTACAATTGTAGTAATTAAGAAATTTATTTGATAATATACATTATAATTTGCAATTACGCTTGTTTACTTAATTAAACCCGTCAATGTTACAAATGCATACAATTTAGAGGAGCCAATCATTTGTACTGTCTCAACATATTGATCCCATACGTCATCGGTGTTTTGTAGAATCTCTGATACCATTGGTTAAAGGAACAAGTACATCGATGCATATGAGAAAATAAATAAGAAAGGGAGTGGGAGAGGGGAGACAAGGATGGAATCAAAATACTAACTCGATAATATGAAATTAATACTTTAAACTCTGTAGGTGAAATATGGCTGAAAAATATGAATATTTACTGAAATATTACGGCACTAATTCCGATAAAGTTGGCATGTTCATAAATTACACATCAAATTATTTATTTAATTGGTCTTACCAATTCTTCGAAACTTTGATCGTGCTCATTTCCTTGCCAATCAAGTCTTCTCGGCAATACCTAAAAAAAAAAAAAAAGTACATTTTTTCCATTTTTTTTCCATCGGGTCACTGACCTTTACACATGTAATGTTTTCATTACGAACCACGTGCTACCCATGCGGTTCCACAACACAAGAGGAGAAGCAACGGGGCCAGCAACACTCACCTTTCCACGTTCCAGTTCACGCTTCAAAACCTGTAAAATAATATGACGTTTAACTTTCTTCACTTAAGAACACGTCACTAAATAATTCTATTCAATAAACACTTACTTCAGCAGATTTCCGACAAGGACCAGCAGCCAAAAATTTTGCAATCAAAAAGTACAATTCTGAAACAAACAAACTACCGTTAGGAAGGAAGCTTCCCACTTGTCCAGTTTTCTGCACTACGTATTTACCTATTGAAGATATCACTTGCCTGAAGCCACAGAAGAATGATGATAAGATTCGGCACTCATAATCGTGCATAACTGAACACTACAAATTGAATTAGGTATGTGTGTCGTGATTTTTCTTGTTACATGTTTGTGTTAACCATTTTATATCATTTCACGCACTGGGCTAACCAAAACACGTCATGTAATTGTAGCATACCGCTGTAGTACAAAATAGTACCAGAGTTATACACTTACAAATATCCAGGATTCCTGTTATTTACATTTATCACGCCTATTTCACTTTGTAAGTAATTTAATTTGTAATATTAATTACAGCTTTTGAGAATCATTTCTTCTGCGGTGAGATGAGGAGTACGACGTTCTGACGGCGCATTAATACAAAATGGATTTAACTCTAACCCTGGCAGTATTGTGTTTTGGATTTTTTTTTTAAGGACGTGCGCACATCATTATTGTATACAATCATTAAATAGTCTGTTTTTTTTTTTCACATATGCTTTAAAAATTATTTATACGATGTATCACGATACGTAGACATGTTATTTTCGTCTAACCTCCATTACTCGTGTCAAGGCAACAGCTGTACATTAGTGATGCAACGTGTCGGCGAAGTGAACTAGGTAGGCTGAAGTGTTTTGTGTATTAGTTTCAGCGTTTTTCATCCAACAGGAAATTTAAGCTGCCCTGCCTATTGCAAATTGTATCGGTTGTTGAGAAATAAATAAGTGTATCCATTAACCATCAGCTGTACATACCGTGTGATTCGTTATCAAAGAGGCTCGCGCATGTTCAACGATACAGTTTAGGGTTGTGGTATGAAGTAATTTTAATACTATCTGTATAATTCTTCCCATAGATTTTATGCAGTTCAGGGACCGCACTTTTATTTACGCCTGTTTATTTTTCCCAAATCTTGTGGATTTGTGGTGTAATTTATGTCTTCAAAAAATTCATAGGTAAGATTGGTCCAGTTCAAAAGACTTTTATTGCATGGTACTGAGATATGCGTTTTGGTAATTATATTTCGATAAAATCATTCAGTCCCAAATTTCCAGTTTTTCAATTTCCACCCATAATATATTTTAGTAGTATATGTATGTACAGAGATATTGATGATGTCAAATTAATAGACTGGTGGTAAAAACTGTAATAATATATAGTATTCCCCGCTTCTAGTGTAAATTGTAGGGTAGTGGTGAGACTGGCCACAACCAAACTGTGGCAAAAGAAAATAAATCAATTTCTTGCAGACCCTAGAACCTTGGTGCCAGGCACCAAATACTAGGAATTGCCTTAGGAGAAAGATTGTGCAAAGTTTCACACTTTCCAGAACTCAGTATATAAGTTAATTGCCATCTTAGTAATTTCAATTAAATTCAAATAATATTTTATCAAGAATATTCACCAATTAAACAGAGCAGTCATCTGACTTAAAATTCACATTTCAACTTGCATTTCTTGACTTCAATTATATTAAAGAGATTGGTTATGCTTGTGAATCCAATCCAGCAAAATCTTACTGGAAATGTTCCAAGTTAGTACTCCGATATGATTTTTCTTGTAACACATGAAATACACTTAGGACAACGTGCTACAAGAAACTAAATCAGAGAAACATATGTGGAAAACCCCTTTTTACTCAAATCGACACATTTTAAACACTGGCATAACATTTTTCAGGCAGTTGACAAGAAGTTCAAAACACTTCAAAAAAGTATACATCACTTCATAGCACTTTAGCACACGACATTATCAGAAGACACAATATAGTATTCATTTAAAAATGAAGTATACGCAGCACATGAATTCAGAACATATTCATTCAACTCATAGCAACGAAATAACTCTTGAAACGCTGCGAACAAAACTCTTACAAGTGAGAAACAAGGACGCATCAAAAATAGAAATATTTTTCAGAGAGAATTACACTACAACATACATGGGCTCTTAAACCTTCAAAAGAATACTTGGCAGGCAAAATAAGAAAACTTTACTACAGTAAAACTGATCTGAGTAGGAATAACTCTTAAACCTCTTTCGGTGTGAGAATTTTGATTTTGGGCTTGCAGTAAGCCACTGCTAAAATAGTAATTCATCTCTCAATTTGATAAAGAAACTACCTCATCCAAAAGCAATCAATTAAATGAAAATTCTATAACTTAATGAGATCAAGCTTTTTCTCTTCCAACAAAAATTACTTTTCAGCTTGTTCATCGTAAACTTGGACTACTGGGCAAGTTAATCCTGACACTCAAAACTTAGTTCATTTGCAATCACTTTAAAAGGGCATCCAAAATACATCTTCCATTTAATACGTGAAAATGTGTCATTGCCAGAACCCGTCTCAGATTCAGCTTGGTAAAATTATTTCAAACTCACTCATTAATATCCGCAACATTGCGGATGCATATAGATGAGCCCATCTGCTGTACTGCAGTCATACCGCAGCACGTCAGCAAACCCAGAGTCTCCCTGTCACAGATGACACAGTCGGCTCTGGTCCCTGCATATATCACCTCAAAATTCTTGAATTACCTCGCCTGGAGCTGCAGAAGCAGGAAATCCGTCACCTAACACAAACTCGATGTTTAGAAACATAATTGAAAAGGAACCGGGTGCAACGCCATGGCCCATCCTCTTCGAAACTCTTGGGCCTCTAAATACGACGTCCTCACGGTTTCATGGCTACTGGCAGAAAAAGAGCGAATTCAGGACTTACACACCCACGCCTAGCATGAATGCGGAAATCGCAAACCTCGTTATCAGCTCAACCGAGAGTGACTGATAACGATAGTGAATTCGCCTCCCTCCATACCAAAACAACATGCAGGGCACGTTCCTATATCTCATATGGATAATATTCACACGTCAAAATCAATCATTAAAATACAGACACAATACTGCCTGGCTCATGAAATAACATGTCACCACAGGTAAGCATTAAGTCTTAAAAATCACGTTCATACAATGAAAATGAGGTTAAATATGCCAATTCAAATCAGTAATGCACACGAGTGGACAAATTAACTTTTAATTATGTCTTTCAATGTCAAAACAATAATTTTATGTTGGTAAACACACCACTCAGTTTCTATCATCAACAAAATACAGTTATTCAGTTCCAGTGTCAGTATAAACATAATACTACGCTTAGTTTGTATTGCAGACAAAATGTTAAAGTAAATAAATCTGACTGTAAACATCTTTACATGAGGTTTCGGTAGTGCCAAGCACTACAAAACTAGAATGCTGATTTAGTTCATTAAATCTGTTTATCCGTAAACTAACGGAGAGTTTTGTGAGTTTCCAATCAGTCACCTTTGATGTATGTTGGAATTCTTTGCTGTTTAATAAGAGTACTTATGCGTAATTCACTACATATATTCTTTGTAGGTTACGTTTAGAAATAGATTGGTGTGATCAGTTACACTACAAATTTTGGGGACTAATACTGGAATGAATGCCTGTTATTCTCAACAATTACCATATTTGCATGTAATTATTTAAAATTAATGTATAAATACATAATTTAAGTTGAATTTGTGGAAACAATCAGAAAAATATAATTCCTAGGTTATACTTATTACACTTCACCCAAAAATAAACAGAAAAGTTAAACCCATATTTTGTGATGCAAATTATAGGAGAATGATTGCAACACTGAGGGTGTTTTTAAGGGTGGCAGGAGGTATCACCCCCCCCCCCCCCTTTTTTTTTTTTTTTTTTTTCTGAGTCTCACTAGGAGGTGCTACAAGAAATCATTGTAGACTAAGATTCATACCTACTATATGTATAATTACTGAAATTGTAAATCAATAATAATATTTAATAGTAATGTTTATACTGTATGAGTAGATATTTTGTATGAAAATATGTGAACTGGAAGCAATATGTGTATTGTAGTGCTTTGCACTGCAGAAGCCTTATGTGGAGTTGTTTTTTGGTCGGATTTATTTACTTTAATTTCTTCTGCAAAATACACCAAACGTAGCATTATGTTTGTATATTAACACTGGAACTAAAAAAAAAATACTTTATTTTGTTGAGAATAGACACTGAGTGGTGTGTTTACCAACACGAACTTGTTATTGTTTTGTCATTGAAAGACATATTTATCCTCATTTTCTTTGTATTCACGTAATTTAAGTCTTAATTGCTTACCTGTGGTGACATTTTATTTCATGAGGCAGGCAGTATTATGTCTGTAATTTTAATGATCAATTTTGACTTGTGATTATTATCAATATGAGATATAGGAACGTGCCCTGCACATTTTGATATGTAGGGAGGCAAATTAAAACTTTATCGTTATCAGCCATTGTTGGTTGAGCTGATAACAATGAGGTTTGGGACTTCTGCATTCATGCTTGGCATGGGTGTCTAAGCCCTGAATTCGCTCTTCTTCTGCCAGTTGCCATGAAACCGCTAGGACGCCGTATTTAGAGGCCCGAGAGTTTTGTCAAGGATGGGCAGTGGCATCGCACAGGGTTCCTTGTCAATTATGTTTTTAGATACTGAGTTTGTGTTAGGCGACCTGGATTTCCTGTGTCTGCTGCTCCAGACAAGGTAATTGAAGAGATTTTGAGGTGTGATATATGCTGGAACCAGAGCTGATGGCATCATCTGCGACAGGGATACTCGGAGGTTTGACGACGTGCTGCGGTATGACTGTAGTAAGGCAGATGGGTTCATCTATTTGCATCCGCAATGTTGCGGATATTAACGCGCGAGTTTTGAAATAAATCTTACCAAACTGAATCTGAGATGGGTTCTGGAAGCGACACATTTTTATCTTTTAATTGGAAGATATATTTTGGATGCCCTATTAATGTGATTGCATATAAACTTTATTTTGAGTGCTAATATCAGTTTGCTCCAGAAGCCCACACTTTTTTTTCCCACATATTTTTCTCGGATTTAACTTCTTGTAGCATGTTGGTTTAAGTGTATTATGTGTGTTGCATGAAAAAATCCTATTGGAATACTTACTCTGAATATTTCCAAAAATATTTTGCTTTATTGGATTCACAGGCATAATCAATTTCTTTAATATCATTGCAGCAAAGAAATGCAATTTGAAATGTTGTGATTTTTAAGAGAGTCTGATGACTGTTCTGTTTAATTGGTGAATATTCTGGGAAAAACATTATTTGAATTTAATTGATGCTGCTAAGATGGCAATTAAATTATCTACTGAGTTCAGGAAAGTATGAAACTTTGCACCGTCGTACTCCTAAGGCAATTCTTATTACTAGGTGCCTGGCGCCAAGGTTCTAGTGTCTGCGGAAAGTTGATTTAGTATCTTTTGCCATAGTCATTTATTTTCTCTGGGCGCTCAAAATATTTTACACCACCATTTATAAATTTTCAAATTGTATGCATTTTCCGGTTGTAAAGTTAGTTGGGGTACTGTACTTACAGCCTGCATCAACACCTCATCAATATTTACACTTGCACCCTGTGAGAACACTACAGTCAGAGAAGTGGCTTTCCCAACTTGTAAGCTCATTTACACATTGGAAACTGTGTATATATCACAGTTATAGTATGTCTCAGTACAGCCATAATTGATTACAAAATCAATTTTAGGGAGGGACACATTTTTCAGCATACTGAGCACCAAATTCTACAAGACCTTTCCCCACATCTTCCCTGAAAATTGTTCTGGTACCTCTGGACAGCACTCACATACTGTACCTAATATTTAAATAGGCTTAATGTACGTCGAAGAACACTGAAATAGAGTTCTGGATACATAATAAACATAATTTTTGCAGAACTTAGAAAATAATAGGCGCCCTATATTTTAAGTATGCACACTATAGCGCTCCAGTACTTACAATACATAGCATTTAAATTACCAATTTTTGTAAAGATGTTCAGAAGGATTAACAGTGACAACATTAAAAATATGTTTATTTTATTTTGTCTTTTTTTTTTTTGTAGAAAGTGTGACCAACAAATATTTTTATTACAACTTTTTTTTTGTTTCAGCACCTAAGTAATAGTAGTCTACCTGTGGTATCATGTCGTGGATAAGAGAAAGCTCTCTTAGTTGGTTGCAGTCATTTTGCATCAGAGTGATAAAATGTGGGCCAATGCCAAAACATATTGCCCTAATCATGGATGGCAACAGGAGATTTGCACAAAAAAATCACATGAAGAAAATAGATGGCCATTCAAAAGGGTAAATTTATTCTAATTTAAAATTGAATCTCACTATTATTCTGGCATGGTAAGTGTCAATCATAAATTGTGTCCTAGTTTTGATGTCATGTGCCATCAGTAAATGGTAACATGCCTGGATGGTTTGGATTGAAGATATTTTTCTGTCTGATTTAGTAAATGTTTACTTATGAAGTTGTTCTGATAGGCTGTAAAACACTTTTTTTTTGTTTTGAAAAATTATATTTTTGGTGTCTTCAAAAGTAGCTTAATCGTTTTACAAATTTGCATTATAGCTAGTCCATTCACGGTTTCTTCCAGGGTTGCCAGATTGTTTTTGTTGAAGTCGCCTAAATGGCCAGTCATTTGTTCCCCAAATGTCGCCCAATTTGATTACGCTTATATTAAATGCTATTTTAGAAATATTGTAATTTTTTCGTTTCAGATGTTATATGTATGAAAACACAATTGTTTTAAAATTTAAAAACGATATAGGCCTACACAAAATTAAAATAATATGTCAAACATATAAACAATCACGTGATATTCAATGTCCGCAGCGAGTAACAAGAGTTTGAACAAGTGACCCACTTCAGTTGTATCCACAATGGTTGCCATTTAAAAAAACTGAATGTTACTTATGTAAATTAACTACCTTGTTCACAATCAAAAAATATACCAATACCTACTAAGTAAATAATTCGAAGTACTCCAAATATTGCAAATTCATTACAAAACTCTCCCAAATTGCGCTAGTCACGTTTTGTTAATTTTTGGTTGCAAATTTTGTCTTGAAGTAGTCCATACAGTGACATCGGCTAATCTGGCAACCCTGGTTTCTTCAGATGTTTCAGAAGCCCTGCTAAATTTCTACTTTTTGTTATTGATTGCATATCCTTCCGCTACACGTTAACATAAAAACTGCCATGTGACTTCTACTTTTATAACTGTCAAATGCATTGTTTACGGTTTACAAATGTTCAAAGAATTCTGTCATATTTCAAAAACAATTACGTACAAATATTCACAATTTCGGCCTATAACAATATTTAGATCAGCTTTATGTGGTTATTGCTTTACCTAGGAGTACATTATCAACCTATTTATTTTTTACACACGATAGAGTACAATACACATAATACACATTACTATTTTGCAGTGACTGTGTTTGATCCTGTTACAACTGTGGTGGAAAGACCAGTAGTATTTAACCTCATGTTATTGATGTGTATTGGGTTATTTCGTTAAAGGACAGTCTTAGTTGGAATAAATACTAAAACACAACCAGTCAAACAAAAAATACAGTAAATTCAAACACTCACCTCGTAGCTTATTTTTTTGTATGTAGCAGTGACAACCTTAACCAATAGAGGTGAACATGCACACAAATAGGCTTACCGTAACTTTTATTCAGTTCATTTTTATTTACATTGATACATAGTTTTTACTAGGTTTATTTAATTAATTCTTTAAAATTTTCTGGCTGGGCTTAGTAATTCGTTGGGATTGTGGCAAACATTCACATCACAGGAACATAAGCGACTTACACAACTGTGTTTCAAACACCTAGGGAAAATTTACGTTGTGATAAATAAACAGACATTATTCTTAAAAAAATTAATTTCGTTATAAATATAGTTTGGTTAAAATGTATATATTTTGCACATCCAAGATTTGCAATCACTCACACCAGGCCAACATAACGTAATGGCAACAATACTCTTTCACACACAGCGGCCACGATGCACGTTACAGTATTGTTATTCCTGCAGTGGAAAAACAGATATATTACATCGTAACTTGCTTAGGTAGGTTTAAAAAACACAACATGTACAAACTTGATGTGGTAATTTGAAGTATTTTTTGGAACAAGAAAAATTAACTCTTCGTTGCACAACAGCAACAATATGCCACATCATGTAGCCAATCGCCACTTTGACCAACATCAGGTTTGTAACCCTCCTGCCATCACAGCTAAATATATTACAATAAGTATTCAAACATTAAAATCTCTTTTCTGTTGTAAATTACAAATTCAAAAATCATTATTTTGCAGTAATAAGTATGAAACCTGCTAAAATTGAATACCTGTAGGTCTACAGCTAGTGCAACTGACCCTTTAAAACCGCTGTTGTTGCGGTCCATTCTGGTCCAAACATTCTCCATGGGCAAGAGATTGGGGGATCTTGCTGGCCAAGGAAGCATGTTGGCATCACAAAGGCAGGCCGGAGATATATCTACTGTGTGAAGCCAGTAATTATCCTGCTGGGAAATGGAGTTATTAAACTGCATTAGGAAGGGCAGCGCACATGGTCACAGAATTTTCTGAACATATTACCATGCCATCACAGTTCCTTCAATCACCATTAGTGGGCTGTACGAATCATAGGAGGAAATGTACCCCACTCCATTACACTTCTCGTTGGAGCAGTTTGCTATTTTCTGGCAGGTCACATGGTCGGCGATGCTCAGGTCATAATGGTAGACGTAGTAAAGAACATTGACAAATCCCGCTTTATTAACTTCCTGGATGTGGTACTGGTGGACACAAGTTTATCCCCAGCTGCTGTGATGTGTCCCTGGATGGTACACAGCAAAGCCTGTGAAGTGCTTATAGTCTGTCACAAATGAAACAATCCTTAATACTTGTGGTCTGTGTGATTGACCTGAGCCTTTTTGACAGGTGTGTGTACTCTCCTGTTCCCACTTCTTTCAACACTGACAGTGTAGGCAGAACTGTTCAACGGGCGAGCAATGTGCCAAAGCATACAACCTATTCTCTGAGGCTGGCAGTGCGACCTCTTTTAAACTCATCCAGCTGGGCAAAGGCTTTGTTGAATGCATGTTCGGGGCATGCTTGTGTTCACTGAACTTGGCTCTGTGGCTAACACTGGTACTAAGGCCTTATTCAGTGTCTTGCAGCTATGAATGATGAAGTGACATGTACGCCTCTTAGTGGTACATCCGTGCAAACAAGTTCCACATTAAACACACATGGGGCACTTGTCAGGATATGACGATATTGAGTGGCAACTTTTGTTGTACTCACACAATGTGTTCATGGTGATAAATTTTTTTTTTGCTAATTTGTGTGTGTGTGTGCGTGCTTGTTTGTTGGTGGGGGTTTTTTTTTTTTTTTTATATAGCATTTCACTCAGCAGAATTCCTTAGACTTTGGCATCCACCCAGAATTTCCGCTTTTGGTTATACTTAAGTAACCATTTTCATACTATGATAATATAATTTTCCTGTAATTTTTTTTGACACGGGGGGGGGGGGGGGGGGGGGGGGGGGGGGGCAAATCACAAAAATTTTAAATTTATATTTGTCAGAACAAGGAAGCATTATGCAAAGGAGCATTATATCACAATGAATATATAATTTTATAGGCTATTCACGGTAAATTGAGTACTTTTGAAAGCCCTCTCATTTAGAATAGCCAATAAATGTACTTTATTTTAGACTTAAACGTTAACTTCCAAGTGTGGTGGAATATACAAACTGCGTTTATTAATTTCATGATGGTATTTATTTAAAAAAAGATGGTGTGAAGATAGAAAATAAAAAATTGCTATAAGGAAAAAATAACCAGTATCTCAAAAGTGCTCACTTTACCGTGAACAACCAAAAATTATAAAATTGTACAATCTTTTAAACTGAAATTTTAGTAAGTAACACTTAATTTTATAATATCACTAAGCCCTGTCTACAATTAGTTTGGCATTACCATAACATGTTATAATAAGTCTTGAATACATTTTGAATTACGAGGCTGGCTACAACTGACTTTAAACTACAAATTCGTCACATTAAAATTTTGCTTATTTCCACATACTGAATTTGAATTGAACATTTGATGCCAAACCAATCAGAATTCAAGACGTCACATAGGAGCATAAATTAATAGTATGGACATTTGTCAATGTAGTTCGATTCACCATAATTGTACAATTTTTTATTCTGTTCATTTATACACAGTGAGGCAGTGAAGATCTACCATTTTTATATGTATATAAGTTTACCAGTTTATGAAAGAGGTCAAATGTGTGGTTAGATGTAATGGAATGCTGTTTTAATAACCAACATTATCTCACATGTGAATATGTTGATTTAATTGTGTTCCCTGATTTACGCAGTCGTGACATTGACCTGGAGACAGTTTACCATGATGAGGCGACCGCACATACCATTTGTCACTCCATGAACGCTTTACGGATGATGTTTCAACATCGTATACTGTCCAGATTTGGCAACATTTCTTGGCCAGCCATAATATCTGACTTGTCTGCATATGACTTCACCCTGTACGGATTCCTCAAGAGTAAGGTGTTTGCAACACTTGTGAATGTTAAGAACAATTGTGTACATGAGTATGCATTCATTTGTCACTGTTGGTGAAGTAATGTTAATTATTAAAATGATGTCCCAGTACCTCTAACTGCACGGTTTTACATTTGGCCTCCATCATAAACTGGCCAATTTATGCACATTTAAAATAGGTAGATCTTCGCTGCCCAACCCTGTACGAAATCAAATAACAAGTAATGCCAGAAGGTTTTTTAAATAATTTAACTAAACTATAAAAGTGTGGAATCCATTTATTTTTTACAAAATAAACAGATATATTATTTTCCCTCCGTACCCCTAAGTTATTGTGCAAGTGGCTATCACTAAGGTAGAAGGATAGTGGCTTACAACTGAGGACTGTGTCAAACTGTACAATATGCAGTTCTGACGTTGACTAACAGCAAGTGGCGCTAAGCCCATGACTGCGCTCGTAGGCATGCACATGCGCTAAGAGGCGCCAGTTTCAACTTTTCCATAATGGAATATTTATTTCAAGTGTAAAATTATGTTTCTTGTTTATTTTCAGGTTTCGAGTGTCAAAAATGTTAAAATGTATGTTTTATAATATTGCACAATGTTTGGTTATGAATTTTAAATGTGCTCTGCGCGAAGATTGAGAACATTATTATTCCGGCGTGAATGCCGTCATAAAGGATATTCAAAGAATACAGAAAATTAATAAGGTAATTCCAAAATGTAAATCAACATTTAAGTTACTTATGTGTCATTTATTTTTAAATATTACAGTTTTACTCGGTGTGCATAGCACTCCCACTTATGTGAATCCCGTAGGCAGACATGGTAGGTCCGTGTGACCCCTGCCTCTGGGCAGTCTGTCTAGGAGAGCTGGCGAGGTAAGACGCTGTCATGTACACACTACAAACTTTTTGCGCTGATGTAGTTTACAATTGTTTCACTTTAGTATACCGGTTAACCTTTTTCTTTGCATACATTTTGCCAGACATTCCCCAGCATTATGCTTCTGCTTAATGTAGTAATTTGTGCCCTTGTGGCTTTTTGAATGTAAACAAAGACAAGGAGGAGAAAGATGTCTGAGATGTCACGCGGCCCACTCAACTTTGAATCGGGCACCATCTGCCAATGTTTAAAGGCGTTTCAGAGTAATTTCTATTTAATTGCTGCTTGCAATTTTAAGGGCTTTATTTTCATGTATGTATTTCAGGGTTGTTTTCATGTTTAATTGTTTTACCGCCACATCACTTGCGACCACGTGGTTCTTAGCCGCCAAGGCAATGTCCGCGCCATCCATGTGCTTTGAGGGTTTATTAGTGTAAAATCATGTGCGCCATAATTTATTTCAGAGTTTCATGTAATTTTCACGTGATTGATTATTTGTATGTTCGAGTACCCGGTCATTTCAATGCTTGATCTTCTTGCCATCTGGCATGTTACAAGACCAAAACCCATTCAGTCTGCAAAAGAATAATTTTCTAAGCAGAAATAATAATCTGTTTGACCAGCATTTGCCATTTTTACTGAGGAAGACTGAGAATTCGTCTGCACCACGCGATCCGCTACAAAGCATATCCAGCAGCATCTGCGTCATCTAAGTTTGCCTTTACGCATCTGGGTTTTTATTGTGACCACTCATGTCGTGTCCCATCATATTTCAAGGGTATTTATGTGATTTATGTAAAGAGTAAGGTGATATTATTTCCGTCCCAGTCAGCTATGTGTATAGGCTGTCACCTCACCTACCACGTGCTGCAAGACAAGCCCCGACGAATCTGCGTTAGTGATGTTAAATAATCACACGTGTTTGTTCATTTGTTTTATCTTGTAATTCTCTGCGCCCCATCTTCAGGGAAAATCGTCAGTCCACCCTAGCGGCTGTTGACCCTTTCCCTTGTGGAGATTGTGTTTTCTAACACCACAGAGAAGTCATCCATCTAGGAGTGCGCTTGATTAATTGTGGGCTGGGGAACACCCGATTGGAGTTAGCTATACATGTCCGAGTTTTCATAAGAAGTAACGTTGGCATAATCTTGTATGGTAAACAGACTAAAAGCTAATACACAGTAATCTAAGTCTTCCCTTTGTAGTGGCAGCAAACTCTCACCCAATTCTGCAAGTGATCCAAGTTTAGTAAAAATGTTTAGTAATGCAAAGTGTTTTGTAAGTACGCTCGGGTTAGACGGAGACACAGAACCCATAACATCTCCAATAACCCTGAATCTCAACAGTGCAGTGACTGGGAAACACTGCTGGCGCTCACCTACAGTAAGTTTATTATGTGACAGTTTGTCTCGTGTCTCACCTGACGGCGTCAATTGGCGTTCCCAAGTAGGGCCAGTGTGTTCATCCGCATCAACTACGAGAAAATGGTGGACACCACAGCTGATCGTCCGCGAGAAGGCCTCACAACTTCTGTGTCTGCAGCCGCGACATCCGCAAACGCAAGCGCGAACTACCTCGACATGCCGATTGACCGATGCATGCATTGTGGAAGTGTAAGTGAGATAAATCTGTTTGAAGAGAACTTGTGGAATCAATCGTTATGCCAATGCACATCCGACACCGTATCCGCGCCGTCAGAACCATGCCTGTGCACACACACCGGATGTGACGAGGCGGGAACGAAGTTCTCGCAGTGCCAGCAGTGCAAACGTTACTTACGTTTGCGATGCATAGGGCCTGATGAGTATGTAACCTTCCACGATGGTGTCATAAACTCTGTCGAGTGCTGTAAGACAAACTGTGTTGAGATTGCGCCACCAACAACACGAGAGGTAAAGCCCACACTCCCACCAGTAGACGTTACGTACACACCACAGGGTTTGACGGGACCCGATAGGAATGTATTGTTGCCAACTTTTGCAGGACACAATTCCGAAGACCTGGGTACTTTTATTGCGGAATGCTAGGAGAAACTTCACAGACATCGCATACATAGGGATGATTTGACCGAGGTCGCGGCCAACAGACTAGGGGGAACCGCTGCCACATAGTGGAATGTAGTCCACGATTTCTGAGTCACCTGGCAGGAATTTAATGAACGCTTGCTGGGTATGTTTGATACAGATGGTGACGCCATACAAGTGCAGGCCAGGCTCTACCATGAACAACAGCACAACAGAGAAGGCATTGAAGAGTTCATACAGCGGAAACTGGGTCTGTATAAATGCCTACATCCGGGACAGGAAAGTCGCGGAGTACTTGAGATTATTGTGGCATTAGCGACACCTGATATTAGGCCATACCTGCGGCGAGCAACGTGTCTCATTGTAGAAAAATTCACGAGAGAGGCGTGCCTTTATGAGAGAGAAAGGTGTGCGGGACAGGACTACCAATCCCCAAGACAAAATCACATGTCAACACCTGCAATGATACCCGATGCAACGAGACCACAGCCACCTTTCATACCAGTGAGAGCAAACCGTGTTCAGGAGTCGAACTTTCGCAACTAGGCAACAGGTTGGGAAACTAAATAGGGAGGTTCACAAACACCACCTGCACCAGTCTCACCGCCAGAGCAAAGGCATTCGCCTAATGAAGGTGCTTAAGTGTTCCAGGTTAGTGACAGTACTGTACATGCATTATGGGCTAATGTTGAACTCGAGGGTAAAAATGTGATTGCCGTAATTGACACTGCCGCAAGCCATCATTTTGTACGTGAGGGCCTAAGCCAGGTTATAACAACAAGAATGCCGCCGCGACATCTGCAATTTGCCACCACTAATCAACAAGGTGAGGCAAGAAGTGTAATGCACGTGACAGTAGGAATACACGAGCTCTGTACAAAATGTGATGTGTGCATTGTGCCGGACTTGTGTGAGGAGATGATTCTGGGATTGCCGTGGCTAATTGACAACCAAGGCGTAATTGAACTGCATCTGCACGTGGGGACACGTGGAAGATGGACACTGTTTGCCGTGGGAGCAACGCCACCTACAACAACAGCTTCCGTGCCACTTGCTGAGTTTGCGCATGAAGTGCCCGAACATCAACAATGTCTGCAACACCTGCTGGGGACAGTATGCCAGTGTGGTCCACGCTGATGGGAAACTGCAGTGCACTGACGTCATCGAGTACAACATCATCACGACGCTCGAGGACCCGGTGTACTCCGAGCCACGAGACCCAAGTATTTTCTTCCGGCGTGTCATCAGTCAGCAGGTATGTGAGATGCTCAATGAAAATGTGATTGAACCCACGCTAAGTCTCTACAACTCAGGCATTATTACACTTACCCCTAAAAAGGATGGAGAATAGAGGTGTTGTGTTGATTTCTGGCTGTTGAACAAAATAACTGTAAACATGCCACCTCCAGTCATCAATATAAAGGACACTTTGTCAACACTAGGGCCAGCTACTGTTTTCACCTCATTAAATCTGATATCCGGATATTAGCAAGTGCCTATCCACCCCCAAGACAGAAAAAAAAAATCCTTCACGTCAGATGGGCGTAGGTTTCAGTTTGTTGCAATGCAGTTTGGCTTAAAATGTGCCGCTGCCCCTTTTCAGAATTTAATGGTAAATGTACTAGATGGATGCATACGAGACTTTGCAATGGCGTATCTTGATGATGTACTTGTATGGTCGAACAGCTGGGAAGAACATTTGCACCACCTGAGCCTTGTGTTCGAAGGGCTCGAATGCAGCAAGCTTACGAGCAAAGTTGACAAGTGTAAGTTGGGTATGAGTAAGATAGAGTTTTTGGGACACTATGTAACAGGGAGCGGACATGAACCGGAACAACAACACGTACAAGAAATTAAAAAAAAAACCACACCCAGGTCACGCAAACCAGTTAGAACATTTTTTGGCTTGATAAATTGGTTAAGGGAGTTCGTCCTGAATTTTTCTGTGATAACTACACAATTCACTGAATTGCTGTGTGAAAAGCTTAAATTTGTGTGGACACCTCAAGCCGATCAGCGATTCCGCAAAATCAAGATTGCTTTCCAAAATTGCAAACCGCTAGCCAGGTTTAGGTCAGGATTACCTGTTGTCGTTCAGACCGATGTGAGCCAGGAAGGCATTGGTGCGGTGTTATATCAAGTGGGAGAACACTGGGAAAAACACATCCTGAATTACCACAACGCAGAGTTTGGCGGGGCAGAATGTAAATACAATGTTAATGAGCATAAATGTTTAGCAATTGTGCATGCTCTGAGGAAATACCAGCCATATCTATTAGGAAGACAGTTTACGTTAAGAACAGACAACCGTTGTCGCTTGTGGTTAGAGGGCATGCATAATGGGAAATGTAAACTTGCCAGCTGGGCCTTACTACTCCAAGAATTCGATTTCAAGGTAGAACACATGGTGGAGAAAACAAATGAGCTCGTAGACGCACTGTCCAGGAACCCCTGTCCAAATCTAACGGTAACAGACAACGCGGAATGGGAAGAGGCAATACCACCCCAACAGCAGGCATGCCAACTTTGGTCTTGCAAAACATTGTTGCCACTCAACCAGTGAACTTGTCCCATTGAACGTCCGTGACGTATTAAGGGAGGTCCACGCAGCACAGGAAAATTCCCCAAATGCTGCACAATGCCGGCAACACTGTGCCACACAGTATTCCGAGTATTGAAGAGTAGTAGACCAAGAGATTCAGGTGAAACCCCTCTGTAACTATGCAAGGTGGCAAACATACATACCAAAGGAAACATGTGAACTTGTGTTATCATACGAGCATGATAGCTTAGAACATGGGCACCCACATACCGAGCAGATGCGCAGGAATGTGCAAAGATTTTTTCACTGGCCAGAGATTCAAGGGGATGTGCATAAATATGTGCAAAGTTGTGTCGTGTAATATCCGGAAGCCGTGAAGAACAGACGGTGATGCTCCACAACAACCAAGGCTGCCAACTGAGCCATTCAAAACCGTAGTACTGGATATCATGGGCCCGTATCCCTGCACCATAAGCGGAAATAGGTTTTTGATCGTTATTATTGATTTGTTTACAAGATGGACCAAAGCGTTTCCGGTATTTAATGTACGCACCCACATGGTCGCCCAGATAATGCAAACAGAGTTTTTTCAGAAATGGGGTTATCCTGAATTTTTGTTAACTGAAAATGGCACCCAGTTTGTGGGGAGAAAGTACAGAGAGTACTGCACCAAGTGAGGAGAAGAACACCGTACCAGCCCTTAGTGAACCCGTCCAAGCGCCGGAATCAAGATATAAGTATTCATTTGAGAATTTGGCTAGGCGGAGACCACACCAGATGGCCAGAGTTTAATTCCTGAGGTAATATTTTGTATCAGAAACCTGGTAAATGCAGCTACCGGAAAAAACCCCCGCAGAAATGGTCCAGGGCTACAAGTTGTGTGTGCGTTGAGAACTAAGAGAAAACCCCCCAGTACCACCCGAGGAAGCTGTAGTACACCAACAACAGATCCATACGGAAGCTAGGGAAAATCAGGAATGGTACTGTAGCACATGGGTACCAGAGAATAGGAAATCGCCACTGGAATTACGGCCAGGGATATTTGTGTACGTTTGAGAAAACCCACTATCGGTCGGAACAAAAAAATACTGTGCAGGACTGGCACCTAGGTGTACAGAACCAGTGCGAGTGGTAGAGAAACTGGGAACGACCTCCGTATAGCCCGGCCACCTACAGGAAAGAGAGGCAAGGAGACATTACACCCAGTACCTCGGCGAGCGGGGTGTAGTATACTAGGAAGTACACAGGGAAATGTCAACGCGTACGCCAGTATAAACAATAGCACTAGCACTAGAACAACCAGGCCATAGAACGTAAACAACAGTTCTGCCAATAGGATGTCATTTAGGGTTTTGTACCATCGGAACACTCCACACCAAACGGGGAGGAAACAGGCAATGAAAAATTGCACTCGCAATTGGGAGAAGAGAGTAGTAGTGCAATATGGTTTCAGAGCTTCCCCGCGGATGCAGATAACAGTGTAATCAATCAAAGCAGTTTCAAGGGTTTCACATGTAGTAATAATAAAAGTGGCAAAAACAGTTAAGTTATAATACAACCAGTGCCAGTGATCTAAGTTTTAAGGGGTTTCCGCAAGGCACCAGTCAATATGGTTGTAACCAAAGTGAAAATATAAACAATAGTACCACCAGTGTAAATGTTACACCTTTCAGACGTTTTTCGGCATCCCCAGGGGATAGTCTAGTAGGGCAAGAGAGTTTCAAAGGGTTTGCAGAGTCTAGTAGGAAATTGAATGTGATGTCACCTGTCAACACAACGCACCACTCACAAGAGGCGAGGCGAGTCACTGCTACGTCCCCACACCATGGTTCCAGCCTACATCCCCACCTGCTGCAAATGCAGCAGAGTAAGGAGGCTTCTTAGGCCTTGCTTCCTTTGCCCTCAACCAGTGGACCCAGTTCGCAGCTGGGTAGGCGCCGCCAGAGTAATGTTGAGTTGCTCGCACTGTCTTGGCCTTCGAGGCAGGAGTCGTTTGACACCGGCTAACAGTCAGTTGTGCTAAGCCCATGATGGCGCTCACCAACCACGTGACACGTGGGCATGCGCATGCGCAAAGTGGCTCCAGTTTGAACTTTCCCATAACAGAATATTTATTTCTAGTGTAAAATTATGTATCTTATTAATTTTCAGGTTTCAAGTGTCTAAAATGTTCAAATGTATGATTTTAATATTGCACAATATTTGGTTATGAATCTGAAATGTGCGCTACTTGAAGATTAAGAACATTATCATTCCGGCATGAACGTCGTCATAAAAGACATTAAAATAATACAGAAAATTAATTTAAATAATTTCAAAATGTAAATCAATATTTAAATTGCTTATGTGCCATTTATTTCAAAATATAAAAATTTTATTCGGCGTGCATATCACTTCCGGTTTTGTGAACCCCGTAGGCAGCCATGGTAGGTTCGCGCGACCCTTGCCTCTGGGCAGTCCGTCGAGGAGAGCTGGCGAGGTAAGATGCTGTCACGTACACACTACTAACTTTTTGCGCTGATGTTGATTATGATTACAATAGTTTCACTGTAGTATAAAGGTTAACCTTCGTACGTTTTGCCAGATATTCCCCAGCATTATGCTTCTGCTTAACCTAGTAATTTATGCCCTTGTGGCTTTTTGAACTTAATCGAGGAGAAGGAGGAGAAAGATGTCAGAGAGGCCACGCGGCCCGCGTAACTCGAATCAGGCTCCATCCACCTGTGGTAAAGGCGTTTCATTGTAATTTCTGTATAATTGCTGCATGCAATTTTAAGTGCTTTATTGTCATGTATGTATTTCAGGGTAATTTTCATGTTTAATTGATTTACGGCCAATCACTCATGACCACGTGATTCATAACCTCCAAGTCAATGTTCGCGCCATCCATGTGCTTGAGGGTTTTTTTTAGTGTAAAATCACATGCGCCGTAGTTTATTTCATGATTTGTATGTTTGACCACACAGTCATTTTACTGTTTGATCTTCTTGCCATCCGGCATGTAACAATGCCAAAACCCATTAAATTTGCAAAATAATAATTTTCTCAACAGAAATTATAATTAGTTTGACCAGCATTTGCCATTTTTACAGAGAAAGACTTGAGAATTCATCTGCACCGCGCGATCCACTACGAAGCATATCCAGCGGCATCCGCGCCATCTAAGTTTGCTTTCACGCATCTGTGTGTTTATTGTGACCACTCATGTCATGTCCCATCATATTTCAAGGGTATTTATGTGATTTACGTAAAGTGTACGGTAATATTATTTCCGTCCTAGCCAGTCATGTGTATAGGCAGTCACCTCACCTACCACGTGCTGCAAGACGAAGCCTAATGAGTGTGCGTTAGTGATGCTAAATAATTACACATGTTTGTTCTAAATAATCACACGTGTTTGTTTATTTTTTTCATATTGTAATTCTCTGCGCCCCATCTTCAGGGAAAATCGTCAGTTTACCTTAGCGGCTGTCTATCCCTTCACTTGTGTAGATGGTGTTTTCTAACACCACAGAGAAGTCATCCATCGAAGAGTGCGCTAGATTAATTGCAGCAGGAGACCACCCAAACGGAGTTAGCTAGACACGTCTGAGTTTTCATAAGAAGTAACTTTGGCACAATCTTGTATGGTTAAAACAATAAAAGCAAATACACAGTGCTCGAAATCTTTCCTTTGTAGTGGCAGCAACCTCTTGCCCAATTCTGCAAGTGATCCAAGTTTAGTAAAGATGTTTAGTATTTCAAAGAGTTTTGTAAGTACACTCGAGTGAGACAGACACACAGAACCCACAGCATCCCTGAGAACCCTGAGTCTCAACAGTGCGGTTACTAGGAAACACCGCTGGCACCCACCTACAGTAAGTTTATTGTGTTCACCGTTTGTTTCGTGGCTCACCCGATGCTGTCAGTTCATTAACAAGTAGTATTGATGCTTACAAAATTATCAGAAAAAAGATTATTTAAATTGCATATTAGAGTGAGTGAGTGAAAAGATTTGGGCAACTCTTAACAACAAGATCTTGAGAGCAGTTGAGGGGGAAGCGAGGTTAGTATGGAGCAGCATCATAATGAAAGGCGTGGGAAATGTGAGATCTCTGAGAAAACACACTGACCAGCGGCATTGTCCAGCATGATTTCCACTTGCGGAAAATCCGGGAGTGTACCGACCAGGGATTGAACCTGGTTCAGCTTGGTGGGAGGTGAGCGTGTTAACCGCTCAGTCACAGCGGCCCCTCGCATATTAGAGAAGAAAGCTTTATATTTTGTAACACTGATTAATGTTTTGCTAGAATTTACTTAATGTAAATGTTTTAAAATATTAAATCATAAGATGTCTATTTTCAGGTAAAATTTAAGCATATTTCCATTTTGGATACTTCGGAAAGCATATACTGCAAAAAAGCCTTCATTAAGCAAGACCATCATAATAATTTATCTAATTGTAAGTAGTAAAAAATGTGTAATAATGTTCTCAAGTATTTTTTATATGGTAATTGGTTTGAAATGCATTCATTTCAGCTATAAATAATATTACTTTTGGCTAAAGTAATTAATCATTAAAAATATTTGAAAACATTTTACTAATTTTGTATCACATTCAATTAGAATAATTATTAAGTTAATCTTGCTTGAGATGTTTTGTGAAAATGTGCTTTCTAAAGCATTTATAATGGAAATGCTGTTCTGTGTCGGCCCTCCCCTCCTTTCCCGCACCAGGAGTGTGTCTGTCCTTACAGCGTCAGGCGGATGGGTAGCTGTGTTTGACCCACCATCCCTGGTCTCCCCTTGGCCAGACTCACTTACAGCACAGGAGAGGTGAGATGGTGGCTGATTGAGACGTGAGCTGGTATCACCACCCCACCCTCTCTGCTGAAGTGATGTGCATGGCTGTTCCACAAGTGTTGTGGACATATTCATCCTTAGCACTGACTGAAGTGTAAAGGTATTTCTTTGTCGAACTGGCCACTATAAATAGCATCACATTCAGAAGGGTCATAGTCTGTGGCAGCCACCTGACGAAGATTGGCATGTGGCGAACAAAGAATACTACTGACAGTGACGAGCGAAGCATATGTGCTGTGGAGAACAAGTTATTAAGACGAGTAGAGAGTGCTTCGGTGCTCAGGAACATTCTGGACCTGAAACACTGGTGATATCTTGATTGAAATGGTGTACTTGAATGGACAAGTGACAGACTTGAATACACTATAAATACTGGAACTGTCAGAAAATAATTAGTATTAATAGTGACTTAGCAAGTGTTATAAAAATGTTTAGAAATACTGGTT
Source organism: Dryococelus australis (assembly GCA_029891345.1). NCBI lineage: Eukaryota > Metazoa > Arthropoda > Insecta > Phasmatodea > Phasmatidae > Dryococelus > Dryococelus australis. The sequence goes on from CM056995.1 coordinate 271,921,665, forward strand.
GAGTGATTGTATTAATTTCTCAGAGGTGGGGAACGATTATGTAAATATCAGCTGCATAGGAAGTGATAGCCATTGTTGTAAAAATAAAAAGATAAAAGAATTTTTTGGCTAAATTTATAAATAAATGTAGAGAATTATTAACGCTTTTATTTACTTATGACTTTCGTCTCTTAAAGAACCTGGCTATGCCAACAGACTTTGGAAATTTGCAATGATAAAAATAATTGACTCTTTAAAATTCAGTTTTTTTTTTACTTTTAAATATGTAAGTTATATAAAATATTCTTCATTGTTACAAAATTTATGCTTATGTTTTCTTCTTTTATAGGCAACTTAAAATAGTACTTTCTGACAATTCTGGTAGTGTGGTAACAACTTGTTATGAATTCTACATGTTGTTATATCAGGTGCAGTGCTGCTTTACTTCTGCTATAAAAGGCTAGCAGTTGAACTGTATATACCAGTATGGGTGGCCGTAATGTAAAGCTGGCTGTGTTGTGCTATATGGGATGGATAGCTGACACCACTCCCAGCAAGGCACAGTTACACACAATGCTAGGCATTATGAGGTTTCACAAAAAGACATAGTTACACCACCCTATGGGCTTGAGCTATTGCACAGTAAAATGTTATATACCCAATATGTTTTTCTTTTAATCTGAATTCAACCCACTCAGAAACAGTGTGCACAGTTCTGTACTACTGTATTTTACAAGATTATTTTTGTCTGGTGCTGTACAATACGTTGCATAATGATATTCCATGTGATTGACTGATTTTAAATATTTTATGGGTCCAGGTTATGAGTGGTTCGGGTTGCTGTAGCCAAACACAAATCAGAAAACTCACTGTCTATGATAACAAAAGAAGTGCTGCATCAGCCAAAATACTGCGCAAATCAAGGTAGTTAGGTAGCTGGGTTCAACGTCTCGTCAACAGGTGGTTATCAGAGACATTAGCACAAATCAAAAAAGTTCCTTATTTGTTCGACATAAACCCATAAAATAAATTAGGTATGAATATTTTAATAAATTAATAACAGGACTCAAAAAATATCATGTATACTTGCATAATCCCTACCATCCCATAATGCTCCTGCCTTAGGTTTTAGAGTCCTGAATAGGTTTTTAAAAAGATCTGCATAATGCCTCCATATAATTTTTGAAAAGTTGATGCAATTTTTACCAATCCTGGAAGAAATAATTGAGAATGTCGCTGTCCCAGTCCGTGACAAAAGTCAACCTTTAGTATTCAGGATGGGGTTGAATACTGGGAGGGTAAGATCACTTCATACGAAGCATTTTAAAATTCAATTGTTACGCAGTATTTTTTGGGAATTTTTTCAGGCCCTTGTTGAAATAGCAAATTTGGCTCATATAATTAGTAAGTACAATTCTTACACTACGCAATTCAAGTTGCAAGTTGTACGGTTTGTACAACAGCATGGAAACAGGACTGCCAAAAATGTATTTTCAGTAAATCAGATAAGAGCGATGAGTGGAAGAGGAAGGGACAGCTGCATGCTACTAATGCAGAGATGTGTGTTCTTTGGTCGTAGTGTTGGGAAGTTCGCGGAACTCTACAAACAAGTCGTCAATTTCATTAGGCTCGTAAATTATAAGTTGTTTACAGTAAAATGAGCACTTTTGAAAGCCCTGCTTAAAATCTGCTTCTAAGCACATTGTATGTCCTTCCACCACATGTAAAATCAACATAACCATGGACCTGATCACTTTATTCATGTGCCAGTAAAGGTAAACTGTAAACTTATTATAAAAGTAAATATTTTACAAAATAAATTTTAATCCGCACATAATACATATGCATTAAGAAAATGTGAAAATGAAATAATTCAATATAGTATTGGCAAATGTTGTAACCAAACATGTTAATTCAATGTTGAACATGGAACTGCATCATTACCAACTTTACTGCATGCATTCCACTATGTGTGCCTGTTCAAAATACACGCAGGTAAGGACAGTGACATTTTTCAAGGGTTGATTTCAAAAGTGCTTACTTAATCGTAAACTGCCTTTAATTAAAAATGCTTGAATAGTCTTGCAAAAAATAATTAAACTACAGTAGAGGAAATAGTCAATTTGATGAACAATCCACACATAAAATTTAACGCTATGTGTGGATGGGTTACACAATTTATGAAATCTAAAACTGTTCCTTGCATTGCAGAACATCATTCAGACAAATGTTGCCAAAAGAATAGAGTCGGAAGTTATTGCAGTTTCACCTGTCATTAAATATAGGGAAAACAGTGAATACCTTCGCTCCAAAATCACTAAGGCAGACCAAACCTCAGACTTTTTACATGCTGCAAAATATTGTTCTAAGTCCAAAAGAATAAGTATTTCCTATGTATGTCATTATAAATTATTTTGTAAAGAGAAACAAAACTCTCTGCAATAACTGAATGCTTAGTGACTTAGAAATTTTTTTAATCAAGGACAGCTGTATGAACAACCTGGTGAGCTTAAAAAGAGATGTTTTCAAATTGTGCATACTACTGTAACTAGCCCCTACCGGCCGTTGCACCTCCTCCATTGCCTTTTGTAACATTGTGATAATGCTAGGTATCCTGCATGTAGTTTACTTATGCTAGGCAGACCGGAACATGCTAACAAGTGGATTTCGAAAGTGCTGGTTAGTGTCGTACTGTGCTGTAAAGGACCTAGCTGATTCAGTGAGTTTCCTGTTTGAAGCGAACTCCAGGCACTATTCGTACCCTGTTTATTGATCTGCACAACTGTGTTCTGCATTGTACACATTATTTTATGGCTGAGGTTTGTATCAAATGACCGTGACAATAAATTCTAAGTTTACAGTTTACCACCCTCAGTGCAAGACTCTGTTCTTTCTGTAGGTTGATAAAGGGTCCTGGAGACAGGAATCATCTCGGAGGATATCTGGGATACTGTTGTCTTGCACCTCTGGGCCACTGCCGATTTAAAACGCTCTTCTAACCATATCAGTGAGCTTTGTCTTTCACCCACTGATATGTTTAAAAAATGTTGTCTTACCAATGTAATCAAAACTATGTAACATGTTATTATAATTTTACTAGTGTTCTTGTAAATAGCTGACATTTTGATTCAAAAACTTCAGTCATTTACATTATTTTGAAAATTGATACCCCCAAGCTTTAGACAAATGAGAAACAACAAGGAATCACACTGTGTATGTATGATATATGTCATCAAATCCAAGAGCAGCAAGGTGTGTTCACAAGAATTGATTCTAGGAGATGTAAAGTTGAAGGAATTATGGTAGAGCACCTGTTGCTGTAGTGGGACAAGATACAAAAGAACCTAAGCAGACGCCAGTGTCAGAGGGCAGTCAAATGACAAGCACTTGAGGTACTGGAGGAGATTAGTCACTCGCAGCTAGCGGATCTGCGGGATCGCTCTGGCATGGTTGTTGGGTGTCCTGAGTTACACTGTATGGCTTACCGTCACGTCTGGTACACCATTGCGGGGACAAGCACGAGAGATTGAACATATTATTGCAAGACATCTAAATAAACAAAAAAAAATGTATAAGCGGACGTACAGCATCGTCGAAGCAACAAGTACTGCAACCAGGGTTTCAGTGTCAACAGTTAAACAAATTTTGGCAGAGGGTAAGGTAAACAGTAAAAAATGTTTGACATTTTCGACACCTAACGGGAAGAAAACAGAGCACAAGAAAGTTATTGAAATAGACTGTTTTACATGCGGTGCTGTGCTGAGAAAAATATATTGATTTTACACAGTGCGAAAAACTGTATCAACATTGAAAAAGTTGAATAAGGCTCTGCTTGAAGCCGGCATTTTAAATTGTAGCAGGGAATACTTGCGAAATTTGTTGAAGCTACTTGCATTCTACAGGGGAAAATGTCAGTCAAAACAAATAATTTTAATTGAAGAGCCTTACATAACAGCTTGGAAGGGGCACTATCTAGAGGACATACACGAATATTGCCAGGCTGGTAGGGTCATAGATTATTTTTATGAAAAGTATGTTCATGCTACCCACAGCGTAAGCTCTTGCTGGCAATCAGATACAGAAACAGGTGTCACAGAATCAGTTGGGAAAGGTACACGATTAATTATTGTGCATGCTGGTGGAGAGGTAGGGTTTGTTCCAATTAGTTCGCTTATTTTCAAATTTAAACAAAATTCGGGATACTGTCATGACGACATGAACTATGACAATTTCCTTATATGGGTGAAAAATAAGTTATTACAAAATTTAGCACCTCTGTCATTGTATTGGACAACGCAAGATACCATATTGTACAACTGAATAAAAAGCCAACATCATCATCTTTAAAACAAAACATTCAAGACTGGCTGAAAAATAACAATGTCGGATTCGCTCCGCAAATGACAAAGACGAATCTGTTGCTTTTGGTGAAAAGTACACTAAACACAAAAACAATTTAAAATTGATGAATTGATAAATGCACATGGTCATGAAGTCATTCGTCTGCCTTCATATCACGCGGATCTGAACCGGATTGAGCTAGTATGGGCAGATATCAAAAAGAATGTTCGTGAGGGAATTTCTTCATCCCTCTATGATAAAAAGAAATTGTGAGAGTTCTTCAGTAGTTTCTCTGTGGACAAATGGAAAGAGTGCTGCAAATATGTGCAGAAGATTGAAGAGAAGTATTTTAAGAGTCATGGCTTACTAGACATTGAAATTGATAGGTTAATAATAAATGTTGGAGACATAGATTCAACTGATGAAGATTCTGCATGTGACACAGACTGTGAATCGGAATAGGTGCGTCATTTGTGTTTATTATTTACATTCACATTTGTTAGTTTTGTTTTGTAATTGTGTGACATGCTGCGTTTATAATATACTTTGTTTGCATGGCATTTAGGACAGCGGCCCCACTATTGGGTTCTCTAGCTACTGAGTTTCTGCAGCCCCACTATTGGGTTCTCTACCCACTGAGCTAGTATGGCCCCACTATTGCCCAGTGAGTTTCTGCGGCCCCACTATTGGGTTCTCTACCCACTGGGCTACTGCGGCCCCACTACTGGGTTCTCTACCCACTGCGGCTCTTGGAAAGGAATGGAAGACAGCCCAATGAACAAAAAAGAAAGGAGAAATGACGGAACTTTTTATTTTTACAATGCCTTTTTTATGCAGTAAAATTGCAATAAGAATTTTCATGCAGGAATGATACAAAATTACAATATTTTTTTTAAATGGAAATTAGATATTTTTTTGGGATAAAAAGTAGCAGATGTCACTCTCCAACCCTCCAACTATATCTGTGCAAAAAATCACGTCAATCCGTTGCTCTGTTTTGAAGGACAAAAACACACAAACACACTTTCCCATTTATATAGTAGTAAGGATGAACTATTGTTCCAAATTTTTACAGTATATGTCCATATGTATTCACTATTTGCTTGACAAACATGGTTATGAGCAGCTATTATCTGTTTTCTCGTGGTAAATATTGCATTAGGACTTGCCGATTTTAACCCTAGAGTACTCTCTCTGTCCTTTTACTTTTATTTGCTACTCCATAGATTGGGTTCAACCCATCGCCGTTTAGTTACATAGCTTTGCATGTATCATATTTTTATGCTCTTATCAAAGAGGCTTATATTCCGTATTGTACCGTAAACAGTGAATCAAGACATTCATGTTTCATTCAGTCTTCAGGTACTACCTTCTATAAAGATTACAAAAAAATTGTGAGATATGTTGGCTCTGATTGATACAGTTAAACCATATCAAAATACACAGTACATTTACATGCTGAACAAACTGTGAAATAAAATTCTTGAGATGCACTTCTGCTCATGTAATACGGACTTGAGAGTAGTGACACGGTTTTCCGCCTCTCCCGCCTTGCCGAAGTAGGGGAAGGCAGTCACTGTGCAGAACAAAAATGGCATCAGTCTATAATATTGCCTATGTCTCATGATGTTTTTGTTTTGTTTTTATATGGCCAGTGTGAACTTTTCTAGTCTTGACCAGTACTGCCTATTGTGCATATATGTACAGTGAAACCTCTATATATTGAACCCAGATGGGCTGAAAGTTTGCATCAGCTTATGTGAAATTGTAATTTGGTATAGGGAAGTTGAATTGAATTGCTGAATAGGGAAACGTGCCACTCAGGGAAGAACTTCTTCCATTTCTCGTGCTTGAAATATAGACTTCCCGACAGGAATCTTCTACCTGTCATACTTCTGTATGGATGCACAAGGAGTGTTGGTGCTCAGTGTAACACAAATGACCAACTGTGGTATGTTTTGGGCCGTAATGAAACCTGCCCTCTGTGTTAAGGGTAAATGCAGTATAAAAGAACTCTGCTGAAATATAAATAATTTTGAGGTGGGAACATGAATTTACATTTTGTGTGGTGCTGTTATTTGTTTAAATATATCAATTCTGTGAATTGTAATAATAAGTACACTGTTACGAGGCCCCAAATTTATGCCACAATTGTACAGATTAACTATATGGCCTAAGCCTTGCAAATGCTCATTTTTCCATAATGGCTCTTGAATTCATTTTCTGAGCATAATGCATTTTGTTTGTGCTGTATTATATAAAACAGTGCTATCATAATGAAGTTTTGTGGGCGCAGGTTTGACAAGTTGGCAGAGACATTGCAGTGGGGCCTTGACCTGGGTATTCCTGAAGTCACTGTGTATGCATTCAGCATAGAGAACTTCAAACGCAGTGCAGAGGAAGTAGATGCTCTCATGCAACTTGCCAAGGAGAAATTTCAAAGGCTGCTGAATGAAAAGTACTGTATAATTTCATGTTACATTTATATGCAAGTAGGTGGCATCTAGTGTATATTGTTTGTGTTAGATTTTCCAACGAAGAACACACTTTAAAAACTCATTACAGTGCATAGAAAAGACTTTATTTTCCCCTTCTATTATTTTTCAGTCTATCTTAGTAAGTTCTGCGCTATGCAGCTCAAAATTTCTGCTATATTTACAGTATTTATTTAAATCTTCCTAATCCTGTGTGTTGGTGTATCCTGGTGTGATATTGAATTTTTAATTGTCCTTTTTGTTTGTAGGTTGTTTATTTTATTATAATTTAAAAGGGGAATCCTCTACTGGGTGTGAAGTTATGATTAGTAAGTGTATACATGAGTTGTTGGTTACACATTTAGAGACAAAATTATGGCATAGTTTGTCTAACATCGGCATACTCAGCAGGCAGTCAAAATGCCTGCTACCATAATCATGGAGTGTACACCAGTAGTAAACAGATAGTTCTAGTGCTTCACTGTTAAAGTGTATATACAGTATTCTTTAAATTTCCTTAATTTTGTCACTAAACTTAATTTATTTGTATCTTATGTTTTAGTTTACTAATATAGAAATTTTAATCACTGCTTATTTTCTAATAATGATGGTCAGTAGGTTAGTGACCAAATTCCATAAACTCTGTTCACTTTGCTGCTGGATACATATTCCTCTGTGGATTGTTGAATCTTGTTGTTGCTGCTGATATATTATGATCAACTTTATTATTGTCATCTGTCATCATCAATGTATTGTTGATGTTATGGTGAATTTAGTACTACTAAAATTAAATTGCCATTAGTGGGCTGTGTAACAAATTTCAGCGATAAAACGATTGACTGACGGCAGCTGCACATGACTCAAATTACCACCATGATATCCAACACGAAAACTGCTCTTCTTCCTGTAGCTCAGGACTGCCAACCCTTGAGACAGCATTGACAAATGAAGAATTTGCACCAAGGCAGGTGCGCAGGAAATTTAAAACAAGTCCCACACAACTATTAAGGGGTCAGTAAAATACAATACATAAGTTTTGCTGTTAAATTACTGCTGATCTAAAATTCTATTAAATTCATATTTACAAAGTCACAAGTCCAAACATACTACCCACCTTGAAGTACCGAGAAGTTCAATAAAATTAGCACTGTTCAGGTAATGGGCACAATTGAACAATTATTGGCATCCTGAATACTCCATTGGCAGTGTGCACTGTAGCGACTCACGCAATACCATCTCCTCCTGGATGAAGCTCTTCCACACATGCAAGATGCCACTGCAGAGGAGGTATTCTGATCAACACAAGTTGATCGGGAGCGATGCTTGCTCCTGGCTTCTACCACTTTGAGCGTTGCTGGAGAGTATGGAAATACTCCCAGTGCCAACGCTGCCAGAACTCTTTGATACAGTCATTCAATCAACTGCCAGTGCTGAAGCCGGTTTAGGCTCTTTCGTGGTTGGGTTCTGGCACAGCAACAAGAGGCTCAAGTATTAGGAAGTGTCCTGGGGTAAGGGCGACAAAGTCTTTGGGGTTCGAACTTAGAGGACACAGGGGTCTGGAGTTCAGGACAGTTTCCACCTGTGCAACGACAGTGTACAACTCTTCAAAGGTTAGGATTTGTTCCCCAATGACGGGTACCAAGTGGGTTGTGAAGTATTTGACCCTGGCCTCCCACAAGCCTCCAAAGTGAGGGGCAGCAGGTGGATTGACCTGCCACATCACTTTAAGAGGTGTGAAAGTATCGACAACCCATTCCTGATGAGAGGAAATATCAGAAGCTGCTGGAGTTCTATCAGGTAATTGTGGGCCCAGACAACAGACGAAGTTTGTGGATAGATCAGAGGCAACTTCCACATGGAATACCTTGGTGGCACAACGAACGAATATGCAAAGATAGGCTTTCAACATAGATGACTTGCGGGTCTTGCTGGCCCTTATCAAAATGGTCCCTGCATAATCCTCTCCTACCTTAGCAAATGGCTTCACGTGTGCAGAGTGCCCATTAGAGGTGTGCATGATGATGGTTTTGCACTCCAACAGCGCACACAATACTGCAATTGCAGTTTGATGGCATATTTAACTGAGAGGATCCAATATTTTTCCTTCAGAATGCCCTGTAAAGTACGAATGCCAGGGTGCTGGTTCCTTTAATGGCAGTGTCCAATGATGAGGTCAGTCAACACATGGGTCTTCGGAAGCAGCGGAGTCTACCGCCCACCCTCAACAGACCTGTGTTATCAACAAAGGGAATGAGTTTTTGAATCAAGGGAGAAAGACTTTTACCCTTATGTACAGAAGCAAGCTCTTCTTCGAATGACACAGACTTCACATGCAACAATAGACCGTGAAGAGACTTTTCTAACTCACTAGGGGTAAAGTGCCCAGTTAAGCTATTTGCACGAGAGTTATGGCAATTGTGAATAAAATGCAGCACCCGTGATATCACTCAAAGCAACTTTGTCAAACTGCTAAAATGTGATAGAAGATTGTCAAACTCATCAGCTGAAACAAAGGTTCCCAAAACCTTAACCTTCTGCTCGAACAGGATGCGGTCAGTGACTAAAGTTTCAGAACAGGAGGGCCACTGAGCAGGTGATTCCCGTAACCACGCTGGACCAGTCCACCGCAGGAGATGCCCTACTAGCTGAGAGGGCAAGTGCCCACGAGAAGCACAATCCGCAGTATTGGACTCTGATGGGACATGCTTCCACCAGGATGGACTGGAGAGCTCCTGGATCTCACTCACCCTGTTGACTACAAAAGTTTTCAGTTGGTGAGGAGATAAGTTCACCCAACAAAGAACAATCTGCAAGTCTGTCCAAGCACTGATAGACAACAAGGTGATGGCAGGGCCGAACAACTCTACCACATGATGAAGTAAATGAGTTAACAATAAAGCCCCACAAAGCTCCAACCGTGGAATGGACTGAACCTTGACTGAGCAACCTTTGACTTGCCAGCGACTAAATGTGTGGTGACTCCTGTAGGTATGGTTAGACGTAATTAAACCACTGCAGAGTTGCCAATCTCTGAGCTATCAGAGAAACCATGCATTTTATACGAGGAACCTTCAGGGCCAATTACTTGTCTGCGACAACTGATGCTAGCAGTGGTAGCTCACTGTTGAGATGGCTCCACTTCTCAACAATATTGCCCTGGGGGTTTAGCATCCCAATTAAGTTTCTCCAGCTAGAGAGTCTGGATGAGGTGTTTCGAAAACATGGTAAACATGTAATACGTAGGTGAGGACATAAATTCTGAAATGGGCACCTTCTCCATATGCCCGTCTGTTAGGTAGTTCCTCATGAAGTTAAAATACATCTGTTTCAATGGTGGACCCCCCTTGAAGCACCTTTCCAGTCGAAGCAACCAATTCCCAACTTGTGGCCGAGATGCACCCAGCTCTGGCATCGACGAGCGAAAGGGCAGACACACCACATACCTACCAGTAGCATCACGCCTGTGGGTATCAATAAACAAGTCCTCGCAATGAACCTCTTCGACAGATGTGTGTTTTTACTGGTGGGAATTCCTCAATCTCTCAAAACCACCTCATGACATCCTCCAGGGGGCTCAACATCAACAATGAAATGCAGTAGGATGCTGAAGGCACAGCAGGAGGTTCTGCTTCTACCTTGTCCATCAAGATCCATCCGAAAATAGAATCTAGAGCCATGGGAGAGCCATTGATTTTACCTTCAGTAAGGAATCAAGGAACAAGATCTGCCCCTATAAGTAAATCAACAGGTCGGGGAACATCAAAAGCTGGATCAGCAAGCTTTAAATGGGCAACTGAGCAGCGCACCTCACTGGACAACTGAACTCTTGGGTGCTTACTAGTAATATGAGAGAGAACAAACACATATAGTGAAAACTGCACATCAGGAGATCCACAAGGGGTTACTACAATAGACACAAATGACTTGGCCACATTTACAGTTGCATTACACCATCCTTGGGATGGGAAGATGCATCTTCTTACGAGCCAAACCAAGCCTTTGGCAGCAGTGTTCAGAAATGAAGCTAGCCTGGCTTGCTGTGACCAGTAGGGCTCTGGCAACATAAGGTGTTCCAGCTGCATCAAGGATGTATACTTGGACTGTGGACAAGAGCACCACTGAAAAGGGCGTTCTAAGTACTGGTGTAACAGCAGACAGACTTGTGGGCTGTGTGTCAATAAACTGAGAGGAACTTGCTACAGCCTGCAATTATGAGTTGCCTTCCTCAGTCTCCTTGGAGTCAAAATATAGCAACGTGTGTTGGCGAGCACCACATCGATGATGATGGACAACCTTTGAAGCGGTGTGAAGGCAAGAGACAATTCAACCATAATTTTTTTCCTAAACAACCGAGAACCACTGCTTAGGGTTATGATTACCAAACTCTGAACACTTGTAAAGCTTGTGAGCACCTTTACACAAACAACGCTCTACTTGGGTAGAACTCACTAAGCACTTCGACCACTGGTTGCTGGACTGGTTATGAGGCCGTCTCCACAAGGGCACTGTAGGTGTGGGTTTGGGCATCACAGAGTGTGCCCCAAAGTTCTTGGTGGCTGCTGTATTTACTGTCGCCTGGGCATGACAGTGCTTCTTAAGGAACAAAATGAATTCAGTTAGTTTGGGTAACTCACAACCAAGTGTGAGCTCCCACTGTGTTTTAAGCTGAGCATTTAAACACTTGCACATTATTGGTAACGACACTAAGTCCCACTTTTCTACTGGGACATCAAGGGCCTTAAGTGGAGACACATTCTCATTTATGACACTTAACAGTCGACGCAACGAGGTAGGTGTCTTAAAGTAAGCTGCAGTGGCCTGAAGTAATGCCTCCACATGTACATGATTAAACAGTTGCTTGTTCTCGTAACAGTCCACCAGCAATTTCCAAGCAACCTCAAAATTAGCCTCAGACATGGGTATAGATTGGATCATACCAAGTGTATCCCCACTAAGTGTACCCTTCATATAAGCCAGTTTCTCAACAGGAGACAAATCACTGTTAGGCGAAACCAGAGTGGCAAAAAAGTTAGAAAAATTAGGCCGTTGCCTGGGGTCACCATCAAAATTAGGCAATGTGATTTTGGGTAGAACTACCCTTGAACTGCATACCTTGGTGTTTGCAGTGCCTTAAACTTGGCATTTAGACCAATCTGCAAGGGTGTCTACAATTTCCATTGTGAAGAAATATTTTTCTTCAAACTCTACCATGCTCGGCAGCATCTAAATCAGGCAACTTATCGACTAACAATTGAACAGTGATAAAATCTACATCAAAATTCTCGTGGACTTTAGACAAGTCCCGAGTGGTAGCAACAAACAAATTCTGTTTACCTGGCTCACTCATAAAAACCTGAGTGAGATTGTGGAACGCTTGATGCGACTTTTTGCGAAACGAAGACATAAGAGCGCCGCCTATGCCTCAGCCATCTTGTGGCTACAAGAATTCAACAACTCAAAAGCAATGATCAGATGATAAAAGAAAAATACGTCGGCAGCCAAGTAACTACACTACCAAACCATGGAAATCGTAGTTAGTTCTAAACATACCATGATTGCGACTGCTGTCAATAGTATTCCACGAAAAGACATAGAACAAAGTCATACGGTGCTAACTGGGAATGCCTAAAACCTTTAAAAATGAATAAACCCATGAAGCAGTATTAAAAAAATACAAGTGCGTGCAAAATTGCACTTTGCTACGAAGGGGTCAAGTGAACAAAATGACAGGGTTAATTGAACGACTTCCAAAATATGTGTGACTTTTTTTTTCTAGCTGCACTTGCCACTCAAAACAAGTGTATACTTTAACAATATTTTTAAAGTCAGGAAAATAAGAACGAGATGCAGGAACAATGGGTTGGAACGAAAACAAAGAACCCAAGTGCCGACATGGACACAATGGAGACCAAGAGAGCGCCGACATGTACACACAAAGGACCGCGGAAAACAGAAAATAAGAAATAAAACCCCAGGAAATTCTACTGTTCACGTTGTCCGCGGCATCCACAAGGTTTCTTCTTTACAACGGAAACTTGTTTTGTACTGTTCTCGATGCATATGCACACCAAAAACACTGTAGCATGTACGTGTTTTGCCATCAAAACACGCAAAACAACAACAAAATCGCACACTAAAGAGACGATGCCGGCAAATATCCGGCCCGAAGGACCAAAAATGTTATGGCGAATTTAAAACTACTATAATTAAATTGCCGTTAGTGGACTGTATAACGAATTTCAGCGATAAAACGACAGACTGGCAGTAGCCGCACATGACTTAACTTAACCACCATGATATTCAACACGAAAATTGCTCTTCTTCATGTTGCTCAGGAATGCCAACCCTTGAGACAGCATTTACAAATGAAAAATGTGCACCAAGCCATGTGCGCAGAAATTTAAAACGAGTCCCACACAAGTATTAAGGGGCCAGGAAAATACACTACATAAGTTTTGCTGTTAAATTACTGCTGATCTAAAATTCTATTAAATCCATATTTACAAAGTCACAAGTCCAAACAGTTGCTATCTTTATTATTGTAGCTATCATCATCATCATCATGTGTTAACAAATTCGTCTTGTACTTATATTGTGAAGTGAGATCAGCATCTTTTGTTGCAGTCTTATGTTTATGAAACAAAATAATGTTTGCTATAGATGAGTTACAGCTTATATTGCTTATAATTGTGACTACTATTATTGCCATTTTGGTACAGCAGCATATCAAATCATCTGTGCATTGCATGTTTGCATACACACACACAAAAGCACGTGTATGTACATGCATACATGCACACACACACACACATATAGTCTAATACAAAAGTCATTTGTCATTTTGTGATTTGTGATGGCACTTGGGTTGTGCTCATGCAGATAGGCCATTGTGATAATAGGTTGTAGTAATGTTGCGGTTCTGTTTTTTTTTATTCTTGATTTCATTTCCAATTCCAATTACCTTCTTTGATTCTGATTGTAATGGTGGTTTTATTATTTCAGAAATTTATTCACTGGTGTTATCCTCAGACGGAAATTACTATTGTTTTGCGTCTCATACCATCACTGGTATTGTAGTAGATTCTGGATTTCTGGGTCGAATAGCTGATGCCATTCGATTTGACTACGTGACAGTTGTAGCTGTAGCAATCGTACCTGTTCTTCCGGTTATATTTCTATGGGTTCCAGAGGAAAAACCCGTTCCATATCTCCGTCTGGCTTGGCTCTTCTCTGTGGCTTGGCTGTTGGGACATAGCATCAGGTAGGTCGTTCTGAGCCCCTGAGCAGTGCTGTACTTCAAAATTGAATCCCGATAGTAGGAGGTCACATCATCCCAGCTTGGCTTTTATTATGCTTAGCCTCTGTAAGCAATTTTAGTGCTTTGCTGTCCATTCGGAGAATGAAGTGGTTCCCTTCCAGTGGGTACCTAAACTTGCATATGGCCCATACGACTGCAAGGCATTCCTGCTTGTTTATGTGGTACCTTTGTTCTGTTAGATTGAGCCTCGTTCTGGTGTAGGCTATCACCAGGGGTCTTCCTGGTACCGCATGGCTCCCAGTCCGTTCTGACAGGTGCCAGTTTGTAAGTTGTGGAGTCCTTCCCCTTGCAGACGGTGTAAGCGGTTAATTTGCTAGAAGCTCCCTTTGAAGATGTCAAAAACTGCCTGGTGTTCAGGTGTCCACTTACATTGGACGTCTTTCGCGAGGAGCGGATGGAGTGGTGCCATTACTTCGATGATGTTTGGAACAAAGTCCCTGAACTAGTTGCAGAAGTCCAAAAATCATTGAAGCTGCTTCTTCGTTTGGGGAATGTCGGCTTCTTGGATGGCTTGGAGTGAAAAATCTTGCAGGTAGTTCCCTTCCATAGACACGACGTGGCCTAAGTATTCTAAGGAGGTCCGGCCAAAGTGGCTCTTGGAAAGCTTGGCTGTGAGCCCATGCAGCTCTAGACATTCCAAAACTCGTTGGAGATGGGAGAGGTACTCCTCCCAAGTCTTAGAATAGATTATTATATTGTCCAGGTAGGCTAAACAAAACTGGCCTAAGTATGTGGTGAGGACTTTGGATGACATCAAACGCTGGAAAATGGCCGGTGTGTTCTTGAGTCCAAACGGCATGAATTGGAACTGTAGTCTCTCTCCCTCTGGTGACGTGCAGGCAGTGTAGGGGCGGCTATCCGGTTGTACAGCAATCTGCCAGTACCCGGATTGCATGTCTAGGGTACTGAATATGCGGGCTTCGCCGATGTCTCTCAGCGTGTTCGGGCTAAGTCGAGAGCCGGTGGAGGAGTGGGCAGAGTGGCGTCATTGAGCATTTTGAAATTAATGCAAGAACGAAGTTGCCCATCCTTCTTGGGTACCAGTAACACATGAGAATTGTAGGGTGAAGTAGATGGTTCGACAATCCCCTGTTGCGTCATCTCGTTGATTTGCTCCATGATTATTCGCCATCGTCTCGCAGACACTTTATACGGTTGGTTGTAAATAGGCGTGGAGTCTTTGAGAAGTATCTCATGTTGCACCGTGCACGTCTGGTGCAGGTTCCCATTTATTCCGAAGGCGGCTGCATGTTCATCTAAGACTTCCTTCAGTTGTTGAAACTGTTCAGGCACCAGGTCATGTTGGATTTCTTGTGCGTCAATCTGGCTGCTTTCTTGTTGTTCGGCTGGATGCTCCCAATGTAACGTGACTCAACGTTCGTCGCCCAGGTATACCTTGCATTTCCTGTGATCCATGATGCATTGCTGCTCGCGCAGTCATGGATTTCCTAGGATATCATCTTCAATATCTGGGGTGACTAAGTCAGCGTGGATCTTCAGGATGTGCACTTCGAAAAGCAAGGAGATTCTTCCATCGATGTTGAGGGTGCAATCTGACTTGGCCGTATGTACTGCCGTACTCTGGGGTTCCAACTCATAGTGTTGGTGGGGCAGGATTAAATCACCGTGAATGAAATTCCCCAACGCAGCTGAGTCCAACATTGCTAGGTGGGTTTCCATTTTCCCAAACCTCAATGTATGGGGCAGTAGGAGCTTCAGCAGTTTCATCCAGGAGCTTGATGGTGGGTTCTGTATGCCAGACAGGACCGGTCCTTTCTTCCCACCGCCATTGCAGTTTCCTTTCCCCTTTCCATGACTTGATGGGAGGTGCTCCTTTGTGTTGGTCAACCCGCTGTGTCGGGGTGGCATCCCATGTCTCAGTGGAGTTCGGCGGTTGGGTGGCTGCCTTCTGGGGGCAGTCCCTATTAAAGTGATTCCCACAGCAGAACCAGCATTTCTGCAGTTTTAGAGGCGGGGGTGTCTTGACGCGTCATTCCCTGTTCTTCCTTTCCTCTAGAGGTTTTGCTGGTTTCTGCTGATCCAGCAGGGCTTGCACCTGAAAGTTCCTTTCTGCCTCTCGAGCTGTCGATTAGATCGTTGATTGTTGCGAGTTTTGGCAGGAGTATGATGTTGCGGATTCTGGGCAACAATAAGCATGTAATCTGGTGGATACATGAGTCTTCGTCCCGTTTGGAAAAAATCTGGTGGTACATGTGTTCTTTCCTGTATATGAATATTTGTACCTCGTCCCCAGGTTTCTGAAGTATGCTGTCGAACTTTGTCATTAAATGGGTGATGACTTAGTCTCCAGCAAACCGTTGTTTCAGTCGGGTGCTGAGTTGCTGCCAGTCTGCGATGAATTTGTTGTACATGTTCCACCAATCTAATGCCTTTCCCTATAACTTGGGGTGGGCTCTGGAAACCCAGTGTTTTCCGGGATTGTCATGCAGACGGAGCTCTCGTTTGAATTCGTGTGGCCATGCATAGCTGACTCAATCTCTCTGTCTTGTGTAACTTCGAAAGTTGATTCCCTACTTTGGTGGCATCAGAAAACGATGGTTTTCGAAAGCCACCAACGTGTTCCAGTGCTTAATGGGGCGTAGCTGACCTGTTCGTTGTCACCTGTTCAGGCTATAACAGCAATAGATCACGTTGGCCGCCAGAAAAAGAAGGTGATCTTGTTGTTCCTCTATTTGATGTGTGACATACTGGGAACTTATACTCACTCTAGATCTTGTAGTTAAAAACCGGGGTCTTTTTGCTTAGTAGTTGAGCCAGGCACGCCTATATTATTACAGGGGTTCAGTTTTGCTTGGGTACTGGTGCCTTCCCATTATACAAAACTGCCCTCATGACTACTTGGCAGGGCACGAAATTTGGCATGGATAGTATTATTTTGCGTTTGGATGGCACTACTGTCTTGTGATACCTGGGCAACGTTTAAGCGAAGCAGTACTGGAAAGGTGTGTGGTTACAGTCGGTGCAAGGAGCTGGTGTGCTCTGTCCTGTTGTTTACGCTGAGGTGCTGGGTGAAGAATATCAGGGATGAGATAGGCAATTACAGGTGTTGGTGTTTGTTCAGGTCGGTGCAAATACTCAATGATCCACTCTGGGTCCTCGGCAGGACCTGTCCTCTCAGGTAATGTGAAGAGATTATGGGGCACAGAAACTTCCACTGGAGCTTGCAGTTGTCATAGCGCTTGTGCCTGCTCTTGAGGAGACAAATTAGCTCTCTGCTTTACCATGGCTGATACTCGTGTGCTCAACCTGATGCCGATAGGGTCTGCCTAACTCTCTCTTTCAGTCCCCTCCTCTGGGTGTAGGGCATTGGGAAGTGGAAATTTACCCTTCTACTACTGTACCACGTCTGCAGGTTCCTTGAACAGTATTACGTGTAGCACCACAACAGTAGTGAACAAGCGGACACCTTATTCCCAAGTCTGGCAGAAACTGCAGTGCACGAGGGAAGTCAGGCCTCACCTTGTCCAGTTACACACACGGGGTGTGGTCCCGTCCCAGTCTTCCCAACCTAGGGGACACAAGTCTCTTCCAGCGAGGATTTCTCGGGAGAGGCCAGTGAACACCAGGCTGACAAGTTGTTTCAAGGACAGTGTAACTTTGTGTGGCTCCTCCTTTTCTTCAATCCCAGAGGGTTGAGGGGAAGGGTAGCTGAGGTTAGTGCGGGTTCTGTATAAAACAGTGTCGGGCTCATTGGATTAGAATTCTCCGGGGTCACCTGCAAACCTGTTACGCAAGAGTAACTATGGAAAGGCGCTAAGTCTACAAGGAAGGTACTGAAACTAAAAGCTGACTTCACATTTTATTTTGTTTACGGAAATAAAAACACAATGAAAGCACTCTAACTCCTGGTCAGCGACACAAATTTCAGCCAGAAAGCTAGTCGTGATAATTATGATGGCCGGTAGAGGCGACAGACACAACAAAAAGGGAATCCTGTGTGATTGCTGTGACTAGGCAACAAAGTTATGCTTTGCTGAGTGAAGGTGTTGTAGAAAATGACGTCACATGATTGCTGGCACGTGCTAAGATGACCAAGCAAGGATTGTGACAGGGTTTTGCCTTGAAAAAGACTTTTAGAATAGGTCCTCTACAGATACATCCATATCTGCGGGGTACATCTCAGATATCTCCTAACTAGTGTAGCCTACCCTATCGCAAGCGTGGCTTAAGCAAACCACCGAGGTGGTGTTTTCCTGAGCAGCAGGTGCTAGGACGAACTGAAACTAAGTTTTTTCTCCTCTCTCTCTCTCTCTCTCTCTCTCTCTCTCTCTCTCTCTCCTCTCTCTCTCTCTCTCTCCTCTCTCTCTCTCTCTCTCTCTCTCTCTCTCTCTCTCTCTCTCTCTCTCTCTCTCTCTCCTCTCTCTCTCTCTCTCTCCTCTCTCTCTCCTCTCTCTCTCTCTCTCTCTCTCTCTCTCTCTCTCTCTCTCTCTCTCTCTCTCTCTCTCCCCTCCTCTCTCTCTCTCTCTCTCTCTCTCTCCTCTCTCTCTCTCTCTCCTCTCTCTCTCTCTCTCTCTCTCTCTCTCTCTCTCTCTCTCTCTCTCTCTCTCTCTCTCTCTCTCTCTCTCTCTCTCTCTCTCTCTCCTCTCTCTCTCTCTTCTCTCTCTCTCTCTCTCTCTCCTCTCTCTCTCTCTCTCTCTCTCTCTCTCTCCTCTCTCTCTCCCCCTCTCAGGGGCATCTGTAAATAAGAATTGTACGACTAATCTATTTCATTCCTGTGATCTTCGCCACCTTCTACACGGTAACCATTTTGAATACTTCCGCTATTAAATTTTTTTATCCCTTTCCTCCTATCTCAGGACCACTTCTACAGTGACGGATAATTTGTCCCGCCAGCATACAGTTCAGTATGAGGAATATTTAAAACTTAATGCAGATGTTTACAACAGAAAGGATTAAGCTAACCAAGGCCCATCCTCTGGTGTAGTTTGTAGAAAAGAACAGACATTAATTGACACCTTCAAGAAAAAAGAGTCATTGTTACCATAAGGACAAGAAGCCAAAGCCAACAGAAAGGTTTTGGAGATCTTATGCATCACTTGAAGCCGAATTATTGTGTACACAATAGTATTACTTTTTCACACAATATCATTCCTAAACTCCTTACCAAAGAAAGAAGAAAGTTACAGGAGTTGCTGAAGGAAGATATGTTCGATTTGCATTCACAACCGATAACTGGACAAGTAGAGCTGTAGATGGGTACATGTCCTTAACATGCCACTACTTGTCAAAATTTTACTACAAATCAATAACTCTAGGCAACATCTGTATTGAAAATTCACATTCTGATGAGAATTTGAGAAAAGTACTTGATGATTCAAGCAAGATCTGAAGTCTTCTGTCAACTGCAGAAGTGAGTTTCATGAAAATATTTGTAGTTACAGACACTGTTCTAAACCTAAGAGCTGCTATTGAAGGAACACATTGAAGTCAAAGACGCTGCTTTGCTCACACACCAACTGGCAGTGAGTGATGCAAAAAAGAGACATCTAATGTTAACCAACTACTTTCCAAATCTAGAACCATTATTGCTCACTACAACAGAAGCAGTGTTACCCAAGGCAGGCTGCTGAAGGTACAACAAAATGTAGACGTACCATAACTCAAATTAACTGATGACATGGAAATTTGTTGGTCCACTGAATATGCAATGTTGGACTAGATTGGTTTCCTTAAGAGAAGCTGTAGCTGCTGAGTTTAGCTCGTCAGATGTTGACTCACTTTCCCTGTCAGAATGGAAACTTTATTCTGGCTTAGTAGAAGTAATGAAACTGTTCTCAGATGCAATGAAGGAATGCTGTGCAATAACTACCCAACAGCATCAATGGTTATTCCTACAATTCACTGCCTTGAAGTCACAACAACATATCACATAAGAAAATATGTGTTGGAACAGGTGTTCCATTTGCACCTAATTTACTAAAAGTCTTTAAAAGTAGGTTCCTCATGTACATGATGGATTATATAAATGTACTCTATACCATAGTTGATCCAAGATACAAAGTTGTAGTTTTTAATGATTATGAGATACAATATGCTCTCAATCTTTTGAAAAATGGAATAAAAGTAAAAGCACTGAAGTTGACAAAACTCCTACACAACACGCCCTCAAATTCTGTGTCATAAGATATAATAGATAACATACACTTGCACTTGCCTGAAGTAAACTATGCCAGTGACCAGAAAACAAAAGCTATTGAAAGCTATCTGGCAGCACCGCATCTTCCGAGACTTTCTAATCCTTACGAGTGGTGGAAAAAAAAGCAAGAGAGCTTCCCACTTGTTGCACAAGTAGCTCTGCATTATCTCTCCCTTCCAGGTACACAAGTTGTGAGCGAGAAGGTTTTCTCCACTGCAAGGAACATTATTACCAATCGGCGTGAGCTGCTGTTGCCAAATAACTTTGAACAGTTTACTTTTCCTCATAACTTAAAATGAAACTTCACAGAGTCGTGTTAACACATTGTAGCATTGCAGCTAGATATATATAATCAGTATATTCTGGAAGTATTTCAATTGTCTATATGTCAGTCAAGGATAGTAATTCATGTAATATTTGAAAGATCGTGGCAATGACAACTTGTTTGTATTTCATATATTTTCATTTTTCCAAATTTATTATTTTTCTTTCCTCATTTCATCAGTAGTAACAGACTTCAACAACAGACGTTATAGGAAGATAGCACATCTTTTCCTTTTCACTGGGTTTGTAAACTAAAGACCACCACACGGCAAAACAAGGTGAAACGAGGAAAATAACAGAGGTCACCTTTAGCTGACGTGACCGACTGCTCGAAAACAATATGTTTTCAATGAGGAAACTTTCTACCAATATAAGGAAGCACAACCTTTCTCTGGTATCACAATGATCGTTTGTCAGCTGTCAGTAGGACAGCCTGCAATGAGTGATCACGTGACTCGCACCGACCAGCATCCGCGACTTTAACCGTCTTTTGTATTTAGGACATTCAGTTCAAATATCTATTATATTTATTTTCCATTGGTGCGAGGTGTCAATAGGGCACCGGGAGAGAAAAGTAACGATTCTCTCTCGTCTTCATAACTCTTGAAGAGAGAAGTTTTGTTTCATAAAGGCTGCCATTGTTTTTTTTTTTTTTTTTTTCCGTCAGCTGCGAGTGTCAATAGTTTGTTTTGCCGAGGCGACAATAAATCTCTAGTAATCATTTAACTTCGTTTATTTATTGGTAATTCTGGTATCAACAAACTTTCATTATTATGTAGTCAAAGTCTCCAACTCATGCAGAGCTAGTTAGTTGGTGTTTACTGAGAACTACAACGAGAGAACAGGACAGTAACCTGTTGCAACATAACTCGTCTACTGGCTTGCAGGTACACCTTATCAGTGAACATTTTATGGTTTATGTTTGCCAAGGAGTCAACTTTTTATGCCATTATATTTTCCAACATATTTTCAAGTTTCTTCAGTGCTCAAAATTCTTATGTTAATTTTATTGTTTGTTTAATACACTTGAATCTTTATCATACAATATACTTAAATATGATACAGTACTTATTCAAGACTTGTTACACAAGATGAAAATTTCAATAAACTTTTGTTATAATATTATTTATAGGGAATAAACAAATTACTTTCGCATGCAGGCACAAAATTTTGGTGGTAATATTTTACTTTACTTTGCTATTGTGATAACCAGTAGTCTGTACCTATCACTTCAGAAAAAAATCAATTCAGATTTCAATTTACGTATTTGTATAACTCTTGCAAGAAACAGGAGTAAAATTTTTGAAAATTGTGTGAGTTTGTGCGTGTGTGTGTGTGTGTTCTATATATATATATATATATATATATATATATATATATATATATATATATATATATATATATATATATATATATATATATATATATATATATATATATATGTCACATTAATAGTACATAATTATGGGATAAGGGAGATTAATATGATCACCTGATATGCCGTCTACTTTGGAATGTGGTTTAAAAAAATTTGATTCAATAAAAACTTGAATTACGTGAATAATTTTAATTTGGACTCTGAGTTTGATTGAAGCTGAAAAAATAACTGATTCACAGATGCCTAACCAACGTTAATTTTACATATAACAGAAGGATACAAGATGTGCATACAAGTAGATCTAAAGCAGGGCTTTCAAAAATTCTCAGTTTACCATGAACAACCTACAGACAACTGGCAGTTTGCTGATAATTTGGCTGGCCTGTGGAGTCTTGGATCTTTCTAACATAGGTTGTACAGCAATGTCAGCATTATGTTTAAGTTACTAACGTGTGAATTTCACTATCATACAGTATTTTGGAAGGACCAGTGTCTTTTATGTTTAAAAACCTATTTTTCTTACAGCTTATATTATTGGTTTCTAGGGACAAACTGATGGAGCATGGAGTTTGTATACGAGTCATTGGGAATCTTAACCTGTTGCCACCGGATGTTTATAAGCCAATTGCTGATGCTGTTATTATGACAAAAGATAATACAAAAGCATTTCTAAATGTGGCATTTTCATACACAGGTCAGGACATGAATATTCTATTATTGAAGTAATTTTTATTGTGGCATTTTCTATGTAACTAGGAAAAATTTTGCAAAATTCACAAAAAACTTAAAAGGAGGTAATGTATCATACATGAGTAATTAGATAGGACAAAACAGACAAGGAATATGTTAGTACTACAGGAACATACATAATGTGTAGTCACTGGTGAATAAATTATCGTGTTATTGCCAGCTAAGTATGAAATAATTAAATTAACAATTTAAATTGTGATGTACTGATTTTAGTTGGTGTATTCTAGACTGTGTCATTATCTTTTAAAGTAGTAGATACAGTTTATTGTAGTTTGTCTAATGTAGAGCAAGATCAAAATCTGGTTTTTCTGTCATTTGCACTCTCGCATTGATTATGCTAAATATTTTGTTTACCTACTCAATATGTATGTGTATAATGCATTCTATTCCTGTCATTTATGCTGCAAGAAAATATGACTCTCTGTGTTTTATACTATTTTTACTTGCACCTTGTAGGCTTATTTCTGTTAGTGAGGGAAATTCTGTTTGCCATTGCAAACTGGGATAAGTTTGGTTGTGTTATGTTGCACATAAATATTACAAATTCCATGTCATGGTTAGGCTAGGTGTTAAATGATTTTTGTGCTTATTTATCTTTGGTGTTCTATAATTATTGTTTGCTTTGCACCTAGTTTGTCTTTACGAAACATCCATAATATTACTGTGGTTATTGTTATTTACCACATCCATGTTTTTATTGAGTGAATGATCTCCATTCATATACAATAATTATTGTTTACATTAAAGTAAAAATGACAAATAGGCCACTAGGCTACCGATAACGTAGAAAAGGACAGAAGTGCAAGTACTCTCAGTCTAGTACTCTTCAACACACACACAAAAAAGGACAACGTATTTCTCTGGTGCCCTACAACTCGCTGTCCGATAAAGTTGGCCTAGCCAGAAAAATGTTGCGACCGCACAACTGCATGAAAAATGTGTTTTCCTTTTTTTTTTTTTTTTTGTGTGTGCCTGTTGACAAGTATTTGACTGTGAGTATTTGTGCTTCTGTCCTTTTATACATGGTTGTTTACACTTAAATTTGGCATACTAGCTAGAAATAAGTCTCACCATTGAATGCAAAATGGAAATACTGAAGCGTATTGACAGACTTCTAGGCACACAGCTGTACTTAGTCAAGGAACTGGGATTACCATTTGAACCATATTAGTGTAATGGTTAGACTACCCGCCTCCCACTAATGTGAACCGGATTCAATTCTCGGCAGTGATGCCCCCAGATTTTCGCATTTGGAAATGTGTTACGCAATGCTGCTGGTCGGCTGGTTTTCTCAGAGATCTCCCATTTACCCTGCCCTTGTTTTTTGGTGTTCCTCCTTTCTCACCTCTTTTCACCCTCATCGGCTCTCAAGACCTCGTTAAAAGCTGCCCAAAGTTCTCGACTCGGGACTGCCATTTTTCATGTGAAGACAGTAGCCTAAATGGCAACCACATTTAAGTACTTTGCCAAAAATATAGAGGACCAGTGACAAAGAAAATCAAATCTATGAAGACTTTGCAATATTCAGAGATTTGATAGCATGCCGAAATAGTGGTTTGTTAGTGTCACTATTTCTGTAAAGAATAATACGTCTGAAAAAATCTCCATATCATAGTATTTAGAGAATAACAATTTTCAGTGATTCTAATTGTTTCATTTCTCTTGTTTCAGGGGAATGTTTAAGTATTGATCGAGAAATGATTAAATATTTATGTGAAAGTTTGTGATTTGAACAGGGTTTGAGGGCAGAGGGAGGAAACAACGTAGCAGGTGCACAGCATCTTGTGCACGTTTCTGGCGTGAAAACACTCACTGGTCCAGAGACGTTGTGCAGAAATTACTTTACCAGATGTTCAGTAGATGTTGATAGTCGTGGTCGACCATTCAGGTGGTGGCTTCTCCCTGTGTCCTCCATGTCTTGTGTTGAACTGTTCTATTGTAAGTGGTTGCTAACCGCGGATGATTCACGGCCAGCCGAATAGTCTGCCACATTTGCCTGTTGTTGCTAATGAGTTACTCAAATACTTACATTTTGCTTAAATGTGGAACTATAAGGCGTCTCCATATGTCAATTAAACACTGAATGAAATGATGCATATATTAATACTGAAAGCAGGAAACTCTGGGTATGATGGTTGAAGGGACCAGCTTCCGAAATGCCAAGTAACTATGGTCCATTCCCCACTGGAAGAAACTTTCTTTGAACCCTGCTAAATATCTACTTGCAGGCCCATTTCATATCCTTTTGCCAAATGTAAACAAACATTGCCATGTAGCATCTGTCAAAATCAATGTTTATATTCCATTGTGTGTGTACATGTGATTGTATACTTTCGCTTCATCTAAGAATAAACATTGAATTGTAATTTCTACTTTTATAACTGTCAAATGTGTTGTTTACTGTTTAAAGCTTTTCAAATAATTCTGTCATATTCCAAAAACCATTCCGTACGAATATTCACAGTTTAGGCTTCTAACATTATTTGGGTCCGCTTTATGACGTTTTAAAAATGCCTGAATTGGCGATAGTTCTTACAGTTATTTTACATTAACATATTTGTTTTCCATGACATAGTACATTACATATAATGTATGTTAATATTTTGTCGTGTGTGTGTTTAACACTGTTACAACTGTGAGTTAAAGAACTTTAGTATATATCCTTTTGTTATTGATATGTGTTGGGTTATTAAAAGGATGGCCTCAGTTGGAATAAATATTAAAACAAAGGAACAACCAGTCAAACGAAAAAGGCACATTAAATTCAAGCACGCATCTCGTGTTGCATATGTCATACAAACTTAAAAGATAATGGTGAACATGCACACCAATAAGCCTATGGTAACTTTCATTCCGCTCATATTTATATGTATTGCTGCTTACTGTTGATTAGGTTTATTGAAATTTATCGGTTTGGGCTTAGTATATTGTTGGGACTGTGGCCAATCACGTTACACAACTGTGTTTCAAACACCTAGGGGAAAGGTACAACGTTGTGATAAATAAACAGACGTGGATGTAAATAATTAACTTCGTCATAAAAAAGTTCACAGTCAAAACGTATAAATAGTGCACATCAAATATTTGAAATTGTGTACGCACACAGAGCCAGCCAAACAACCGCCACGTCATTTCACACAGCTGTTAATGAAGCACACATAGCAGTATGGTTATTACTGCCGTGGGACACAAATTTATCACAACATCGTAACTTGCCTAGGTAAGTTTAAAAAACACAATGTCTACAAACGTGATGTGATATTTTGATATATTTTTTGGAGTAATAATAATTTCCACTTTGTTTGGCAAAAAGCAATACGCCGTGTCATGGCTCGCCACGTCTGGCAACTTCAATGGTATCCGTCCCGCCATCATATCTAAATATATTGAAATAAGTATTCAAATATTAAAATCTCTTCCCAGTTGTAAATTATACAAATTAAAAAATCATTATTTTGCTTTAATAAGTATGAAATATGATACAATTGAAAACATGTATAATTTCCTTGTTTACTAGCGAAGCAAAACTTCCCGAGTGTGAGAGAGACAAAGGAAGAGAGAGACTGACAAGCCTCGCCCAGCTGACAATTGCTCCCTAAGTCGATAAAACAAACATAGTGCCACTATGGGCTACGCACAATATTTCGCACTGTTATTTTAAACTGTGAAAATTAAATATGTTGCCATCGGGGCTACCTAAATATTTCAATAGGTGCCGTTTAATTCACAAATAGCATACTAAAAAACTAGGTTAAAATAATATTTTAACTGTAAACTATTTCTTACCGGCCATTGCCAATACGTCGCTGCTATCGCTGTTAATTCATATTTAATACAAAATAAATATCCTGAAATAATAGGCAATACTGGGGTTGCCCAGATTTATTTGCTGAATAAATGGAAACTTGTACAAAGGTGTAGTGATTTAACTTCACCTGGAAGTGGTACCGACACACAAGCCTGTCCGTAGCTTATGCAGTAAAAGGGAGAACAGAGCTTCAATGTGAAAATTATTAAAGTTAGATTCCTGGGGCATAGGTAAGTCTACAAGAGGGAGGTACCCCTCCTGGGTAGTGAAATGGACTTGAGTTAAATATTCCAGTAAAATATAAACATCTATTGCCACTACATGATGAAACCAAGGCTTTGCATTACCCAGAAATTGCTATGAGTGGCCTCTTCCTGTTGCTTGCTCACTCTGTTAGTAGCATTGTGAGAGGTGCCAATGGGTGCTGTTGGTGAGTATGCCTGTATACGATAATGCTGTGGACGATGGACAGTCCCTACAGACTACATACAGGATGTGAGTGTCTCAAAGAGGCTGATTGGAGCAGCATGGAGGCAAGTCACTCTCATTCCCTATCTTGTCACTGTGGTCGCCCATTCTACCTGCTCCAGTGCCCTAGGGGTGCCCTCTTTTATTCAAAAGTGGTCCGGTGACTACCACCAAAAAAACATCTTCCTGTTGACATTTTGAGGTAGGGAACCTTCAGGTCGAGGGCTGCTGTTTCAAACGGTTCTCTAGGTGTTCTGGCCCATTGTTGGTGTTGTCTGCTATCTGCACGTTGAGTCTTGTAGTAGTTGCATGGCAAGCATTTCGTCATATACTCTTTATCACATGATGTGCGGAGCCAGTGTGAATGACATACTAAGTTTTGCATGGTTTGCTTTGCAATGGGCAAACAGAGTGCAATGCATGAGGTGTATTGCATCTGCATGCTGCACAGCTGGCACATAGTGTTTCCACAATGTTGGTCTCCAGCCAGTTGTTGGACATCTGTCAATTCTGTGCTGGCTGCGGTGTGTGATATTTGCATGCATATCTGTTTCTGTTATTTGTGCTGTGATCATAGCTTGTCATAGTTGGTTAAGTGTTAGTTCTGGCATGACGTTCACATGGTACAAAGTTGGGTGTGGTAGCACTACAATATGTCGGACTGGAAGACTTGCCCTATTCTGTATACCAGACATACCATTGTGTAAAGATACCTGTTTGTCCGACTTTGCTATTGATGATGGTTGTCGACTGGTGCTGGCTCTCTCTGTTAATGAACTGATGGCTGTTCTGCTGTGTTGTGGTGGGCAATGCGCCCTGGACCAACTCATTGATTGGCTGATTTGGAATAGCGGGTTAGCTATTTTGTGCTTGATACCAGTGCCTTTCACTAGTGCACTGATGATGGGATGAGAATTTCCGGCAATTTTGGTGTGTACTGCAGACAAACAAAGGGAGAGGACTGGGGTGCCCCCTTTGACCATGCTGGCATTTATAGTTTGCTGGTCATGTCCACACCGGGCAGAAGTGGGAGGTGTGACATAGCATCATGACGTCCCTCTAATGCGAGACCGTGTGAGGTTAGCCACCCTCTGTGTCCGGCGCTCGGCTTCGGCAAGTTCAGCAGAGCTCGGGCTACTTCACGGCCAGTGGCAGCTCGGTGACTCTCAATGTGTTTTGGCGGAAGGGGGATGCGAGTTTATTGACCGCATCTGTAACGTCCCATTCACGTGTCTAGAATCACCCTCCACAACGAGGGTGATCTTAAAGACAATCTTAAATGGAGTTGCTTGGTCTAATTTCACGTGTCTGTAATTGCTCACTAGGCTGGGAGCGATCCTGTAGGCACTCCTGATTTACTGCTGGGTTCGACCCTTCCTCGGGTTATGTAAAAATACGTGTGGGCAGATGAGTTGTAGTCCTTTATTAATATTGCTGGGAGTGGCATGCATCAACGTGTATTGTGCAGTCGTATTTTGCAGTGGTTGTTAGTACTTAGTATGATGCAGTGTACTCCGATATGGATGGTACAATTTTAATGCCCATAATACTGCAATGTGTAATGCTTTTTGGTTGATCCGAACTTTGCACTGCTATTATCTATTATGCTGTGTTTGCCATTGTACCCGAGCTGAAAAAGGACCACGCCTAAGTCTTGTTCACCAGTGTCCATTTGAACATACATATGTCTATTTGGTTCTTGGTGCACTAAGGCTTCTCATATTACATGAAACTACTCTTAGCTGTCAGAAAACTATTTTCGGTGTTGTCTGCGTTCCACTCAAATTTGTAATTTGGTGACGAGTGTGATGAGAGGTGCAGATGTATTGCAAAATCCTTGATGTACTCGTCCAACCAGTTCAGTAGGCCACAAAATTCCCAGACTCTCTTACTGGTGCATGGTCTTTTGTAATTGTCATTCTTCCTTAGTTGTTCTTGGTTGGGTCTCTTGCCATTTCTGTCCCCTACGTGGCCTAGGAAATCTAACTGAATTTTTCCCAGATACTTTTTGGTTCTGACATCAGTCCATTGATGACAAGTTGTTCAGGTAATAAAGCAAGATAGTGAATGGGTTAGTGGTCTTCATTATAAAATTTTTGAGTTAAAATTGAGTTTCCATCATAAATGTAAATGTGTGCTGCCCATATAATTTCCTCCCTCTCTTAAAATTACAGTTTACCAAGAAAAAATGTTTAGAACTAGTTTCTACCTATAAGAATAATTCTTTGTCTGGGTGAGTGATTCACAGTGTTACTTTTTTCCTCTTGCCAATGAGTGAATGACCATGGTAGGAATAGTAATATCAGCTTTGTGATGCTGATAGAAAAAGATAACTGTTACAGGAGTGGAGTGGGAGGGTAGATTTCAGACTGATCCGTCAGCACACCACCGGGTGAGTGGACAAGCAGTCTATGCTTAAGGTTTTTGCTATCTAATTGTTATTCTTTTTTTTTAAACAGTAATTAAATGAGAAATATTATGACAAGTTTACCTCTATGTGTGTGTGTGTGTGTGTGTGTGTGTGTGTGTGTGTGTGTGTGTATATATATATATATATATGTATATACATATATATATATATATATACACACACACACACTGAAGGTGTAATGTGCCATGAGACAAAGTCTTTTCACGTTTAAATACCAAACGTCCTATGGTTGTACGTATTTGTGTCGTGCTGTGATTGTGTAGTCCATTCACGCTTTCTTCAGCCTTTTGGAATCGAACCTTTAAAAAATCACCCTAGGCGTAATATGTCAACTGGTTTTTCCAATAACTTGTATAACACCAATATTTAACACTGTGATTAACTTTAGAGTACTGTATTATTGAATAAATGAAACTTTACCTTAGTCTCTTATATAACTTGTAATATTTATTTCGTATTAAACATGAATTAACAACAGCGAGAGCAGCGACATGTTGGCAATGGCCGGTAAGAAATAGTTCGCAGTTACAGTCTTTTGTAACCTCGTTTTTATGTATACTATTTGTAAGGTAAACGTTGCCAATTGATATATTTGTATTGTTAGATAGCACCGACGGAAACACATTTTTTTGCTGCAGTTAAAAATATCCGCGCAAATTCCCGTGTGTAGGCTGGTTTTTTTTTTTTTTTTTTTTTTCGTCCGGAATAAAAGTTCAATAAGCGAAGCAGAGCATGTCGCTCTCGCGTGTTATCTCTGTCTCTCTTCTCTCTCTCGGGAATATTGTACCGTCTGTGTAGGAAAGGTATACATTTTGTTATTTCTAATTTCAGCACATTTCATACTAATTACAGCAACAATAATGATGATTGAGATTGTAATTTACAATTGAAACTAGATTTTATTGTTTAAATACATATTATATAGTATTTAGATGCGATATCGCAACACAGCTCGTTGCGTGACACTTATAAATCCAGCAGGTTGGCAGACGTGGCCTAGCCACGGGCTTGTCCCAATTTGGCGGGCGGACCGTGTACATAGTGCCTTATGATTGCCAGTGGTGTGTGGCGACATGACAATAACATGGCGTGTTTCTGAACGAAACATAAAATTCGTACTCGTGTTTTTTAAACATCCTAGGGAATTACAGTGTTGTGATAAATATGGGTTTACAGGACAGGGATAATTAATATACTGTAATGAGTGTTGTGATCGCCACGTGTGTAAGGGCATAGCCGCCATTTCCGTCTATGTTGGCTGTGTTGTAATCGTTGCGCACAGGCCAGATGTGTGTAGATTTCAAATATGTGCAAAGTTTATATGTTTTGACCATGAACTGATGCTATGGCGAAGTTACTTATTGAAATTCATGTCTGTTTATCACAACGTTGTACCTTTGCTCTAGGTGTTTGAAACATAGTTGTGTAACGAGCTTACGTTTCTGTGATTTGAATGTCTGCCACAGTCTCAAAAATAATACTAAGCCCAACCAAATAAATTTTAATAAATAATAAAATAAACCTACAAACCAGTAAGTACCAATGCATGTAAATATTAGCGGAATAAATGTTATGGTAGGCCTATGTGTTTGCATGTTCACCACTATCTTTTACATCGTCAATGCTACATACAATAAATAAGCAACACGAGTTGCGTGCTTGAATTTACTGTGTCGTTCCGTTGGACTGGTTGTCCCTTCGTTTTATTTTTTTATTCCAAATGAATATTAATAACAATGGGGTAAATACTACTGTTGTTTCCGCCACAGTTGTAACAAACACCTTCGTGGCTAAATATTAATGTGTATTATGTGTAACGTGCTATATCGTGTGTAACAAATAGTTATAAAGCCGACCTAAATATTGTTATAATCCTAAATTGTGAACATTCGTAGGAAATATGACAGCATTCTTTGAACAGCTGTAAACAGCGACCAACGCATTTGACAGTTATAAAAGTAGATCACATGGCCGTGTTTATGTTTGTGTGTAGCGGAAGGATACATAATCAGTAACCAAAATTAGAAATTTAGCAGGGCTTCAGAAAAGGCAGAAGTTATTGTGAATCAACTATATGTGTCAACCTTGACAAGTTATCTGTTCTGTTACCTGTCCCAGCCTGGTGGCAAAGAGGAAGCACTTTGCTAGGAAACAAAATGGTTCAAGTCACAAATATGATGCCTGCCAGATTTTAACTCGGCCGAACATCACAAACGTTGACCAAGTGTCAAGGAATGTAGCCAAGTTATTGTTTTCATTCCACATAACTATAGGAGTTTTGCTAGCAAAGTTAAGTGATTGATTTGCAAGATACAAAAGGTGATTGTTTTCCGAATATTTGTTGTTTGTAACCTAAAAGCACAGTGACTCGACTTGTATGTTCAGTAGCTCAATGACTGCTGTAAAAAGAACTTGACTCGAGTGATGAGTTAATCTTTGTTGACTCAACTCGACTTGATTTTTCAAGACTCTACCCATCGCTAGCAATTATGCATATAAAGATAAATTATTAACTGTTTTAAAATAACACAGTACGAGTTTGGTTCTAATAATGCTCCATATTACTTATAAAATTTCAATATATAAGTATTTCATAATAAAACCTGCAACACCAAAATCTGATATTTTTAAATGTGAAATGCCCCTGAAAATAACACCACAAAATCTTATCCCTGACTATAGGTCAAGTTCATCACACCACATTCTATTGTAAAACTGTTCATTGAATGTAAATCCTTAATTACCTAAGAATTTAAGACTTTTATATAATGATTTGTTGTTCCAAAACTACAGTCTTCATATTTTGATGAACTAAGAAGTTTTTGGTTAAAAATTTGTTATGCATTGCTGAAAATAGTTTATTGTATTTTTTAATGAACATGTGTTTTTTATTCAGAAATTTTTTTGGTGTGGACCAGAAAAAAGTTGTCCTTTGGTTCAAAAAAGTACAAAATATGTTAAACTGTGCATTAGTTATGTTTATGGTTGTATAATATTTACATTTTTACTTTATGGTAACATTAATATTAATTTTTTTTTTTTTTTTCCTTTTTTTTTTTCCTTTTTTTTTTTTTTTTTTTCCTTTTTTTTTTCTTTCCTTCCTTCCTTCTACTAAACATTTTATTAAATATTTTGTCAAGTTTGACGCTTGTCACTTTCTGGAATCTGAACAGTGACATGGTCTATTGGTTTCACTAGGTCAGGCATACTGGATCAAGATTACAGGTTACTATTTGGGTACCAGGCCTTGCCGTATACAAAGATAGTATGTGTAGTGGTCAGCAGGAAATTGCCTCTTGAATGAACAACTCTCGAATAGGAACAATATGTATTTATTACGTAGTAATAAACAAGGTGACATGTGCTATCTCCTACCAAGCAAAGCATGGTTGGAAGTATCCTACGGTAATGCAGATGGAGACCTGCGCCTAATCTAACTAGGTATAGAATGACTTGGGCGGCTATAAAAAACAACTCAGTCACAGCTACTCTAACTTGGGCTGTCTAGAAGAGACTTAGGCAACCACTACCAGAAGGAACGATAATGGAAGTGTTGTTGCTGGTGTAGGCATTGGGCGGAGATCTGCAATCTTACTGTTGGAGAGCGTCTGGTAGATTCTGCAGAGCCTCTGGAGTTGGCTGGTAGTTGTCGACGGCAGCTTCTGGAGCTGCCGGTAGGCGATGCTGAAGCCTCTGAAGTTCTTGGAGAGGGGCGTGAGGACCTAAATTTCAGTAGAGACACCCAACACACGAGGTGTTGAAACGAGCTACTCGAGAAAACTCACGTCTTCGGCCACGCAATGGCATTTATAGTATGCCGGGACTGGAGTAGGAGGTGTGACGTCCCTCTAGTACGAGGCCAGGGTGGGGGTAGCTATCCTCTCTGCTTGACTCTCTGCTTTGGCAGACTTGGACCATGCCCATGCTGCTTTGTGGCAGGTGGCAGCTCGGTGTGACAGGGGTGCATTTCTTGACCACTTGCATAACGTCCCATTCACGTGTCTAGAATCGCCACAATACGGGCGATTCTGTCAGCACTCATAAATGGAGTTACTTGGATTATTCACGTGTCTGTAATCACTCACTAGGCTAGAAGTGGTCCTGTAGGCACTCGTTAATTACTCTTGTGTTAAATGTAAAATACGTGATGGTTGACGAGTCATAGTCGTTTAGTAATAATCAAGAAAGCGGCATGCGTCAAGTTTTTATTCTACTTATTTTTTTTACTTTCATATCAGTTGTGGTAATACATATTAAACCTTTTAAGGCCGTGATAAAAATGCTGCTGAAATGCATATCCAAATGCATAATTTGTGTGGAAACAATTTCTTATCTACATCAAAGTGAAAATGTTTATAAGTAGAGTTATTTTGTAGTAGGTTATTCAGATAAATATGATATTTATGATTTCTTGGTATTTTTAGGACTGCAGCTGTTTTGATTGCTGTTAAAGACACTAATGTCATCTGTTCACAGCTAGGGAAGAAATAACAGCTGCTGTGAAGACGGTTGCATCTGGGTTCAATTCTAAGACCTTGTCACTTGCTGATGTTGATGAGGCTTTGATCAGTCAGTGCTTGTACACTAGCCAGAGCCCTGATCCTGATTTACTTATCAGGACATCTGGGGAAGTTAGGTTCAGTGATTTTTTGCTGTGGCAGGTATATAGTTTTTGTTGCTTACATATTTATTCAACTTTTGTGTGTACAATTTTATTGTGTACTATAATTTTATATTAAATTTTTATCCTAAAGTTGTTGTTTGTTATGTTAACTATTTGTTTATGTCTCAAATCATTTTGGCATCTGTGAAGATACATTTTTAATATATTGTTGATTTGGTCCCTAACATAAGTAACTACCATATTTTTAGGAAGTGTGCATGTACAAGCTGTACTGGGAGTTTTTAATGAAAAGTTAGGGATAATTAATATTTCAAATATATACCACACTGAATTTTTGTATTCCTGTAAATATTAAGTCACAATTCCTTACACACATAATAAATTCTGACTTAATTTCTACCCTACAAACCATTTGTGACAGAAAATTTGTATTACGTTTTAATGTTTACAATGAAGCTAATGGGATTTATGAATCCCAACTTTTAAGTCACCTGGTATAAGGGGAGCTCCCACTTTGTACCTGAATTGTTGGCGGAGCATCGTACTACTCTTCCCCAAACACTCAACCATCCGGTACTGGGTTCAGATTCATCCTGTACCTGAACACTGTTTGGATTCATCCTGTACCTGAACACTGTTGGCGAAGGACCGAACCAGCTATGGTCGGTGGGTTGAGGGTTGAAACCTCAGATGCCAACACAAAAGCATGTACACTAAATAAATTACTCATCTACGGAGTCACTTTTAGGGAAACTGCACACTAGACCCAGGTTAGCATGATAAAGGGTTCGACCCACACTAGGGTGTGAGGCAGTTAGAGGTGCTAACTTGTGTATGGGGCTTCGGTGACTTGGGGGTCCTAACCTCTATAAATACCTTGAATTTAAGTTTACTCTCGTACTCTGTGTGCAAGTAGTTGGGTGGCCTTTAATTTCTTAAAAGCGAGTTTCGCATAGAAAATGCCCGGAGGGAAATACTAAACCAGTTTTGGCACGGTGCCAGCGTAGATTATGGGTTGAGTAGGTTTATGTATTGGAACATAGTTTTCAACCATAAGAAGAACACCATGTCGATGGATTACCTCAGGGCCGCGGGCTTTGGAGCTCTCCTGTGCTCCATAGATGCTGCGGCAGTGGCCGGCTGTAGAACAGCGACCAACTCTGGTTGCAGCTAAATGGTGCTCTAGCTGCTGAAGGTTATGTGTAAGTCGTCGAGGGATAGCGGTGTATTCAGGGGAGATTACTGACGGCTCTATGCCTAATAACTCTATACCACTATGCAAGATAATAAATGCTCAGAGGAAATACATCCCGGTGTCCGGGTTGGTAATTAAAATAAAAGCTGCCTTCTTGTTGTACAGTAGTACTTTGCTCAAGTAGTTCTCTTTCTATCTGGTATAGTTCCCGAGAGGGTTCTTTGTACTTGATTTCACACCTTTCAGCATGAAGCCGAACTAGTGACGTAATTGCAGTAATATTTGAAATAACTACATAAGAAAATATGTATGTGCCATGAAGCCGGTTATAAGGAACGGTCCTTCATTGTACGTCCAGGCAAACGACTAGACCGGATGTGTCTTACCGCTTAACCACATCCGGCCATTCGCTAGCCCGAAGGGTTATTCAGCAAATCACGTGAGCAGTCGGAAGTACCAAGGTCTATTGAGTTCCTAGTGACATGCTCCCCAAAGAGTGACCACTGCAATACTCTGTGTGTGTTACTTTGGCCAAACTATGAATACCGCTCAGTGTTACTTGTATTTGCCATTTGACTGATACAGTAGCCGGCAGTACTTCACGTACATAAATTCAGAATCAAAAATATTCAAATGTAAAGTTTATTGAGAAGTTACTTTTGGCTTACGTTGGTTCAAATACACAAGGCATGCAGGGGTTAGCAAAGCTAGTAAGTAAACTGCACTAAACTTCAATTGGAGCATGGTTTTTATATATCCACGTAAGAAATTATAGTAAAGCAAAAATACGCTGAAGTAAATAACTTCAGTTTGGGAAGGGCGATGACGTGGCTGTTTTCAGTGTACGCAGGGGAACAATACAAGCTAGGAGCATAGGGTTGAATGTGTATTGAGTCTGTGTCGTCATGGAGTTCTCCATATCCTGCCTCCAGTACTGAGTGTAGACTTGCCCATGAAATCAACCATCTTGGATGGGGCGAGGTCGCGATTCTGTAGTGCGCTCTATGTAGCGCATATTTCGTCATGCGTCAGTCACCTCTCTTTGTTCCGACTGAGACCCATCCGTCGTTGAAAGTCGAAAGTGGGTTGGGGTCATCCAGGTCAGGTCCATGCGACTATACACAGTTTGTTTGGCTTCTGCAGTGGTAGCTGCTCTGTGCTACTATAATGAGCAGGTTGGAAGTAAGGAAGATGGGTGCCGTTACTTCCCCTTCCAATGCTCGAGAAGGAGGCGTCTACCTTTCATCATTTTGCGCTCTGTCTTACTCTCATACGCGCGCTTCTTCTCCGCTAGCTTCCCCTCTATTCCCCCTCATCACCACTCTCTGGCTGCGGCTCTTCTCCGTATCAACTGTAGCAGAGCTCCCGTTTCACACTTGTTGCAAGGAAGGGAGGGTTGAGGTAGGTCTAGGACAATGTCACGTCTCATGAAAGAGAGAGCTTGTTTGCTGGTGTGGGGTTTCTTTTCCTATCTGTGGGCTTGCGTGTGCCATCTTTTATGGTTGCCGGCTAGTATTCAGAGGGAAAGCATTGATTGCTTATAGTATTTTTATTCTTTTAACCTATAAAAGGGGAGGACAAAAGAAAAATTAAAACATAAAGGCTTGGCTTAGCACTGAGATAAAATTTTGTTCTATCACACAGCGAACGGGACATCAAAGCTAAAGTTTTCCGCTTGGGAATTTAACTTAAAGTTAAGTTTGGCTGATGGCCTGTAGTGTATACTGCAAAGGGGATTTCTTTTTGTAATTTAATTCTTTCTCTTTTTATCCAGTTATTACGTCTGACAAAGTTGTGTGAGTTATTACAGGGAGACTTTGAATAATAAAGTATTAGAAATGGGACATTCAATACTTGATACCGCGATACCCCTCGATACTGGGCGGTATCAAAAGTATTGAGTATCACAACGTGCATATCAATACTTTTTATCGACACGTGTATATGGCTTGGTCGTTTGTCTGCCATTTCCCATATTGTCACGAAGTGGCACCGTTTATATTTGTTCTGCAGTTTACTAGTTTCGGAGAGCCCATGAAGTGTCGTATTTATTTAATGATTCACCGGATTATTTTGTATCAATGGCAGAGAAATATGTAGAAAGCAATGCAAGAGAACATGTATTCAGGAGTTGCAAATAGGAATTACGAACAGTATGTCAGTGTGTATTTTGAATAACATATTTTGAAACAGTTATTAGAATGTTTGAAATGTACGTGCCCTAAAAACCACCATTTCAACTCTGTTTTGCAGTGTTAAAATAACACGTTTATTGTATGGATAACGATTTTTGCCAAACATAGTTAACGTCCCAAATGTTTTAATATTCGAATTGGCACGAACCGCATATTCATAACGTGGAGTAAATTTTGGACATTCATAGTATCTTCTAACATTTACAACTTCTGCTTTAGTTAAAGTCCTGGTAATTTTCTTTTGTGTTTTTCCAAGACATATATGGGATGGTCTACAATAATTGCATCATTTAGGTAATGGAATCTTGTCTTCATATGCTATGAGGACAATTTCCATTTCAATTTGTATGTCTGATGGCGATATATACATTGAATTTCTGGACTTAAGACAGACAACGGGTGAGGTGATTTGAAACTTAGGACTTTAGTGTCTTGATCATCATTAGAATAAGATATTGCAAATTCTTTTACAGCAAAAAAATTATCGTAATGGTTTTAAATCCTTGCACGCAACAGAACATGGTTAACAGTTAGAGTGAAGAACTATTCTTTTATACACACCAATTTATAGTTTGTATTACATAGTCACACAAAAGCATAATACTTAGATTTTTTCTTGATGAAATCATTAGCACTGAATGCCGTTTACAAAATCTCCATGAGAGAGTTATTAACACTTAAAAACACACATCTTATTTGCAAAATCTCCCTTAGAGAATCATTATCACTTAAAACACACTTCATATTATATATACAAAACCTTCCTAAGGGAAACTTAAGCACTTCATTCTTCTTGTTTAAAGTATCTCTGTTGGCGCCTCTGACTCGATTTCATCAATTCCATAATGTGACACTATGTCAGGGACGTTGTTTGGAGCGTTGTTAACGATTTGAAGAATTTGTTAAAACCTGTGCATTGTACTGTCTCTCCTGAAATGTTGTTGGTTCGCATCGTTGGACGGCTGGAGTACTGTACGGGCAATCTTCAGACTGCAAATACGAGACAATATCGTCATCGGCCCTTAGCACTTCAGAAAGGAAAGGATAGATGAGTTGTATTTCATGTGGGGCATACAAAATTATAAATTCCGTGGGCAGAAGCCACGACTGGGAATGAATCTCGAGGCTTAGTAGCATTTTCGAACGTCCGAAAGCCAAACTAGCATTAAATACACCCTCGCACTCTTCATCACAATGGTCACAACGGTGGCTGTTATGCATTCTAACCTTGTGGTGTTTGTCAAAAACACACTCTACTGCTAATGATCTCAGTGATGGTATGCCCTTTGCGAAAACTGCTGTTCAGTCGCTCTTGGATATGGTGAAGCGCACAACCACTTTCAAAGTGTGATGTTCAGAAAAAAAAAAAAAAAACATTTTAATGGTGGTCAATGTCTTGCAGCTTCACGAGGTGAGTTTGACGATAGCAACTGTTGATTATCATGGTGATGGTGAACTTCTCTCTCACACACACACACACACTTTCGAAGTATAATTGTGAGGAAACCTTATTAATGGAGATCGATGCCTTATAGCTACAAAACGTGACCTCAATGACTGCTAGACTTAGATTGAGAAAATTTTAATCATCCCCACATTTAGTAACCCGGTCCAAAATGGTGGATGCACCCCTTGAATTTTCCCTATTTTGCCCACTTGGCAGACCTCAAATTGCTATATTAGCCAGATCCTAAACCCTCCTGAGTTAAAATCATAGCATTAATATGTTAAACAATTGTTTTTTAAATAATAGTAATATGTAAAATAATTACTTTACGAACATAACATGATTGAACAGTCTTGGACAGTCATAAATTGGAGTTTTCAGACATGAGGTGGGAAATAATAACATGAGGTGTACGTTTTTGAAAGGCGTGAAATTAAATAATAATTATAACTAAATAGAATGTTTGGGTGAACATAAACATTCACCAGTCAATTTTTCAAACTAATAAATCAGATTGTATTACACAATTAGAAGCTATTAAATAGTGTTTTCATTGGTATAGTTGTCAAGTATTTAGTTTTCCAATTGGTTGGTACAATGTGCAGATAACGTGTGTACGTTTGTATCGGAATGAAATGGTACTTATTATTACAGATTGAATTTTTAAAAAAATGTAGCATCTTAACATACAATTTTTTAAATTAGTAAAATTGGTTTTCCAGCAAATTGAAATACTAAAGAAATAAAAATATGACTTTATCAATGTGGGAAATGCTTAATGCAAAATTAACAACTCGTTAAATTTTTTTAAAATGTAAGCTGCTAATAGAATCTTACACTGAGATTTTTCAGATGTCGTCTTTTACACGCATATCTGGCATGGCTTCACTAGAATTTTTCATTTCCTTTGATCTGAATCGCTGTATTCACGTTTCGACTTTTCAAACTAATAACAGTAACTATTCCCAGTTGCAATGCGTGAAACTAATTTGGGTGGTATCAAACTTATATTCATTACCTCTTTGGGTTTGTAAATAGTGTTTCTTTCGTGCACTGTTATATTTGAGCAACATTAACACAATAAATTGTAATGCTAACATGAGTCGTAGCTTGTAGAAATTTCCTTAAAATGAATATATGGGAAATTATGTTAGCTAGCAAATCCAAATATTTTTTAACACAGTTGGCTAGAGAGAATATCTTTGTGTATTCATGTGATCTCGGCTGGAGGGTTGCCAAAAGCTTCATGTGCGCGGGGGAAGTGCTAGGGTGTGTGAGAGATGACTAGTGGTACGTGGTATTTTTGGTGGTAGGGTCATGAACTATCCAGATCCAGCGCTGTGGCAGCTGGTGCGCGTCGCGCACTGCATTCTGAAAAGGGTGAGATGTTTGAGTGAAAGAAAGATTTGAATATCCCCATCCCCCGGTCATAGGAATCTTTCTTATACAAACACACAAATGCAGACAACATAGTTATTTTTTATTGTTTATAAAGTATCAAGGAACATAAGCAATTGATGGTTAAATATAGTGAATGGAATATTTTAACACGTAAAATGGTAAAATTAAAAATAATTATCAGATACGCGACTAAACGACATGCAACTGAACACTAATAATTAGGAACGTGTTTGAACTGTAGTCAATGCTTTTATTCGTAAATTTAATTTATTTTTTTATTTTTTTTATTAATTTTGGAACTTTGAAAACAGGATATGTAGGTTGCAATACGTGAGTGAAAACTAAGTAACACGTTCGTACAATATATGAAAGAACTATACATGCTTATTAAACTTGGTGTTGGAAAGAGCAAATCAAAGCTATTCATCTGGGGCGGCCGGGGGCTTGAGAGTCTAAGAGGGGCACAGTGATCGGCTATCGTGCACAACATAACACGGCAGAGGAACAGGTTAGAAACAAGACATGCTACATGGGTACTATGACATATTTAAATGCTAACATGAGGGAACACACTTAAAGTGTCTTAACAAGTTAGTCTTTTAATAAACAATATTTTCAAATGATACAATGTAAAGTGAGTTTCTGACAGCTACACAGGGTGACAAATATTATAAGAAATTTTACTGACATAGTGCGAAAAGGGTCATTTCAGGCAGTCTTTATATAAGACGAGACAGCAAATTATCTTATTCTTAACTGTTCGCAGTGCGAATGTCTACTGGCAGCGTGGATCGGCCTGCGCTATACGAGTACTGTGAGTGAGTGAAGAGATTTGGACGGCTCTTAACAGCGAGCTATTGAGAGCCAATGAGGGTGATTGAAGTGTACATGGAGCAGCGCCGGAATGAAGGGGCGGGGGAAACTGAAGATCCCCAAGAAAGCCTGCTACCAACGGCATTGCCTGGCATGATTCCCACTTGCGAAAATTCTGTGACCCAGCCGGGGATTGAGCCCGGTTCACCTTGGTGGGAGGCAAGCGTGCTAATCGCTCAGCCACTGTGGCCCCTATACAAATACTAAAATATATTTAAATGTGAAAATGATTCAACAGTCTTTATTCAAACTTATACTTTACTGACAATTCAGGAAAGAACAGACTTTATTAAAACTTATACTGGAAATTCATTAATAAAATAAGTGTTGAGACTGGCGGTTGTGATAGCTGCAGCGGGAGCATGGTTCTTTTACATGACACCGTCACAGTTATGACGTGACATACGGACGACGGCAATGTGGTGATGGCCGCACAAAAATGTGAGCACAGATTGTGTTGTAATGACTCTCCTGTCCTTAACTAAGGTGTCATGTTTATGATGGCTCGGACGTGTAAATATACAGATGTTGGTATTGAAACTGCACAAGAGACGTGTTGATTTTTGAAGTTGGATATTTGTCTGCAATTGTCAGCCAATAGAAAACGCCCGCCAAATATAAGCAAATGAAATCTATAACGTTGTTGTGTTCAAGTTTAGATATTTCCTTCAGCACAACAGATTTGAAACAATGTCCACAGTGCAAGTATTTATAGTATTTACATTGATTCACTGATTCAGAAATCTGAATCAGTGAGAAATTCACTGTTTCAATCAGTCAAAAGTATCTGAGTGATACAACAGTCATTTCAGTCTGTATCTCTAGCAACTTGCTCCGTGTGTGATGATTTTCAAAATAAAATGGGTACCGGTAAATGTGTATCAAGTAAAGTGACAATGAATAAACTAATATAACCAATACAAAATACTTTGTAAAATGTGTCTACTCTTTCAAAACGCAATTTTATGAGGTAATATGAACACTCAGCCTTTCATTTTGTTTTCATGTAATAATCACAGTCCTCTGTTTGAAGGTTTAAGCTGTATACAATATGGTGGAGAGAGTGCACTCATATACGCTTTGTTTTAACAATCCTAACGGTACCCATTAAACCAAAAACCAAAAGTAAGGGTATACAATTTAATCTTCACGATTTTATGGTGAAATATTATCTTATATATTTTCCTCCAGCAATTTCAACTTGGCTTGGAAGTGCAGATAGTAAGGTAACAGTCTAAAGTGGAAGGGTGTGCGAGTTCAATCCCACTCCCTTGGAAATTTTTTTTTACTTTTTTAAATTACGGTAAATTGCACTGTGGTGCCCAAGCGGTCTAGGACTGAGCACAAACACTCAATAAGAAATAGTCTAAGTCAATTTAACACTTTTAATTAAATCAAACACTGAAACTGTTACACTTTTAATTATACATTTACTTACTTGGCGATGTGGCGGAAGAGGACAGGGGAATTGTTAATATATAATAAA
This sequence comes from Dryococelus australis, assembly GCA_029891345.1. Taxonomy (NCBI): domain Eukaryota; kingdom Metazoa; phylum Arthropoda; class Insecta; order Phasmatodea; family Phasmatidae; genus Dryococelus; species Dryococelus australis. The sequence continues at coordinate 271,964,314 of CM056995.1, forward strand.
ATAACGGCAATGGAACCAATAATATGATATAACGGTAATGGTGAAGGAGAGTGGAGTCTCAGCGCAGCTCAGGCGAGTCGTCCCAAGCGGTGATGTGCAGTCTGTGGTGTCCTCTGCTGAAGTCGTCTCTTCTTCAAGCTGTGCATGGCATAATAAAGCAACATGAGTGTAGTGGGGAGAAGTCTCCCTCCACCAAGAAGTCATGCATGAGCAGTCTCTCACCAATGAGAAGTCATGACGAGAAGAGTCACCAACCAATGAGAGAGCAAGGTTAGGGCGTCAACCAATGAAATGGAACTTTGCACATAGCCCCAAAGTGTGGTATTGAAATCATGTGATGGGAAAATAGCACGTAATACAGCGTGTAATTCCAGGAGTCATGGGACGAAAATATCGTGAAAAACAGGACATATTTCCCGTCAAAAATGATTAGCAATCGTAGTCACGCGGTGCTGAAATCACCGCAGGCAGTACTAGAGCGGATGCAGCTTCCTGTTGCAGGCACCGCAGAACCTGATAAGTTGCGAAAATACTTCACTAAAATGTTCTCTCTCTGAACTGGAATCCTTGCGGAGTGCCCACGGCACTACAGCACACTATAAAATTGTAAATTATTGTAAATATGTTTATTTCGCGTAATTATTTGGCTACATTTTATAAATTCAATATTTAATTCACCACTGTGATCTGCTTATTTACGTTTTATTATAAGTAGTGTAAGAATTAGCATTGCCGTGGTTTTAGTTATTTTATATGATATATTATTGTTGTTTATAATTTATGTTATTGTCAGAAAACCTTTATTTCTAGAATTTCTTTGTATAAAAGCAATAATATGCAAGTAACTGCACAGTGCAATCGGCTGCCTGTGATTTTTTTTATTTAGCTTTGGTTTGTAGTATCACACCAAGATTTGAAGTCTTCTAAAATGTATGGGGCACGAACCCGCGCACTAACCCACTGATCTACACACACAACTTGGAAGCTGCGCCATGTAAAACAGTATATTAATAACACAAGTCCACAGTTATCATGTATTTTTAAATTATGTTTATCGTTTTATTATGACTGTGGGGGCAAATTGAAACATTTCCCGTTACTTATGCTTACATTAAGTTTCAATTTGTACATACATACGTTTTATAGAAACCGTAATTCTTTCGTAAACGAACATATACAATTTAAGTTTATTACTCAGGCGTCTGCCATCTTCTCTGTCGTACAGCGGGCTGCAGTCATGACGGCTAATATATGGCACTACACTAATGATGGACGTGCCGTAATTATGATGCCCGATGACTCGCTTAAATTTGATCCATGCTCGTTTCTTCACATGGAGCATCACAGCAATGACATGTTGCGCCTATGACGGGCCAAAATTACAACCACATTTGCCCTGCTGGGGGTATAATTAATGACACACAAGATGATTTCAATTACGAGGGGTATAGGGTGGTCATGCATTTAGCTTTTATAATTCCTCTCTCGGTACTTATTGTTGAATTATCTCAGTGCTTGTATAATTCTAAGTGTCTCGGAATATATATAATGTCTCTGCGTTTGTTTAATTGATAATTAATGTCTTGATGTTCTTACTTATTGTGTGCGCAATTGTTCAGTTACTGTTTTGATACTTGTTTAATTGGTAATTAAACTCATTGCTTATTGACTTTTCAATGGTAATTAGTTTCTTGTTGTGCATACTTAGTATTATTTATTTAAATTATGTTTTGGTGCTTGTGATTGATTTGTTTAAATGTCTCCATTCTTGTGACTGAATAGTTTAATTGGTATTCATTCAATTCATTAACATTCCAATGCTATAGTTGTAATGCTCAAAATTCGTACATTTTTTAAAACAATAGATTTTTGTCGGTTATAATTCATTATTTTTCAAACACTGGATTATTACATTTCTCCATATTGCACAATTCCAAACTCAGTCACACTGCGACCTCTGATCAGGCAAGGCATGGGCAGTTCCCGACACAGTATCACAGCCTAGTCGTCTAGCAGACAGCAAAGAAGCAACATCGACTCTCCCCTCCCCTCCTCTCTCATCCATCAGAATTCAGTCCCTCTGCGGCCAGCAACCAGGATGCACCTACCCTGCAGCCCACTTCCCTCCCATCATAGCTCATTCACTCGCCAGACTCCGATCAGGATGAACTACCCTGCTGCCCTTCATCTCAAACACCCTCAGAGCTCAGTCTCTCATCAGACTCCAAACGAGCAACATCTAAGGTGCTCCTGCCCCCCCTCCCTCAACCTCCCTCAAGAGCTCATTCCCTCATCAGACACCGAAGAGGACGGACCTAACCTGCTGCTCCCGACACCCCCCCCCCCCCCTCAACCATCATCACAGCTCATTCCCTCACCAGACTCCTGTCAACATCTAAAAATGGCCCTTATGCCTTTCACAACCAATCACAGAAGACCTCATAGGGGAAGGGAGGCGTAAGCCCATATATAATGCTGCTCCCATCCCTCAGAGCTCAGTTGACCACAAGACATCGAAGAGGCAACATCTACCCTTTCAACAACAAACATAACCTCAATGATACATTTCAATCAATTTAATCCTTTTTAACTCTTTACCTGTAATTAATCCATGTATGATTACACATGAGTGATTTGATGTGTGCCCAGCTATTGACTGTGTGGCAAAGTCTTCGAGATTTGATGCGCTAGACGAAGTGCGCGGTTATATACAGGTTTATCGGCGACTGGTGAGAGGCCGGTACCTAGTCTCGGTCTTGTAAACCAGTCCTCTTGGAACAGTTTGGTACTCTCGACTGGTGCGAATATGCGGTGGAAAATATACAAATACCACGGAGCAGTTGTGACTGCTTGGCACCTTAGTGCGGCGGCACAGTCCCGTTCTGCTTGCCTTTCCTGCAGAGGAAGGGTGAGTGCAGACCACTGTTTGGCAGCAAGAACAGCTTGGTTTTGCTCCATACGCCTTTGGCCATCTAGTAAAGCATAGAGTGTCGCTTCTTACACAACACACGCAGTGCACCTTTTAATAGAGGGACATCTCTTGATTAATTTGATACCCAAGAAAGGCATATTGGACTACCCCTCGTAAAAAAGAAGGCCTAAACACAGTATGGCCATTGAAAGAGTGCTGGGGCTAGCAGCAAATACAGTGCTGTGCACACATAGCTGGGCGAGGGCCTAGATCCTCTGTAGCGCAGCCAGGCGTTGCGACTGTTGCATCTATCAATTGGTCCTAGATCCTCGGGGTTGGGCAGCTATCGGTCGGTCGCTACGAGATTATTCTGGCGGGTGGGGGCCAGCAGGCCGCCACCAGTGCCGTCGTTACAGGGCCGGTTCGCATCGTAACAGTGGTCCGGTGTTGATAAAACATACTGATAGATGCGATTCACCTCAATGTGTTGAATTCATACTAAATGTAGGCTGCGTGTTGGCCTCTGCACTGGCACGATGAAGTCTGGCAATGTTTACGGGAATATAAAAATTTAGTGCGGTCTACTTGAAATATTAATTATTCCAAATTTTTTATCAAAAACTTCTGACGTGACCTATACATGCACACGGCCTTGCACGCCAACACATGGTAACATAAGAACACATTTTATTTGCACACACTTATCTACCTTTATTCACTTTACACATAAAATTTTCACAAAAAAAGAAAACAAATGCCCTCCAAATAAATTAGCATATTACATTGGCATGTGCGCACATAAACTAAAAAAAAATCATTAAAAAATGAACATTGAATTAAATTTGAAATTATACTTACACTGATTAAATAACTAGTCTGTAATGTGGCACTGTTTTTACAGCAAAAGAAGAGGGATAATGGAAGCGAAAAAGACAGGGAGGGTAAGGCAGAGGCAGGCAGTGGCATGTGACTTGGACAAAGAATCTTCACTGACCCGGCCTGCAGATCCCCCCACTCCCCATTCATACTTCAACGGCCAATACACCAGTTACCCCTTTTGGCATGAAGTAATTTATTGCTTCACACGGCTTGGGACAACAATAATGTCAAAGTCTATGACAGCAGCTTGAGAAATACACGACCACTAACATCAGTAAAGGCAAGTTTCCCATAGACGAAAAATCGTGGATAAGTTCCGCAGTTGAAGACAGGGTCTACAAAAACAAATCAGCACATAACTGAAACCACGGTTGGCTGGCTGGCTGGCGAGGGATTACTGTACTCTATTTTTAGGCGTGCCTCAGATTTTCGGTTTTTTGGACCCAAACTTTTCACGGTTCCTCGGGATTGGGTCCTAATTGAGAGGTGGTCGTAATAAATGAGATCGTAATAGATGGGTTTTACTGTACACAATGAACACAAAAGTCAACAGAGTGGAAAATGTATTCCTACAAAACTGCATTCTTCTTATAGGCAATCTTCACAAGTACACTGTAAAAACTCAAGGTAATATTTAAAGGTGTACCTACACATCAAATTCAATATACAAAATTCTAAAATTACCAATTCCTTTGCAGGAGTCTTTGCTTATTGTAGGCTGAATTTAACATGTACTTCGTTTGAAGTGTCTGTCTTCAACTATCACTGGCACTGTGATGAGCATCTATACATGATACACTATTGATAGTTATTACCGGCACTGTGGTCAAGGTCTATAAGTAATACTACCTTTTTATGTGGGCTGTTTGCAACTTATTCTTATGGAACCTAGTCATCAGGTGAAGTGTAAAATGTCTGTTTTCACTGGCCTTAATTATGTACAGCGTAATGATTCCTCTATTTACAAGTTCAGTTTGCACATAGTCAAATGTCTAAATAACTGTGTTGCATTTACCTCGCCGGTTCCTACACTTCCCCCACTTGATGACAGCTGGGTAGGCGCTTTACTGGATACAGAATATTTAATCTAACCTAAATGTAAGTGTCTCTGCCTATCTCACTCTTTGACGAGTTGGCTAGATTAAATTACACTATTTAATACAGATCTATAACGAGCCCTGTAATGTCTATTGTAGCGGTTTACAACTACGTATGAGATTAACTTCATCGAGTACTTATTTGTGTTCGTCAAGCTTTGGTTTAGCTGGCCTGCCCCTGGGATGTAGTTCAGTACGCAGGGGGTACGGCCAAATGTACGTTGAGGTAGGTCGCCACTGTGATACTCAGTACCGGCCAGGCATTGAATTTGCCTGGGCAGCACGAGGTGGCATCATGCATCGTGGTTCAGCACGTGGTGTCGTAGTGTCTGCTTCTGCCGAAACTGATAGAGAGGGCACAGCTACAAGGGACATTGTGGCAGTGCAGAGGAGTGATTCCAGGTCCTCCACCTCGACTATACGGGTTCCTACCCGAGGGCAGGATGTTTCTCCGCTGGCGAAGGGCAAGGGTGTTGCAGCAGGAGACTGCTCGCCACCTTGCCTGTGGACGCATCCCGTTGTGGGGCCGGGTCGTTGGAGTTATCAACTGTCTCTATGTCCACGTCCCGCGACAAGGCAGTCGTAAGGAGAGAACTCTCAGCCTCCACTGCGGGTGTTGCTCCAGTTGAGGGGTAGTGGAAGACGTCGATGGTCTCGATGCCTGTTGTAGCAGCGCAAAGAAGTTACGGATCGCCACGCTTGACCATGGCTACGGGTTGTGCGTCTTGCTGTAGGGCCGGGTAATTGGAGGCGTCGATGGTCTCGACGTCCAGGTCCTGTGGCGAGGCAATGCGAGGGAGAAGAGGCTCCACCTCGACTGCGGGAGTTGCACCAGGTGTCGCGTAGTAGGATGCATCGACTGTTTCGACGCTCCTATCATCGGTGACCAGTTGAGCGGGAGGTAGAACGGGCCTCTCGTCCTCAACGGCGCCAATGGGCGAAGGTTCCTGCATAGGAGGAGGTTCTGTCGGAGCACTGTCATAGGCTATGCTCTATGTCTGCTGCAATTCATCGTCAGCAGGAACACTGGTGGTCTTTGTGGAAACTGGAACAACCTTGGCCCCTGTTTTGGACGTTTTTTACTGTTGCGGAGCGTGTTCGCCTTCAGGTAGTCTAGTGGCGTAGGCCTCTATGCTCACGTCATGGATGTATTCCGGTGGTCTAATGGAGGGTAGTACTTCATCGTTGGAGCCAGAGATCAACTTCGTGGAACGACCTTGATTTCTGGCTTTGGAGTTGTACTTGATGGAGAGGTAGGCGCTTGGGTGGGGTGATTTCTATCCCTCTCACCTATGGTGCTTCTGACTCCGCCATGACAATTCTGAGCATCTAGGGATTGCCTTATTGCATTTGGCAGCAATTTTCTCAGCATAACTGTGTGGCATCGAGGGCATTGATCTAACAGAAAATACTCCTTGGCATTGGTCTACATTCAGCTTCCATGGCACATAGTAGCTAGGTGCCCTGTCGATGATGATAGGCGTCAGCTCAGGTCTCATTGAGGGTCCTGACTCAGTATAGGGAACTACCCTTCTGGGTGGAGGTTCGTCCTCATCTTCGGATTGACCAGGTGTTTCTCCTTCGGCGGTGGCGGCGTGCCCAAGTGTCGGCTTGTCCCCTGGGAAGGGTCGTATGTGGGCTCGAGTGGCCTTCCGGATCTTTCCGCATATGTCTTCGGCTCAGTAGACGTCCCTTTTTGCCGACAATACTATACGGCCCATCCTGTTTGTCAGCGAGGCCAGCGCTGAACTGGTTACTGGCCTTGTTGAAGGGATGCGTCCTGAGTTGTACTGTTTCACCAAGGGTAAACTCCCGTACCCTTGTTTTCGGTATAAGTTATTTCGTTCTAATAAGTGAGCCCTCCGATATGCATCAACCCGAGGACATCAACCGGATGTCCTCGGGTTGATGCATATCGGAGGGCTCACTTTGCCATTGGCAGTTACCCGGTCGGTGAAGTGTTTGGCCCAGAAGGAGACCACTAGGGCTCGTGTCGACCGCTTTGTTGGTTCTACAACATAGTGCCAACAGAATTGTTTTGATGTGCTTGTCCCAGTGACGGTGGTCGTTTCCCACATTGATACAAAGGTACTTCTTAATCTCCTGGTTCCTTCGTTCAGTGGGGTTGGCCTGGGGATGGTACGGCGGGTTAGCCATTGTTTCGACTCCTCGTCCCTGGCACGCTGACTGCCATTGGTGACTCGTGAAATGAGGGCTAGTGTCAGTTAAAATAGTCTTTGGATATCCCCATTGTGTGAATATCTCCATTTCTATCTTTCGTTTGAGTGGAGCGGTTTCTTGGTAAGGTAGAGAGACGGCCTCTACCCACCGTGAAAACTGGTCAGTTACTACCTGCAGGTAGCAGTTCCCCTTGGTACTGCATGGGTAGGACCCCATGAGATCAGCGGCTATTTGCGTACACGCCATCCTAGGTCTCTGTGGTCGTGCTGTAGGAGGTGGAACCGGGTATGCTTTGCCACGACAGCACTTAACACAGTTGCTTATGTACTGTCTGACATCGCGGCTTATCCCGTCCCAGTTGTATGAGACTTTGATGTCAAGCAGGATCTCCTTTGTGCCCAGGTGTCCAGCTAGAGATTGGTCATGGTGGTGCTGGCGTATATCAGCACGTTACTGCTGCAGAACCCAGATCTTCCATGGCTTATTGGGTTGCCCGCTACGCTTCCACACAATATCATCCAGTAATTCAAAGCGTTGGGATTGTTCCCTTAGTAGGCGGCATATGTCAGGATCCTCCTGCTGACTCAATGTAATCTGGTGACAGGTGATTTGTAACTGGAGGCGGATTTGTTCTTCCGGACTTCTTTCGGTCTGAGGGGGAGGGGACATCCTTTCCTTCTCTTTCTCCTTGGCTTTTTCCTCCAGTGTAGGGGATTGAGACCGGGAGTCTGGCAGGTCGTTTGTTTTACCTGGGCAGTGTTGAACTTCAAAATCAAATTCGGCGAGAAACATATCTCACCGTCCAAGTTTAGCTTTATCATTCCTCTACTCGTGCTGTCATTGGAGGGCTTTTGAGTCAGTAATATTTCTTCACTGCCCAGAATACGGCCAGACATTCCTGCTCATTAATATGATAATGCTGTTCCGTGGTGTTCAGCTGGGTCGAGGCACATGCTATCGCATTAGGTTGACTGTTCTTGTCTTGTTGATATAATTCCACGCCTGGACCGTTTTGACACGCTTCAGTTTGCAGGATTAATGGTTGATCTCCTTGTAGACGGTGGAGTAGCCTGATGTTTTGCGAAGCTGGCTTTCAGTTTGTTAAAAGCTTGCTGTTGCTTCGATCCCCATCGCTAATGAGTGTCCTCAAGGAGTGGATGAAGTAGTGCCATGTGTTGCGCAATGTTTTGTATGAAATCATGTAGCTAGTTGCACAGACCCAGGTACCATCGTAGTTGTCATTTGTTGGTTGGTTCGTCTGCCTCTTCGATGGCACAAATCAAATTCTATTGTGGGAAGTTCTCTTCCGGTGAAACGACATGTCCCAAGTAGTCTGTGGATGACTTGCTGAAATACCTTTTCGATAACTTGCAAGTCATTCTATGGAGTTCTAGATGTTCAAGAACTCGCTGTAGGTGTTCAATATGCTCTTCCCAGCTATTGGAATAAATGATTACATCATCAAGGTATGCAAAACAGAACTCTCCGATGTAACCAGTCAGTACCTCTGCGGATATGTGGCGTTCAACCCGAATGGCATTACTCGGAATTGAAGAGTTTTACCCTTGGGTGTAGTGAATGCTGTGTACTTACACTCTCCTGGAGCACGGCAATCTGTCAATACCCGAACTCCATGTCCAGGGTACTAAAGATTTTTGCTTTGCCAATATCACGCAGGGTACGAGTTAGGTCGATCACTGGGGATGCAATAGGGTGTGTTACTTCGTTTAAACCCTTATAATTAACACAGAATGTAAGTTTTCCGTTTTTCTTTGGGACGAGGACTACGTGGGAATTATATGGTGAGTTTGAGGGTTTCACTATCCCCTGCTCCTTCATATCGTTTACTTGTTCGATGATTAAGTCACGGTGGCGTGCGGACACCGTGTAAGGTCGGTTGTATATGGGGACGTTGATTATCGTCCAGATCTCATGTTGTATCGACCTAGTCTGATGCAACAGCCCCCCTTGTCCAAATGCACTAGCATGATCATTTAATACTTGGTATAGTTGGTTGAATTCTCTCTCACCAAGCTCGTGATTGATTCAGTCAGGTTCGATAGGTGTAGGTACAATGTTGCCTGGACTGTAGTCCCAGTTTACCGTAATCCTATCCTCGCCCATGTATACGCGGCGTTGCCCATGGTCTATGATGCACTGTTGTTGCCGTAAGCATGGGCAACGTAGTATCACTGCTTCGGAAATTGTAGGAGATACGTTAAATTTGGTTGGCGCAGAGAGGCGGTGTAGATTTACCGTCAGGGTAATTCGGCCGTCAACCTGTAGTCATATCGTGCTGGGCCATTCGCACTATTTTCTTTTGAGGGTGCATGTTTGCTAGTTGTTCTGCGGTCAGGAGGTTTCTTCGGATAAAGTTTCCTGTGGCTGCCAATTTCAGTAACACCAGTACTCTGTTCTCGTTTATTTTGACTTCTATGTGAGGGGTTATGGGTACTGATGGTTCCTCATATAAACCCTGGCTGATGATGGGCCCTTGTGGTCCGGTGGTGGTGGGACGCTTCGCACCCTGGCGACGGTGTTTCCCGTCTTGTTATCGGGAGTCTGTTTTTCAGTTGGTCTTAATGGTACATTTGCTGGCGTTCAATTACTCTGGTTGGGTGGAATGGCAAACCCCCTTGGCTTCCACGGGCAGTCCTTATTCCAGTGGTTCTCTGGGCAGAACCAGCACTTTGGTACAAATGCCATGCGGGTAGGTGGAGCTGGTGCACTCTTGAGTGATGCGACCGGTGGAGCTCGTATGGGTTTTTCAAGACTTGCTTGTGCCGCAAAGTTTTGTTCTGCTTCTCGTGCCCAATTTACCAACTCGTCCAAGGTTGTGGGTTTAGCCGTGAGGAGGACGTTCCTTAGGCTAGGCAGTAATATTAGACTAATTGTACGAACAGCGGTGGCTTCATCGACTCCTGGGAATACACATGAAAACATCTGCTCCTTCCGGCGTATGAAGATTTTGGCTTCGTCTTTTGGTACCTGAGTTGGGCTATAGAATTGAGTAGTCAGTCGAGCTAACGCCTCCTCGCCAATTAACTCAGCAGCGAGTCTATTACTGAATTGTTTCCAGTTGGTCAGGAACTCGCCGTACCATTCCCACCATGTTAAGGCTAGGCTTGTCAAATGTATCTGGGCTCTGTCGACCCATTGTTTTGCTGATAGGTCCATTTCCCTGATTTCCTTTTCACATTCTTGTTTGAATGTTACCGGATCTTCATGGAGTTGTTCTGCGAAATCTGTAATCTGAATGTCATTGTGTCTCCCGGTTGCTGGATGACCAGGTGCCGTCCCCGATTGTACATAAATAGGGGACGGTTTTGACCTGCGGAAGTGAGAGGTATGCTTTTGTCGGCATCTCACACTGATAAGCCATCCCGGGCATAGAGATGCCTTCGTCAGGCCATCCTATACATAAGTGATGGTAGGGTTCGCTGCATGACATGCACCTTATACGATTAATGCCCAGGCTGGGACAAGTGATTTAATTGCAGAAGCTAGTGGTTTGTTGACGGCAGGCTGCACATCTGTATTCTAACCCTTCTGTATTACGGGCCTCCTCAGGCCAGCCTAGGCATACGTAATGGAATATCTTGGTGCAGTATGTACATTCTATTTGCAGTGAGCCACTGCCTGGACAGTTGACATGGCTACATTGTGAGTCGGGTATGTCATGCTCATTGTCACGGTTTTCGTCTGTGGTGGTGTTGATGTCTGTAATGGTCTGTTTCGCATCCCAGCGGTGGCATTTCCCATCTGGTGGATTCGTGGTTGTTCTGCAGTGTAGGTGGGCATGGCTGGTCAGTGGTCGACTGGTTGTCCCTTCCCCCTCAGGCCTCTACCCCACCAACTTAACTGGACAATCTTTGTTTAAATGGCATCCTTGGCAAAACTAATACCTAAGTATGACCGGGTGGCAAGTTTGAAGAGGGGTAGAGTTCCCTGTTTGCATTGTAGGTTATGCTACTGACTCAGCTGTTTTGACAGCATGTGGTTTGTTGAGGGCAGTCTCTGTGCCTTGAAATTCTGTTCTGCTTCCTTCGGGCGGTCTACGAGTTCATTGAGGGTTAGTGGCTTTGGTATTAGTAGTACATTCTGCAACTTGGGTAATAGCATTCTTCTGATATGCCAAACGAAACTTGCCTCATCCCCTTCTGGAAAGACTCGCCGGAACATTTGTTCTTTCTGGCGAAATTATATCTTGACCTCCTCTTCGGGTACCTGGGTTTTACCATAGAATTCCATGATTAGGTGGGCCAGCACCTCTTCGCTGGTAAACGGGGCCACCAGTCGATTACAGAATTGTGTCCAGTCTGTGACAAATTTGCCGTAGCATCCCACCTTCTAAGGCCTCTCCTTTGTGGTGTGTTTGTGCACGACTGATCCACTATTTTTTGGTACATAATTTTCCCCAAATTCCTTTTCACACTCTGTGGTGAAAGCCAGGGTGTCCTCGTGGCCTGCCCGTGAAATTGGGGATTTGTTAATCCACCGTACTTCTCGGGGATGTTCCCAGCTGTCTCGAGGACTCTGGGTTAGGGGGTTGGTATTTGTTTGCTCTTTTGCATACTTCACATCTATATATGAGGCCTGACCGAGTAACCTTGGCCTCCAGCCAGCCTATGCAGGAATAAGGTTCGCTACACATTATATAATGTGGTCTGTCTGGTACAGCAGGACTCACACCTGTACTCTAATCCGTTGGTATAATGAACCTCATCCACCCACCTCAAGCAGAGGTATTGAAATTGCCTCTGGCAATGTGCGCATGTGATTCGGTACGTTCCGGTACCCTGGCAGGCAGAGTTGTTACACATTTTGGAGGCCACATCCGCCATGTTGGCTTCCACATTTTCAGTCTGACTAGCTTTGGTTTCTGACATGGTATTCAATTGGGCATGATGGGGTGTTTCTAGACTCCCAAAGTTTGGTTCATTAAAGCTTGTATTGTGTCTAGCTTCACGGGTTGCACTGGCCTGGTCATACCTAATTTCCCTAAGTTGATTATGCGCAAAGGGCCCACGTTAGGAGCTAGAAAATCACTTGACGCGTGTCGCTCTAGTAAGTTAAAGATGTCAATGTCAATGTGGTGTTGAATGCGCTAGGTGTATATATCTTGTGTCACTTAATTTCATGTAGGTATCTTGCAGGAGATCAATACTGGTTGTGGGGGTTGGCGACTCTGTACAAAGTCAGGTGTGGAGGGCACTTCAATGTGTCGTATAGGAACACTGGCCCTTTTTGGTAGACCAGACTTACCAGTAGGGTTGTGCAAATATTTGCTATACCAAAACGAAAACGAAAAATTACAACTTTGGTTTTTGCTTCCTTAAGAAATTTGGATAGAGAAAGTTGTAAGGAAAAGAAAATTTTGATTTCCATAAATTTTCAGTAAAGATAATTTTTGCCTGTAAATTATTTTTTCATAACTGAAATATCTACATAAAACAAAAATTTAAATGTACATATTTTTACTTCGCTTTTTAATAAACTTGGTATAATGAATAATTTGCTAAAATGTTATGGAATTCGTTAATCTCTCGTTAAGACTGCAATCTAATGACGTTTTTATTTTTCATTTTTGTTTCAGTTTCATGAAAGTTCATTACCTATATTTTCTTTGTTTCTTGAGGAAAAAAAGTCACATTCATACAACCCTATTTACCAGGATGCACAGGTACCTTTTTGTCCGGCATTGGTGATGGGGTTCGTCAGCTGATGCTCACTCCAACTAGCTGATTGGTTGCTCCAGAACAGCGAGTTAGCTATCCCGTACTTAGTTTCAGTGCCGGCCACTAGGGCACTGACGACGGGGTGATAGTTGCCGGTGAGTTTGGTATGGGCTGCGAACAAAGGGGAGGTGACTAGGGAGTGACCCCCCTCCAGTTAGCAGGTGGCTCGAGCTTGATCCTGTTGGGTTTTTCTGCTAAGTGCAAAAGGTTGAGACATGCACGCTAGTTTGGCGGTGATAAATGCTGCCTTTTTCCTCCCTCTGAGTCCCACTCCTCTTACCAAAAGGCATAGAGATAGATTCAATACTTAACTATATCTAGGTTCGGGTAAGCAGGCAACAGAACCCTAGATGCGTGTACTTCCAAAAGTATTTGAAGGTTGGTTAAAGCACCCATTGTTCCCTCAGCCCTGCACCGCTGGCGCACAGACCTAGAGCGTGAATTACAGCTACCTATGAACAGCTGTCGGGTGTGGATCGCAATAAGGGTCAGGCTTTCAGGTCCAGGCAAATAATCCCTCTGGCACCATCGGCAATGTGGAAGAAGTATAACATGAGCTAACTGTCTCGCACCTATTGGATTGAGTACCGAGTGGTCAGGGCTCCACATTTCTATACACTGGAGTGTACAGAACAAGAGGGCATCGAAGATATGTGTGTATTGATGTACGGACCTCCTGAAGGGGGTCTGCATTCCTACTCTATGGTTCTTAAAGTATAACAACACCCAGCCTCATGCTTATTCTAAATGAGGAAATAGTTTTCAGAAATCGGTAAAAGATTATCTCTACAATAAACACTTTTGGGATAGGAACAAATACATATTTATTAAGTAGTAATAAACATGGTGACACAAAACATGTATATAAGTATCCTATGGTAAGACAGGTGAAGGTGACGTGCTCCTAATCTATGTAAGGTACAGAATGACTTTAATGGCTATGTAAACAACTCGGTCACAGCTTCTCTTAACTTGGGGTGTCTAGAAGAGATTAAGAGGTCACTACCAGAAGGGCAGTGAGTGTAGTTGCCACTATCAGCAAATAGTGATGGTCATTGAATCAAGAGGAACTACAACAGAGAGGTTGGTGTCGACTTCTGAAGGCTTACTATTAGAAGAGCGTCTGGTAGATTGCAGATGATGGTTACTTTTGATAGTGGCCTCTGGAGCCACTGGTAGAAGGTGGTAGCAGCCCGTGGAACTTCTGGTGAAGACCCTGAAGTCTTGTAGTGGATCGTGAGGATCTGGCTAGCAGTATGGAGCCCCAGCACGCAAAGTGTTGAGACGAGCTACTGGAGAAAGAATAACTCCTGTATTCAGCTGCGCACCCTCTTTTATAGTGCTCTTAGCCTGGGCTTGTGACGTCTGCGGGAGCGGGGTTAAAACCCCTGCACTCGGCGTCGTTAGTTTGGGGTGCCTCGTGGCAGTTGCTGCACTTCGTGACAGATTGGTTGTCTCGTGACAGAGACTTGGGTGCCTTGCGATAGTTTGCCCTGTGAGTCATCCCTGGTTCTTTCATCACACGTCAGGGGAGGCTGGCATGTTTCTTGACCACTTGGAATATGTTTAATTCACATGTCTGTAACTGCTTACTAAGCTGAAAACGATCCTGTAGGCACGCCGTAATAAACATGCTGGGTACAACCCTCTCTCTGGTTACGTAGAAATGCGTTAGTAGTGAGGCGTAGTTGGGTTGTGGTCACTTACAATGCCACGTGTCTAACTGTTCCTCCCATGGGGAACAATCCTGTAACCATCTGTTGTTGCTTGTCCCGTGGTATCTCTTCTTGGTTGTCGTATAATTACGTTGGTTGATTAGTTGTAGTCGTTTAGTATATATCAAGAAAACTGCATGCTTCAGTAATCATAATTTTTGTTTAATAATTCCTTTCTGTACATGAGAAACTGAAATGATTTAGATAAAATATTGACATTTAGAAATAGTATAGTTTGTTAAATATTATTATCACTCAATTATTTTATTGTCCATCAGATTGTATAACCAAGTGTGGTACTTTTTGTTTTAACTGTTGGTAATACTGTGGATGTATATTCTTTGTCAGTTTTTCTTATGAAATAGAGATGTTTGTGTAAATGACTCCCCTTACACGTTCATTTATAAAAGGTTATGGGCCCAGACCCTGGCAGTAAAGTAAAAGAAAATAAGTTGATCATTGTGGCGCATGCCCCGAGTTTGTAAAGTTTGAAATTGTAAGTGTTTAGTAAACTGATAATCACGTTAGGAAGTGAGCAACATGGCCGTTTCCGCAGTTATCAGCACCTGATTTTTGCAACTAGAAATTTAGACTGGAATGTTTATTGATTGAAAAGCAGTGTAAGGATATACTGGAAGATGAGGAAATGTAAAAAATGTGATGGCTTATCACCGCAAGATAAGAAGTGAGGTATATCCTCTCTGGAGTTAAGGGTGTTTAATACTTAAATAAGAATGTGGGATACAACCTCGAATACTGAATCGACTCTAATGTGAAAAAAGGTTCATATGGAGTATCCTGTTGTCTCCAGTGAGTCGAACACAAGCCCTCACTAGTGCCTGGCTTTGGATGAGTTCCCCACGGCCGAGTGAATTTAACAATTTGAGGGTTTGGGGGTGTGTTTCCCAGGCTGAAGACTGAGGAGTTCAATTCCTATGACCAATTTTACGCTCATAGTTTTACAGTAGGTTGATCTGGATTTGTTCTGAGAGATAACCTTCAAGGTTCACGATACCAGTCATGAGGAGCATACCTCATGAACTGAAGACCATTTGGGCAAGGTTCCTGTGTATAGCATTGGTCGGGTAGGTTTTCAGGACAGGACAAACTCAAGTGATAGGGATCACAATATTCCGGTGCTTTACCTATGGAATATTCGACAGCGGTGCACTTCTCCTCTGCAGCTGGCTAGTAGAAGGAGTCGGCGGCTGAACAGTGTCAACTCTACTTACGGAAAAGCAGTGTTGACGAGACGTTCTTGAGGTAGATGGGGAGGGATTGAAGTGTGTGTGTCAGGCATTAAGTATGCTTAATACACATTAGTGTGTGGTCAAAATGTAGAATCAGCAAATGTTCTAATCCAGGACGGACATTAGTTCTGGTTGGTGGTGAGAGTTCTGGTCGGTGGTGAGAACAAGGGGTTTTCCTCCTCTACAGTGGGATTGGGTAGATTTTAAGATTTTGTGCTCAAATTGTTTAAGAATTTATTTTAATAATTTGTATTTACATTCTTCTTTCTTGACATAAGGCCTGAGGACTGGTAAAATAAGAAAAGGAAAAAGAGTGAAATCAGGCAAAACCAGTGAAAGTATACGTCCTAGTTGCGTACAGCTGGATCAACAGGGCTTGCAACGTGATTCTCACTCTGGTGTTTGGTGTCCGGCCAAATTAACGGCGGTGGATAGAACTATCGGCCGTCGCCAGTGGTGAAACACCTGATCAATCTAGGTGAGTTTTCGACTACAGGTCAAGTGGCAAAAACAATCACATCTCCAATCCTGGCCGTTCTCCAGCAGGTTCGAAGCAAGGGAATATTCAAGACACGTGATTCCACAGGCAGAAATGTGTACCTAGTATGAAGCGTGGGTTATTATGGAGAGGGTATAAACTGTGGGATCCAGAAGAAAGTAAAATTATTCACTCTAGAGATGTGTTCGATGAAGATGATGTGATTTTCAATAAAGAATCATCCATGACAAATGAAGGAAACCCTCAACTATTGGAAAGTGAAATAGAAGACAATACTACTTTGCCCACTGAAGTAATTGAACAAAACAACAGTCCTGATGATGAGGAAGACTTTTATGGTTTTGATGAGGAAAAAAAAAGTAACAAAACACCCAATAGACCATAAAAGAAAGTTACAAATCCTACCAAGCTAAGTGATTATGAAATTTATACTGCC
The DNA here is from genome assembly GCA_029891345.1 of Dryococelus australis. Lineage (NCBI taxonomy): Eukaryota > Metazoa > Arthropoda > Insecta > Phasmatodea > Phasmatidae > Dryococelus > Dryococelus australis. The sequence continues at coordinate 271,981,020 of CM056995.1, forward strand.
TACAGTCTATTTGCAGGTGAACCAGCAGTCTACACTGAGGCAATTAAAATTGTTGAATGTTGGGAAAAAACAATTCAAATCCTTGCTCTCGAACAACATGACATGGCTACAAGCCACCTTACCTACAGGAGAAAATGCCATAGACACCAAGTGGGTATTCAAAACAAAGCAAGATGGTGTTAAGTAGGTGAGGCTTGTAGCAAAAGGCTTCCAGTAAGAGTCATTGTACAATGTGTATGCACCTTTAGCCAGACTGCCTACAGCACGTTTATTTCTATCCTATGCGCTTTCAAGAAATTGGGAAATCCATCAGCTAGACATCTCTACAGCATTCTTGAATAGCACTACTTTGGATACTGATGTCTCCATAAAAACTCCTTGATGGTGTAAGCATTGAGCCAGGCAAAGTGTTGAAACTTGTAAAAAGCCTCTATGAATTGAAGTCCGCTCCATGTAAGTTGAATGAAAGATTTCATAATTTTATAGAGACTATTGGTTTGAAGTGATCAAACTGTGATTTCTGCCTTTACATAGGTGAGAATGTTTGGCTAGTTGTCTGGGTTGATGATATGTTAATCACAGGGAAATCAGCGGAGTAGCATGTTAATTCAATCACTACAAGCAGAGTTTGGTAATGCTGAAGACCTGGGAGAACTACAGGACTTTCTGGAAACAAATGTAACAGGGGAAGGAAATCAAATAATTTCTCAACATAAACTCATTGATAAAATGTTGGTTAAGTTCAGGATGAACGACTGTAATGGTGCTAACACTCCATGGAGAACAATTTTCAGGTAAATTCAGATGAACCAGTGAACGAAAATCTGCCATTCAGAGAACTTGTAGGCTCACTCATGTATGTGGCTACTGTTAGTAGACCAGACATAGCTTTTGCCATATCATTTATGAGCATGCATTTAAACAAACCAACTTTGGACTGCTGGTAAGAAAATTCTCGGGTACCTTAAAAGAACTCGAGAAGTGTGGCTGACCTTTGAACCAAGCATTGACGAAACAGTGTCCGGCTACCCCGATGCAAATTGGGCTGGAGACACAACAGACTGCAAGAGTACCAGTTGTTCAGTAATTTTTCATGGCTATAATCCTATCCTTTGGTCACCAAGAAAGTAGTCGTCTGTAGCACTATCCATAGCTGAAGCTGAGTATATAGCATGCACTACAACAGCTGCAGATCTTGTATATTTACAAGGTGTACTCCAAGACCTGGAAAACAAGGCAGTGTTTCCTATTCTGTATACTGACAAGTAGAGTGCCATTTATATGACCAAAATCTTTGAAAATAGCAGGAGATCACGTCATATTGATAGCAAGATGCTTTTTATGAAAGAATGTAGTTGCTCAGAAATTGCTCATCCTCAAGTATGTCAGTACAGAAGACAATGTTGGTGGCATTTCCACAAAGGCTTTAGGACAGAACAAGTTTGTCAATTTGAGAAACTCTGTGAAACTAACATGATAATTAATTTAGGCCTGTGTAGTCTAAATTATTTTATTGTAGAGTTGTTCCGATACCGATACTTGCTATCGGTATCTGCCGATACTTAACCTTTTTTACGATGTATCGGTATCGGACATGGTATTAGGCCAATATATTAGTATCGGTTAGAGATGATGAAATTAGGTTATTACAGTCGAAATGTGAACCATCAAACCCGCGAACCAAGTTCGTGGGAAATATTTTAAGCCTGGGCCGATGCCGATATCTGCCGTTCTTATTCTAAGAACTAAACTGACAGACTGGCACTTTACAACAAGGAAGGGTGGTGGGAAAAGCTACCCTGCTGAGAGATAATCATCTACAGGAAGTGAAAGGGAGCGAGTGAGGTGCCGTTCCCACCTCACTGTGGCCGCCTGCTGTGACAGGCGCTGTAAGAGATAATCATCTATAGCTGGAACCTGGATATGCTCCAGGGATGAGAACCCTCATGAGCAGCAGCACCTAAACCTATGGGGTGCTGCAGCAGAACGTGCCATTCCCATGATAAATGTGGCCTGAGTAGGTTCTAAGTTGTTAGTAGTGGGAGCGTAATGATCCAGGAATTTTCTGGTGTTCTGTTTTTGTGTATTAACAACTTATTGTAAGGTAAGTTTTTTTATAAATTATGAGTTTCATTTCGGTTTGCAGGTTTTACGTATTATTTCGGGTTGAATGACTTTGATGGTTCTTCTTCCTCTTCTTTCAGATTTGTTATTAAAATGTATCAGAAGCGAATTCGTTCTTCAGAGTATTACCGTAGGAAGAAGTGTTGTTAATATTAACTGTTTTTACCCTGACTTAAGATAAAAAATATATTAGTAAAGTATTTTTTGAGTGCTGCTGTTATTCTCCAATTTCGAAGAATTTATGTGAAGCTAATTTACCTATTGTTATGTATGTTTACTTAAAGCATCAAATAGTACATAGTGTGACATTGACTTTAACACAGATTTCCATCAGCTTTCCAAAATACTTTGGTTTATGAGCATTCGTGAATAAAATATTGCACGAGTGAAAAGCTGTTAATTTTTTTTTTTTTTTTTTTTTTATAGAAACAAAGTTAAAACATTAAAATGTACTGTATGTGGACAAATTTCTAAACATGTTTCAGGGGTAAACATTTTTTATTCCAATATCTCATTTCTGAATCACCTAAATTGCAAAGTGTGCATGTGCAACTATTTACTGGAAATTGTAATGTATTACAGTGTTATGTTCATCAACACTGTAAAGGGTTTGTTATAAAAATATGTTTTTATATTTTTGGGGACATTTTAACCTAAATTTTTATGTTCTGGAGAAATTATTCTATGCTAGGAATTTTGTCCACCTCTATGTTAATAATGCAAAAAAAGTCAGTTTTTGCCGAACTCAAAATTTAATTTAATCCGCATTCATAAAATATAAATTTCTGTAGCATCGCCAAAAATTGCATGCTCTGATAATTAAACAATGTAGTATTAACAAGTAAGTATAAGTCAACTGTACTCTCCTAAACATGCAAAGTTGGTAAACAATACATTATGTCAACATGCACAAGTAATACTAATAGAAATCACAAATAAAATAAATTTTCAACACACATTGGTTTGCTTACATCTCGCTGCCCTGCATTTAGTCCTACTTAGGTAATTTACTACTTCCGAAATAACCTGTTGAGTTGCGATGTCACACTCAACTCGTACTTTGTAACAAAAAATAATAAATAACAGATGTCTCAGACTACGCATTGTGTAATTGGAGAGCACGAAATAAAAAAAAATTAAATAAAAAAGATGGAATACAGTACATATGTATAAGAAATATGTACTGTAGAATTTTATTAGATTATCAACAAACAATTTCAATGTTTTTGACCGGCAGCCATGTTGGTAACGACGAGCAAGAAGCAGCGGTGCCATATTTTCGAGATATTGAATTGCAATGTGACATTGCCAACACATGCAAGTTTTTTACTTGAATTTTTTCATGACAATTATGGATGCATTATGTATAAAAGTGAAACTCTAGTAAATATGTCCAGAAAGATAGAAAAAGGGAACGCAAAGTTAAGGAAACCCTATTCACTTTATCAATAACTATTCAAGTTGTCCATCGAAAAAAAAAAAATTGTTCTGCTGTACAAGAGAAAGATAGCTTGTGTAGTTTGCACAGCCGCCGCCACGCTACAAGTACATATTGATAGACACCATTTTGTGTAACTTGTTGCAGAGGTTGTGCTTCCTCAAGTTACGTTACCATCTGTGGAATAATAATCGCACAAAATTTATTTGTAAACATTGCAACATAATTCAAGTATTCTGTCTCAAATGTTTTATAGTGGAGGAATTAAGTTGGAATTTATTTATGTTTGTATGGTATCAATCATAACTTTACAATATTTACAAGAATACAAAAATTTAGTGTGGCCTATACATGGAATATTAATTATCCCTAATTGTTCATCAAAAACTTCTGATGCTGCATATACACGCCAAAATACGTACATCATGGACGCAAGTCGAGAATTTTCATGTTGCTGTGCTATTGGTGGCAATAATATTGGGAAAATATCTTTTAATTTTTATTATCTCTCATATTTCTGCACAATAATAGTGAGCTGGAACTACAAACAAATGGGAGGGTATTGGTGTCGGGGTATCAGTAATGGTATCAGTAACAATATCTGGGAATCGATCGGTATCTGAAATCATGGTATCGGAACAACTCTTATTTTATTGTAAATTGTTTGACTGGTTATTTCTTTGTAGCATAGTGTGGAATTCTTGTTTGTACATTTTCAACGTTGCGACATTTTAATGGACATTTAGTGATTTCACTGTGGCAAGTTAAAATTGTTTGAAATAGTCTCAGTTATCACAATGTTTAACTTGAGGGAGGGTGTTAAGTATTATCACTCAATTCTTTTAATGTCAGTTATGCTGTATAACCAAGTGTGGTATTTTTTTTTGTTTTGACTGTTCGTAATAATGTGGATGTATGTTCTTTGCTAGTTTTTCATTTGAATCAAAGAAAGATGTTTGTGTAAATGATTCCCCCGCACTTATTAATTTATAACATAGTTATGGTAATATTTTTTTTTTTTCACAGAAAAGCTATTTCTGTATATTTATTATCAATTAAAAAAAGAATGTGTAAAATTTATGCCAAAATCTAAAAAGTTTATTATTGTTATAACTAATTTCTGCATCAATCTTCCTGTAATAGCACCAGTATGCTTTAGCCTCTAGAACCGGACATCCATTATGTCCTATCTTAACACAGATGTAACACCAGGAATTCTACATAATTTCATGTCTGGTGACTAATGTCAGCAACATCTGTTCATTGCAGATATCATGTTCATGTGTGTACTTCACGGAGGTCCTGTGGCCAGATTTCAGTTTTTGGCACATGCTGGCCGCAGTGTTCTACTACCAGCGCTGCCACGCAGAGCTGTCAGCCATGTCTCAGGGCCAGTCGTCGTGCACACCCAGGGCTGCGCACTTCTGCCAGAGGGTACAGGATGACCGTTTTATGACCTTAGAAAAGGTCAGCAGGACCACTCTGTGACATACGTTGTCAATTCCCCACTCTCAGACTGGTCCGACTGACTGTATGTTTTGATTCACTACATCATTAATGATGCTGGATTAGGGGTTGACAATGTGTCCCCAAATTTTGCTCATACTATGTGTTCTTTAAGAAATATGTCTGATGCCCTGATGCAAGATTGGAACCTGCCTGGACTGTAACTGGATATTAGACAGTGGTAAAATTGATGTTCTTTTTAGTTTGGTTTGTATACTTGTGGTTCTCACATTCATCATTTTATTGTATCTGTGATATGGGTTTGCATTGATGTGAAACACGGGTCATGACTTTTAACCATTCCATGCAAGATTCTATGTCTTATTAGTGTTGTACAGTTATTGTGAGGTGGTTAAAATACATATGTTATACTTCATTGGCCTCAAACTTATGTCTTTTGATTATTTACGTACACCATTATGAATATGTAGTAATTAATTTGTATGTGTAACTATTTATGGCTAAAAACAGCAAACTTTTAAGAGTTTGCACATTTTTCTCAGGTGCCAGCAAATTTTCAAATGCTTTTTTAATGAGAAATACCATAGGTTTGTCAGTGATTATTGTGTTGAGCACTCTTGGGGGGGAAATGTTAGAAACTGAGAAAAAAGTATAGGATAATGTTCATGTATAATGTAATGGCATGTTTCATTGGTTACAATTTGTTTTTTCACAGTGTCAATTTTTATTGACCCTGTGGTTTATTTCCATTCTGGTGAAGTGTAGACACCAAAACATTACAGTCATTCAATAATTGTGATGAACAGAATGTTCGTAAATTTATCAAAATATTTTTTGGTCATAAATGAGCAGAGAAATTGGTTTTTATAAGAATATTGTGCTGTGTTTGTAGTAGTGTTGGTAATTAGAACAAGCAGTTTATGTAATTTTGGAAAACTAAGACCCCAGAGTTAATACTTATGTTTTTTATGTGTATATATACAAAATTTTGAATGCATAGCATTATAGGCAGATTGTGTAGTTGTTTTCACTGCAAAAACCTACCTCAAGAATTTAAGTGCAATTAAATTGTTTTTATTTATATTCTTTTAATTCTATGGAAAACTACAAATAGAATTCATGGTAGTACATCTCATGCATATTTCTTTGTTTTCTGGGTGGGTACATACCAGTGTGTGAAATGTGATGCTGCAATAAAACTAGTATAAAACATATTCTAAAGAAAACTTAAATAATTCCTTCAAAAAACCATACAAACAGAAGTAACAGCATTAACACTTTGATTTAATAATGTAGCTTGGAGAAACACAATTGTCTCTGAAATTTTAATTTTCTGTTATCTAGTTGACAGATATGCTATTTCATATAGAAATTTTTTTTGTTGTTGTTGTTGTTGTGTGGCAGTAGTAACTGGGAAACAAACAGGCTACATATCCTTCTACCACCATGTGGTTCCCACCTGACTGTCAAAACATGTTTTGTCTGTAATGACAGATATTGATGAGACATTAAGCTTATGTATCTAGATCAAAACATCTCGCCAAGCTACTCATGCATAGATAATGAGAAAATAATTAATTTTGGTGTAGAAATTGTTATCACTGCAACTGACATGAGTTAATTAAAATCCATTGTTTATTTACTTTAAGATATTGTTTAAAAATTGCAGCTTTCATGCCTAGTAAACAGAAATAATACATCATAATGATCACGGAAAATGAACTATATTAGTCTTAGTTTGATTTGTGAGGGTAATATTTTACTACAATTTTAATGTCAAATCCATTCATATGGTCACACATAGGCTATTTAAAACATTATCCCTATCACAAACACTTCAAATTTAATTCTAATCAAAAGACTGAAATTGCATTTGCAACTCGTACATCCATTTTGCTGGCTGCTCCTACAACTAGTCGTGTGGCAAGGTGTGTACTTTAAAGCATAACATAAAACTGTGGCACATTGTTTGTTTCAGACGGCGAATTTGGTCTAATATCCTTAATAAGATGTTAATTGTGGTTCTTGTGAAGTAGTAGTTTGGACATTATAACTTATATATGAAACTTTGAAGTATTAGGAATTCGGGGAAATTACCAGACCCAGGCAACACATTTTCTTTCAAAATAATAAGGTATTTCGCAATTGAAATTAGCATCAGCTCTTCAAACAGGCAAAATCAGGTAGTGTACAGTTTATACACGCAACGAGGCTATTTATAAATTAACCACAGTATGAGTGCGCCTGGATGGCAATATATCACATTTACTTAAATATTTATTTTCTGTAAAAATGGTTTTATCGCAAAACGCTACGTGGTTTTAATAAATAACATTTCTTTTTGCTTTGTTACTATGTTGCTGAATTGAGAGGGAACATGAATCAAAATGGGGAGCCGTCTGAAAGGCTTGGTGATTACACACCAAATCTGTATTATTAGCAAGCAGAATTACTGTACATTTAAAAATTATATGATCAAAAATAGATAGAGCTCGCAGAAAAGATAAATTTCTGAAAATTTGTTTGTACATTTATATTTTACACATGAAACAGGAGTTATTTCATGGGCGCGTGACTTCCGAAGCGAGCCGGATTCATGACGAACTCTAAAGTTGTTTTTATTTACCACCTTAAGGTTTTATAAGTGAATTTTTGCACCGCTTTGAGCAGTTTTTTATGACAAAATTTAGAAATTTTATTTACCACTTTCAGGGGGCCCTACATATGGGCACATCATGGGAAAACCAGAAGACCTTCAGTATCCCAGGTCATACCTGATTGAAATACAATATGGGGCCCTAGTTCTATTATTTTTTTAGTAATAGGGCTACCACTGATATAGGCCTAGTTTAAATATTTAAACTTCACACCCTTCTATACAGTGTTTAGTTCTGTAAAGTAATTGTCTGTAACTAAAAGGAATCACAATTTTTGGAATCGAGAGTGGTATGAGCATCAAGATTGAGAATTGAGGTAAAATGTAATAGTTACATCTCTAGAAAAAATCCAGTGAGAAGCTATTGCAGGATTTTTCCGTCACTCTGGTTTCTGCTGCCCAAACTTTGGCATAGAGGAATAGCAGTAGGTACCGGCTGAGTCACAAGAGCCAGAATGTTGGTGCTTTTTCACACAGAAGTTAGAATTGACCTTCAAGTTCGACGACTTCGTAGTTGTAGACGAAGGTGTGTGGGGAGGGGAGATGACAAACGACGAACTTATTTAAATGGCAATCTCAACCAAAGAGAGCTCCAATGATGAAGATGATGTTCCACAAGCTCCAGCACAAGAAGCAGTATTTCTGGACATACTTATACAGGTCGCCAATGCCAGTGTAGAGGACCTGGCCAGTTTCCAAAAAGTGGAAAGTTTTGTCCTTAAGAACAGTGGCAACACTTGGAAACAAGCGACCCTCAATAGTTTTTTTATAGTATAGACCTGTACGTACGACGTAACTAAATAGTTAACACTGTTTGGAAACCACTGATGCTATAAGCAAAGGATAAGTAAACATTTTCTTCAATATTATTCTGACGTTTTTGTTAGTTATGAGGTACGGATTCTGCTTTTTTTTTCTGGATCGTATATTTTCATGTTGATAAACTGCCTTGCCGTTATGTGTGATTCAGTCTAATAAGGGCATGTTTAATATGGCCAGATATGTGTTACATTCTAGTCATTTTAAACTTTTTTTAATTACAAATTTCCATATTAAATTTGTACATGTAAATGGTACTACATACATATGTTTGTTGTTCATAATTTTTTTCTTCATGCATTTATGTTAAATTTTAGTGCAGTATAGATATTTTGCAGAAAAATTGTAACTCTCAAACGTTATTTTTATGCTAATGTATTGTTATTGCAGTTTAGCCAACATAACTTCATTACTTCGCCAACCAAAAAAATGCACATTAGCCACATTATTTGAACTCTATTTTAATTTGGATCGAAAGTTTATGTGGAAACGCATATTGTACTCAATCAGGATTGAGTGTAAGAAATATTGAAATTGTTTTGAATACAACATGGAAATGTAGAAGCGTTAGGAAGGCAAATAATATTTTATCAGCTCTTTGCATGGGAACATTCATTTGTGTTTGGCCAATCACAAGTAGTGTTACTAGTAGAGCACTGTTATTGGGCTAATCACAAATGATGGGTGAGTCAGCTGTTCGGTACGTTGAGGTCGGCCATACTTGATTATTTTTGCTGTGTTTTGTGGTAGTGTGCGAAAATGGTGATATCCAATAAAGCTAAGGAACAACGCGGAATACGTACTGTGTTATTGAATAGCATGCCTAATACGTACGTAAACATAGGCCTAATGTTCTTTTTGCGCTGTGTACCTTAAATAGTAAGGGTATTAATGCCATTGGGTGAGACAAGACGAACGATGACACAAATACTTACGGGTAATTTTGGCGCCTGCGGTGCTTCCCAACCATCGCACTATTGAGACTCAGGGTTCTCAGTGATGCTTTGGGTTCTGAGTGTCCATCTCACCCGTGCATACTTACAAACACATAGGCAATACTAAACTTTTACTAAACATCACTTGAAAAACACGTAGTAAAATATATATGACTAGGACACTGTCACTACTGAATAAAAGAGGTAAGTTCACTGTAGACTTGATTTTATTGTTACTATGCATACAAATCAACATGCAATGAAATTAATGATACACTCGGTCATGTCTAGCTAACTCCGCTTGGGTGCTCCCCAGCCCAAAATTAATCTAGCGCATGCCTAGATGGATGATCTCACCGCGGTGTATGAAAACACAATCTTCACAAGGGAAGAGAGTCGACAGCCGCTAGGGTGGACTGACGATTCTTCCCTGAAGATAGGACACTGTGAATTACAAAATGAAACCCTGGTGATACGTGTGATTACTCGGCGTCACTAACGCAAACTCGTCGGGGCTCACCCTCCAGCACGTGGGTAGTGTGGTGATGGCCTATACACAGAGCTGGCTAGGATGGGAATAATTGCACCATACACTAATTACAAAATTACATGAAACGAGATGAGTATTCACAATCAACACACACGTGTGAAAACAAGTTTAGATGGTGCGGATGCTGCTGGATGAAGTTCGTAGTGGACCACGTCGTGCAGGTGAAATTGTAATATTTCTGCATGGAAATGGCAAATTAAATTCAGACAAAATATTTGTCTTGCTGAGAAAATTATTCTCTTTACAATTGCAGTGGCTACATGCTTGTAACATGCCTGATGGCGGTAAAATAAACATTAACATGACCGTGTGGTCAAATACAAAAAGCATCAATTTACGTGAAATTACATGGAACATTTAATAAATATTGCACATACAATGTTACATAAATAAGCTCTCAAAACGCAATGATGGCGTATACAAACACTTGGTGTCAGTGGGCCACGTGGTAATGCCATAAAATATTCAAACATGGAAAAATACCCTCACATGCATACATACATAGAAATAAAGCCCTTAAAATTGCACGTAGCAGTAATGCAGAAGCTACAATGAAGCGCCATAAACATAGGCAAATGGAGCCTGAATCAAGGTGCGTGGGTCGCGTGACCTCTCCGACATCCTTCTCCTTGATTAAGTTAAAAATGCCGCAAGGGCGCAATAAATTAATAAAGCGGAAGCATAATGCTGGGGAAAATGTCTGGCAAAAGCATATGTAAGCAAAGGATAACCAGTAAACCTACATCAGTGAACAAAAGTTGTAGTGCGTATGTGACCGTGTCTTACCTCGCCAGCTCTCAACAGACTGTCCAGAGACAAGCGTCGCACGGACCTACCATGGTCGCCTACGGGGTTCACGTAAGCGGAAGTGATATGCACGCAGAGTAGAATATTTTACTAGTGAAAATAAATTGGCACAATTAAAATTAAATATTGTTTTACATTTTTATAATTTTCTTATGGATTTTCATGTTAATTTAGTGTCTCTTTATGACGGCGTTCATGGCGGAATATCAGTATTCTTAATCTCGGTACTGCGGGCACTTTGAATTTTATAACCAAACAATTTCAAATTAGCAACAAACATTTTAAGACATTAAAGCCTGCAAATACAATATAACACATTTTACACTGAACAATAATATTTATGTGGGAGTTCAGAATGATTATTGGCCTCTTTGCGCACGTGCGGGACACGTGCGTGGTGAGCACCGTCATGGGCTGTTAGCCAGCGTCAGTATCAAGCAGCGTACAGTGCAAAATTAGCCCTGATTCAAAAGACATTAATAATATTGATGCATTACGTTTTTATCGACCTACTAATACGATTTTGCCTCGTTAGTGCGAACCTTAATGTCACACCCGGCAGTGTTAGAATTGCAGTACAATGTACCTGAGCGTCTGCAGAATATGCCCCTAGTTGCCTTTTACAGAGTTCCTTGTCAATGGTAATTCCAACACCTGTACCCACTATCCTTACCTCAGTCAACTTCCCTTGACTCCTGCGGTAACAGGTCATTGCGCGATTACGTCCCCCTGAATTGAACCCCATAGTCACGCTGTGAATAGCATAGTTGCTTATCAAATTTGCTATATTAATTTTTTGCATTAATTACCTCCAGGCTTGCCTTCGCCTGTTGAATAGCAAATCATTTTAATAATTTGTATTTTTAGCTATATCTTAGAGTATATCAGTCCGTCGGGACGTTCTGAAATATTTCTTTACGTGCAAATTAAACTCTCTTGTGGCTATTACAGTACTTTTAGTTTTAGATCCCTTGGTCATTTGCATTTTTACTAACTTATTTTATTATCAATTTCAGTGTGGTGTAATATTTCATAATTGCAGTTACGCAGTAATTATCTCTCACGTCTCTACTCAGTCGTGGGGTGCACTGTATTCCTCAGGAGGCGGGGCCTGAGAGCCCGCAGGGGCATACCGTTGCTTTGGGGTTTCCAGTGCATCCTTCGCCAGTACGAGGCATAGGGACTCAATACCTAGGTTTGCCCATTACACGGCAGGTCCTTGGGAACAACTGAAGATCTCGCCCCACCTAGGACTGTTCATCCACAACCTGGTAGACAACCTTTTCAGTTCCTTTCAAATGCGCGATCGGCACAGAGGTGCAGGTAACCGTCAGAGGTGAGGCAAGAGGCACGCCTTAAATTAGCAGTAAGTAGTAAATCAGTTATGTGTTGAATCAAAACCCACTACACTTTTACCCCGTGAGCCTGAAAACCTACCTGTAGATTACAACATAGTCACCCCTCCAACTCGGGAAACACCGTTGAAAGGTTGGTTAGACTGGTGCCCACCAGATGAGGAAACTGAGACAGGATAATCGCTGAACAATCCCCAGTACCTGTGTCGGCCTTTAATATAGAAATTCCAGAACTCTCCGCTCAAGAAACCCCCGTCCATGCCAGCACAGTTAAGTTACCATTGGTACAATTAACTCAAGTTCAACACCCGAACACAGAAAAGCTCCCCAACTTCTGTGTGGTAAAAAAATTGGCCTTCGGGAAGATGATCAGGGTTCGACTCCCTATGAAGGTAGTACCAAAGCTACGCGGAGAACGATCCCCGGCCAACTTTATCCCCGTTCTACAGCCAACGAGGCAGCGGCAGATTAATCCCGTAAGTTTTGCTAAATCACTCATCATCACACCCATTCTCAATCTCCGACTGAGCACATCACCCATAATTGAGGATCGTAGTAGTGAGGAGGGTGAAACTGCCTGGAAGGGATAACCTTACATTCCGACTCACGCTGGGGTTTCACTCCCCTCTTCCTCATAAGGATCGAGAGGGTAGTCAGCACCCTATCCACTTGTCCACCCGGCAAGCACGCGCGTCAGATTTAAATCATGCGCTGCTAGTACAGAAATTAATTTCTGGAAATCTTGGGTGCATACCAGATATTATTCAGTATACAGGTCTCCTTTTTCCCATTCACTATCGATGAGACCTCAATTCTATCACTTCTAGAGGCTCCTTTCCAGCTGTGATGACTTTATGCAAATTTTGAAACTCTTTAAAATTGATAAATCACTCAGAACAGTTAGTTATATGCTTAGCAGCACCATTACCAATCCACCAATAATAAGATTTACTCTTCAGAGTAGTACTAAATACCTCAATGCAGATTAACACTAAATCAACTACATGTTTGACAGCATTACTTGCCCTACTTTTTGACACCTGTCATTTTTTGGTATTCCATTTGAGATCCACTTTTGACAAGTTCTAACCTAGTGACCCTTTTTCCCACAGTAATTTCAAACGTTGTCCTTAGCTGGATTTCTTGGCTTAAACTCACTTTTCTTCTTATAATTCATTACAATATGAGCTTCAGAGATACTACTACAATCATTTGATTTCCTCTTCCCCCCCCCCCCCTCCCAAAATATACAGAGCTGTATACTTAGCTCATCAAAGGTCTTTAAAGAATCTTTCGATGGGTACATCCAACTTGCTTTAAAATTTTCAAAACTACTTGAAAGAACAAATAATATCTTACACGCCTACAGCAAATCAGGCAACGGATTATCGTTCTTCTCTTTTAGACCATTATTTAATTCACTCTACAGACTTTTAAGGTTGGCAGTATGGGTTGAAATATCTTCTGGTTTCCAGGTAAAAGTAAAAAACTCTGTACATAACTTAAAAAGCTTGTCTTGTGAGGTAACTTCGAACTGATTCTTTAAAGCTTCCTACATATCACTTCCCTATTCTTTTTCCATTATCTTTAGATATACAGAGTCAGTAACAGTACTATCTATTGTTGACTTGACAATACTATTTGCCTTTTGATAGAATGCCCCATCCCTTTCATAGCATACCTTAGCTTTCTCAGCTACACTCTCATCTGGTTTCTTCAACGTCTTGTCTAGAATATCTAATGCACCTTCATGGTAATCTAGTAAATTTTGGATCTTCCACTTTCAAATAGCCCGGTCTGACTCGCCAGCTAATGGTTTTATGCATTTTGCAAAATCCGTCCTTAGACTTGGACTCTGGCAACAGCTACATACAAGATCTTTTTTACTACAGATGCCATTACCTCGCAAAATAGCCACTAAACAACATAAATGCACTCCAAAAGTGATGCTGGGCCAATATCCGATTGAATATTAATCAAAACAATTCCTTATTATTCTGCTTTTAATTATAATCAAGCTGCATGTAAAAATTACATCATAATTTTACTGTCTCTTTTAATATGAAAAAATTTGCAAGCACAGGACTTACATTAACATGTTGTAGTATTTTATATAAACAACAAATACTTTATTTACTCAATTTCAAGCCACTATCAATTCTAAGCCACACGTAGAATTTTTTGGGGAAAATTAATTGAACTAAGGTTAATCACCACTTTAGTAGGAAATTGTAATTTTTGTATGAAGTTTAATTTTGCCTTCATTAGGAATGGTATTCCATTGGAATAAATATACAGCATTTCACTCTGCCAAAAAAAAAATATTGCGATTTTGGAAGCAAATAATTTCATTATGTGCTTCTCTTAAGTTGCCCGAGTTTGATTCATCAATTTCAAATAACTTTCCACCCACTGTATTTATATTATATTCTACAAAATAATCACATTTGTTTTAAAGAAACAAAATAATGCAAGTAAGTTTTCCTGTTGCTTTAAATGATGCATTACATTTTAATACCATTTTTCATCAAATACAGCATGGCTGATGCATCCACGACCGTTTGAAATGTCAATTGCAGCCATGTGCAGTTGCTAGATAGCTGCGAAAACACAGTTTCCCCATTGGTTACCACAGAAGTTTTCGTCATTTCCTGGAGGAAGTTTTTCACACTACAGAGCATGTATGCAATACATTTTGTTATATAATTACTTCATGCATACAATTTTCTCTGTAGAACAAGTAACTTGTATGACCAATGTCAAATAGTGCATACACCTTACTTAAATTATTTTATTCTAGGCCATGAAATTTTTTTAAAACTTAGCTATGTATTTAACAAATTGGAAAATTAATGTTTTAATTTATTGAGATATATAATATGAAAGGTACAGCATAACAGCTAAAAATAATTATTAAAAAATAGTACATTTAAACTGAAAAAAAAAAATTTTGTGCAAAAAAAATTTATGGTATTTCATTCTAAGTTGCACCCTTGTTTTTCAAAAATATTTTTGGGGAAATGTGTGGCTCAGAATACATTAGATGTGGTAGTTCACGAATTCATGATTTTTTTTGTACCGTACACAACCTCATTACTTGAAGAATTAATTTGAGAGCAAACATTTACTCCAGTGAGCAGGTCATCGTAATGGAGTGTACATTGTAGTCATTGCTTGAGTCTCCATTGTGGTCCCCACACAGTCCCACCAAGTAGCCTTGTAACAGTGGTGTGACAATAATGGTCACAGATGTGACCTTGTATACCACAATCACTGGAGGAGAAACAATCTCAGTATCTCCTCTCTTGTTGATGAACAACCTGTAACATATGAACACCTTGTCACACAAAGGGCCACTTCTACAGTTTCACGTTAAACTTCCTGTTAGACTTTTATGAGAACTGTAAGAGAGATCTATCTGTTAGTGTCTTTTTCAGGTCCATTTTGAATTAATGTTCACTTTAAAATCCTCATCAACTAATTGTCACCAGAAGTTGTTAGTGAGTTTAACGAAAGGTTTTAAGTGTAAGTAATGTTTATAAGGATAATACCAACATAACTTTTGCAACAACAAAATTTCTTTCCTACATACATTAAAGCATTGAATTTTCAATGTGACTGACTTAACATAACAAAATATTAAACTAACCCAGAATTTTTGGACAGGCCTAGGTAAGCTTCTGAAGCATACAGTAGAAACTGAATATCCTAGTAAATTGTTGAACGACATGTTCAGCGATTCGAATAGCTACACCATGCATAATATCAACAAAACCACAAAAGTGCATAATTTACTATTGCCGTCTCTGAAATGGCAAATTTGGAGAATTAGGGTTTAGGAATTTAGGGTGGATGGTTTTGAATGGCTTGTAACAGCGCTACGTGCGACAAAGTTGAAAACCACACGAATGTGGATTTCAACGTTATTTTGTTTACCATCATATCAATAAATAACTTTCTCTTGAGCATCCCTGATTTTCCTTTTTTCACGTGCATATATTGTACTGTGTTTTTAAGAACAATAAATACCAACATTTCCACCACAATGCGGGAAATAAAATATAAATAAACAACATCAAACAATTTTATGGACATATTTGGGGATTTAGTGTGCTACTTCACCTCGGTAAATTTGAACCCTAAATCCCCAAATATTTAGGGCCGAAATTATCACATATTCGATTTAGTAACCTAAATAATGGTCTCGTAGCCATTTCGGACATGGCTTATAATATGTGTCTGTCTTCTGCAGTATCACAGTTGAATTCAAAAGGTAGTTCTTCGATGGTTATAGGAAACATTAATCTTAAATGGTCTACCACAGTGTCTTTAATTGTTTTAGGTTTCCCACTACCTGTCTGTCTATGTTCATTTTGGTTGCGAGCTGCCTCTTGCCATGCTCTTCTCTTCTCTTCAGATTATCATTCATTGCTTTCAAATTATGTGATGTTCTTGATAGAAGGCCACTTAAGGGATTAAACATTTGACTTATAAATTTTCGAAATATTTGTGAGGCATAAAACATTTTTGGGGAATAGTTGCATTTTATAGTAAATTCATACCAAATTTTTTAGAACTCAAAATCAGTTACTTCATCCTAGGCTTTACTTTTCTCACGCCATGTTATGGCATCTGTTCGCTTGTTTTCAATTGTTTCTTTTTTTGAGCTGATTAATCAACTAGCAAACTTTCTTCCACAGGAGTAAAATAAGTACACTTTGAATGCTTCATTACTATAACCTAATTTCTCCTAAACTATCAAACCATAGGAAAAATAACAAACTTTTTTCAACATATGTAATAGAGAATGTGACCTACTAACCAATAAGAGCGCATGTTATATAAAGTTGACCTAACAGCTACAACGAAAAGGAATACATCCTTTTCTAATTTAACGAAGAGTGTGAAAAATTTCTGTTAAAGGGAAGTCCATGTTAAAGCTGTCGTTATCTTAATGTGGAGATTAAGTAATGAGCAGTTTAAAAGGAACTTGTAAAAATGGCCCTAAAGCTCTTAGGTAGGCATAAACTTGTTCAGGCTATTCACTGTAAAAGTGAGCATTTTTTTAAGCCTTCTCATCTGTAATAATAATTACTAAATATATTTTATTGTAGCCCTAGACTTTAACTTTCTAGTCCAGTGAAATAAACAAGGTGATTTGTGAAAATATGGCCTAACTGAAGGAGTTTTATTACTCAGACCTATAGGAGTAAAAATGATATACCAACATTCGTTGTAATCACAATGCTTCAGGATTTTGAGGAGGGTGAATATTCAGAGAAAGAAACATAACATTGACTATTAGAAACTACAAACACAAATGCTGATGTAACAATGCACTGTTTACTACATGTAATGGTAGGTAACATACATGTTACTGCTTCAGATGGTAATCACCTTTTACAAGAGCTCAGACACGCCACCTCTGACATCAATGCATTTCACAGCACACATGTGAACTGCACACGTAGCTCTGTGTGTCAATTTTAGATGCGGGATGCATCATCACTAATACACTTACAGATTACATCTGACTAGCCCCATGCCTCCATTCAGTGCTGCAAAAGTATGCTTCTTATTGGTTCGATCCTGCATATCACTATACGTAACAACATACTTACTGAGTTATACCATGTTGATATTACATTTTTTTACTCCTTTTGACCTGAGTAATCAGCTCCTTCAGTTCCGCCATATCGTCATGAATCATCATGTATACACTGTGTTTATTACTTACATGGAAATACTTATTTTAAAAAATGGTGGAATGATAAAAAATGGCTGATAAAAAAAAGTAACTTGGGCCTCAAAAGTACCCACTTTACAGAGAACAGTCTATAGGAGAATAGTCAAATGCACATCAATAAGAAATGAACAAGCTTGCATGTGTATTGATCACTGTGAGCTTTGTGCATCATTTCCTCCTGAAAAAATGTAATTGAGGTATCTTTTTAAAGTATTGCTTATAGTCAATTCATGATTATTTCCAACTTTTATGAAGCCCTGCTAAAGTTTTACTTCCAGGATATTCATCTACCTCATGTCAACAAAGCACCACAATTGTGCACACTCAGTGTAGTAATATTTTGCAAAAGAACTATTATTTACTAGGCATTACCAACAGATGTATTTTCTCTCTGCCACTATCTATATCATAGTAGTACATTGCATTGCACAAAATGAAGAAGCTTGCAAGCCAGTGTTGGTGGTTGTTAGCAGTCGCTTTCTGCCCACTGCCCCCAATCTCTACATTCGGTGAGAGGGGAAGATCTAAAAATAAACAGTGTGAGAGCGCTGCCTGGTCTATTGCGTCTGTCTTCCTTCTTTCTATCTCTCGCTCATTACTTTCCCCCCTTCAGACAGCAATTGTATTTAATTACACATTTTTCACCTTATAGCAGCTCACACGCTAACCACTTCCCTGTTTAAAGTAGTTATAAATTTAATAAATTCATAAAAATTTGCAGAAAAAAATTTTACTGTTCATGGTAGTAAAAAGTATGTAAGATATGTGGGTTTATATAGTTAACCCAGTATGTATATGATTATGTCTTTACTTACAAGAACTGAGGACCAACAGAAATGGTGGGATAAAAACATGAGGCAAGCCCCCTCAGGAAAAAGGTTTGTAGAGATTATCCTGCTGTCACTAGGGGTCAAACACAAACCCTCTGTAGTGCCTGGCTTTAGGATGGGTTACACATGTCTGGGTGAGGTTAAAATATGGGGGTGTTCTTCCCTGACGAGACTGGGGAGTTCAATCCCTACGATTAATTTTACACTGATTGTTTTATGGAAAGTGGATCTGGATCTATTCTGAGATGTAGCCTTCAAGAATCACGATGCCAGAGTCGCAAGGTGCATAGCTTAGGAACTAAAGACAATTTGGGCAAGGTTCCCATGTATAGAGTGTGTCGGGTAGGTTTTCTGGTCAGAACAAAATCAAGTGAGATAGGGGTCATAAATTTCCTATGTTTTATCTGGGAAGTGCCCGCCAGCGGTGCGCTTCTCCTCTCTGGCTGGCTGGCTGGCTGGCTGGTAGAAGGGGTTGCCAGCTTAGCAGCGGCCGACTCTGGTCACGGAGGAGCAGTGCTGACAAGGCGTTCTTGAAGTAGACGGGGAGGGATTGAAGTTTGAGTGTACGGTAATAGAGTAGGTGCTAGGCCAACGAGAGTGTGGTTGAAATGTAAGAGCAGTAAATGTTCTAAGCCCATACGGTCTGTAGCTCTGGTAGGCAGTAAAAACATGGGGTTCTCTAGACTCAAAATTTTGTGCTCGAATTGTTTCAACGTTAATTTTCATTTATGTTTACATCTGTCCTTTTTTGTGTAAGGCACGAGGGCTAGTAAATAAAAAGAAAGAATTACGACGAAGCCGGTGAAAGAATACACTCTATCTGTGTACTGCTGGATAAGTTGGGTTTGCCATGTGCAATCTAACTCTGGTATTCCCCATCCGGCCGTACTAGCGGCGGTGGATGGAATTATCGGCCGTCGCCGGTGATGAAACATAGCTTCTGATTTTCTCGTGGTTCACACCAGACAGATTTAGCTGAGTTTTTGACCACGGGTCAAGTGACAGAAACAATTGTCTCTCCAATCCTGGCAGTTCTCCAATGGGTTTGGAGTAAGGGACTATCCAAGAAACTTGATTCCACAGGTAGAACTGTGTACCTAGTGCTTTAAGCGCTCCTGAAGATTTACTAGCAAGATAAGCAATATATTTTTCCTGACAGATCTCATTTTGGCTCTTAAATTGTGGTGTACCTGCCTTGGTGGCTATAATATGGCAACCAGCTTTAGGTACTCTAATATAAAAATGAGCACTTTGAATTCAAAGAAATAATTTTAAAGGTCTAAAGCACTGGGTTCATCAAAACTAAAATAATCTGAATGATTAATGCAGAAACTTCATATCAAAGGTACGCTTTATTGAACATATAATTACGGCACAAGACTCCACACTCTCCCGACTGAAATTATTAAACATTAGAATAATTTCAGAAAATTATATTACGACAATTGATTTTATGTCAAGACAGGTGAAAGGCAACCTGGTAAACAATAAAATGTATTTGTATATAATTTAGGCAAAGGAGAATTAATTCAAGATGAGCCAATTTAATTTAACTCTATCTGAATGAGTGGGCATGTCCTGAAAGGGACCTCTAGTTATCAATCAAAAAGGTTTCTTTATCAGAAGCGTACTTCAGGGGTTTCCCAGAAAGAAACGTTGCTGCAATGACCAACAATATGTGGTAAGAAGAGGTTGAGGAGTGGTTAGAGACGACGACGTCGGCAGGACCCTCTGGTAGGCGCTTACGATCTCTGGAGCTGTTGGTGGAGGCTGAAGAAGTGGAAGGCCACTGGAAGGCGATTTTCCTGCTGGATGCTGTCGTCGGTTGTGGAAGAGGTTGAAGGCCTTTGAAAGGCTGGTCCTCCGGAGCAACTGGTGTCGTCAACAACCACTGGTTATTCTGCGGTCACTTGCGCGGGTAAGGGTGTCGGCCCTGACTAACGTCATCACACATTCGCAATGGCGAGAGGTGTAGCAAACCTGCCTTGAGTCCATGCTGGAACTCCTTATATACTAAGTTTCCCAGCTTGGTGGCTCGCTCTCAGAAGGGCATTGGGGGGGGGGGGGGGGGAATCATACCAGCTTCCTAGGGGGCTGGAAGCTCTGACGTCGCACATGGTTTCCTGGATCCTTATCTTAGTGGCGCGAGGCGATGACATACCTTGCGCTTGTGGAGGCTGTGATTCTCCACTGGGAGGCCTGCTACCCTTATAGTGGTGCAATGTTTAAAATTTGCGGCTGTCTTGCTGGTGCTGCGATTTCTAACTGGGCACTCTTCAGAGAGGGGCATTGACGAGGCGACTTCTTGGCGAAATGAGGGTGAACAGTACAAGCTGAGATAGCATGTCTGGAGGTTATGTTGAGGCTCTGTTAACTTGAGTAGACCATGTGTCCCACCCCAGCCCTCTAGACCTTAAAAAGAACTGAAACTGGTTGTGCAGACAGGTGGATTAGATCACAGATATAGCTGACATCTCCTTTAGGCCTTATGTTCTATGATGTAAATAATCACATTAAAAACTTTTTACTGAGGGATGTTATGCCACATTGAGAAAAATTTTCCCATCTTATAAATAGTGTAAGCCATTCAAGACTAGCTTTAAATTCTGTGCGTAGAATGTTCATCGAACCGGTGCTTCCCTTGCCTTTATTTGTGGCATTTAATATAGCACAGTGTGGCTTTTTGTCAACTTCAGGGAATTTCCCAGCTTTGGGACCACAGAATGCATTAGTGGTTTGCAGCAGTCCCTTATTCTATAACTCCTACACACATCCCATGTACTGAAAACCAACCTTCAGCTGCCCTGTTTCAGTGTTGTTATCCAAACCGTACAACTCTCTACTTGAAATATGAAGTAAGCAACTGTGTGACCACTGAGTTTAGACGTACTTCCTACCAAGGGTCTTTACTCTTATGCTATTCAACACCACTCATAAGCTAATGAAAACCAACTGCTCAACATCAACAATTTTTTGTTATTGACAGTGGTGGTAATTTTCTTTGTTATTTCTTCCAACAAGGATAAAAACTGTCAACTGCTGGAAAATCTGAAGCAACCATTATATAGATTTTAAAAAAAAGCAAGCCGACTGAAATTAATGTCTAAGGCTAAAATATATATTTATTGACTATTGCAAATGAGATGACTTTCAAAAGTACTCACTTAACTGTGATTAATGCAGTAGAGTTAGAGCTCTCCCAAATAAAAAACTGAAAAAAGTTTACGTATGTTGAAGTAAAAAGAAAAACTTTTATTTATTTTATATAGTGTGGACACTTGCTACGTACTTGAATAAATTTAGGGTTATTCACTGACCTGAACAGTTTCTGTTACCATGTATGGCATATACAGTATTTGGCACACCTGCATGAGCCCATAACACACAGCTCTGGCTATTTCATTGGATAACTGAAGGACTTGATGAAGCATGCAAGATATTTATGTTCCAATGTGTGCGTGCGTTTATTATTATTATTATTACATGGTGAAGGACTGTGTCTGACGCCAAGATGCACACTATAAGTGATGTATTACTTATTTCTTTACCACATTTGTTAAAGAATCAAGAAATCTTGTAACTTACCAAGATTATTATGCTCTCTCATTGCTGCAATATAAATAATGTGAAATGTGCCATTTGAACCTGAAGACATACAGTACTTACCCAAAACCATTTACAGTTTTAACCGTTTCTTCAGCACTAACAAGTTCATCATTGGTAGATATTGTAGTACAGCCATTCCGTGTAATAATTTCAATGTAGTTTAAGCCAGCGAATATTTTCAGACCCTGTAGATGAAATAAATTGTCTGTTAAAAGTGTGCATTCAAATAAATTATAGATAAATTCCAAAACTGATAAGAATACATACCAGCTGGTTGGTGCCAAAGAGTGTTCGTACCATTATGGCAAAAGTGGGGTTTTTCACGTGCTCTGCTGCTCCTACTACATAACATGTAGAGACTGTTGCTTCCACAAATGCGTTGTCAAATGTCCTCACGTTGGATGCATTAATGACACAAGCTGTAAAATAAAATTGTTAACATTAAGAAACAGTAGTAACTAAGGATGGGGTGAGTTTCAATTTTTTCCTATTTTGTTTCAAAGTTCAATTCCTCATTTCTGATTCCTGATTCCCAATTCTGAGTTTTTTGATTATTGAAATTAGCATCTGCAATGCAATACTTAAAGTTTGAAAAAAAATTTGGTAATTGCAAAAAATAGCAGCTTTTCTGAAAATGGGGAAAATAATACCCGCAGTTGTTATATATGGTTATAACTAATCACACTTAATACTAATTTTTGGGGGTTGTGGGGGCCCTTCATGTTATTTTCACATTATTTACAGTATATAACATGAAATGTGATAGTGAGGAGGGCTATCAAGATTCGGTGTTTATGCAGTACAACACACAAAATGTACATCCAATATACTTATATTGGGTCGGTAAATTGTATTAAACGTGAGAATACCTTTTAAAACCAATCTTTAATGTATGAAACATTATTCACATGGTATATTAACGCTGAGGCGCTAAGGTTATACAGGTAAAAAAACACTGCAATCAAACATTGTCGGAACATTGTGTAATTCTGTGGAATTACTCAAGGCTTACCTTGTCTATATTCATGACAGGATTGTACTACGTAACGTATTAGTAGTAGAATAAATATTCATAGAGTACATCATTCAAAAAGACGTTCAGAGGTGGTGTATACAAACAGTTCACGTGTTTTGCCGTTATTACAATGCATTTGGCGACCAATGATGCAGACAGACAGGAAATGAATGTGCATCAAAATTAGTTTACGTCATAGTTGTATTGTGGGAAATTGCCACACTTCAGTGTAACAATTGAATTTGGACTGTCCAGACATGTGTTATGCAAGTGGTTTTACACATTTTTATTGCAATTTATTCAGTGTGACATGTTACATCAAATAATTGTGTGAAAATACACGTGTTTCTGTGTGTTATATTCATGAGAAAAGTTGAAATATAGTATTTGTGTAGTAATTTGGGTGTCTATGTAGTGTCATCAAATTGAATCCATGTTTTGTTGTGCTTATTTATTTACATCGTATGAATGGCGATTGATTGGGTGAGTACCTAACCAGATTAAACCTAGCTTCACAATAGGTTGTAGTTGTTACTGTGATAATGTATAAATTATATTGAAACATAGCCCCCCTCGCACTGAAAAATATTGTTCAAGCGTAGCCAAACATTACGCCTCAAGCGAGAGTCCCAGCGCCAGCAGGGGAGTAAATCCCCAAAGCAGTGTTCAAGGCACACCTGCTGTTTTTTGTAGGTATAGAACGTGAAGTGCTATTACATCTGTGAAGCTTGGAGTTTTCAGAAATATTATATTGTTCATGCATAGCCCTCTCACACTGAAAAATACTGTTCAAGCATAGCCATAGAATATGCACCGGGCCAGAGTCCCAGTGCCAGCAGGGGAGTAAATAGTAAAGCCACAAAACAGTTAGTGAGAGAGAGTAAGTGTGTGAGAGAGAGAGAGAGAGAGAGAGAGAGAGAGAGTGTGAGAGGGAGTGGGTGTGTGTGGAGAGTGTGAGTGTGTGAGAGAGAATGTGTGTGAGATAGAGTGTTTGTGTGAGAGTATGTGTGTGCACGTGTTTTTGTGTGTCTGTGTGTGTGTGAGTGAGTGTGTGTGTGTGTGTGCGCATGCACATGCATGTGCGTGTGATATATTCTGAATTTAGGTATTGCTCAGTTAGGTCTTTTTGCAATTTGTCTTTTCGTGATAAAATATACAATTACGTATGTATTTTTCGTATGTTTTACCACGCAATTTCCCTGATCATCATTCCCTACCTATTATTGTATTTGTAGCTTGTATTGATAATATTGTCAATTTAGGTATTGTTCGGTTAGGTCTTCTTGCACTTTAACATTTTTCGTGATAAAATATTACGAATTAGTATATAATTTTTTACTCCTTTTACCCCACAATTTCCCTGATCTTCCTAGCCCTCCGCGCTATCATTTTTGTGGTTTGTATTGATATCTTTTAGTAAATTTGTGTTCTTTGTAATTAGTACAGTGCAATTATACCACTTCCCATGGATTTTTTTTCGGAACAGCTTCTATTTTTAACATTTACCAAAAATTGACATATTGTGATTTTCAATAATGTTGGAAATGAAAATACGAAGGAAAACCTCTTCAGGATGAGACTGAATGGACTTATTTTTAATGTGTTTATGCCGGAGTCGAATACAAATGAAAATACTGTAATGTATTGCTGCATTAGCACAAAATATATTGGTTAATTTTTTTAATTTAAGTACACTATATTAGGTACATTTACCTCTGAAAAAACCTGTTACTGGGTTGTTTTCCCCAGTTTATAGGTTACATTTGAAACATGTATCTTGGTTAGTTTAACATTTTCAAGTTTTCTTCAACTGTTTATCCCTTCTTGCCAGCTCTAAGCAATTATTATTTTTTATTTAAAGTATGTATCTTTTCAACCTGCACTAGATTTTTAAAAAATGCTTATTACCTTGGTTTTGACATATTGAAAGGTTGTTTTTTTATTTGTCAAAATTACAAAATTTTATTTATTTTTAACTTGCCACAACTTTATCAGATAGATGCTTATTCTACATGCATGTAGAATGCCAACTACGTAAAGAGACCCTAAAACTCTCTTATAGGCTGTTCACGGTAAAGTGAGCACTTTTTAAGGTCCTCCCAAAAGGTATTAACCATTAATAAATTAATTTTATTGTAGTTTCAGGCATTAACTTTATGAGTGATGAAATGTATTCAATGTCTTTATTAGTCATATTGTACTGTTTAAATTTAAATGTGGTGGAAAAGTAGAAATTAAATTAAAGGAAAAATCTAGCAGGGCCTTAACAAGTACTCACTTTATCAAAGGAACATATCACGAGAAACACCGCTGATAATGGGGGGGGGGGGGGGGGGATGTAAATAAGTAATAGTTGTGGACAACTGCATATGCACGCCAGTGATGTAGCTTAACACTGTTGTGGCACTGAAACGTGTTTATCAACACTAGTTTTGTTGAAAAATGGCCAGCCAATTTGTTTAAAGTGCTGCATGCCCACACTTCTTTGATACACACAAGAAAATAGTTTGTTTCCATTTTATGTTAATAAAACACTGCAATTCTAACATTAAATAAATGCAATTAAACATGCTGTGTCAGCTACAGATGTACATAATTTATATATTAACATGCATTGCCATTTGTTATAATGAAAATGCCACAGTTACCCATGTAATTCATTTCCGTAAATGGTGCTAAAAAAATGCTTTACTACGTACTTGGCCAAGACCAAGTTTATTTACACTTTGTTGTTTAAAGTATTTCGCTATACAAAATATTCAAGGAAGGTTTTGCGGTATACAGTAGTGTAATGTATAGTGCATTGTTTTATGCAGAGTCATTTACTCACACAATCAACTTTATTGGTACTCAGTACTCATTTTAATGTAAGACTCAGTGGTATCAAGGAATCAAAGAATCGAATCGACCCATTTCTAGTGGTAATATAGATATAACAGAGCCCATTCAAATTTTTTCTTTAGTATTACCATCCTTGCAGTGCATGCAACCATTCTCTCTGCATATTTATTGTCAATCAGTGTCTATGAAAGTTACTCTAATGTAAATTTGATTTTTTTTTTTCAAAGGAAAGAAACACTTCAATTTTTGTTTCAAAATACTGAAAATGTATCAAATGCAAAGCTTGTGCAGTATGATTTTTATAGTATTTAGTTTTAGTATTTCATTGTTATCATTAAATTCGTGAGTTCAAACTCTGAATTCACTGCAGTAGCATAAGGGTGGGTTTACGATTGACTTAACAGAATCAGTGTGCCGTGTGCTTAGAATATGAATTAATGTGTTCAATGGTATTGGTTTATTGTCACGTGCGGGTTGTATGCATTCTTGGCTTGACTTACGATATTGTTATATCTTAAGTAAAAGTCAAGACAAAATAGCCAATCAGTGCCCAGTAACATTTGTTGTTGATGGGAAACTATATTTTCATCTTAGATTTAGGTATTGTGGTATCGTGAAATTGTATGCAATGAATTATATATCTCTTTATTTAAATAAATGTTTGATGCCATGTTTTATTTCTTGAAAGAGGATATTGAATTCACTTTATTTAACATTCTACAGATTTATTGATGTTAATGCCCAATGTTGGCATCAGCATTCCCTTCTATAAGATACCAAAAGTTTTTCAAAATGATTACACAAGCAGTAATCACAAATAATTAAATATATGTAAATTTTCACTCTTGCCCAATTTTCCAGGTTATATCAGCTGCTTTGGTATCCAACTATTCTTATTGGCTAAACTTAACAGCTGCTAGATCAATCATAAACTGCAAAAAGTTTTTTTTCTGTGTACTTAACGAGTCATATATACAATTCTTAATTCTTCAATATTTAATCGTAAACCCACCCTAACTGCAATCAAACTCTATTTTCCTTTTTTTTTTTAACATGCCAGAAATAAGGATAAACAATAATAATACATAGTATCAAAAGTTCAAGAATAAAAAACCCCTAAGATTTCTGACAAAACACTGCATAAATTATATCACTGAGTAGTGAGAGAGACTATCCCAACAGAGTAACATATAAAATACTGGGAGTGCAGTTCTTGTAGCTGTGTCCAGTAAATCTAAATACTGAATGGATATATTGCATCTTTCAAGAGCACAACTACACCAGAAGCCATGTCAGTGGCAGGTTGTGAGTCCAAAAGTAAGTGAAGTACAATATAGCAAAGGGTGGGAATACAATTTGCAATTTATGTTAGAAAAATGTTATATGTTTTTCTTTGTTGTGTTGTAAAAATTAGTTTTGCAATGTTTATCCATAGTAAAGTTTAATTTGACGCGTGCCCGGATAGGCTACTAGGCACGATGGTCGAGGATTTTGTCAGCTAGACCAAAATCGGGGTGGTTTAGATTAAATAGACAGCTAGAGATGAGGGGTGTTGGTTAGTACGTAATTACTACTGCTTCTTGGGTGCCATGGTCATGATGGGTTTTACCCAGATGTAGCGAGCTTGGCCTACGCCGAACCGGTGATTACACAGGTGAGCTACGTTGGTTCAGAAGTGAATGTTATCCCAGCCGAATCTTGTAGCAGTGCCAGTTAACTACCCCTTCATCACAGGATGGCATGAGGAATGAATTCGCAGACATGGAGATATGAATAAGATAGTTACCAGAGCAGTCGATGCTGTCTCGTGCCTGAGTTGGGCGGCGCGGTCCCGTTACCCCTGTCGCTCCGGTATAGGTTGAGGAAGTGCACTCAACTGACGACAAGGAACGCTGCGTTTCGTTCCCTACGTTTACGACTGTGTCTATAATCGTAAGGCATAGAGTCTCTGCTTACAGTATCCTAGGTACACCCTGGCGTGAACAAACTAAACACAGTGTAAACTGTCAGCCCAGTTTTGGCTTGCTGACCACGCTCTGTTAAGTCTCCACTGATCCCCCACGCTCTGCGGGCTGATCAGAGATGAGGAGCTGTTTGGGTCACCATTGCTGCCACTGGATGTGCGTCCATACAGAGATGGGTGGCAGGTCTCAAACTACGAGCTATCCCAGCACTAACAATGCTGTGGGATAAGGTAATAACTAGAGACTGTCACTTCTCGCTGGGCGAAGGTGTTACTAGTGGTTGTGGCTCCTCTGTTCCTCTCTGCCAGCACTGGTATAGTGTTGTGGCAGTTGGAAAGCAACAGATGACCATCTAATGAGTGTGTAGAAAATATGAAGGACCCCTGAAGGGTGCCTGCTGTGGAAGTTAATTCTGTTATATAAATTACCCGGTTCTTGTCAATGATGTACGTAGCAACCTGTGTCTAGCAGGCAAACAGACAGATACTCTAAGAAATAAAAGCTGTAAAGTAGGAAACAAAAGTATGTTTATTGATGGTTCAATAAACATGCGACATCTGCTATCTCCTACCAGGCAATTGAGTGCTGATGGTTATTATGCTGGCCAGGTGTAGGCGACCTGGTTCTAATGGAAAAGCGGGAAAGAAATATCTAAACAAGAAAATATATAATATTTCTAAACTGCTTTAAGAAAGATGTCTTGAGGAGACAAAGTGAATTTAAAACATGTTAGTAAGTGTGTTTGCTGATTGTCAGGTTGACTGATCGTCGACGGTGAAGTAGCCGCAAGGGGCATACTCAAAGCTTTGAAGTTCTCTGGAGGTCCCAGCACTAGACAATGCTATAGGATGTCTTGAGAGAAGAACAAGAATGACTCTCGAGCCCGGTAGCGTCCTGACTTATATAGTGGAATCTTGTAGGCTGCCAGCGCGGGGTGCGGAGAAAGTGTGACGTCCTTCTGCCCTGATTGGCGTGTTGCCGTGAGAAAACTCTGGTCAGCGTTTCTGCTTCATGCCTCGTCGGTGGCGTTCTGCCTTGCCTGAGGTCTGGGCAGCTTGTAGACTCTCAGCACGATAAGGGGAAAAGGGGGGGGGGGGGGGGGCTGTCGGGTTGCTTATCCTCCAGGTGAGGAAAATTCGCTCATAAGTTACTGCTGCTGCTTGTAGGGTAGGCAACGTGTTCTCACGTTTGTAGTGGTGGAAGAGGTACTCTTGGCGATGAGTCGTATCACATTAGATTAGTTGTATAAGTGGCACGGGTCAAATTTATGTTCTTTAGTTGGCAGTCCTGTATAGAGTACTAGTAGAACAGAGATGCCCGATGGGCTAGTGTTTGGTTATGTACTGCAGTGTTTAACTGCGAAGTTATCTGTATCCTAAGAGTTTGTTGCTTTGGGAATGGGTTGATCCCAGAAACATATCACTACAAAAATCTAAAAACGGTGGTAATAAGTTTAATCGTTATCTTTTGGAAATTACTTCATGTCACAATCAAATTTTGTGTGTGTGTGTGTGCGTGCACGTACGTGTGTGTGTACACACGCACACACACACACACTTAACAAGGCTACCAAATTTTGAAGATCTCACAAGGCCAATGGTTTGCTCAAAATAAAATGCTGGTGTACAAATTATTGTGGACATAAAGGAACTCAGTATGTTAATATTCAGATTAGATTTTGACTGCAGTGTGACGTGCAACGAGTGGTGTTATTCTCTCATCAAGCCTTGCCACAGCCGCTGCCCTCTCCTAAGAAGAGCTGTTATGCCGTATATGCCACAGCACGTCTTGAAGCACAGGGTTGACTTTCCCAGCTGTTGCTCCCTGCTGTGC
This sequence comes from Dryococelus australis, assembly GCA_029891345.1. Taxonomy (NCBI): domain Eukaryota; kingdom Metazoa; phylum Arthropoda; class Insecta; order Phasmatodea; family Phasmatidae; genus Dryococelus; species Dryococelus australis. The sequence continues at coordinate 272,011,006 of CM056995.1, forward strand.
CACAAACCGCTTCGCATCACGTCACCGCAAACCGCTTTGCATCACATTGCCACTCTCTACCCCTCCAGGCATTGCGCACATGAGGGAAAGTAGCTACCAGCTTTGGCTCCCTTCAGCAATAGCAGCCAGCTCACCGCCGCCGCTCTCTCCACATCTCTTCTCTCTGCATTTTCTCTGTCACCACACCCCACAACTCCCACACGGGCCCTGTGTGCTGCGTATAAATAAGACTCGCAGTCCTCAGTTCAAGGCTGCCTCACATCAGTCAGCCACAGAACGTCACACTACCCAAGCGCACACAGAGAGGCTGTCTCGCGTTAGTCATCCACAGAAAGTCTTTCTGCCTGAGTGCACACACAGAGGCTGTCTTGCGCCAGACAAGTTGCAGAATGTTACTTTGCCAGAGAGTCAACTTACTTCGCAGCACAGTCAAGAGAATTACTCTGCACAACCCCTCTTCGCTGCTTGCCAGCACGCGAAAGCCTGCCGCGCTTCCAGCAACCTCATAGCTCAACCACAGTTGACTCAAGTTCGAATACCGCTGAATTGGGGTCACCCTCAGCCCTGCGCTGCTGCGTCTTCCAAGGCCAGGTCAATTACTAGTTGGCCTAAGATCAGCCCTTCAGGCCCTAGTCAGGGTACAAGTTGGTTTATTTGTGTTTACTGAGCTCTCAGTAAACAGACATCAATCTGACTTGGTTGACTTGTCTCTTCCAGTCCTCTATTCTTTCTTCACCTTGCTCCCGCTATCTCCTGTTTCATCACTAATCTTAGTAATACTCATGCAGGGATAATCACAAGCCGGAACCTCATTCCCTACCTCACCCTTTTGAAACTGTCTCGAAGTAGAGTTTGGGAAGCCCTTTCTTCCTGGGCTACATAAGAGCAGTTCTCTCTTTGGACTATCGCCCCTCCAGTCCGTGCTTGTGTCCACCAGCAACGTCTCACTCGCCAGGATTTTTGCTGAAAACGATAGGCCCAACCTCAGATAGGAGCACCATTTCTACGTGATGCTTGGGTCTGCCAGTGACGTCCCACTCACCAAGTAGCCACGAGAACGGACGTCCCTAAACCTGATACTGTAACCCTCAGTTTGCCAGCAATGTCTCACTCACCAAGCCATTAGACTCAAGGTCACTACCTACCCTATCCAACAGCCAACACCTAACTTTTCATCAGGCCATGCCTATCCCTTCCTGGCTACCCACTATCTGCCTAACTGATCTGTTGCTCCCCTTATGCCTCATCGTAGAGTGTCCGGGGTAAAGTCGCAAAGCAGGGGATAGCTCTGGCTGGAATCCTGGAGAGCAGAGGTTCAGGTGTCAGCCAGATAAACACCTGAAAGAAGGAGGAGGCTGCTTGCCAGAGAGGGTCTGCATCCAGCATGTCCAGCTCAACCTCGAAACTCATCTGTGTCACCTGTGTCATCTGTGCAAGTGTCACCTGTAGTTTATCCGCTGCCTCCAACATTGCAGAAGAAGCAGTCTACCTTCACTTGGCCCACTAACGTCACTAGTGTGGTCACTCCACTTAACATCACACCTACCTACACCCCTACTAGGGTACCCACTGACCTATTGCTCGCAAGCATGCCTCCTAAGGCACAACGCTCTATAATAAAAGTGGTCGAACCCAGCAATGCAGGCCCTAAGATAAACCCCGTATGAATGGCGACCATAGCTTCACTGTCGCCCGGAAGGGTGGGGGGAGGATAGTCTTGGCACCGCCTTCCAGCTGCCAGACCCATTAAGGGTGCATGTCAACTGGAACAAGCCCTAATTTTTTACACTTACCGAAAATACAGTGTAGGAATGCAGTACATTACCAGCCAGTGTGTTAACTTTTTGCAGTGCTAGGAAAGCTTTATCAGACAGGTTACATTATTGAGAAGCATCCATTATGTTGAAAGTCTGTTAATGAAACCATATTTTCATATCAGGAATAATGTTAATAGCCAAAGTTTAGGTTCTTCAATAATGCAGAAATGCCTACAGTTCACAAAATATTTCAAAAATAGTGATTCATAGAAAAAAATTATGAGATGAAAATTGTTGCCAACTAGATTATAAGCAATGAAGGTCTCTCTCCGTACTTTTCTGTATCTTAGAATGTTTTGAATACCTATATGTACAAATACAGTAATTATTTCATACTAAATTTTCATGTCATCTCTAAACTTAAAAATTTTATAATTTACAATTCTTATTTTGGTGTGCACATGCAATAGAAAATCTTTTAGGTTATCGTCCTTCTACTGATTAAAATGAGTTTCTGTTATGTTTCAGACTATATCATTTATCAAGAGGTTTTACTCTCTAGTCCTGCATTTCTAAGGCAAAATGGCTAACGTGTCGGTGCTTTTAGTTGTGTATTCTTGTTGCGCTAAATCCCTTGGTGAAAAACCATCCTAAGGAATCAACATTACTTTTTGTCTTGAAATGTATGGTTTTTCAGATGAAATTTACCAATTCCTCAATAAAGTAAATACATTCTAATTTTATATTTAGGTGAAGCAATGTGTCAAACATGTCCATTATGAGTCGCCACTGAGCAATGCCGAAAGAAACTTCTACAAAGTAGACATACTCTTACATAAAAGAAATATGCATTTGTTGTGTGGGTGGGTGCGCACATGCACATGCATACATACATACTGTATATTTGTCTACAGCATACACATGTGCACATACACATATGCTTTGACATAGGGAAGAGAGCATGGCAACAAACATGCAAACTAAATTCTACCCATTTAACAATCTTAAAGAGATGCATTTAAATGTTGTGAAGTATGAACAGTTAATTTTCATGTCAAAAATTGCACTGGGCACTTTATTGTCAAACATGGACATTCCAAAAAGACTGAAGTGGATGTGATAAATAAGTTAACAAACATGTTAATTCTCCAGAGTTGTGAGGACTGCATAGGTGACAAAGGAAACAATAAAACAACTGCACTTTACATAAATCTATGCTTGGCTCTTACTGTGTATCCAGTCAGTAGAGATGCTGTCTGAAGCAGGCAGCAGTGCATTTGACAACCATGGGAGGGCGAGGGCAGCACATGAGCAAGAAGCTGTGTGATAATCGTTGACTGTGAACTCCACTTCATTCCTGGATACAGGTAACACTGCAGTTATCACCATTTCCTTTGTCTGGCTGCCAGCAGTGGAGACAAATAGTGATTGAATTATTTGTTTATTTCTTTCCTGCACAAATTACGACCCTCAGTTTTTTATTGGGATAGGTAATTGGTGTGAACTTTCACATAGGTGTAATAAGCATATTTGGGAAAGTTAACAAAATAATCTAACTGATCAATGTTTAAGTTAAGGTAAGAGAAAAATAACTGATTAAAGTTAGAAGTTAAAATCTGCACAAATTAAGTAATTATAGTTTAAGTTAAAATTAAAACAAAATTAACTGATTAAAGGTAAAAGTTAAAGAACCACAAAAATGTTTTCAGGTAAATTAAAGTTTCAAAAAAGTTGACGCGTGACACATTTCCACATCTTGGATGCACACTCTACAAAATGACAGCACCCCATTTTTGAATGCAAGGTTCAAAACCGGAGTAGGTCAATTAACCTCAACAGAACTGAAGAGGCAGGACACGTGCCTACGAGGTACAGTGGCCCAAGGTCATGAGCAACTACAGACATGTGATCCTAGCTTGTACTGTTCAACCAGAATCGCTAAGAAACCGTCATGCCAACACCCCATTGAGCCACCGCTCCTTCCAGCGAAGGTCATGCTAGTGTCGGAGTATAACACTGGAGGGCAGCACGTATTTTACCAGTGCCTGCGGTGGAGATAAAAGCTGATAGCGCCGCCTCAGTACTCCAGAATTCTCAACCCCTGTGGCCAAGGCTATCATCGCTTGCACCCCTCACCTCCGAGCCCCTATGTGAGATAATTATAAAAGGTCTGGCATGACCAGAAACTTTCAGTCTCTACTCCTCCACCGCTAGCAAGGGCCGGCAGTAGCCACCAGGGTGCCTGACCACTGGTAACTCCACAGATTCCATTACTCAAAAGGGCCGGAATCTCTACCAGCAGAAGACATTACCGATCAGAAGCCAACCACCGTTGCAGCCACCACAAATTCCACTGCTTCTGGGAGACTGGACCCCCTCCAGAGGCTCCTGAAGATGTTGCTCCCTCCCTGCCACCCCCTGGTGTTGACCCAGAACCCCGGTAGCAGGCCACGTCGAGGTCCCTTCAGAACCTCCCTTCACCCACTAGACAGTTGGCAACCTTGACACTACCCTTCTGGTAGCCTTCCCTTCTTAGTGTTCCTTCAGAACATCTCCTGTTAGTTAGACGTCGTTGAATACTTTAGCTAACAAGTACTTTTTCTAGCCAAAAGTAACCGCCTTCACATCCATTAGCTTTTTCTCCAGGTCGTCCACCTGGCTGTTCATGTTAGTTTAACTTCATTGTAAGTTGTTGTAGCTTAGGAGGTAGTGCAGAGCCACAGTGTTCTATTACTTATCTAATATAACACTTTTTTTTTTTTTTTTTTTTTTTTTTTTTTGAAAGTACTGAATTATTCCTATGTAAATGCAAACACCGGAAGTGGAGTCGGCAGACAGTTACGCACAAAGCTAAATCCACACATATTAAGGGGCCACCCGAGCTCTGCCAAACTGATAGAATTCGGTGGAGCCCAAAGCACAAGAAACGCATCCACCAGGTGAATCGAGCAGAGTAGGTATTCCATACCCCGCCACAGCTTCTGCTGGGGCTGGAAAGGAACTGGAATCACCTTAGGCTGATCGACCCCCTGTGGATACCACACCTGGGTAGTCCTGTTAGAAAGTAACTTGAGCTCTCCACATTCTGTCCACTGCTTTCTTCGGGGCTGGACGAAAGGAACACAGGGTGGCGTCTCTCATTTCAAGACTTTGTATTCAGAAGTACACAGTAGGGAAGTGAGGTACAGGCTTATCTTCTGCAGGCTGTTTAGTTCATTTCCTCATGCTGTACTATTGGAAGGGAGGTGTATGGAGAAGATTGAAAAAGGCATTGTACTCCTCAGTAGGTAATACAACTTGCGTACCCCTGTCTACTGCTGCCTTCAGCAGTACTTCCACTCTGCAGGGCAGAGTTAAAACTGCCTGCAATACTAAGTGGCCTCACCCCTCAGCCTTCCCTCAGCCTTTATTCCCACCATTGATTAAGATTCCTGGGAAACCCCACCCCATACTCTAGGCAATCCTACAAGAAGAGCTACCTCTGGGCCTTGCCTGCCCTTGGTTAGGGGTCAACCGGCAGGCAATCCAGCTCCCAGCGAACTTGGACAACCGGGACACCTGCAGCACTCCATGTCTCCCAGAGCCCGCAGCTGACCAACAGCCCACCAGCCATCTGAGCCAAACACTGAGGAGGAACTTCCAACTCCCCAGCAAACCACAGGTAAAGGGTCAGTCAGTGCGAAGGGTTGTGACAGTGGCTGTAGATTTCGTGCCGACAAGACAGGCCACGAGACCAGTCTTTTATACCGGCTGGGCACCCCAGAAACATTAACATTAACATTAGGGTGATACTATCCTCGCCCAGGCAGCAGGGTGAGTGAGGTGTTGCTCTCTACGTCTCCTACCAATCCTCTCATGAGACATAGGGTAACAGTTCTATAAATCATGCAGTGCACTGGAACGGAAATACTAACAGTGTACCCAATAGTGACTTGTCGGCCGGCTTGATAAGAGTTCCCACTGAGCCCCCACCGTAGGCGGACTGATCAGAGATGTTGAGCTGGAGTCATGCCAAGCCTCTCTTAGTTGTGCGTCCACCCAGGTTACCCGGCAGCACTGCAGGTCACAGTCACCGCGAGTGGTGCAAAGCAACCCGAGTGTGTCGTGCTTCCTGGTGTGAAGGTGTTACTAGTAGTTGGGGCGTTACTGTTTCTTCCCCACGAGCACTAATAGTGCTGTGTGTTTGATGGGAAGAAACAGGTAGCTGTCTAATGTGTATGTCTTAGTTCAGTTTAATAACTTCCCCAGATTCCGTTGGCAGTGCACAGCGTAATCTACCTCCAAATGTGAATACAGATATATACTCTAAAATATAAGTAGCTAAGTAGAAAGCAACATGTGTTTATTGAAAGTTCAATAGACACGTGACTTGTGCTACCTCTTACCAAATCGAGGATAGCTGAAGGTAACTGCGTGGTCCCAGGTGTAGGTGACCTGGTTCTAAATTCCTGATTCTTGACGAAAATAAGAGTTACAGTTAAACTACTATTTAAAGGTGTCTAGAGGAGACAAATGAAGTTAAAAGACGAAAGTTCGTGTTTGTATGTCGACAGGTTGACTGGTCTTCGACATACGTAGTTGGTTGCCACGAAGGCGTACTTGTAGGCTTTGAACTTCTCTAGAACTCCCGAGCACTAAGAGTGTTGTGGGTGGTGCAAGAGATGTGAAAGAATGACTCCAGAGCTTGGCTGCAGCCACACTTATAAAGTGGTAGCTTATAGGCTGTTTGCACCGAACCTCGGTGCTGGGAGGACATCTTCTCAAAGACCTAGCCTGTCTCCCTCCTCAAGGGAGCTGGTCAGCCATCGAAGTGTAAGGTTGTAGGCGAGTCGGCTAGCGGCTCAACATCGTAGAAGCAACACTAGCCTTACTCTGTCTTTCTGAAGACATGACTAAGGTCGGCCAACAAACTGAAGGTACAAACGTAGACAAAATGTCGCACAACACACAAGAGAACACAGTATTGACACGAACACAGTCTAAGCTACCTGTAGCTAGTAAATCAAGTACGAGCCCGGAAGGATGTGCCGCGGACACACATCCATACATCGGGGAACCGAACCACACAAACACAACAGAAGACAGGCAACTGGAGGACATCGCTAGCCTTAACACGAGTGTAAGCGAGGTCAGCCAGTCCCTGTCTGAAGGCGACGACAGCACTGTAGGCTCTGTAAACGTCACCACCGGGTAGACGAAACAGTGTCTTGTCCCAACACTCTCGCAACTCTGACATTGGAAGTTGGGCTTCTCCTCAGGGCCTTGACGAGGAGTTCCTTTTCCCAGAAAGACTGCAAAACACCCAAAAATGACGGAGGAAGGAAAAATCCTTCTAAAAAAAACCGGTTCGAATGGGTGAGTAGGGCGCGGAGGGAAAGGGAAGATAGCCACCCCTCTTCACAAAACCCACCAAACACACAAAGATACAGACCTGTGCCTATAATAATTCCAGACAGCAGGTCACTGAAAACAGTGGCTAAGCTGCTCTGCCAAAGCAATATTAGCTTTCGTAATACTCTCACATGGAGGCGAGAACTCAAACTTACATTCAGCACACAAACAGATTACGAGAAAGCCCGATTGCTTCTCAAAGAAATACACCACTACACACATGCCCACAGTGATGAGAAGGTCCAGAGGTTCATCATTAAAGGCTTGCCCAAGAGCGACGTTGAAATTAAAGACCTCAGGGACAATATCAGAGCTTGTGGGTTCGAAATTATCGACCTCCGCAATTTCACATGGAAATCCCCTGCGCACACCCCTGAGGAACCTAAATACATCTCCACTGGCACTTGGTCAGTTACAATAAAGAACACAAAGCAAGACTTTCTCAGGGTCAATCGACTCTACTGGACTACTGTCTATATAGAGCCATACAAACCGCGTCCCGGAGATGTGCAACACTGCTGCAACTGCAGTCAGTGGAGCCACACACAAAAACACTGCACTTTGCCGACTGTGGGCGTGAACTGTGCAGACCCACACTCGCACATAGGAAGCAGCGAAAACCAGAAAGACAAGGCCCTGCGGTGTAATAACTGCAAGGAGGAGGGTCATCATGCTGCGGACAAGTCATGTAGCGTATACAAGACAATAGTAAACGCTCGCCAAGCAAACATGTACAAAAACACTCGTCCGCAGTACACTCAACAACAGGCACTACAAATCACGAACACAGCTCAATTCCCAGAACTGCGAACACACCCGTGCACATAAACACAGCCTGAGGTAATGGTTCAGGCTTGGTCGGTGCCAGTTGTGGCTGGGAGGGGCGTAGCTGAAAGCAGCCAGGCTGGAAACAGCAAAGCTGGCCCGGCGGTGCCTTCTCGGGGTGCTCCAGGCGCTGTACTGGATGGGACCGGCCCTTGGGCAACGAAAGCGGAAGTCAACAGGCCAGTACAGCAGCCAGACAAACGACCACCTCTACTACCAACTCCAGACCAACCACCCACACTGGATGGAGGCCCAGGTGCCACAATGAACGACATCCTGTGCGACATTCTGTGCGACACGCACTTCACCAACTGATAACACACCTACGACCATATTTCGGCCCCAATAGGGCAGCGAAAACCCTTGCGGACAAGCAATTACTGTTGCGAACGGCACTGGCATCTCTCACACAGTAATGGCTAACACTAGAGTAGAACACACACTAAACCTATTAAACTGGAATGCCTGCAGGATTAGATCGAAAATTTATGAACTAGAACAACAACTTATAATATATGGAATTGATATAGCATTTATTACAGAAACTAGGCTGAATAACCAAGTTAAACTTAAATTTGTGGGATATAATGTATACAGATCAGACAGGAACCTGAAACGGGGCGGAACAGCTATAATAATTAAAAATAATATCCATCACCACTCAGTAAACATTACAGACTTACAGCAGATTGAAGCCACAGCTATAAAAATTAAAAACAACCATACTCGCATCAAAATGGCCGCATATATTGTCCCCCGAAATCAAAAATAAATAATGAAGACTTATATAAAATTATGGGCGAAACAGAACACTTCTTAATCGCAGGGGATCTTAACAGTAAAAATAAAGAATGGGACTGAATAATAATACAAATGGCAGAAAATTAAGCAGACATGCAGATATTAACAATTATGTAATCTTTTCACCACCTAAACTGACACACATACCGAATAATGGCCAACGACTGGACAATTAGACATAGTAGTAACTAACATTCCCAACTCAAACATAGAATCAGAAGTACTTGATGAATTAGATTCAGACCACCTCCCAGTCTTTGTAAAATTAATCCTAAACACAAACAGATTTAATAATAAACATACTATAAAACGTCCAGTAACAGACTGGGAAGGATTTCAGAAAGACCTGATAGATAAAATGGAAACCCCACCTGAAATTAATGATGAATTGGAACTAAATGTGCAAGTAAAGCTATGTACCAATACGATAGCAGAAACATTAAAACAAAATACTAAATATTTGGAAAAAAGTCAGTACACAAGAGTAAATTACCCAGAATTAGACTTCTTAATAGCCCTTAAAAGACAGGCGCAAAATAACTACTAGCAAAGAAATAGAAATCCCGCAAGTAAAACCGAGTACAATAGGCTTAAAACACAAGTTAAAAGTAATCTCGAAGAATTAAAAATTAAAGACTGGAGCAAGGCCACCAAAAATGCGGCTAAATATCCTAGAGAAATGTGGCGATTAACTAAAGCACTAACAGGGAAACGTAAGAAATTAAAAACACCAGCAATAGAAACTCCACAAGGATTTGTTTATAATGAAAGATATAAAGCTAACATAGTTGCAGAAAGCCTAGAGAATCAATTTTCCCCCAATAAAGATATACAAGATAAGCAATTCACATAATCAGTAAATAATGACATAAATGACTACCTAAAAATAAAAGAAACCTCTGAATACGAGCCTATCCCTTTAAAGGAACTTTTAAAAATAATAAAAACGTGCTCCAATAATAAATACAGAGGACCAGATGGAATAAAATACGAAGCATTAAAGAAATTACCTGTAAACGCCCTAGACTTCTTATTAAAAATATATAATTCTATGTTTAAACTATATTGATTCCCACAGGCCTGGAAGAAAGCTAAAGTAATTATAATACCAAAACCGGGAAAGGATCCCAGTAAACCTGTAAACAGACGGCCTATAAGCTTATTAAATAGCATGAGCAAAATTTTTGAAAAGGCCCTTTTATACAGATCACAGTTTCATGCAGATGTAAACAAAATAATTCCAGATAATCAGTATGGATTTAGAGCTCACCACGGCACCATCCACCCACTAATTAAAATAGTAGAAGATATAACAGATGGATTTAATAATAAAGAACAAAGATACATGATAATAACATTATTAGATGCAGAAAATCTTTTGACAAAGTCTGGCTACCAGGATTAATATATAAACTGATAAACTATAATTTCCCAGCCACATACGTAAATTTACTAGCACGCTACTTGAATAACAGACGATTTTACGTAACACTAGACGGAGCATGCTCTAATACTAAATTTGCAACAGCAGGAGTTCCACAGGGATCAGCACTCTCCCCTTTCCTATACAGTATTTACATGGCTGACATCCCTATAACAGATGCCAGAGCTAACGCTAATATTCAAATGTACGCAGATGACACTGCAATAATAAAATAACATTATAATGTAAAATATGCCTTAGCAGCCCTACAAAGACAACTCACAACTCTGGAAAAATGGCACACCAAATGGAGAATTAAAATAAACCCTGGAAAATCCGAGATCACTAAAATGTTACCAAGATCACCTTAAGAACTAATACTGTTTAATCAAAATATCCCGTTTGTTAAAACTACAAAATATTTAGGCATAACATTGGACCGTAGATTAATTTGGCAGCCACATGTAAATAACGCAAGAAATGCAGCACAAGGCAAACTTAAACTGCTAAACCCCATTTTAAATGCAGATAACTTCCCACTAAGCAAAATACTTTTAATATATAAACAAATTCTACTCCCAGCTATGTTATATGGATGTGAGGTATGGGGACATGCTGCAAAATTCAGATTAAAAGATTTGCAAACTGTAGAAAATAAATATTTAAGAGTAATAACTAACCAAGACAGATTTATACCCAATCAAACTATCCAGGAACTACTCTCCGCAAAATACATTAAAGAAATAATTTGTAGACAAAAATAAATATCTGTATAATAATTTAGAAGGGCATGACAATAAAATTATTAAAAACTTGGGTAACTATGATCCCGCAGGCATAAGAAAATTCAAAAAACCTAAACTTATCTGAACACTGCGAAAGTAGAAATGGGCCCGCCCGCTAGTTATCCGGTAAAGGCAACCAATCACAGCGCACGGCCCCACGAGGCTATAAATATGACCGCGCTACCAAAAAATCTGGCATTCGGAGAGCAAGCTGCAAAGCGCAAAACTTAGCACATATGGCTGAGTATCTCTTCTCAGAGCTGCTTGTGCAATGAAAGGTAAACAAGTGTGGCTAGTTCTTGTTAGAACTACCACGCAGCCCAGGAAAGACGGCCCGGCGCCTGCGTCTGGGCAGCCGACTCCCCCTCCCAAAAATCGGGAAGCATGCGTCGGTAGACCGCACCACCCAAACTGTGCACGATGTATCCACAACACTCACCGAAGCACACCACACCATAACTTCTTACACCCACATACACAACAAAAAGGCAGCAGAGGTGCGCTGTTTCAGGTCAACTGCATAGATTCTCAGGCAAGGAGACCTGCCCCACCTCCACTCGGGAATCAGGCCTAGTGGCACTCGCACTGGCCCAGGGAATAATGTTCATAAGGGGTAACTTCGCATTAATCACTACCGCCACTGTATATATCACTTAGCTAGCTTTCAACACTGGACATACCAGGATAGGTAATTAATAAGTAAAATTATAAAAAAACCATTTAAAATAAAAAAAATTGTATACTTATGTATAAAATGTAAAAGAAATGACAAAACCATATACATACAACAAAAAAGATAAAAATTAAATAACACTTTTTAAAAAAAGTTCACAAAGAAATTTAAAATTCAAAAAAAATTCAAAAACCCCATAAAATACTTATATTATCATGTACGCACAATAACGCACCGACTTGATAGTCTGTTTCAGGTCGGGGAGAAGCTGACTACCAAGAAGGCACGGGGAGCCCTGCTTTTACCAGAAATCTGACTGGACTATGGTACCAAGGGCCCCCTAGAATATGCACTAATGACGACCTCTTTTCTTTCAGGTTTGCACCCTCAGTGCTCAACGAAATTAAAGGGGGGAAAGAAAATATAAAAAAATAAATAAAAATCAAACTTTGCTCCCCCACCCCCTCCTTTTTTTTCATACTTAATTATAGCAAAAAAAAATATATGATTTTTTTCTTCTTGGGTAGCAGAATGAAAAAATATGGCACACAATGAACATTACAACTAGTTTTTATAATATACCAACTTTGAGTCATATTTCGTCCCGGGGAAAAAAAACACGCACGCACCCATGCATACACCCACACATGCACCCAACCATGCACACATGCACACACCCACCCACCCATGCACACACGCACACTTACAAAAAAAAAAAATTAAAGTGCTATCAGCACCAAAACAGAAGTGTGCCATAAGTAAAAGTAAATGTTAATAAGTATATCATATCTTTGAATAAGAGTATGAATTTTTTAATTCTCTCCTACACTACACATTGAAACGATGAAACGTACCCTGTGAGCTTCCCCTGGGAGACTAGGGATGCACCTATACAAAAAATGTGAGTTTAACTTAATTTTAAAATAGGCAACAACTTAAACAGCCTTAACACGGGTACGGTGCCCAAGAAACCACAGCTACACTGCGCCCTGTCGCCTTACCCAATGATTTGAGTACATGTCGGGGTGCATTTTGTCTTTACAAACATCCTGTGAGTTATGGGAGTCTAGGCTCCCGGTCTCACGATGTACAGGCCATTTGGTGCCGTGTATGAGGGGGTTTGGCGGCAGTTGCCAACTGGTCAGCCACCGAGGTTTTTGTTGTAGGCAAGTTGCTTGCGACTCGACAACACCGACTTTGCGATGTCGGACGATGGACAACAGGACATTGGAGGGAAGAAGCATGGCCGAAAGGTGACAGCTGAATTGTCTGCTTCTTCCTCTGATAACTCGAGCACACCACAACACAGCATACAACATACAGATTTTCATAAACCAAGCAAAAAACATACAACTAAAGTAGTTAAAATGACACAGGTTAGTTAATCAGTTTCAACTGATAATTCGTTTTTCTCCTTTGAGAGGAGTAGACCCATTAGACGATAGTCATAGTAGTACAGACACAGTAGTATCACAACACACATATAAATTACCACTTGCTCCACTGGTTTACATAACAAATACCAAAACGATTTTATGATTGACTGGCAAATTTGATGAAACATTTTTTGTAAAAATCACAATAACTAATAAACAACATCTGAGGGTAATTATCAGAGAGGAGGATTACTCTCTTCTCTGTAGTATCCGTCAGAGGAACGGCGTACCATATTACACAAATGCGACGGAAGATAAAAAGCCAACGAAAGTAGTCATTAAAGGGCTACCACAAGATATAAATATGAAAATTGTTGAGAGAGAGTTAGGAGAATATGACTTTAGGCCTATTCACGTACGGCAATTTAGAACACCAGCTGACAAACCAGCAGTCTATGGGGCTGTCGTACATCAAAACAAAGGGTATGACATACTAAAAATTAGAATACTTTATCACATATCAGTTTGACTATAACTGTATAAACACCGCACTGAGGAAGTGGTGCAGTGCATGCAATGTTGTGCACTGGGCCACACTCAGAAATACTGCACACTGGAGCAAGTTTGTGTTTTGTGTGCAGAGAAGCACACAAAAGCAGAGTGTACTCTTAAAGAACAAGACAAGTCAAAGTGGGTATGTACACTTTGCAAGAAAACGGGACACTCGGCTGCATGGAAGCAGTGCGAAGTAATCAAGAAACAGATTGAAACATGAAAACAAAGGATGGGCCTTAAACCCACTACACTAACACAAAACAACAGGCAGGAAACGCGACCAAACATTCAATCAAAGGCTGAATTTCCTCCCCTTCAAGTAGGGAAAATACAAACTGAACAGAGAAACACACACAGGAACAAGCACCTATACAACAAAAAAGGGACAAGCCACAAAAACATGAGAGAAGTGACACCAACACAACAGAAAATGTGACCATATTCTCAGGATTGCAAGAACTGGCCGCCTTTCTGCGTGAAACACAATTCGCAACACTTTTGGACCACTTTAGGCCCATCATTACACAGGCAAAAGCCTTAACAACACTACACAAGAAGCAGATGTTGCTTCTCACAGCACTCACTTTACCACAGTAAACAAACAAATGGTTGAGGATTATTTAACTATAAAATCACCCCAAATTGACACTATCGTTTTTAAACACACTGCATTAAATATTTAGGGCGCTCTGCCCAGGCTGGTTATTTGGGAATTTGTGAAAGGTGGGATATAGCCCCAACCACCACTTGTCCTTCATATCAAGTGACCCACATGCCAGTCGAGGTAGGAGTCGGGGGGGGGTAACATGACATGACATAACTAATTTAGCACAGTTTAACTATCTTAACTTAACTTAGTCTTATTTTCAATATCACAATATATTAAAATTAATTGAATTTCTAATAATCACAGTAAAACGAAAAATATTTTTTAAAAAAATCTGGGAAATTACAACAAAAAAAAATTCAAAAACACTTTTAAAAAATGATAAAATCAAACCATACGGTGTTTTATATGTTACAAACACAATTACGTACGTATAATAACGCACCGAAATGATTGTCTGTTTCAGGTCGAGAAGAAGACGATCCTCGTTGAGATGGGGGGTGGGGGGCCTCTGCTTTGAGTCTGGCAAAGCCTGGCAGATTCTGGTCTCAAGGCCCCTACCCCCCCCCCCCATATTGTTTTTGTTACTAATACTGGATTTCTTTCCTATGTCACAACATTCTGAAACGATGAAACCTACGCCGAGGGCTGCTCCCGGGCGATTAGGGACTCACATCATGACACTTACATTCACTCCAGCCGGGAGACTGGAGGGGAGCTTCAATCCCCCACCGACAACACAAACACGTAAATTTACATAATAATAGGCGACAAAACTAAAACAGCCTAAATATGGATCCAGTGCCCCAGACTTACACTGACACGCCCCCCGCCCGCAGACCCTATGATTAGTCCAAGTGTCGGGTGGCAATTGTTTTTACCAACACCCAGTGAGTTATGGCAGTTATGACTCCTGGTCTCACGACACGTGTCATTCCGGTGGCATATGAGGGTGGGCTACAGAGGCTGCCAGCACGGGGAGCGGGGGAGGCGTGACGTCCTCCGGCCCTGGGTGGCGTGAGAATTATCTTGTCAGCGGTTCTGGCTTCGTGCCTCGTCAGGTCTGCTCAGCCGCGCCCGAGGTGTGGACAGCTTGTAGGTGTCGAGCATGGGGGGGGTGGCATGCCTGCCGGAATACGTGCCTTCCAGGGGAGAAGGAAAAACACAGACGTTCCCATTGCCTGTACGGGTAGGCAACGTGTTGCTCATGTCTGTAGAGATGGAAGAAGTACTCCTAGGCGATGAGTCTGAGTCGTATTATAATAGGTGTAGAATGAGTTGTAGAGTGACGACTCTGGGTAAGCATTTAATAAGATAATTAAATCTTTGCTGTACCAAGTTTCAGAACAATTTTCTGAAATCACAGAGTGTTCAGAAGACTGCTGTGCTGTACTGGAACACATTTGCAGTTTACTTCTGCAATAATGCAACACCTTGCAATATGAATATTTCACCACAACATAGCACTCAGCAGTAATAACTAGATTTGCAGATATAATCACTCACTAAATCAGAAAGAATAAATATTTCTAAACATTTAATGAAGCAGTTTGCAAGAAGACAAGCAAATACCATGTAACACAACAAAAATCACGTTCAGTTCCACTATTATATTAACATATGATATAAGTTACACTATAGCAAGTTGTCAGTGAGGGTGGTAGATAAAAAAATATGGCTCGTAAGACACATTCCATGTAATGGCATCACTGCGGCTAACACAAATAGGCTTAGGGACATGTGACTTGAAATTCTGCAAACCAGTTCATTTATCTATTCAGTTCCTCAGGTAACCTACGGCAGAACACTTTTGACTCAATCATTTATTGATTCCTCTAGCCTCTGAGAGAGATAGTGTCATCATTTCTAAATTACTGAGTTACACTTGAATTTATTCAAATTTAGGTGAACCTTATTCTTGACTAAGGAAAAATTCTGTAATTTTCTCTAAAATGTTTCAGTTCAATAATTTAACAGATTTTTGAGGCAGGCAATGTAGTTATTCATACTCCTCCATACTTGACAGCATCGTTGTAAAAGATACGACGTCCTTACTTGCGTGCATCTGCAGGCGGAGAAGGCAGCTGACAAAAAGATACATCCGGTGATTAATATTGGCCTCAGTGCTGAACAGATCATCTTAATCCAGGTAACAGGGCCATCCCGTCATTGTCGCGCCTCTCCATGTCCTGTAGAAATCATCTTGGAGCCGACCCTCGATGTTACACTGCTTCATTGTGGAGAATTCTAACTGACGAATTACCTCCTTCAGTGTTGGATACCAGAATTCGAGAATGAAGTCTTCTCTTAGGTTCTAAAGGGAAAGTTCTGCTCAACAAATAAGTTTTGAGTCATTTTAGACGTTTAAAATTCATAGCTCACGGCCATGACAAATCACAGTGCAGTTCTGCATAGATAAAGTTAATATACAAGGATATGCAGCCATGGAGTTTTTGAATAATTTATCAAATTAGTATGAATGATCACTGAGTTCGTGTCCACAAAATAAAGTTATTTTCCAATTGATTTATCTGGCAGCAGAATTATTGTGTTCTTATAATCCAAACTTTCAAAAGAATTAGAGATGGGACGATTCCAAGTTTTTGATGCAGATACCCGATTATCAATTCTCTATTGATTCTCGATTCTTTTCTGATTCTCGATTCCGATGATTTACAACTGATAGGACTTTTAACACACAAAATCGCATTGTCATTCACAGTCAAAACTATTCTACAGTGAAAATCCATGTAACGAGTATGCTTAGTAACAAAAAGTCCGCTACAGCGATAACATTTTATCTGCATTGTCAATTGCCCATATATTAAATGGGAAAAGAAGTCGTTAATAGCGAATGCAGTGTGGGCTTATTTCATTATAACAATAGCATAAATAGCAATACTCAGCAGTTTCCTTCAAATACAATACAAGAAGAAATGATTGCAAAAAAAAATGTTAGAAAAGGTTTTGATTTTCGTGTGTAAACTTTGTTGTTAGTACACCTAGTCCGGAAACATGGCAACATCGCTGCTGGCAGCTGGTCATGCACAGACTTAGCAACGCCGCACAGCTTGTCTGTTGTACGCCGTGATGCTGTCCACTACTCTGGCACCACACTGGCACTTGACTGTGATATATCACGTGTTTGCTCATTTACGCTCGTCACTGTGTATTTGTGTGTGTAGCTGCAAAGCAGAAAGTTTCAATATCGGCCAAAGCTAATAGTGAAATGCAACGTGAATATCTCTGTCCCTAAAGAAAAATCAAATGTAAATTTACATACGGATTAGTGTTTCTACTTAAAACACCTTTGAATCAATCATTGGAAATTGTCATATTATTTCATGTGAAAATAAGGGGTGCTGTTTGTACATGAAATTTGTGGGGGGATGGAGGGGGTTAAGTGTAAAAACGTTTCTGGCCATGATAAAATGACATCTAAGTTCCTGCATTGTCATGGAATAGACCTGAGAGTACAAGTAAATTATTTATACGTGCTAATTGCATTGAACAGCTGCCATAGTAAAAATTTGGTAATATGATCCCCAGCATATTGCGCAGTTGAACCGCCGACAAAAGTCCACCTAAAATCCTGTAATGGGAAAGTTTTTGTTATTTGCAATTTTTCTGACTTCAAAGGAAAGCATTTCTGTGGTCACAGAAAATCCATTATTCCTAGTGGTGCGCACGTGATGAAACAGCTATTATTCCAGTTCCACGTATTCACACATTTTGCCTTACAAAGAACTTTTTTGAGCCATTTTTACAGCGTATTTTTTCCCTGCATCAACACCGTAAATTTTTATCGATGATGCCAAATTGTAGACCAGCTGCACATTTTCCGTGTTCACGTGCATATTTCACAACCATCAATTTAAATTTTGCATAATAACTCGCCCGCTCATTTTCCATTATCACGAGACTGTGTTCCCACTGGCACTTTTTGTTAACAAAATGGTCATCTGACCTGTTTGTCTACAAAATCTATGATGTATTTTTGTAATTAGAGTTTTGTCAACTTTGAAGTTGACTAACAAATTACAAAATCGCCACCATATCAGTTTTTATTTTTGAAATCATGATAACACCAAAATAATACAGCATTGCATGCTAGGCAGTTGAGCGTTGTATTGTTTCGACTAAACCGTACAAAATGCTAGACACAAATTAAGAATAAATGAAACTAGAAACTAAATGGAACACAGCCTCAAGTTTATTTATCTGGGAAGCGGGAAGCATGCACAACGCGAGAGAGAGAGAATGAACTGACGCTATCGATACCAGCACAGCTGTAAACCGCCTGGCAAGGTCACATGCAATGTCACAGTCACGTGAATCTCCAATTGTGCTGTTGACAAAGGATGCCTGCAATTGCTTCATATGGGAGCACAAAGTTTCCAAGTGTCAGTTTTTACCTTACGCGAACAAACCTCAGGCTTTAAAAAAATGCTTCTCCAGCCTATAAATGCAGAATATGGTACACTGTGTTACTAATCGGGATTGCAAAGAATCAACTTTATTTTTCGATTCTCAATTCAAATCGTAGAATCGAGAGTATCGGGGTATCGAAGTATCGAATTCCCCATCCCTAAAAAGAATAAAATTGTAGACAGTAAATAAACAATAATATTTATGTCCAGCAACCATAGCCTTGAAACGAAACATAAACAAACAAGTTATTAAAAATATTATGGAGACACTGGTAAGGCCAAATCCTTACAACATACACGTCAAAATCACGTCAGTCGCCACAGAGAAGCGTATGTCAGCTGCCTCAATTTTCATGCATGATGGATTTGCCGGACTGAGTGCCTCCCCCACATGGTGGGGAGATTGGATTGAATAATAATTTGGGAATGTGTCATGAATCTTCTTGGGGACTACAAGGTGAGCTAGATCCTGCCACTCAATGGCATTGAGATAGTTAGGGACAGTTGTTATAATAAGCTACCTAGCCGCATCTGCTCTTGTTCAAGTTAGACCCAGGTCCTCTTAACCTGGTTTACATATAGTACTCCATTCAGTTCCTAGTTAGGAGGTCGTACAGGCCACTGTGTTTGTTCCTCATGGAATAAATATGTTTTTCTCTAAAATCTCTGCATGCTAATTTCATGGGTAACTGTTTCTATCCTCTGTAGACATCAGCCCACCAAAGTAAAGCAGGAGACCACATCTGACTAACAATTACCAAACCTAGTGTAGGACTGCGGGCTCCTTAACTGGCCACACGTACGTCATAAAAAACATCCAGTCGATGGCCACCCACACTGTACACCTGGTGCACAGTGTGGGTAAAGCCACAACTACTAGTAACACAATCCAAGGGCTGTCAGTCAGCTAGTCCAGCCAATTCACTCCATCCACCACGCTCTATTGTCGCCAAAAGGAGGAATAGACTGGTTCTAGAGGTCTGCCCACCCTTGGACATACACTCACAGTTGCCGGATGATCAAGGTAAACCCACCGCTCCAACCACCGAGCTGAAATATCACCAGGTGAGGTAAACGGGTATAACTCTGGGTTAGCTCGGCCTCTACTTTGGTATTACACCTAGCTAGGGAACTTTGTTGCCTGCTCTCCTCTCATGAGGCTGGTATTTGTACTCTCCTGTATGCCGTACACCCAAAGGTGTGGTACGAAGTACCAAAAAAGGAAGGCAGCTGCAGTCTCCAATAATAATAATAATAATAATAATAATAATAATAAAAGTAGTAATAATAATCTTTGACCACATCTTCACTTCAAAACTTTGAATATATCTAAGAGATGCAAAAAAAATGTAATAAGAAAAACCAATGCTGTTACAATCTCTAATAAAATGTTGCATTGGTAGCAAATTACATTTTTAATCATATTATCACAGAAAAATAAAATACATATGTTTTAAAAAGTAAAGTTATTTTAAGTTTTAAATGTGTTATGATTAAAATGTGATACACATTGGACGGGCTTAAAACAATATTTGCATGTAAAAAAAGTGGTTTTAATGAGTAACATGCCTACTAACAATACAACAGCAGTACGAGCATTACAACACGCAAACAATAAATCATTACAACCCTAGACAGTCAAATACTTAGGTAACAACAAACTAACTTCTCAGGAAGAATAACAGGACCAAGATGACGAGATGGGTTGAACAGGCAAGGTAAAAAAAAGGAGGGTAAAAAATGGGAGTTCTGTTTTTTTGGAGCTTGCCACGTGCATCACTGTCCACATTGGCTGGTGCTGCTGCCACGTGGTGGGGGCGTGGATTATACTGTTCTACACATGTGTATCTTGGCACACAAGTGTAAAGTGGGGGAAAGAGAACTGAATCAGCAGAAGCATTGCTGTAGAACAGCTGTCAGGTCAATGAACTTGCTCGCACTCTACATTAATGACTCTAAATTTTAATAAATTTCTGCTTTTTGCTCCACTATGTAATGCATTGCACAAGGGAAGAGTCCATACAAAATATAGTATTTTTTTATGTTGCACAGATTTCAAATGTGTTGTAACAGAATTCTGCAGGGTTTTTTTTACACACACACGGTTCCCAAAAATCTGTTTGTACAAATGAGGTGTCTGTATGAAACAGATGCTGCACAATTAAGGTTTGAGAGTACTAATATTTTATAAGTTAGTCAAATATCACTCCACTGGCTGTACAATAGCATAATTCAGTCACGACCAAACAATTTATTAAAAACTTGGTTGTATATACAACAAAGGGTGAACATATGACTTTGTTCCAAGAAAACTGTAATAAAGGCAAAGATTTAATTTAATTACTGACCAGTCTGGAGTGAGGGGGATGTTTGTCATGTTTGCTGTCTCTTGTAAGGTAAGATGGCAACATCAGCATAAATAAATTGACTTCTTATCCAGGCGCTGGTAATTTTTGTTTTTGGAGGGGGGGGGGGGCGAGATGAAGTGGTTAATGTCTTGCTTTAAATGTGACATTGTCCACATACTGTAACCTGGAGAGGCTTTAAAATAAATTAATAGAACTTCACATTATTTTGACCTCTATGGGACATGTTTGCAGACAAAAGACATTTACACATGTTTCAACCCTAAAAAAGAGAAGTATATTCTATTTTTACAGTGAATGAGTACAAAATGAATATATCAACTGTGTATTTAATATACATAAAACAGATTTGTGCATTCAAAAATTGCCACTATAGCGAACGTGCTGCTCATAATCATTATGGGATGGTTCTATTGTACTTTTCTTCCTTGTGAACTATTCAACTAATGTAGTGTTTGCAAATGGTTGCTGATTCAATTCACATGAGACTGTATACAGTGTTGTCTGATATAGGTTCACCAGTAACGAGAATTTATGTAACTAACTTATTTAGTAACCATTTATGACAATTCTTCAACTTTCTTACATTGTTATACTTGATGAGCGCATTTACTTTCCGTGGTGTCGAAATTTCAGAGATCAGCTGGCTGCACGCAGGGTCAAGTAACAACCAGTCTCCTGTGTCACTGGTGTTGTCTCCAGCATTGGTATTACACGCGTTGTAAGGCCAGCTGTCTGCCGCCATGGCCATTTCCTTCTGCTCATCAGATGCTTGTGCCATCAGCGTGATATCCAGACGGCCATCGCTGTTTGGACATGGTAACTTGTCACTACCGACCGTACCCCAGGACATGATGCCTCGACTTTTCACAATGTTTGATAGCAAGTTCCTCACAGACAATACATCTTCAGACTTCTGTAGTTCACTCTCTAACTGCAGACATACCTGGAAGAATCAAACGAAGCAATTTTTCATGTAGCCCTAAATTTTTGTTAGACACGAGTCATTGTTCTTTACTTAATTTTTTACTTAAAATTACAAAAGATGCAAATACAACTGTATAAACAGCTGTACAATTTTACTTCTCAAAACATTTACTGTAAGTAGAAAATTATAGTCATGTGCAACAGGTTCTAATGGACTAGAAAACATATTATGCATTCTGTGGCCATGATTACTAAGAGGCATGATGGCACGAAGCTCCCATGTCAAAATTGAACTCCTGACAGTCCACGTTCAATCCCCAACCACAAATCATTCTTAAAGAGTACCGAATCAGTAACCATGTATTGTACTCTGAAGCCTGCTACAGTCAAAGTTCATCACCATTGGTCTGTACTAGGGATGGGTAGATAATACATGTTCTCGATACTCTATATCAGTTTCTATACAAAAATATTCTCACAATACTTAATACCAATACTTTTCTTGATACCATATATTAAAACTTTCATGAACACAAAACAACTTGGCCATAAAAATTGCTCATTTTGATAGTGTCGTTGACACACACTGAAACTACAGTATATAAAAACCCACGTTACAGTGGAAACAAATGGTGGACGGCCTGTAACCCAAACATCCTTAACCAATGATAAACCAACACGTTTTCACAGTAAAAGCTGTAATCAAACTTTGAGGAAAATGATCATTTAATACACACTTTTTTCATGATTTCACATTTTTTAAATTTTATTTTGCAACTTCAAGGAAATTACTGTTTCAATATCATATTTATTAGTGGTGTGTGGGAATGGAATTTTGCCATCAAAAAAAATTAGGGCAGTAAAAAATTAAATTTGCCATGGGAATTCAAAAGAAATCAGAAAAATATTTTAGGTTAGATAAAGAAGTTTGTGGGTTGCTAAACCTACTGATTGACATTCTATCATGACTTATTTCATTAAAACAAAAAAAATTAACCTAGAATAATGACTGTATGTGCAAAAAATTAGATTCGAGCTAGAAAAGTCATATTGTTTTGTATTTTTATACACTTAGTTGTTGCACTACGAATTAATCCTCTGGGTTTGGAGCACTTCTTTAAAATACTTGCTTCAATTTTAATAGGAAAATCCCTTATAATATTTTTTAAATAATAAAAAAATTGGATTTACATGATAAAACAAAAATGTCACTTTTTTGGCCTTTATATTTTCAGTTCACTGCTATTTTCTTTATAATTTCATGATGTCTACCAAGGACCTTTCACATTTTTGTTCCATTTTTGGTAGAAAAATGTGTGTACATTGACACAAATTTACTCAAATTATTTTTCAGTGGAAGTTTTAACGTCCATGAACACACATGCTTTGAATCACATAGTACAATCACAACCAAGTCACATCAGGCAGGTTATGAATACAACATATTGCATTTGTATGCTTACAAAGCTAATTCATCTATTGATAACGCAATGAAAAGTAGCTAAGTAAATTAATTATATATTTTTTATAGCAAATTTGCTACATTTGGAGTTTATCCACGTCTCGGCAACAACAAATTAGTGAGCATAACACACAATTAAAAACAAACACATTCCAAACAAAAAACAAAGACAATTTGCTGGCGTGTTATGAATCGTTTAACGAAACCCATTTAAAAAACACAATTTTAGGCCTCAGTCGAACAGTTAAACATTTGGAGTTAAATGAAACATTCATCATGCACTACCTTATTTTTACAGGAATGTTAAGGTTATGTATCTCAAAACTCACGTCTTACATCAACCAGTAATCGATACTTGTAACTTATATATGTCGCTCATGTATAAGACAAATTCATTGTGCACGGTTCAACGTAACTTCATAATAGTGCAAGTTTGCAACCAGTTTCAGTTAATTTTCGCAATAAATACATAATGTTAATGATACATAATATATGATGTAGAAAAATTATTTTAGCTTATGTAACAAACTTTGAAATCTGTGAAGCAAAAAAATCGAAATTTTCTCAACAAGATTTGATTCATCAAATCATAATCGCTTACGTAAAGAGTCTATACAAAGCTTCTCTCACGAAACCCGACTTGTAGTTGTAACAACCTACAGACGTGAACATAAATTATTCCCAAAAATTTCTGTAAAATTTATTTCCCACCCAATGAAAAAATTGTTATGCATTATCAAAATTTTTCCTGAAGTTCGGGAAGGTATATCAGATAATTATGGTATTCTTTTCTGAATATTTAATAATGCCTGAGGAATCCGTGGGTTATGCCACGACAGGTGTAAAAAATAATTATGGTATTTATTTTTGTGAATATTTAATAATGCAGTTGCATCAGATAATTATGGTATGTGTGGGATGTATAATAACTATAGGCTGTTCACGGTAAAGTGATTGAAATTAGATGAAAGGAAAAATTTTGAAGCGCCTTAAAAAGTGCTCACTTTACTGTGAACGGCTTATACTCAACTTGCTCGCTCGTTCCGATCCTAAAAACACCTCAAGGTGCCCGCAGTTGTGTGAATGTTATGCTATAAATAAAATATGGTATATTATGGTACATTTATACTTTTAAAATTTAATAACTTGTAAACAGTTCATCCGATCTCGACCTATGAAGGCTTTTTGGAATGCTTGCAGTAAGTTTTGGAATGCTCTGTGCCAGCCGAGATAAGTATGGTACACATTTAAAAGTTGCTGTTAATATCTTGCAAACCATTGGTCCTAGGTCAAATTTTATGCATGCATAGGAATTATGGCACACACACACACCATAATTATGGCATGTGAAAATGGGTATTTAAATTCAATACTTTGGGATATTCTCATGTCATACTTGATACTATAAAGTATTGAGGTACTGCGGTATCAAGGATCCCATCCCTAGTCTGTATATTACCGTGCAACATAAAACCCAACTAAATATAAACTCCTTTTGCAGCCAATGAGATCTCGCTCAGTAAATGTTGACTAAATAACAAACCAACATGATGAGACACATGTAGTAAAATACAGATAAGTAAAACAGATGGAATATGTATATACATATAGCTTCCATGTGTTACACTGCCGATAAATACTAAAAACAATTTGTCATGTTAGATATTATGCATTCTTGAGTTTGACTTTCTTCATAGTTTTCCATTGTAATTGTTTAGTTTCTTGAGTAGAAACAGATATTTTGAATGTACTATGACATACCCAAATTACTTCTTACACTAACCACGAATCATGATGAATACCTTGTATATTACATAGAAATGCATACCATTTGGCTGCATCTTGACAGTGGATTTCCACTTGGTCACCTTGGTGTTTGGGTCCAACCTGGCAAAAAGGAAACTCTGACTCATAGCAAGTATACAGCTAAAAATAAACAATGACCAAACTTACTGAAATTGAAGCAATATTAAACACTTAGTAAAAAGTTGGTCACTGTAAAATTGTGAATTTAGTGCTTTTGGGCTTTATGCTAGCATTTATGATGTGGGTAGAAATCATGAGAGAATAATGAGAACATACCATTGATTTCATTAGTCAACATTTAAAAGAACATTCAAAGAGAAAAGAAAACTATGAAGACCTCTCATGACATTTGATGATTCTTAGCAATGAAAAACACGCAATATTTACACGGTCAGAGCCCCTCTCATATTTCAGGAAGATGGAGAGTTTGCAACAATCTCACAGCAGCAGTCATGAAGGCAAAAGCATGTAAACTTCCAATATATTTATGTAGGAACACATAATTTCTTGATGTGCCTTCATGCATCAGCAAGTCTGTAGTAACTCTGGAGATAAAACTGCAAAATTTTTCAAGCCATGCAGATGGGCTTAACTAAGAGGACTTACACTGATAACAAGTTTCAATTTTACAGTCAAAATCATTGAACCTAAGGGGATACATGATAAACTAAAAAAATTCACTTCCTCACAAATTTTGTTGTTAAATACAATAATTAAGTTCTGTCAACACTGAAATTGGGTTTAAATTCCAAATTTCACCATTAATCAAAATATGGTACAGTATTTAAATTCTGGTGATACTTATGCCGTCAGTCTATTAAAATTTATGCTGTCAACTACAACAAATTAAAATATTTACACAAGTAAACAAAGATAATATAATTAAATCCAAAAATTAAATAAATTACTTAATATCCTGTACTGTTTGGAATAGACACTAAAGTATGATACCAGTGGCAACATGTCAATGGTACACTGGCTCAGTATCCCTCTAGAGACTAAGGAAATGAAGAATCTCCTAAACGAGGTCTTTAAGGGCAGTATAGGCAGATGCATTTGAACCCTGGGGCGTCTGGCTCTGGCTCACCAGAGCACGTAGCTTGAGTAGTGTGGATTATTTTATCCCTTTTCTTGCCTGTCTGGTAATGAGGCATTTAGGAGTAACAGTGAGTACACAACTATGAACAGTCAAAAATGTTTTATTACTTTTAGGGGATAAAACAAATGAAGAGAAAAAAATTATTATTTTAACGGATTCAGTGGGTGTTTTGTACGCACAGGCACAATTGCAGCTATAAGTAAGTAACATAGCAGCATGGGGGAGGATAGGTTATGGCGTGGTCCAACCAGGAAGGAATTTACTCTTCCTGGGGCCGGTGCCTTGGGGTTGACCCCTGCCAGAGTTATATCAATCAATTGGTGTCTCTAGCAAAATAACCAATTAACGGGTATACCTCACGATCAACAATGCTCTGGCCTATAGCGACTTGTGGAGAGGGCCCCCTGATCCTCGTAGGGAAGGTTGAGGTTGAGTGAACAGCATGACCCGTTCAGTCCTCAATTTCTACTTTGGTCTTACAGTGTTCCCCTAGCCTTAGAGTCATGGTGACCCAGTGTATTTGTTCTCCTCAAGTCTCAGGAGCCTCACAAAAAGGTTCTCTCTTCCCTTGCCACAGTAGAGCTAGAGTACTGGATACCGCAGGGCGGTGGCGAGGCTCAAACATAGTCTTGGGGTGAGAGCGACCCCAGTACGCACTACTCAGGCCAACACTCGCAACATTTGAGTGAGTGAGGGAAGATATTTGGGTGGCTCTTAATGTCGAGGTCATCAAAACAGATGAGGATGAAGCGAGGTGAGGTATGGCGCAGCCCTGGAATGAGGGGGTGGGAGAAACAGGAAACCCTTGAGAAAACCCACCAACCAGCGGCATAGTCAACCACAATTCCCACATGCAAAAGTCCGGGAGTGACCCAGTCGAGAATTAAACCCAGATCACCTAGGTGGGGGGTGAGTAATGTGAGCACTATACCATTGCTGCCCGCGCAACATTTGAGAATGCATTGCAACAAAAGCTTCTTACTATGCATTGGAAAATACAAGTTGATATGCTAAGGAAAGAAAAACTAACTGAGCGAAGTAAATACTGCTGAAGGCAAGCATTTGTGGGTAGATTGGGGAGCAAGTGAGCATTACTGCTGCCAACTGCCCCTTCAGAAGGGCGTGCAAGAAAATATATACTGCTTGAGAGCCGTGGTAAGTTAGGGGCAGCTGAAGTAGGCTGCATGGAGAGGGAAACCTCCCCTGATGTGCAGCCAGCATGCACGTTTGATGCCTACTGGCCAGGGCAAGCCTAGTGAGGGGACTGGGTCCACCCACTTGAACTGGAGCGCAGTGATTTGCAGATTGCCTGTCTCTCAGGGGACAAGGGATTCCCTTGGCTTGTAGAATGGAGAAGTACAAAGGTGAAATGAGTCGTCGTGCTTGGCACTACAGTGTACTAGGTGGGAGCACCAGAATCTGAGACTGTGAACGAAACCGACAGTGCTCGTGGCGTCTCAAGCAGTAGTCATTAAAACACATTCTAAGTTAAAATTACTGTATATGTTTGAGAGAGGTAGTTTCTGCATCACTCTTTTTCTTTGTATTTTATTATTGGCACACTAAACATAACATTGATAATTCTTTAATAGAAATGAGAAAGTTTAATAGATTAATAGTACATGAATTTGGCAAATTCTTTCAGTGACATGTTAGACTTCAAGAATGTATTCATGTATGTTCCATTCATAATTGTACCACAGTTGTTTGTACACACCCTGGACAGCTCTTCAGTCAGTAAAAAAAGAGGAGAAATGTAATTAAACTTATCACATGCAGCTAAGACACATAAGAAGCCTCTCACCATGGAAGTAGCCAATGAATAAACAGTAGTGGTCTGAGCATGCCAAATTAATTTGCAAAATTCACATTTCCAATTACACTGACATTACAAAAATCATGGGATAGCAGTATGTAAATTTGGTGATGTTGACCAAGATATCTTGGAAATGCTCAGACCTGTATAAGTTTGTATTCTGACATCACTGAACTGCTTGGTGACCACTTGCGGACCTTCATGGACTTGACATACCCCCAAAATGATGGGGTGTTCCAGCAGGATAGTGGACCATGTCATTGGGCCCAAGTTGCCTAAAATTGGTTTGAGGAGCATTCTGGGGAGTTTTTAATGAATACTGTAGCTACCTTGTTTGCCCAACATGATCCCCTTTGAGAATTTATGGTACATAGTGGAAAGGTCTATTCATATCCAAGATCCTACATCTACAAATAGCAGATGGCATTGGTCTACATCTCACCATAGGTGTTTCCTCTATTTGCGGAATTGATGCCACAATGAGTAGCTGCACTTTACCAGGCCAGAGGAGGGCCTACATGAAAATTAGACCCATATCCCATCACTTTTTACATGTCTGTGTATAATGTATGCTTACACTGTATGCAGGCTCTGTGACTGTAGTTTTGATGAACTCTGCACTGATGGCATAAGTGTCGGATGGCAGCTGCACAGTAAGCTGGGCAGTTCCATCCCAGGCCCACAGCGTTGTGTTAAGCAGCTTGTGGACTAACATTGAATGTAGTAGGATGGGTCCATTCCCATGGGTATCCAAGTAACCATTCACATCCAACTGGGTTGACAGCACCAACTACATCACAGTGCCACACAGAAAGTCACAAAAATAGCTATTCCTATAAGATATTGTGGGAACAGGCCGTTAGGTTGCCAATTACTTTTTAAAAAGGAGATAGAAAACACAAATGATTCACATGATGGTACTCATGGATAGACACACGTGCAAAAGTAGGATAAACCCATTTTTACCACAAGGATGTGCAGTTGTGAAGTTTTGCTGCAAGAAGAAGCTGGTCCAGTTAGAAAAATGTCACAAACATACATCCACATGGTAAAAATGTATTTGTCTGACTTTTAGGTACGGTACCACCCTGTGAACAGCTATTCCTATATTTGTGGAAAACCACAACTGGATATCACAGGTACTGCACCAGGCAATTTGACCTTCGCAGAGGATGACCATAGACTAAAGATGAAGTAGACTTCTTATTCATCTTCTGTGCATGTACCCAACATCGACCTACCCCAACCATACACAACGGTCAAAGTCACATGGTCAACAGTGATGAAGTGTTTGCTTAATTTTTCAATGACAAGAACTATTATATGAATAAAATAATTTTATCCATTTTAATTTAATCAAACTGCATTACAAATTCATTAGAGGAAGTAAACATTCATCTCAAAACATTTGTTTACATATCAGTTTTCTAATCCAAAATCAAAACCATACCGTTTTCGCTAGATGTGTTGGCAGAAAAGTAGTTCATTGTTGGGACATGGAGATTGATTGTGCGCAGCCAACGAGATTGGTCTACCGCATCTTTAGTGTATGAGGGTGACCAGACATCCCGATTTTCATTTGACTGTCCCTTCTTATTTCACAATCTGTCTCGGTGTCACGACAAATTTTTAACGGAATGCCAAATTTCCTGTTTATTTTTTCCCAAACATGCAACAAATGGCTGTTTAATTTATTACATTTGATTCTTTCAAGCATTCCACCTCTATAAAAAGACAGATTATTATTTTTAATATATTTTACATAAATATGTTTCTCAAGATTAGAGCATGCATATAGATTCGGAAAATAAAGTCCAGCCTTTTTTTTTTTTTTTTTTTTTTCCCAACATAATTCACTGGGTTACCAACAACTGGGTTACCAACAGATAACAACCAATACCCTGTTTCTTTCTGCTTTCTCTTTCTTCAATTGTTCAAGTTTTCCTGCAGTCAGCACTCTCATCTTGTATGTAGTTTTAGTAGTGGTTATGTCTGCAGACCGATAAATTCTGATATGTGTTTCCAGTTATAGTTTAAAACAAAATAGTTTTTTGTTTGAAGGAATGTGACACAACAAACAAAGTATAATGTACGTTGTGCCATTCAGTTTTCTCGATTGAACATGGAGGGTGATCTGACATCACACAGCACGTAAATAAAAAGCATGTGTTTGGTGTTGCTACCAAGACTTTCAGCCAGTGTTTCACAATTTGTGAATATAAATAGGGGACTACAAAGTGAAGAAGAGAAATGTGTTACTGTTGTAGAAGATCTTTTTTTCTTTCCATAAGGCAAAACAACCATTCTTTCAGGTCAATGGACTGTATGCCACAAATAGTGAGGCACTTGTTTTAAAAAAAAATTCAAATGTTGCAGAATAAAGTGTGATTGTGAATTTTATATCACCACACATAATGCATGAAATCCACGCAGAACTTACAAACACTAAATATGTTTCTGAGATTGATGATGCATCTAAGCACAAAAGTTTAAAATTAGTGCCAGTTCTTGTACAATAATTTGTTCCTGATTCGGGTGTTAAATGTTAAGTAATCTGGTTCCAGAATATTAGTAGCAAAACTGCTGATAAATTAGCTAATCATGTTCTAGATATAGGGAAGAAAAATAATTTAACTAATAAAGTTGCTGCATTTTGTGCAGATGACTGAAACACAAATTTTGGAAGTTATAATAGGGCTGGAAAGAACAATGTTATTCATAAATTAAACAATTAACTTAAAATGAACATTCAACAGATTGGCTGTGCTACACATGTGGTACATAATTCTATGCAGACAAGAGCAGATATTCTTCCCATTGATGTGGAAGCACTAGTTAACAAAATATTTCAATACTGCCACATTTATACAGTAAGTGTTGATGCACGACATCTTTTCAACAATGATAGAAATAACTTTGCCTGATGTGGGAGCTAGCTTAGTCACCTGATACCAAGGGAGTTTCATTGTTGACACACAACAAGACATTAGAAACTTGTACTGTCTACCCCGGCAAGAATGGACATTCCAGTCGAAGATTGTACTATTCACTGGCCACAGAGGTTATGCATCCAAGGCATTCAAGTAACATTGCACACCACCAGATGGATACACCAGTTGTAGCGAGCTAGATCAGGGTAACGACATCGATTGTGGCATTTCGAGGGGCTTTGAACATTTTAGATTTGTGAGGCTTGCAGATGAGGACTGATCTGAGAGACTTGAAGCACATGTTCACAGAGGTTTAAAAAATAAATGATTCCAGGGATTTGTGCCCAGAGAACATTCTAACACCTCTCATAATTCAGAATACTGGCATGCACTTTTTTAATTATTCCAGTCAAAGGATGACCCAAGCCTCACTTCAAGAATTTAAGCTCATTGTTCTGTGACATAACATCTTAATGAAAAGTTTAGTGTTTAAATTGATAGCCACTGTGATTGATTAATTTTTGTTTGTACACATTATAGTACGAGCATGACAGGAACATGTTTATGTTTCTAACAATTTCACTGAGGCACCTGACTTGTACATGCATACTGGTCAATAACTACATAACAATGTTACATTTTACATTCGACACTGGTCACACACACACAGTGGGTGGAAAGAAGAAACAAAATATGGCTTTCAAAAGTGGTCAGTAAAACACAAACCACACAAACCAGCTACCCATGTGTTCAGATAATACTTGCCTCTGTAAGCTGGCTGTGTGTTGATACGATCTGCACGCTGTACCCTGCAATGTCTTCAGGAGGGGCCACGAGTATGTGGGTTGCAAAGTGCATCAGCACCAGAAGCGGGCGACTTGAAGGCAGAATACTACGACAACGTGAAATGTATGAGTTGACACTATATTCATATGCCTGATTCAAGCAACAAAACACAACCCAGTTAAATCATCTTCACTATTGGCTGTTCACTGTAAACTGAGCACTTTTGAAAGCCCTGATATATTCATCGCCATATGTAAAATTATTATTGCAATGGGCCTGTTCAATTTATTCATATAAGTCAACTGAAACTGTGAAATTATTCAAAAAGTAAATATTTTACAAATTTTTTTTCTTACTCTATATGCTTTAGAAATACAGAAAGCAAAATAAATTATTTCAGTATTAAGATATGTTTACCCAATACTTTTAATTCAACATAAGACATGATGGGACTACTTTCCCTCTATCATTACCAACTTGACTGGGAGCAGGTCAGTACAGGATATGCAGTTGTAGGGGTAGCAACAGTTTTCAAAGGTTGATTTGCAAAGTGCTTGCTTAACAATAAATAGCCTTTAGTCAGATGGATTTAATCTGTTCCAGCCATTCTGCTAAAGGCAGACAGCCCTTCATTTCTGTATGTAGACACTTGTTACCAAAGGCTGTTCACGATAAAGTGAGCTGAAATCAACCTTAAAAATCACTGCACCTACCTGCATATGTTCTAACAGACGCACTGAGCGACATACGACCAATAAAGTTGGTAGTGATGAAGGGGAAAGTTGTTCCAAATCTTAACATTGAATAAAAAGTATTAAGCAACCATTTCCAATAACTTAAATTATTTCTTACACTTTCTGTGTTTTTTGATGCATCGAAGTGTAAAAATTAGCAGATTTGTTCAATATTTACTTCTCTAATAATTTCAAAGTTTCACTTGACCAATGCACAAATAAAGTGAAGAGGCCCATGACAATGTTAATCTAAATAAGGCGGAAGTATACACAACGTGCATATGAGTAGAGCTTAAGCAGGGCTTTCAAAAGTGCTCATTTTACTGCAAATAGCCTATACCAATCACTCAATCATATGCAGGTCAGGTACAAACTTTTCCAAGGTGTTCACTCTATTTTTGAATGACATTTACATTGATCTAATGCATCCTTATGTTTTCTGAAAAGTCATGTATTGTATTATTCATTGCTATTACATAGTATTAATTTTACTTGCACAAAGTCACAGAATTTACAAGATTCTAAGCTGTACAATATTGCTTACATTATTTTGAAAAACTTATAAAGTGTTGGTCTATAATCATGTATAGCATTATGTTGTAACATTGGATTACATGTCTGGAAACTGCAAAATTACAAAAATCAGTGTTGGAAAACCTGTTTTTTCACATTAGTGCAATGTATAATTTATTAATGAAAATTTTAACTGCCACAAAATACCAATAATTTGCATCACACTAAATAAATGCTGCTTTACAGGGGGAAGAATTTTAAAGTCAAAAGCTAATAAACTTATGAAACATGACAATGTTTGTGGAAACACTCAAATCTTTTCAGAACACGTCCAAAGAATACAAACTTCAGACAAGTCATGTGCTTTTTTTTTACATATGTATGGCAGCACGAGCATCATGATACTATCTGCAACCCTGAGCTAACACGCTTCCAACCCTCGCCAAGCGAGTGCAGCATGGGATGACGCCACCTACATAGGGAGGAGCCGGCTGGCTGAAGATGCCCGAACGACCCAAAGGAAAATGAAGGAAGGCTCCATTTAGTATTTAGGGATGGATGAGCCCCGAGAATGCAGATTGACGTTGAGTTGTCATCACATTGGCTTCCTCTGCTTTGGCGACCCAGCAGCTCGCCCTACCACTGCCATGCTAGGTCTCTCTGACACAACCAGTTCCTCTATAGGCCGTTCACTGTAAAGTGAGCACTTTTGAAGCCCTAGTTTCTTTTTTCTTTCAGCCAATTTATATACCTTCCACCACTTGTTAATGTAAATCCTGCCATGTGAGTAATAAACACATTGTATACATTCATTATACCCAAAACCAAAAGTCCAAGATCACAGTGAAACGGATTCATTGGTTATTATGTCTGATGAAACAGCTTCAAAAAGTGTTCACTTTACTGTGAATGGCCTATATCAGCAAAGCTTGCTTCAACTACAAGACACACACTCCACTAAGGAGTGCTTATCCCCATCCCTTCAAGACAATACTAGGCGACAGTAGCATTTGAGTTGTTTTCATTACTGCTTTATTAGTTCTTCTAGATTTACTCTTTACTTTAAAAGGTCCACTTCACCTGTTAGTCACATAACTTCTGCCAGTTGTTTGGTAACTACGAAAGTGTAGGAGTAAGTACAGGTCACAGTGTTTATTCTCCTGAGAATAAATACATTCGAGTTGACACACTGAATTCTAATTCCAAGGGTGATTTGTACCTCTCAAACCCACTGTAAATGCCATTCCCCGAGGGAGGGGAAGGTGAGTGGTTCTTGCTAAACCATTGCCAATATTAGAGTAGGACTGCAGTTCCCTTAACTGGGTAGTTCATACTTCGCTAAACACCTTACGATTTACCCGTCACCCATACTGTGCGCCCAGTGCGCAGAGGCACTTGGTGCACATGTATGGTAGAGCCCCCTACTAGGTACACTCCATGAGGAAGCAACTGGATCACCCGAGTCAGCTAACTCACTCCATCCACCTCTTGAGATTCGCCGGTTGGAGTGCTAGGTCTGACACTGCGTGACAATACTGCATCTGAGTACTCTAGCTACGGAATTACCTGTCACCTGCCCCTTGCTTGCTGTGATGACCCTTAATGCCTAACCTCATGCTATTCACTCGATGAGGAAGGACTAAGTGGGCCGATAAGAATGAATCTATGACTCCTACAGCCAACCAATTGCCTGGTAAGCCATCTCAGTTGGCCTTCACCCTTTCCTCTGTTCGGGATCAGGCACAAGACACCCACCAACCGCAGGAGCCTCATTCCTCAGTTGATCTTATCATTTATTCGAACCACACCAGAAGACCGACGGGACACCAGATCCAGTTGTTGTCCACCTCTGGCTCGGACTGCCCATGGGACTGAGCCTTATCCACACCCACTACAAAACAACACCATCTACCGCTGCCACTGGAGCCCAGCCACTCCAGAACCAACCAGCTCTAGCTGCATATCAGCACCCCCGGACAGGGGCCAGAGAGTCGTCCACCGCAGTCTGCCATTGGTCAGCTACAGTGCCAGTCTACAGGTGCTTACGAAAAGTAACCTGAAAAAGTTAACTGGGATAACTCGGTCACGTGACCAGGTTTGCACGATCACTTGCAGTTAACCAGGTTACTTTGAAAGTTTTAGAGTAAACTGGTTTTGAGAGAGCGGGAACTCAAAGAATATTTAGTGCTGTTATTAAATACTGTGTTAGATGATGGTGATTGATGGATGATGATGATTGAGGGATATGATTGATGATAATTGATGATGGATGATGATGATGAAGATGATGATGACTATGAAGAGTTTTGTTAAATTATGTTATGAACCAACAACGTAAAAAAATATTTCATTATGCAGTATTGCCATAATACAATACCTTTGTGTTCAGTCTCAGTTAAGTATAAAGTTTAATATCCGGGCTACAATTATTGGCCAAAGCAGCAAAAACTTTATAATTTTACATATTTTGATTGTTTACATATTTCAAAACTTATTTTCGTTTACTTGTCTGTTTTTGTTGCTGCAATTTTTACATATTTACGCGCCATTTCACGTGTGTCGTCTACTAGACCAAGTTTACCCTGCGGTCGAGCGGGGTTAGCCCAGAGTTGACCGAGTTAACCCGGGTGACTTTCCGAACACGAGTTAACTTTAACTCAATCACTTCTCAAACGCACCAAGTAAAAGTTTTAACCTGATCGAATTAATCGGGTGACTTTTCGTAAGGTAAGCGCCTAACATGTGGTAAGCCAGCATCCACTACCAACCACGCTGCCTTAGATGCTTAAATAGCTTCTCGTTGCCCGACCAGGCCGACTCTGTACATCTGCTCCCTCCGAGTGAAGGCGCACCCACAGTAATCAGCTCATAAGGCCAGAGTTCTCTGCCTGAACCCGCATAGAATCTCCCCTGTAGACTAGGTGATACTCCCCTAGTATTCCGACCATCATGTGTCGGTCAGTAGTTTTTTTATTCTATTCTATAGCCATTGTAAAAGTATGATAGGAAAATATGTATCTTGGGGAAAAAAAAAAAAATTTTAATCAACAGTATAACTTTTTTATCTGGTTGCTAATTATCACAGAATGCCAACAAAAACTGTTGTTTTGTCTAAATGCTAACAAATCAGAAAATCATTAACAATTATTTTCACATATATGTAACTTCCTGTGTGTTCCCATATATTTCTCTATTAATTTCAATATAAAATCTAATATAAAATTATATAATAAAAACCCAGAAAATTAGCAACTGGATGTGGTGTAATGAACCTAACACTGCCATTATCCTACCACCTACCGATAGTTCTTACTGTTCCCGTTCAGTGCTGACAGTAGCACAGAAATGATGGATCCATCATCTGGACATGTGTCACATTTCAGGATGTGAACTTGAAGCCTGCTTCCAACATCAGAGACTGGTATGTCCAACAGTTGTTTCTGTAAAACAGTAATCAGGTATAATTGTATCCCAAAATTTGCATAGGTTTCTTTTTTTTAAAGCGTAGGTCTGGAATATTTTGAGGTCACAGTTCTAGTTATTTACGAACAGTTTACATGGACAGGTATGGATTGTGGTAAAGTGTTTGTTCAATAAAGTAAAGCTTCATGAGGCAGCATCTTGGTGTTTCAAAAGGTGTGAAAAACTAAATCATTTTTAGCTTTTCAGTGTTAATAAGCAAATTGGGACATAGATAAGTTGAAACTTTAATTCTTTAAAAGTTACCATTATTTCCTGTTTTTGTCAGTGACAAAATTTTCTCTTAACTCTGATTGTGTAAAAATTTGTTAACTGAGGGCAAAACTGAATCTTAAAACAGTATTTATTCAGCAAATCATTTTTATTCATTTGTACACACTAAGGAACACAGTTATAAGTGTATATATAATGTATCTGAAAATAAAAATGGGTATGATAAGGTTCTTGACATTTGCTAAGAAAATAAGCACATTATCAATGCTGCCCTAAATCTTATTTGGATTTGCTGTTCTGCAAAGAACAGTGCTGTTTTTTTGTTCATTTCATAATTGACACTGGAAAATAGTATGCAGTAAATTGTTTACAAAATTAAGTGGAAGTTTAAGTGCTTATTTGAAACATATTATCTGCAGATAAAATGGCAAAAGAATTATATATGGTGAATACGAATTTCTTTAATTATTCTGCTCTTTATTGTGTTTTATTCTTTATGTTTATAAGTGTGAATGAGTTCAGGGTTTTTGTATAATGGGCATTTAACAATGTAAAACTGATAGCTCTCAAGCATGAAAAAATTGGTTGCTTTATGATAAGAAAAGTGGTGGCGGTTCACTGGTATACTAAATATTTCAGACAATAATAAAAATTTTAGACAATTTGTAACATGGAAAAAACTTGGAATTTTGTATTGCAAGTTGAGTGGCCAATCTTTATACAGCTCCATAGTGGGGTAACTCTCAATTGAGTTTTGTTGAAACTGGAAAGAGTATAACTGCCACATGGGAACTGCTAAAGTTGCTGCAACCCTAACTATAGGCAGTATAGTCAATGTACTTGTAGAAGGAACATCAGCAAATAGCTAGCTACCTCAGTGATGCATGACACACGTGTGAACAACTTAAAGAGTTTCAGAGAGGGCGAATAATCAACATATGGTAGGCAGGGTGATAATTTAATTGAATGGCTCACTACCTTAACTGCTGCAATCAATAGTTGCAACTGTGTTGGCAGAAGCAGAACATGAGGAAACATACATGTGCCAAGGAGGATATGAATGACCAAGGATCGCCACCAGAAGAGAGCAACATTTTATTGTCAAACAAGCATGAACTCATCACAGTGTTTCTTCCTATAGGATATTCACGGTAAAGTGAGCACTTTTGAAAGCCCTTCCATCTGGAATAAGAGTCATGAAGTATATTTTATTTTAGCCCTAGATGTTAACTTCCGAGTGTGGTGGAATAAACACATTGTGTTTATTACTTACATGGCAATATTTGTTTTAATACGTGGTTAGAAGATAAAAGATAGCTGAAAGGAAAAAGTAACTAGCACCTCAAATGTGCTCACTTTACCATGAACAGCCTATACTATCCAGACACATACAGCAGCATCACTAGTCACATCTGTCTCTATGTGCACTGCAGCAAGACAACTTGCAGAAGAAGACTTACATTCTAGATATCTCTGGCAATATTTTCCACCGACACCTCGACAAAAGCAACTTTGTTTGCAATTCTTCCATTGGGTACCGTAGACGGCTCAGGAATGACAATGCATCAACTTTAGTGACCAATCCAGGTTTTTTCTGGACACATGACAACTGTATTCGAGTATGGAGGAACATTGGACAGTACACAAATCCAGACTTAATTGTTGCATGACACATTATCAGAGCTGATAGACTAATGCATGGAGCAATCTCCTATGATTCTGTCTTCCCTAGTAGTAATCAGCATAACACTTAGGACACAACTGAGTGTTCAGGAGATTCTGTGACCTCATGTGCTTCCCTTTGTAGTGCAGTTTCAGTGGACAGTTTCCAAACAGGGCATTGCTTGCTCACATACAGCACATAGAGCCTCTGTAATGATGACAACCCTCCTTGGCTAGCACAGTTTCAAGACCTGTTGCATACAGAACATGTATGGAACCAGCTGGCATGGCAGCTGAATCAACAAATCTGTAACTTGCAACAACTATGAAATAATCTTTCACAAGTTAGCTTTAGATGTCTCTACGACACCATGCTGAACAGTACCACCATTTAATATGTATAGGAATAGAAGGAACAAGGCTAGCAAAAGTTTTCTTCTCCAATGTTCACATAGTTGGCCTAACCACCACAAGGGTCATTGCGATTCCTCCTCCCAGATGTGTGATACTCTAGCGGTGAGTTATGTAACTTGATGTGCATTTAGTGCTGTTTTCCACTTTGAAGATTTGCTTGTGATCAGTGAATGAATGTATAGTTATAGGTGTAATAACATCACATGTTCTCTAGTTATTCCAGCAAAAAGACCGTTATTTATTAACTATCAAGAACCATAACATGCATCTGCACTGCTACCACGCTTACAACCAAGATAACATAATTCTCCACAAGACAACATATTTCACTACAGTTACCACACTCCTTCCCGCAAAATATGAATCCCCATTATACCAACAATCAACATATACATAACACCATAATATGTTACTAGTCCAGCCTTTTGGGGTTTGCGAATCATCCACCTTGCAGAAAAAAATTCCCATCTACACTGCTTCCCTCACTTTATAAATTTGACTCTGGGCCTGGAAAACCCCGAAACCTTCTTGCAATGTTGAGCCTTCACCTGTGATGTCCAGTCCCCCGTCTAGAACCCCTTGAAAGCCTTTTTGCCCTGTAGAGTCATCCGACAGGGCAAAGGGATCTACTCATACATCTTCCCTTCTTCCTTCCTCAGGCCCGGCTGCAGCTCCTATGGTCTGTAAGCTGCCATCCCATTTACCCATCAATGGTTTGACTACTGCTGCTTGCTGTGATGCACCACCCTTGTGTGAAAGCAGGGCGTGGTGTTTCCTGAGGTGATCTACATGACATAAATGCTTCCAACCTTGCACATAAACTTGGTACTTAACTGAACTCACTCTGCATTGAATTTGTTCCGGTACCCAATTAATTTTATCTGCTCTCACACTACCCACCCAAACATTTTCCCCAACCACAAAGTGATGAGATTGTGATCTGAGTGACCGCTCCCCGATCTGCTTGGCACTCTGCTTCACTTGAATTGGATAGTTGAGCGACGGCTTTAAAATACTCAATTGTGTACAAGGGGGCTGCATTAAGAAGAGTTCTGCTAGTGTTGATCCCGTGGCGAAGGAGGCGGGAGTATTCCTGTACGAGAACAGATAATTATCTAATTGATGCTGGAATGACAGGGTAATTTTTGCTGTTTCTTGAAAACACATGTAGTTCAAAAGTCCTTTTTCTACATCCTGCAGTACCCTATCAGCCATCCCATTAGACTGAGTGTGATATGGGGGAATCAAGGCATAACATATACCATTCTTTTTTACGACCTACTTGAATTCTTCAGAAGAGAATTGGGGGCCATTGTCCGAAACTATCATCTCAGGAAGTCCATAGAAGCTAAATAATGTTCGGAGTTTTGCTACAGTAGCAATAGTTGAATGCATAAGAAAAACCTCTACCCACTTGGAATGGGCATCCAAGACAATGAGCAAATCCTAGCCTCTCATTGAAGCGAAGTCCACATGTATGCGTTAGGCAGTTGGGCATCCCCGATATATTGCGATGGGCCTAACTCAAGTACCGATAACCCCGATAATAGGTGGCATCTCCATGGCGTGGTGATGCCCTCGGGTGGGGGCCTCACCTGATGATCCAGGCCATCCTCAGGTGGCCCAGCCGGCTCGTCGTCTCTGATGTCATGAATAGCTGCCAGTGGCAACTGATGGATGTCTGGTGAACAGATGATATTTCCTTTTGCGTACCCCACTGGTTCCCTGTGGATGTTTTCGCGTCGGGCATCTCAGCAGTGGTTGCACGTGATGTGAATGTCACTGTGTTCACCAGAAGTGAGATTGGCGTCGTTGGGCGGGCCTGGTGGTGCCTCATCAGTTCTGATGTCGGGCGTCGCAATGCAAGCGGCAAGGAAGCCACAGTGCATCGCGATGGTACACAGCGTGTTACCTCATACTCAGCTGAACCTTGCAACAGGAGTCACCTTGCGCTGCATTTCGGGGCGAAGCCTGCGCAAAAACCATGCATCCTAGCTGACTGGAGGTGGGTGTGGACATACACAAGTTGATCTGGCTGCAGTTGTGCGCCTTCCACGAGGTGCATGGTGCACTTTCTCGCCCCACTGGAGATTCCACCAGGGAGGGGAAGGTCACAGCCTTGAAGTAGTTGTGCTGGAGTTTTTCCCATTACCTGGTTTGTGCGTGTTCGCAGGGTAAACAGGGC
The DNA here is from genome assembly GCA_029891345.1 of Dryococelus australis. NCBI lineage: Eukaryota > Metazoa > Arthropoda > Insecta > Phasmatodea > Phasmatidae > Dryococelus > Dryococelus australis. The sequence goes on from CM056995.1 coordinate 272,052,022, forward strand.
GGCGGGAAGATCTTCGACCCATGATTGTCACCCATGCACAGATGTAGTTGTGTTTTTACTCCTTGATTATGCCTCTCTGTTGGATTGGAACATGTGGTGTGATGACACACACCCCATTGTGTGCACAAATTCTGCCACACATGCCCAGTGAACTGGGTCCCGTTATCACTCAGTAGTTTGTGGGTAACCCCAGTGGATGAAAAACTCATTCTCCAACATTTTACCAATTCCCCGTACTCGTGCGCTTGAAAATAAATTGGTCACAACCAATATGAAATGTTTTCCATTTGGTGTTCTGTGGTAGGGACCCAAGATGTCAAGCATAACAGTTTCAAAATGCTCTTTAGGTTCTCGTGGTTGTTGTTGCTGAAGTCCGTTGCTGCGGCGGCTCTTGTAAAGGTTGCAGGTTATGCACTCGTGCATGAACGCCCTAACCAGTAATAATACACAAGGCTAGTGGAAATATTTGCACACATTCCATTTGGTCTGGGCTGCACCGGGATGGCCGGAGAGGTGACTGGCGTGAGCACAGCATAACAGTGAGGCACGTGCTGCAGCGGGGACAAAAATGTGCCACACATTGCTGCTTGCATTGGCACGCGATCAGACACAATTGTCAATCACCCGCCAATTTTCTACTGTTTGTTGTGCGCACAAATGTTTCCACTTGCATGACATTTGGCAATTTTCTTGTTCACGGATGATATTGTCTTGTAGAACAGCCAGAGTGAGGGTGGTTTGCAACACTGCGAGATTAGCACACTGAACTCCGGGGGTGTGGAGGGCAGGGGGGAGGGGGAAGAGTGTCGTCCCACTCCTCGTCACATGCCACAACTTCTTCTGGCACACGAGACAGGTGGTCGGCCATTTGATTACCTTCACCGGCAACGTGCTGGACTTCAAAGTCGTAGGACTGAAGGAAGAACACCCTGCATATAAGTTTGCTGTGACTCTCCCTCATACTGTGTAGCCAGCCACTGTAAGCAGCAGTTGTCAGTGTGCAGGGTGAATCGTTGGTACTCTAAGTGGATGGTACTTCTTAAAACTCCAAACCACTGTGAGGCATTCTCTTTCATTCACATTGTATTGCCGTTCTACTGGGTCAAACTTCACGCTTCCAAAATCAATGATACAGTGGCTCCTGTCGTCTGTGAGCTGGAATACTACCACTCCAATCCCTTTTTCGCTGGCATCAGTTTGTACATCATGTGGCACAATGAGTTTTAATGGGCTAGTGCGGGGCACTCCCGAAAACAGCTTTCAATTCATCGAAGCTAGTCTGTTGCTCTGTCTGCCATTTAAAGTGAATGTTCGGTGACATGAGGTTCGTAAGTGGTGCAGTCACAATAGCAAACTCTGCATCTACTCACGTAACCAGTTTACCAACCCAAAAAAACTTTTGTATCTGTTTCTGGGTGGCCAAGACAGGGTAATCTTCAATCAGCTGTAGTTGTTTCACTGGTTTGGACGGCTCCCATGCTCATCCATAATGTGGCCCAGGAATTGAAGATTCACTTTTCCAATGTGGCCCTTTTTGTTTGCACACGTGAGGCCATCAATGACAAGTCATTCCAACACTAGTGATAAGTTTTTAACATGCTCTTCCCACAAGCAAGACCAGATGACAACATTGTCAGTAGATTTAGCATGAGAGTTCTGGCTCGTCAAGCTAAATATAAAAAATTTTATGAAAAAAATGCAAAATTCAAAGAAAAAGACATGATATTTGGTGAAAAAACATACTTCTGAACATAAAAAATCTAAGTCTAAAATTAGATGAAAAAATGTGAAATTAAATGAAAAAAAATGCTATATTCAATGGAAAAACACAGTTCTGAAAAAGTGCCAAAATGGTAAACGTCTAAAATTAGATAAAAGAAACATGAAATTCAATGAAAAAAAGGACAAAATTCGGTGAAAAACACATTTCTGGAAATGCGACAAAAAGTGGCACAAGAGTAGCACAATGAAAAAACGTGAAATCCAATGAAAGACACATGAAATTCGATGAAAAAACACACTTCTGAAAATGAACCAAAGGAAGTGGGGCAAGAAATTAAACAGCATGTCAGAGAAAGACAAAGACAATTAAACAGAAAGATAGGGGTTCTGCCGAATATGCCAGAAATCATTGTGAATTATTATTTTCATTTTTTTAATTTTTGTTATATAATATAGTTTCTGAATTAATTTTGATTCTTTCATTAATATTTGAATAAAAACTTTTGCTGCATCTTTGTCAGTATATTCTGTAGGTTTTTTGTAATCACCATTAGAATACTTTATATAATAAGAAAAACTTCCTGGTTCGTGATTTTATATTTCATTATAAAAGATTTTTCTGGATTTGGCTTGCAAGTATTTATATTTTTTAATAAACATTCAAAATCAGCATAACAAAAGGAACTTTATATGAACAATTATAAATTTGAAATGAAAATTTTCATTAAATTTTGGCATTTCTATTTGCACAGCTTCATTTATTGAGCAATATTCATGTTTATCTCATTTTTCTTTAGTGGAAAATTTTAAAAAGCATCTATCACAAAAAAATTTTTTCTCCTGATCATTATTACATTGTGTTGAAATTAATCTTGATAAATCTTTAATCCAACAGTAGTGACTTTTATTTTCATTTGTAAAATATATTATTATTAACATTTGTTATTTTCAAAGAATAAATATTTAATTTTCCATTGATAGAACAAACATTTACAGAAAAATCATCTTGTTTTTTCAAATTTAGATATATCATCAATTTTCATTAGCATTTCAAATTTTTATAAAATTCTATCTATTTCTAAACCAATATTTTTATATTTATAAACACTCTCAACATGACATGTTGCTGGGTATAAAGCTTATTTTATAGAATGTAAGGAAAATCTTATCATTGTTTTTAACATTAATACATGCTTTTTTATTTTTTCTTGTAATTCTATATACGATGAACTATTTAATGGATTGTATTTACTAACACATAATTCTATTATTTATTGAATATATAGACCAACGTGAACTTTGAGCTTCAAATTATGATATTTTTGTTAAAATATTGATGAATACATTATTTAATTATTTATCCAAATTAGTTGATCTATAAATGATGATTTTAGTTCTTTGAGGTATTTCTTGTATATTATTATTATTTATATTGTATGAATCATTAAAGACTAAATTTAATTTTATGGCATTGTTTGATATGAAAATATTTTTTATTCTTTTAATTATTTCTTATTTAGTTGATTGTAAAAATTAATTTGGATTGACATACATATCGTTTTCAATTTAAAATTTTTGTATTCTTGATCTAAATGCTGTATCATTTCTTCTAATTACTTTTCTTTCTATATTTAAATTTTCCAGCTGCTTATTATTAATTCTTGAAAATGGGATATTAAATTTTTCTTTTCTTGTCACGAATAAATCAATACATTCTTTATTAGTAATTTCTTTTTATGGAATGTAATTTTTTTTTTTTTCTACTTTTGACTAAATAATTAAACACTTGAATATTAATTTTTGGAAATGGATAGTTATAAAATACTTTTACTTTTATAAAAATACAATTATCGAAATTAAATTTGTTTCTCAATATATTACTTTTTTGTTTCTCTTTAATTTTGAGTATACTATATACAAAATTATAAAAAAAGTTCACGAGGTGGATTTAGGTTATAACATTTTTTAACATATGATTTAAATTTTCTATGTGGATAATATTTTTAATGAAATAATTAGTATTGTTTTTTGTTAAATAATTTTCTCAATATAATAGTTAACTATAAAATCAATTAAATATTGTTTTGTTATATATTTTGAATAGCTATCATAATTATATTTTTACTAATATTGTTCAGTTTTTTAATGTCTTCTGATTTAACTGGTTATATCTATTTTTGTTTAATTTGGTTCACTTGGTTTTTCATTTTTGGCAATATATTTTTCTCTATTTAGTACAGAGAAAATTAAATTCTTTCTACTTTATTTAATGTAACTAAATTTTACCAACAATTTTTAAAAAATTAAATATGTTTTATTTAAAATGATAAAATATTTAAATAATTAAGCTTTATGTTTTTGAAAATATTTTCAGTGTGTTTGTAGAGCATACTTTAAATACATCTGAATGTTTATCTCTTGTGACTAGGATGAGAAGAAAATAAATTAACATATATTTTATTTTCTCACAAATTTTACATTTTTTAGTCAAATTAACTGATTTTGTATTATAAAGATGTAATTTTTTTAATGTTTTTCTAAATAATTTTTTTAAATATATTTTTCCAAAACCACAAAGTGATATTTCTTGAATTATTTTATAATTTTATAATTAATTTTGTAATAGTCTCTTCTATATTCATCAGTACAAGTTCTACATTTATAAATATGTTTATCTTTTGAATTTTTATGTGAGTAATATGATCTTATGTCTTTTCCTTCATAAAACTTATTATATTGTTTAGTTAGGTTGTCCATTTTTTTGTAAAAAAAAATTGATATTTTTTATTTTAAAAAGGAAAAAATGTTTATAATAAATAACAATGGATATACTGCTCAGCGAGTTGAATAACTCAATCGAGTTTATAATACTAAATGAGTTTGAATTAAATCAAGAATATAAAACATCTAATTTTTAAATTAAAGATACAATGTAAGTATGGTAAAAAAAATGTAAGGTGTTTTATAAGAAAGTTTTAAAATTATTTTGCCTGATAGATGGCCTATGTTTAAATTATTAAACATAAATAAGTTATTTGGAAATTATGAATGAATAGGGTTATCTTTGCTATGCAGGATTTGTAAAAACTAAAAAAGATCAATCAATGCATAATATAGTATTTTCTTTGTAATTTTAATTTTTTTTTATTTATTAATATTTTAATTATTTTATGAATAAATTAAATTTCTTGATTTATTGAAGATTTTATCAGTAAATTATGATATTAATGTTCCGTTAAATTTCTGAGATATGTGAATGTGGTCCAGAAGCAGCATTTTACATCTACTACTAATCACAAGATAACACCTGCAGTACTTATTACTTATTTTTACTTGGCACAGTTAACAACCCTACATCCACCGATATCTTGCAAAAGTCCTATACAGGCTCCAGATTTCCGTTCCCTAAATTGCATTGCATACCTCTGACCACATTTTGAATGAGTACAGCTATCAGATTTGACTCACAGTTGTGAAGTTGTGAGTTTTTCTAGAGCAAGTTAGCTGTAAGGAAAGGTAACTTACAGTTTTCTTGTTCTTGTTGCCAGTAATGACATCAAAAGTCGTCTCACATGTTGGACACAGGCTCCTCAGAGTTCTGTCCACCTGCTGCCCCTTCATAGATACCATAGTCCTCTTGTGCCACACCAGACCTGCACTGCTCCCTGGAAAATAATGCCCCCTATCTTCTACTATATCCAACATCACATTGTCAATGAACATCTAGGCCTACTATTGCACTTTGGTAGCTGCAAAATGTCTTATAAAAGGTAAGTCAAAGATTTTCATAGGTTTGTTAATCCAGTATACAAAGTAACCTATAGAATCTTTCCAATTACTAAAAAGACATTAATACGAAGAAAATAAACATAAACAGTTCATAATAATTTTCATATTGTGTGCTATATATACTATTTTATATACACTGCATACAAAAGAATTGCTACAAATATAAAACACTTGAAAAATAATGCCAGTAATAATTAAATTTAAGCTTATTATAAGAAGTCACCTACACTATAATTTATTTATTGGTTTGACGAGAGCCGCTTTATCATACTACTATAAACGATTGTGACTCGTCTCACAACACACCCAGTATTTCTACTAAACCCACGTGAGAGTCGAACCCCACCAACCAGTACATGGACGTTGCGGGCCACCACAATCCTGGAGGGTGCCCGAACACGTGGATATGAAGATTTTGCAAGCCAGAGGACACGTCGCCCTTCCCTCACCACCGCACTGGGAGCCAACGAGCTGTCAGCCACCTTAGGGCATGACCGAGCGCCACCAAACATTCACGAAGCCGAGAGATGACTAGAGGGTTGCAACCCCCACTCTGGCCTTGCACCAGAGGGATGTCACACGCCTCCCCCCCCCCCCCATGGACCACCGTCACACCACTCCTTCAGACTATATAAGTCAGTGCACGGCAGGGCTCGGGAGTTATTTCTTGCAGTTCCTCAAGCTCACTCCACCACTTCTAGTGCTGAGGCCTCTGACTACCTCCAAGTCTTCAGCAGTCTACCAGGGGCTGCTCCCATTGTCGACAACAGTCTTCAGCAGCCATTAACAGCTGCCACCATAGCTGTTACCAGAGGCTTCAGTGACACCAATGGCTACCACTTATCAGAAGCTTCTTCTGCTACAGTCCTCAACATTAACACTCCCTGCTACTAGAGCAATGGATATTTAACTTCTTTGTCTCATCTAGACACCCTACGAATAGTTAGCAACATTTTAAGTATTTCTATTTAGTAGCAGACTATTTATTTTTCCCGCTTAGCCTAGAACCAGGTCACCTACACCTGACCAGGGTAGGTTACTTCCAGCATATTGTCTGCTTGGTAGGAGATAGCACATGTCACTGTGTTTATTGAGTTCTCAATAAAAACAGCTTTGTTCTTTTAGCCACAAGTATTATTTATAGAGTAACTTTTACTACGCCTGCTAGGAGCAATACATGCTGTGCACTGCCGACAGAGACCGGGTGTTTAAATACGAACTAGACTACGACTGGGGATCCCCTTCCAGAATCCACCAGTTCCATACATACACCATTCGACGGCCACCTGTTCTAGACTTCCGGAGATAGAACAGAAGAGCCACAACCACTAGAAACTCCTCCAACCAGGGAGAGACAATACGCTTGGGTTGTATCCCTACCTGAGAACCTAGGTGCTGGCAGGGGAGTTTGCTTAAGTGTTACGGCCTGGCCTTGGTTGTAATACCACACCTAGTAGTAGCAGGAAGGTGGCCCATACGGCTCAACGCTTCTGATCTGCCCGTCAGTGGTGGTGGGGTCTTCTGGAGCACCAAGCTAGTGCCAGCAGCTGCTACTGGAAGTACACTAACCTAGGGATTTGTTTTGCATATGTGGTGCATGACTTGTATTGTTCAGCGGCAGACCACACTCTATGTCTTTCAAGGTAAGGCACTACTTATGGAGAGAAGGGCAAAGGACAGCGTGCTGTATTGGCTCCACCAACTTTAGCCAGCCAGGCTATTGATAACCTTGTACCAACCCGCAAGCAACATGCCCAGTTAAAGTACTGAGCTGTAAATGTTAACTGGAGTAATAAATCCCTAACACCACGTGCTTAGTCTAGCGCACCCAAAGCCACGACGACCATGCCGACTAGCCATTAACACGGGCACGCGACAGATTTTTCAGGTTGGTGTTTACTATTGATGGGTATATTAGTATTCACAATAAATTACATGTAGACTTAATGACATAAACATCAGCACCACGAACAAATTATTTACTATTATTAGTGAAAGTTAGTACTACATTGCATTTCATATGCTTATAGTAAATCTTGACTGGCAATGTGATGAGCCTACACAGCACGTAAGCAGTAAATGCTGTATTGTGTCAGCTGATGAGTTATTGCAGACAGTATGTTGTTATGGTGGTGATCTTGATGATGAGTACGGAAAAAAATTATATCCAAAATAAAAAATTATACTTAGAACTGACTATAATTACAAAATGTGTCTTAAATTAGGATTTAAAAGCAATGTACATTATTTGTGCTACACAGCTTTGAAAACATTTTAAGCAGTTAAGAAAGAACATGCGAAACTACAATTAGTAAAATGTTTCCAGTGAACACCATTGTGCATGTGATATTTTTCAATATGTTTTTACAACTGCCTTGCTTATGTTGTTAGAATATTCAATTGGTACTTCATTATTTTTGTATTTTCAGATTTTATTAAGCATAGTTGGTTTGACGCATTCTGTTTAACCTAAAACCATCATTGCCACTGTTACACTTCTCCTCCCTGGTACCTTCCCACCACAGTCAAAGTTGTGAGGTGACTTGAAGGAGGGGTATCTGCCCATAAGTGGGTGCAGGTACCAGCAACTCGACCGAGAGTTACCATTACACAACTTGGCTTAGCTTGGCCGCCACCCCTTCCACCATCTCTTGCACAGAGTCAGTTCACCCAGCTGCTACAGAGTGAAGGTAAGAAGGAGCAGTGTCACTGACTCTCAAGATACCTGGTATACCGCTGTATATTGAGTTGCAGTCCCACAAATGCCAGTTGTTCTTCTTTAGCCATTACCTAAAATTCTTGTTTTTACAAGCAACACAATATTCTGCCACTTGTAACACTACCCAGATTAATCCCAACAGGGATTTGTTTAGTGAGCTTGGCAATAGAGGCTTGAATTAGTAGAGCTTCCCACTGGACAATTTTGTTTATTCTGAATAAATGCTGCAGCCCTTTATTCTGCAGTTTTGTCTACCTATTGGAGAGGAATTATCCCTATTTAACATGTCATTATCTGCAATCCCCCTAACCCAATAACCTACTTCATCCAAGGACTTCTCAGTGAGGAATAGGGAAACCGGACATACATGCTCAGACAAGACTAAAATAATTTCTGCAGCTGGCAATTGCACCTCAAGAGGGGGATCCCAATCACAACTTGACACCCAGTACTTTGGCTGTTCCTTCTGTCTTGATTGGACATGTGTTCTTTGGACACAACTGTCAAACACGGTACTTGAAGGCCGGCACTAGTTCACACACAGGTTAATCCACGCTACTGTCACCACCGCCAACAATCCAGCATGCCACCACAATTCACTACTGGGTGTTGGAATCGGTGAATCAGTGTAACTGTTATCCTAGCACAGACATGTAAAGGATAGACACTAAATGTACTCAACAACCTCTGTACATTCTACTGTAATTCGCTGCCAGGTGCAAAGGTTTGGGGGACAGCAAGGTGCTTACCTGATCCTGATTTTCCACAGGAGTGGAATACTTATACACTTCTGCATTTCCACTGAGAGATCCATGTAGCACCCCCGAACCCCCACCTCTACCAATGACTTTCTATAAGCATGGGAGGAAAACAAAGGGTAATGTCACTGTCGGACAAGAAATGTGAGAGTCAACACCTCAAGGACCTCCTGCTCAGGTGATGTATACATAACAGAGGGAGCTCGCCCAGCTTGCATGGCAGCAGCAAGACAATGAACCTCCTCAATATTAACCCAGGCTCTCCAGCTACCCACCAAGATCCCATGTGGCTGCAGCCTGTGGACCGCACTTGAACGAATGCAACCCCACAGTGTACAATACCCCTACAAATCCTAACAAGATCAAACCAAAACGGAACTCATGAAAACAGTAGAATCAGTAACCGTAGAATCAGTAACTCCCCAAAGACTGTTCACACCTACTAAGCCACCCAAACCTCATAGAAGTCCTTGGATATGAGCCAAAGGTATATACAATACTGTGCGTTTGTTTTACATGGGGTTCTTAGCAGTAAGGCCTTACCGCCACCATGGCCTCCCAATAGGCGGGGCAGAGGGATCACGCCCTCTCATCGCAGGTGACCCTAATTCATGCCTGTGTTGACGAGATCCAAAGCCCCAACCTGATACACAGACACACCAGAAGCCACCCTACCTAGAATCCAGCAACCCTGGTAACTGTGGCCATAAGCTTAAGACCCAGAATGGCCCCTATACTACAAGATGTTGGTAGTCCATGCTGAAAGAAAAACAACTCAACATGGCCTTAAACCATACATGGGCAGTTGACAGGTTGTCTTAGATTACCAATAAATTTGAAATAAAATGCAGCATCTCACAACTTTACTAAAACTCGTCAGCCATCCTTATTTCTCACTGACTTATGCAGGACTGACAACTGACAGACAAAAAAAAACACAATTCAGTACACATAAACAACAAATGAACAATTGTTTTACAACACAATCTAAGTAAACATGAAAATATTATTCTAACACTTCCCCTTGCAGGACAAAAATTATTTGATGGAGTTTACTAAAACACAAAAACTGCTCAGACCGTGGACAAATACTTTGTAGTGTTTGCTATGAAAAAACAAAAAAAAATCAAATTTCAAAAGGGCCTTCCAATCCCAATCTCCCAAGATATTCCTTTGTCTTAGCCCCACTTAACCCTTTGGTTATGATATCTGCAACATTTTCGCTTGACTTCACATACTTAAAGACATCTCCATTATCTAAATATTATTTTACCTTATGATAATGTATTCTAAAATGCTTGGTACATTCTGAAATTTCCCTTTTCTTAGAAAGGTCACAAGCTCCTAAATTATCTGCCCATATCACACAAGGCTTCTGTAAGATATCTGTATGTTTAACTCCCCAAAGAAATTATTAGCCCACCCCATTTCCTTGCAAGTTTCAAACATACTAATGTATTCAGTTTCCACCGTTGATGTGGCTACCAGCTGCTGTTTCTTGTCTTTCGCATACAGGCCCTCCTCCCATTTTTACAACATAACCTCCAATTGAATTACTGTCATTTTTGTCGTTTGCCCAGTCTGCATCACCAAACACTTCAACCCCACTTCCTAAGCCAGAGTATGTCAACTTTAGGTCACTTGTGTACTTAAGGTACCTCATAACTCTCTTTACATTTTTCCTATTTCCTTGGGATGGATTATTGCAAAACTTACTCCGTTTACCTACAGCAAAACTTATGTCAGGCCTTGTATATGTTGCAATGTAAAGGAGGCACCCTATTGCCTTTCTGTAAATATTCTGGTCAAAACTACTGTCCCTTACCAGGTCATATAAAGTGTCACCTAGCATGTATGGAGTGCTACTCACATTTTCCTCCATCATGTTAAATTCCTGCAACATTTTTTAATATAAATAGTTTGATATATTGTGATCTTTTCACCACTGTGTCTGCAAATTTTGAACCCTAATAAATGAGAAACCTCCCCCATATCCTTGATTTTTATTTCTGAATCTAGGTGTATAGTGAACTTGCTTATTTCCTGGTCATTACCCACCAACACTAGGTCATCAACATACATTCCAATGAGCAACCCTTCTTGTACAAACACACATGGTTCTGACAAACACTGTTTCAAGCCTAGTCTCTTCAGGATGCCTGATAGATACTCATACCAGTCTTTTCCCGCCTGATGCAACCCATAGATGCTGTGTTTGAGAAGACACACTAGGTCTTCCCCATCACCTTCTTCCCAATATGATGGCTGCGACATATAGACTGGCGTTGTTAATGGGATGTTCAGGTATGCCTCAAACATAATCCCTTTTGGACTGCCAAGGACATAAGAATTCTTAAAGTGTTTCTCTTAATGACGGGTCTGTATGCCTCCCAATAATCTACACCAAACACTTGTTTAGTTCCTTGGGCAACTAGTCTTGATTTGAACTTCTCGACTTTTCCACCCTTGTCACATTTCACACGGAACACCCACTTGGAACCTATCACATTACTTCCGACTGGCCTTTTTATGAGTGTCCAAGTGTTGTTCCTCAAGTTTCTAATTTCTTCTTCCATTGCTTTTAAACACAGATGTCCATCACTTCCACGAATGGTTTCTTGGGCAGATTTTGGCTCCTTTACTAGATAAACCTCTTGTGAGCAACAACAAGTATATTGTTTTCTCCTTCCTTCTCTTGTCGACCTTCTCTGTCCAGGTTCTCCACGATCAAATGTTTCACTTTCTATGCATTCATTCCTGTCACTTTGGCCAACCCTAACCTCAATTTTGTCTTGTGCCATCTCCCTCAAAGTGCTGTTTTACACTTTCACTTCCTCTTATGTCTGGTGGATGCAATTTTTCAGATTCTTCATCCTCATTTCTTTCTTCAACAGCTGACATCTCCACCACATTTTCTTGTTCATGAACTAAAGGTTTGGCAGGGCAGAGTGTCTTGAAAGGAAAAACGTGTTCATAGAAATGCAAGTCTCTTGAAACAATTATTCTTTTGTCTCTTAGCCTCCAGAACCTGTAGCTTCCCTTCCTGAAACCCAAGAAATATACATTCATCAGCTCTCAATATACATTCATCAGCTCTCGAAGAAAGTTTCCCATTTTCCAGTGTGGCTGCCTACACTTGGCACCCAAAAATGTAAATGTGTTTGATGTCATACATTGTTAAATCTTTGTCAAACCAAAGCTGAAATGGAATCTGCTCGTTAATGGCTTGTAAGGGACACCTGTTTGGTGTGTAGTTTGCAGTCGACAGCGCTTCAGTCCAAAACCTTTCGGGAAGACCCTTTTCAAATAACATACACCTTGTCATGTTCATCAAAGTTTGGTTCAGCCTCTCCACTTTTCCATTCTGTTGCGGGCCTTATGGAACAGTTTTCCTGTGAAGAATTCCTTTATCTCTTAGGTGTTTCTCAAATTCTTTGCAGATGTATTCACCTCCATTGTCTGACTGCAGAGCCTTAATTTTTTTTCTTGAAAAATTTCAACCCTGCTTTGATATTGTTTCAAAGCTTCAGCAACATCAGATTTCTTTTTTAAAATCTTAATTTCTGAATATCTTGAGTAATCATCCATAAACACTACAAAGTACTCTGCTCCACCTATGGAGGGAGGAGTTATCCTGCCAACAACGTCTGAGTGCACTAAGTCCAACAATGCACTGGTTCTTAAGACACTGTCTGTGAAACCAATCCTTTTCATCTTTCCTTTCAGGTACGTGTCACAGTCTCTATAGCTAGTTGAGGTATCACATACAGCTGGCAAACTTGTCAAATGCCCCATCCTCCTGTGCCATGTAACAGCTAATTTCATTGCAGTCATACCAGTCGGCAAGTTACCTTTCACAGAATCACATTTAACTATCTTTCCATTTGCTTAGTAAGCTTGGCATGAAACGAGATACACATCACTCCCACCACTAAATGCCTTAAATATCATCTCATTCCCATCCATCACCTTGATATCACCATCTTTGATCTTAAGCTCGTTTTTTTTTCTTTTCATCTAGCTGTTTAACAGACATTAGGTTGTTTTCTAACTCTGGCACATAAATTACTTACTTAGTTGGATTGTCCACCTACTACATTTTTCAGTCATTATTAAGGTTACCTTCCCCTTACCTTTTGCTGTGGCACATTCCCCATTCGCGTGTTTCACAGTTCCAGTCAGACTACCATCAAAGTCTTCAATAAGTTCTTTGTAGGGTGTCCTATGGTGTGTGGCACCAGAATCCATAATCCACACTGCTTTACATGACCGGCCTAGCTTATGTGCACACAAAGCCATAAAGTGTGCTGTAGCCACTACACCATCCTCGTCTAAAGCTGTATTTTCATACTCCACCTCTGCTGCATGAGCACCTTTTGATGTGTAACTTCTGCTGCTTCTTCCCTTGTAGTCTGGCTTTGTTTTATTATTATTTCTTTCAGTTGTAACCTTTGCGCAAACTCTTGCTATGTGGCCTATTTCATTACATGCATAGCACACAATATTTTTCTGTTCGGCCTCAGGCTTTTCGAATTTTCTTCGAAAAGATAGGCCTACTCTAGGTTTTTAAACACTTATGTAATCATCTTCGGTATGTATCTGTCAATTTCCAGTAATGCTTCTTGGGTTCATTTTGGACATGAATGCCTTTAGATCACTGCTTTCTTATTCTTTGTCCAGATTTTACCTTCTTTCTTTGAGGAGTAATCTCGTTTTAACCATTTTTACAGACAGTGATTCTTTGTCATTTTCCAAGCTTCGAATGAGACCTTAATATATTTATCTTGGCAATCCTCTGAGCATAAAGGCGGCGATGGCTATCTTCGTCATATCCTGGGTCAATGGCTTCCCACAAACGCCTTTGCTCCAAGCCCGCACGAGTCCTCCTTGTCAATGCATGATAATTATTGTCACTTAACAGTGGGTAACCTTCTCTGAAGCCATTTTCCCGTTCGCGAAAGCGCACACTAGCTTCAAAATCTAGCAACAGATTTCACCAATATGGTATAAAAACCTTGCACATCACGTTTACACTCGTGTTTTTGCAGTTACAGAAACATTTTCTGGGCCCATAACCTGTTAGATTACCGATAAATTTGAAATAGAATGCAGCATCTCACAACTTTACTTTACTAACACTTGTTAGCCATCTTTATTTCTCACTCACTTATACAGGACCGACAACTGGCGGACCAAAAAAACGTAATTCAGTACACATAAACAACAAATGGACAATTGTTTTACAACACAATCTAAATAAACATGAAAATATTATTCTAAAAGGTTGCAGGTGCCTTTATAGTGCACCTTCTTAAGTAAAATGAAATATTATTGGCACTTGTCAACTGCTTCATAAAATGGCTGCTTTTGTGGCATGGTCCTTAATCACCATAAATCACCACAAACATATTTACATTACGAAGTTTAAGTTTGTTGGTTTTTTATAAAACAGGTGAATTCTGCAAATAAATTATTTAATATCAGTGAAAGACTTTTAATGAAGTAGTTGTCCAATAATTGTCATAGAACAACAAAACATGTTCATGTAGTATGATTAGGAATTACATACCATATGTTAGTGTGTTTTGTAAATAATGTATCATGAAAAAATTACTAAAATGTTTAAAATGTATATGACCTGAAGCAACTTTTCTGTTAACGCTTTGGTAGTAAAACAATAACTTTAAAAAATTTGTTCATTATTCTGTAAGTCAAACAGTTTCTATGTGTAAAGTTTACTTCACTGAAAATGTTTATAGAGTAAGTTTATTACTCTTATTAGAATGAACAGCGACATATTTATTACAATATTTTCCAATGAAAATCAACTGTTATTAAAATGAAAAAGTACACAGAAAACAACATCAAGGAATTTTTGATGTGAATGTTACATATTCAATCTGGCACTCAAGCTTACAGTACACACCATGCTACTAAGATAAAAAAAGACTCAAAATGATAGGCCTACCAGTGGGTTGGAAAACAGTGAATTTGAAGGCAAGGGGTGACAGAAAGTTGAGGCAGTTGTTAATGACCAAATGAGAGCGCACAGTGTGGTATGTCTCTGATGCTTGCCACATGTTCAGAACTGGGTTGAAGGTTGTCAGTTCATACACCATGGAATGGAACACACTGCAAACATGACAGAACCTTTACACACTTTTCCATCTAGACATTTAGCTTGCTTGAATACAAAATATTCATTGTTACTTGTATCCAGCAGATATTTTGGCAACTGACCGCCTTAAATCTGGAAATGAATTGATCTGTTTTACAGCAATAACACAACAGCATAACACAAACAGAAACTGTCAGATCTTTCACACTGCAAAGAGGAGATGAGAAAATGTGTGTCCATGATTTAAATATTGTTTAAATCACCAAATCTCATATGGAAAATCATTTTCAATAATTATTTCAGTTTATAAGGAAAAACGGTGTAAAAAAATATGAACAAATGTTTAAATTAATTATATTTCAATATTTTTAATAAGTTTGTTTAAAAAAATCAGTGCAAATACTAAAATAACAACATATTAGTAGATATTACATAAACAATTAAAGGTGACAAAATGTAACGGAATACTCACTGTGAAATTAAAAACACAGTAACCTCACAGGAAAACCACGATTATGGCTACCAGAAATGTACCCATGGTGCATGCTGAATGGTTGTCAATAATTTGTTTAATATTTAAGCATACTATAAAAAAGCTAGACAATGTCCATTATATCATATTTAAATAACATTGAATAAATCAACTGTGCTCAATGTAGCATCAATAACATTTGTGTCTGGCCAATTTACTATAAGATAAAGTGACCTTAAAAAATCATATATTATGAATACACACTTGAGGAACAACAACAAAATACCACTGACACTGGCATGTAAAGTTCTTAAGTTATTCTGTTACCTTCATCTCAGACAGAATTAAATTATGCCACTTAGCATTGGAATGAACTAGAAGTAATAAAGAAATTCACCACATACCTTTAACATAAACTGCTAGGTAAGTATGCCACTGACCTAAAAATATTCACTTGGTATTTTTCTGAGGTAAAACTATATATTAATAACTGTACAATGAAAACACTATTTGCAGTTTCAGAATAATTCTTTTTTGATTTATTAATACAATTAAGTGATTAACAAAATATTCAAAACGAATTACCTAGAGACAATTAATGTATGTACCAAACATAATGAATTACGGTCTGAAGTGCACCCCTAACAGTCTTGCTGAAGAAATTTAAATGTAGTATAGGTCATGTAGGTTAGATTTAGGTTATATGTACATATTGAGAGAACAACAATGGGCAATCAGTCAACATGGCATCGCGAGGTGAGCAACATGTCTGTAGGCATACTGGACAAAATATATAACAATACACTGTGTCAGAAGTGGTCCGCCCTCGCCCTTGCAATTTCATAGTGGAAAACATGCTTTATCTCTAAATGTAGCAGGAATACGGTACGGAATTCCGAGTTAGCGTATTTTTCAGTAAGTCCTACCTTGTTCTCGTCAGTATCGTGCAACACACTGGCATAGGCACAGTTTCAGGTGGTTCCACCGGAGAACTTTGATTTTCGTAATCAGGTAGAGTGGAGCAAATGGATAAAACATTTTTAATGGTTCCGAATCGCTTTGGAGTTGGATAAGAAGTCCGAAAAAGGGCAGGTCAACATGCTTTTGTATTGCATGGGGGCCGAAGCGGACATGTTAGATTTGTTTGCACTAACAGCCACGGGCAGTCAGAAGTACAATACGGTGAAACAGAAGTTCGACCATTTCTTCACTGTGAAAAGAAACATAGTGTACGAGAGGGCAAAGTTTTTTAAACGGCGTCAGGCAGAAGGTGAGATGGCAGATGCATTTACAACTTATGTATTTATATTGGTGGAAACATGCGAGCTCCAGACTCTAAAAAATGAATTGATCACCACAGTGCTGGTAATTGGGGTGGCAAACGATGCACTGTCGGAAAAAAATGCAATTGAATCACGAGTTTACTTTGGAGAAAGCTGTACGGTGGATACATCAGGCAGAATCATGAAACCCAGCAATCCATCGTGCGGCATACAGCGGATACAACAGTGGAGACAGTGATGCTCGCCAAAAATGTCAGGACACCTACCCCTACGTTTCACAGCAAAGGGGAACCAAATTGCAAGGATGGCAACATCCAGAAATATCGCCACAAAGGCTGCTGTACAAAATGTGGAAGAGCACCAGAACAGCCATGTTTTGAGTGCCCCGTGAACAAGAGTTCATGTTTCAAGTGTGGGCAAACAGGTCACTTCGGCAGGTGGTGTAAGGCCAGAGGGCTGCAGGAAGTAGAGCAGACTGAAGAGTCAGCATATTAAATTGGAGGGATAGCGATGAAAATTGCGTGTTCAAAATCCTGGATGATGAAAGTTCAAATACAGCCCATAAAGGTGGTTTTCAAAATTGATACAGGTGCAGACGTGACAGTCATCTGGGAGGGACTGTGTAAAAAGCTCAACAGTGGAAGAAATATTCATAGTACAGGGGCAAGGGGTACCTCTACTGGGTAGGCCAGCACTCACAGCCCTCGATATAGTGAAACTTAACATCATTGAAGTAATGCAGACGACAGGCAGGGCAGCCCGTAAAGAATACTGAGTATTTCAAGGCCTGGGAAAATTAAATCAGGAGTACGCAATCAAGCTCAGAAATAACTGTACTCCATATGCTGTAGCTGCACCCAGAAGAGTAGCACTTCCTTTAAGAGACAGAGTAAAACAAGAGCTTACCAAGATGATGGAAGAGGAAGTCATTACACCTACTGATAAGTCAAGAGAGTGGTGTGCCCCTATGGTGGTGTTCACAAAGAAAGATGGCTCCATAAGGATATGTGTGGATTACACAGAGCTGAATAAGAACATCATACATGAAATGCTGCAGCTCCCATCTGTGGATGAATCGTTGACTTTATTAGAAGGCACAACAGTGTTTACAATGCTCAATGCATCCCATGGGTTTTGGCATGTGCCTCTAGCAGCAACGTGTGCCCACTTGACATATTTGACCTTGTATGGACGTTACCTTATCAAGCGGCTGCCGGTTGGAATTAATTCTGGTCCAGAGCATTACCAAAGGCAAATGCAAAAAATAATGGATGGTGCACCTCGGGTGGTTAATCAGGTGGACGACATATTGGTGTGGGGCTGCACAATGGAGGAACACAATGGGAGAGTCAAAGAGGTTCTCCGCAGATTGCAGGAAACAGGAGTGACCCTTAACAAAGTGAAGTGTCAGTTTGCCTAACTTCTGTCAATTTCCTATGCCATAAAATAAGTGCGGGCAAAGTAGTCAGATAACAGCAAAGTTAAGGCAATAAAATGACCAGTGTGATGCTATAAGGTGGGGACTATGACCAGAACATTCTTACAATGATAACCCCAAACAATGACAGAAGGTAGTACAAGTCTCGATAGGCTTATTGCGGCAGCAGCACTCCTTTGTAAAGCTCAGCATGCTTCTTGTGGTTATGACTCTGTCACTCTGTCCTTGACACACTGATTTACTCACTCAAGTGTGATGGGGCATAAAGGAAGCAATGCAGAGCAACATGTAACAATATATATTTCCTCAGTACTCGCCTCACAAGGTATATTCCATCACCTGTTAACATCTTCTTACGGATTTCCTTCGTGATGTTGGCTGCTGCAATGTGAGGCGGCATAATATGCAGTGGTAGTGAAAGTTATATAACCAGCACGTGAGAGCTGCCCATGCTGAGGGAGACAACAACCATCCACCACACCTGGCGAACCCCTAACTACTACCTGACTCTTTCATATAGGAGGAAAAAATGGGACAGAAGGGGCAAACAGGTAGACAGGGCAAGCAGTCAAGGAGGGGGAGAGTTGTTAAGTAGGCCAAACCAGACCTGCTCTTCACAGCAGCCTTCCACAAGTCTCCTTGATGTAAAACTGCAAATAGAAGAAAGTGGAAGTTAATGGCATATTCTGCAGTCAAGTTATTACTCCATCACACACATTGGTAAACAGGATTCCTCAAAATTAAGAGTTGTGTTTGACAACTCTGACAAAACATAGACTGATGTGTCCTTGAACAACATTCTATGTCCAGGTGCAAACTGCAGCACAGCATTAGTGACATCATTAGGAATTTTTGATGTTATGTCTTTGTGTTCTCATGTGATGTTCAATCAGCTGTTTCTGAAGTTGGCCTCTATTCCACTGATTGCCCCTACCAGATAATATACTGACGTCCAAGTCCCGCAGATGCCCTCCAGCAACATGAACTCACCACTGTTACCCTTAGCATTAAATGTATCCCTGTCTTAGCAATATGCACCTTCCAACAGTTAGCTACAGATGAATGTCACAAGTTTCCTTAGGCTGTGAAGGTGTTGGAAGAACAAAATGGGTTTCTACTATTTCAATTTCAGATAGAGAAATAGATTTTTGTGGCACCTCTTCTATTTTCCAAAATTTTAAGTCACTTTCCAGGATTGTTAATAATGACACGGGTCCACAAATATTTTGTGCTCCAAAGTGAAAGTGGTATATGAATAAAAAAAAACAAAAGAACATATAAGTATGTATCAGATTCAGAGATATGTGTAATAGATTTTTTTTCATCTGCTAACAAACACGGCACCTAGGGACTCGGGGGTGTCACAACGTACCGTGTTCAACACCCCACAGAAGAAAAAAACATATTCCTTAAGGATGATATATGCTAATCAAAGTCATAATAGTATTATATTTTTGTATAGAGATAAAGGTTTATTTATTTCTGTTACATCTTCAAGTATAGAGGTAATTATTCAATCAAATATTGTGATGCATGACACATTTTGCGCTTTTGGGAAGCGCACTCTACTTGCAACTGTGTCCCATCATGGAAAGCACTACTCCTTATGGACCAGTCATAATGCATCAAGAAACGAAGAAAGGGAGATGGGACATGTGTCTATACGAGCGTCTTGGGACAGCCCCCAAATTAAGACTCTAACATGCAATCCTAATTAGCACTACTACACGTCGAGAACCCATCACAAGCATCACCCCTCCAAACAGTTTGAATGGCCTGCTTCTCCAAGACGGCAGTGGCGTATCCCAATCCTGCCGCTGGAGAGCAGAGTGCCACCTGCTAGAGCAACACAGCCTTCATGATACGCAGGAACAAAAACATTTATCAACACCATCCAGTCACACAGTGAGCGCCGCGCAGATAAGAATCCAGTCACCCATACGTGACATCAGGAATCAAACCCCCAGAGGGCGGAGCCAGCTACCCAGTTCATCCTTCCCAGTGCCATCAAGCTGGAGAGATTAGTATAAGGGCCTCCAGAACATGGCCTCAGGGTAGTGTGCTGCACCTCCACCGCTGTAATGGCCACTGGAAAGTGTTATCCATTAAAAAGGTAAGCTCTAGCCCCCTGTCTCCTACTGTAATGGCCAAGAGGCAAGCTAGCAGCTAGAACTCTTCAAACTGTGTTAATAACTTATAACCTCCAGAATGGCCTCAACAGTCTATGTCCACCGTCAGCTCCGGAGATCCCGCCAGCTATAATACCAGAGGGTCCTCCACCTCTTCGGCGACCTCCAGCTCCAGAGGGCTTCCAGACACCAACTTCACCAGAGGATCCTGCCAACACCATCAACTTTACCTTAGTAACCTCCCTCCAAGTCTTCCTTGGACCACTCCAGCGACGACATTCCCTATATGTGCTGGCCACATTATTTTTCAGCGCCCTTCTGGTGCTGCATACTCAAGTTAGCTTGGTTCCTTAAGAACATGTTCCTCTTTAGGGAATATTTAATATTTAATTTGGCTTAATATATTCAACTTGAATTACAAATATTTACATACACATACTTTATTCACTTACTATCAGGGCTCCTTCGCCTGAATTAACTTCAAACCATTATTTTAATTTTCAATTGTTAACTAACATTATTTTAATATTATAACTAGAAGAGTGCGGCTCCATTTGTCTTTTAAGCTTTTTGAACAAAAGTGAATGTAATATGGAAAACTCTTTCATTTCCATTAATTAAAGTGTATCCTACTTGCAACATGCCCTTAAGCCATCTTTATTCTACTTTATTTCAAAACCAGCCCTAGGGCTATAATTAATTTGTTAATATTGAAGGAAAAGCAGGTCCCTCATGTAAAACAGTCCTTAAGGTAGGCTTACACTTTTCACTCGTGGAATCAAGTCACCAGAGTACCTCCCTACTCTGCCCACCGCTGTAAAAAGCAGAGGATAGGAGAGAAGAGAGAGGAGTGCACTGACCACTGAACCATGGTGAAACCTCACCTATCCACTGCTACCCCATGGTGATGCTTACATCCTTTATGTTTCATCCACTGTCACAAATACAGTTATGTTAGGCATACTTATGCCATACTTACGTAAAGATGGTGTTAAATATCATAGGAAAATTTATGTACAGAATGTTCTTAATGAATTAACAGAGCTAGTAGCAATTAGAGTTGACACACTACCACCATTAATTGAACCACCTACAAGAATGTTGAAAAGACCACACAAAAATCATTTGATCATTAATCAATATCAGGAAACCCTGCAAGGTTAAGATTCTCTACTAGTAACATATCCTCCAGACCAAATACCTTCCTACAGCATTGAATACTATCTGGGCACCACTCCATCACAGCCAGTAATGGCCACTGTTCGGCCACCTCTTTCTGCAAGCAGCCAGATGACGCAACAGTGAGCAGTACGGCCCAGCGTTACAAAGGTGAGGTGTCGACAAAGGATAGTGTTAACCACCTCAGACTTTGTGCCGACCCGAATTCCTACAAGACCACAGCTATACACTGGCAAAGCACCATTACGTAGTGATTCACAGAAAAAAGTTTGACATTTTATAAATGGCCTTTGTGATGCAACATCACGATGGTCTGCATTCTCCTCATTGGCTAAGTGGCAAACGACACACAAATCTACCTCTCGTTACCAATTTGTTTTGATGCTAAGAATCCAGGGTTCGAATCCCAGAGCAGGCACGTGCAAGCCCCAAACATTCAGCATCTGTCCCAATGTGACAGAGCCTACACCCAGCCGGCAAACCAATTACTCTCATGTAGATTCAATTAGAGTAAACAGCGGGCTTGTGTCTTGGCTATGACCCATGTCAAACTTAATTCTTTTGTGCAGTGCTCATTTTAACATACTTCCTGTCAAGAAGCAGGTAACATGTGACAATAAATGGCGCCCAATGTGGGGCGTAATTGCATAAAGTTCAGCCTTGAAAATTAAAACCATATCAGACATGCCCCACAGCGAGTATACCTAGCTGAATTTGTCACATCACCTAACCCGTTAACCACAGAAAGACTACACAATAAGTGACCCCAATGTAACCTGCACATGATGGACGTCCTATTACTATAAGTAGTAATTCTTTGTGCTGAATAGGTTTATGTTCAGCGGAGCAAGAAAGAGTAGAAAGGAGGACACAACTAGTCAAGTCGTATATATAACCTCAAACGTTATAGTGGATGTAAGAAACCCACCATCCCTATTGTGTGTTAACGTGGCTGGACGGCTATATGGAAAACTCACACCCTGACCGATACAGATCAGTCGATACACTAACTACTATAGACACCCCATTAGAACTAAGGAAAACATCTAGTATAGGGACTGTGGCATTTAGAGTCACTGAATCAGTAACCTACCTGCACACAATCAGGACTTCAGGAAGTCCACGGAGAAAAACACACTGTGGTGCCCTACCAACAGCCCCATCATGTCAGACTCAGAACACAGTCCATATGATGCGCCCGATGCTTCAATGCCAAGGGATCTATTTCTCAACCAGCCCGAGAAGTGTTCAGTGGCCACGTGCCCAGGAACGGGGTTACACGTGATCCACTGTGCACACTGCAAAAGACGATTTCCCTACTCCTGAATAGGGTGGGGGATGTCCCAAGATTTATAGATAGTTTAGAATACTTCTGTAACACCTGCCAAGACCATCACCTAGCAGATGCAGTTAGCTAGACTGCAATGGAGAAGGGACACAATCCTATACATAATTTGTGCCTCGGAATTCCACCTCATGTGAATAGACTGGCCGCATGAAAGGTAAACTCATCCTGGTCAGGTATACGATTGCGAGGTATGCCAGCGCAACCTGTCCCACAGACCTGGTTATCCAGATAAGAGACCCAGTGTAATAATATCAGTGGCAGACGACTTTCATTTCACAGAATTCAGCAGTCATCCACATGAGGACCCCATCACCTTCCTGAAGGAATGTGAGGGGGAATTCAAAGAAATGAACATAATGTACCACGGAAGTAATGGGTAACCAAAACACAGTGGCAATTACGTAGCAAAGCCCACGAACAGTGGACGAAGTATGGTGAGTTCGTAGTGGACTGGGACCGGCTGAGGGATTGCCTCACCTTACAATTCACCAGGGAAGAGGTGATGGCCCAGCTCATTGCTGACTTTCATTCTAAAGTCCAGAGTTTGGAGGAAGAGGTCAAAATATATATTCAACAAGAAGCGCAAATGCATCAGCAAATATAGCCACAAGAAAGCAAGGACAGTTGCGTGTACAATATTTGGCATACTCTATTCCCTCCTTTCATAATTTGCTACACAGCCCAAAACTACACACCATGGATAAACTTGTAAATGGGGCAAAGGAAGTAGAAAAAAACAACAGACGGCAGATGCTCTTTGACCGGCATGCGCGTGCCACAGCCAAGGATAACAGCCCAGTCTCTCTGCCAGAAAGGCAAGCCAACCATGGCTCGCCCCCTCCTCACACCCCCACTATACACCCCTGCTGGTACTGCTTGGGGAGACATTTAAACAGAGACTGTCCCATGCAGCAGAACTGGAGGAGAGGAGAGGCCACACGATGCCCCAAGACACAGCGCCGCTTTAACCCTAAGGCTCCAGTGCCAGCGGGAAACGTCTACCCTGGGGTGCATGCGGGACCACTGCCACTTCAAGGGAAACAAGCCCCTCCAAATCACAAAAATAGAACACCATGATGAGGTTAATATACCACATGAAGAACTCCATATCTCAATAGAGATAAATGGACGCACATGCATGGCATTATTAGATTCTGCTGCTACAGGTAATTTTATAAGAAGCAAACTGTTCACAGCCGAGCAGTACGCTCAAATACAGTCACTACTACTCACAGCACATATGGGACAGCCAAACTAGGCCCTAGCGGTCAATGATAAAATTAGCATTCTTCTGTGTATCCATAACTTAAACCAGGTAACTGTATTTACGGTCTGTGGGAAAATCGGAGCGGAAGTTATCCTAGGACAACCTTGGCTGAATAGGAACAACAGCATGAAGGACCATAGTAGAAAGATAATATGTATTGGGGACAATAAGGTCACAACAATCCCATGGCTGCAGAGACCATTCCCGATTGTTGCACCCTTGCCAAACCGTAAACACAAGCTACCAAATAGTGACACCATTAGATCCACAATTGAGGGTCTAATTGAACACGGCAAGGTGTTCTAAGCAGGCTTTAGATGGTCAATTGAGGCCTGGTCTTAGGTGACTCGAGGGCAGTTTCCACCCTGTGCCCAACGTCGAGCGTAGGCTAGTCTCGTAGGTAGGGCTGTTTTACATAAAAATTTAATATCTATAATTTTCCAGACTGTTACTCAGTATTTTTGATATACAGAAATTATTGCTAATACAGAAATGATTAACAATACCAAAATTATTGATAATACCACAATAAATGATAATACCAAAATAATCTATAATACTGAAATAATAGCTAATAATGAACTAATTCAAAATAAACAAATAATTTATATCAGAATAATCAATAATATTGAAATAATTGATAATGCCAAAATAATCGATAATAGGGACAATTTCGATAATACCAAACATTTTGATAATATCGAACATTTTGATAATACTGAAAACCTTGATGATATCAAAACATCAATATACCGATATTTTGAATAATCCTACTCATAGGGTAACCCTCAAATAGAGAAGAGCTATCCTGGAGGTTATCTGCATCCTGTCAAACCTACAACCCATTGAGACACCAAGGTGGTTTGTCCCCACAGACATTACCAGTGATGCCTAGTTCCTACTTGCCAACACCTTCATTCCGAAGAGGTGGGAGGCCTTGTACAGCCACCTCCAATGTTTTGTGGCTGAGCCCCCACGACAAGATTCTCAGGCCACATCCTCCTACCCCAAGCGTGATTGTTGAGGTTGACGAATCTCAACAAGTCACCCAGGAGGTAGCTGAGCACAAGCCCACGAGTGAGAAAACCTGCCGTCTGCTGCCATGATCCCCAAGGATCCCACAGATGGAGTAGTAACTAGTACAGCATCTAATGGTACAGTGTTCTCTCGTGCTATTATTTATGTGCAGGAGAACCTTGATTTGGAGCCTGACGTAGACGTACTGATGCTACCGTTATCTCCAGGCTCACAACACCCTATGCCACCTCCATGGGACGTAGGAACTACTCTGATGACCAGCCAGATGTAGCCGCAGCCTAGCTACCACTGTCCTCCCCAGCACCAGAGCTTCCTGGTCAACCACCACACCAATCAACAAGTATGGTCTTGATAGACTAGTAACAAAAGTAGCCAGTTCCTGCAACCAAATCTTCCTCATGGCATTATTACTATCAGACACCAACCAAATAGCATACCACCCATCAAACAAACCACCTGATTATACCAATCATCAATACCAATAAAATTGCTGACCACCATACCTCAGACATAAAAGACAAAATATGAATAGGCAACCCTGCTGACCAGGAGTACTGGATACTGTACAAAAACATATAATTCACTCTAACCCAAGCATACCTCAGTCATGTTATTAACAATACAGGCCATATCAACCTCCATACCTCAGAATTATTAATCAATAATAACAGTCAAATATATTGACTACCATTTCAGACCATCGAACTTCACCAGTTACATGTATAAAGAAGCCATACAAACCACTGTAACTCATACATGCCATCTGCTCTACCAACCAACAACAGACAAAATATTTTCATCATTCATACCTCTTAGTATAACTCCAGCATAGGTACCTACCTCAACCATTCGGTCCACACTGATTTACCAATAATTTACTTACTGCTGCCCTGCCAAAAAATCCTTCCATATTGAATTTCTGTTCTTCCCTTAAAATCTACTAAAATATCATAAAAATTTCCCTTTTTTCCTTTTTGCAAAAATCCAAAAAAAAATTCCAAAAAAATAAAAAATTTTAAAAAAAAATTATTAAAATTATTTAAAAGCTTATAAAAATTATTTTAAAACATACATTTTCTAAAGATCCCCCCAGCACCATGCCCAGCAGACGACTGCTTCCCTCACCCCCACTCCCCTAACCGACTATCTCAACCTTGACCTCATGACCTTGAATTACCTTAAAAATAAAAACTCAAGAAAAAATACATAAAAGTCAACAAGCATAACACACTACAGACTACCACTGCCATATTAGATGCAGACTACCTCGACCTTGATCTTATGACCTTGAATGATCTTGAAAACCAAAACTCAAGAAAAAAATACATAAAAGTCAGCAAGCGCAATACATTTGAGTCTACCACTGCCATATTAAATGCAGAAAGATTGTTGTGCTCAAGATTTCCGTTACATTGATGTCACAAAATACTTGCCTGCGAGTATGTGAAGCATTATTCCCGTCATACCAATATAAATCCAGCATAAGGGGAAAATAAGAAAAAAATACTCTAAATTTTAAATCGCCTTCATTAATGACAGTTAACAAATTATGTGGCCCTTGTACAAAAAAATATGTAAAATAATTTTTAAAAGTTACTGAATGAACAATTTTTGTTCATAGCACAGAAAAGCAACATTAGTAATTAAACTTAATTCAGTTTAATCCAAGACGTACAGTCTTTGATTCTCATCTGCAACATGTTTCAACAATGACTGGCAACTATCCTACTGACATGCACCCTGAACTAATGTGAGTTCTCAAAAGCAAAGATACATTTACTGCACAGCACAAATGTTATTATTGTTGGGAAACAGATGTTAGTTTGGGAGAATATTTTGGTCAGACAGTTGGTGGTGTCCACACCTTATGTCAAGATCTGTTTGCAGGCTTGAATGTTCCCACGCAACGTCACCTCGTAGCGACACTAGACCCACCGCCTGGGTGCGTGTGAAAGCAAGGGTGCCAGCACTAGTGGGAAAGTAGTTGCCATTCATCAAGAGGATATGTGACTCCTGGGAATTCACATGAGCCCCAAACTGTGTCCTCATCACTTGCCATAGCTCTGCAAGGAATAGCCATGCTCACTGTTTGTTTTATATTGCTAAAGATATATTTCTTTTTCACATAAATGAGAATTTTAAACATTACTAATAAATAAAGCTATTAATGATACTCTGCACAAAATACAAAATCAAAATTAAATTGTAAGTTATCTTCATATGTGGGTGTTATTTGGTAGCTTTTCTCTCTAATGCATTGGAAAATTTCACAAGTTTCTTAAAAATGAGTTTCATTTAAACACAATAAAAAAAATCATTATAACTGCATGGTTTTCAATTAAATATATTAATTTATAATTCAAAAACAATAAATAAAGCATAATCATTTTTACTACTTTAATGGCATCTGCTAGTTTGAAATTTCTATAGATATTTAATTCATGTATGTAATAAATTTTTTGTTTCTTTATATCCCTTAATACATATACAAATATAGATATAAACACAATTCAATCCTGTTATAACAATTTCCTGCTTAATAAACTGCCTCCTCGTGGCCCACAAAAATGTTTTCCAATACAAAATTACCCTCTTATTAAGTTTTCCCTTATACAGTAGAACCTCTCTATTATGACCCCTCACGGTAGTAACAAAAAATTTGAAAAATTTTGGGCCGATTTTGATCAACCAAACTTGCCACTTTTAGCATGAAGTTCATGTTCAATTGTCTCTATTGAATAAAAAAACCACTTTTTAAATTAAATATAAATATGTGTATTTTAATAGCTGGACGTCTCCTGATTGATTTGATACCCAAGAAAGGCATATTGGACCACCCCTTGTCGGGGTGGCAGCGAATACATTGCCGGTTGCCGCATGTACGTAGCTGAACGAGCGCCTAGATCCTCTGCAGAGCGGCCGGGCACGGGCGTGGCGGTTTGTTGCTGAAGCTCGGCTCTAGATCCTCAGTCTGGGTAGCTATCGGTCGGTCGCTACAAGATGGCAGGCGGCAGACACCCGCCTGCCACCACTGCAGTTGTTACAGGGCTGGTTCACTTTGTAACAGCGGCCCGGCATTGGAAAAACATGCTAATAGATGTGATTCACGTCAATGTGTTGAATTTATATGAAATGTAGGCGGCGTGTTGGCCTCTGCACTGGCACGATGAGACACAGCAATATTTACGGGAATATAAATATTTAGTGCGGTCTACTTGAAACATTAATTATCCCAAATTTTTCATCAAATACTTTTGACGTTGCCTATACATGCACACTGCCTCTCTCACCATAATATAGTACTGGTAACATAAAAATACATTTTATATGCACACATAAAGTTTTACACAAAAAGTTGACTTCACAAGGAAAACAACAATTGGCCACCATAAAAAAACTAGCATATTACATAGGCGTAGGCGCACATAAACATAAAAGTAATTATTAAAAAAAGGGCATTGAATAAAATTTGAAGTTATCATACATACACTGATTAAGAAACTAGTCTGTGTAATGTGCCACTATTTTTACAGCAAAAGAGGAGGGATAATGGAAGCAAAAACAGACAGAGAAGGTAAGGCAGAGGCTGCGGCATGTGACTAGGACAAAGAATCCTTCCTGATCTGGCCTGCAACTACCCCACCCCTCCGACCCACTCTCTTCCACCACGGACAATACACCAGTGTCCCCTTCTGACATTAACTAATTTATTGCTTCACACTGCTTGGGCAACAAATGTCAAAGTCTATGATGGTAGCTTGAGAAATGTGCCCACTAACATCAGTAAGGGCTAGTTTTCCATAGACTGAAGACCATGGATAATAGAAACTAGGACCCAGCAATTGGAGAAAAAGTCTACAAAAACAAATCCTCATATAACTGAAATCAGGTTCAAGGTACCACAGTTGGCGAGGGATTACTGTATCTATTTTTAGAAGTGCCTCAAATTTTTGACTTTTTTGACCCAAACTTTTCACAGTTCCTCAGGATTGGGTCATATTAGAGAGGTGGTAGTCATAAATGGTGTCATAATGGAAGGGTTTTTCTGTATAAGGCTTGACATTTCTTGGGTCCCTTCAGAAGTGTTATAAGAAGGTTCTACTGTGTATAAATTTATTTATGTACTAACATAAAAAACTATTCAATGAAGCTAAAAATGACCAAAATTATTCCCATGCTACAGTATAAGCAGAAATGTGGCTACGGAATACTTACTTGTACAAACCCTTCCATATTTACATTCACGTATTCATAGGCTCCAAAATATCAGCGAAAGTGTATGAGTGGTTTTTCCAAACCCAAAACAACGTACTATTTTTTTTTTTATCCATTAACTACACACAATATTCGCATTAAAAAATAGTTTTGCATTTTAACACTGCCAGTTATTGAATTTTGTGCTTACGCTTATAGCATCGTTTTCGTATTTCAATGTGATAAGATATAAGTTATTCACTATTAACTTTCCTGTGCTACTTCGTTCGCATGACATTTTGGACTTGGAATCGCTCTAGCCACTGCTCTTGGGAAGGAAAGGAGGACAGCCCATAGACAAAAAAGAAAAGAGAAATGACAGAACTTTTTTTAGCAATGTTTTATGCAGTAATCCTAAGAAAAGCTTAATCTAGTACCTATATACATCCCTGATCATCATATTTTCGGAACCGTTATCTCGATGAAACAAAGACTAAGTTGGTCCTGGGGGTATTATCTATAAACTGTGTAAATTTGAGTTCAGTGGTTTTTGAGTTAAATCCAGTCGGACAGACAGACAGACATGAAAAAAATTAACATTAGATATGGTTGTTCACGATAAAATGAGCACTTTTCAAATCAATCTACCTGTTCCTACCTGCATATATTTTAACAGGTGCAATGAGTGACACGTGTCCAGTAAAGTTGGTAACGATGGAGGGGAAAGTAGTTCCATATATTAGCGTCGGATGAAAAGTGTAAGGTAATCATTTGTGATAACTTACATTATTTCTCTTGTTTTCGGTTTTCTTTAAGCATAAAAGTGTAAAAATGAGTAGATTTGTACAATATTTACTTTTCTAATAATTTCACAGTTTCACTTGACCGAGACGCATGAATAAAGTAATGAGGCCCATGGCAATGTTAATTTCACGTAAGGCGGAAGAATACATAACACGCATACAAGTAGATCTTAAGCAGGGCTTTCAAAAGTGATCATTTTACAGTGAACAGCTTATAATAAATTATACTATATGAAAAAATAATTAAAAGTGGAAAATTCAAAAATCACAGACAGACAATTCTATTTTATTTAGTAGTACAGATATAGATTGGTGAACAGCAGGTCACTGACTACACAGATGTATACTACCTCTCTTTTATTCTGTTACCCATAAATACCCATATTCATTACCACCAGATACATGGGAGAGGCCATGATTAGAGTAACGGCCCGAGCGTGCACCTCCCACCAAGGTGAACTAGGTTTACATGCCCGTGAGGTCACTCCCAGATTTTTGAATGTGGGAATTATACTGTGAACAATGCTACTGGTTGGCAGATTTTCTCTGGAATCTCCCATTTCCCCCACCCTTGCATTTTGGCACAGCTATCCACCACATTTCACCCTCATTGGCTCTCAAAATCTAAGTGTTAAGAAGTTGTCCAAACCTCTCAACTCTCCACTCCATTACACAATACAATGTCATGAATAATATAGTAAAACCTCTATAAATAATTTATTGATGGACCATATGATAAAAATAATATGCACACAGACAAATAATTCATGCAAACATATCTCAAGATATTGTACCTAATTAAAAATTTCCAGTCACATTAAAGTAGAAGTTAAATATAATACAATATGTGATACTGTAGCTTTGGATAAAATTACATGTACAATTAAACAAAACAAATAAGAAAAATTGTTTTCAACGTCCTCAGGGTGGCATTACCCCCCTTCCCTATCCCTCTTTTAGATGCCAATTTCTAGTTGATTAAGAACCTAGACAATGGACATAACACTCTATTTATGTAACACTATCAAGTAAGGTTTGCTGTAATTAAATGTTGCAACACCACAGCCATACCAATTTTGACTTCTTTTTAATACTAACCTTTTCCAAATTCTTTCCAGTTTGACAAAACCATGTACTGAGACATAACAGTACAGCCATGCAAGTTTAGTGCTACCTCTATGTGCAGAGGCTCATCTTCAGATGGAGTGATGTCAAGTTTAGACAGCATGTCCATCAGTTGTGGGATGCTCGATGTTGACTTTAGAATTTGCAACAGTTTTTCCTTTGCAATTCCTTCAACTCCTTCTACCCTGACAAACAACTAAAATACACCATGAACTGAGATTAGTTTATGCAACTTGCATTCTGTTACCATATGTATCAAATAATGTTTGTAAATAAGAAACATTCTGTCAAAGGAATTACACACAGCACAAGATACTTGGCACCGTAAATATGGTCAAAGAGGGACAGGAAGGAGTACTAGCAGTAGCCTCCCTTAATCTTGTCAAAGTAAAAAATATTTATCACTTAACCTTGTAAAAGCAAAAAAATATTTAAAGTATTAAAGTAAAGAAAATTCCCAGGTGTATTATACAATATATTTCACAAATATATGACAATTAATGTTTCTTGCATAACAATAGACAATAATTACAATAAATTAGTAATGGCACAATGTTCAATAACCAATACTGATTATTAAGATACATAATCAGCACTTTTCCACAGTGTTAGGGGTATTGTTAACTTTACCAATACTATCAATGAAGCAGAATCATTTAAAATCTTAATAACATACAGTATAACCTCCATTATATGAGTACTGAGTTTACAAGGTCATCACTCTCAAAAACCATTTTAAAAAAGTCCAAAAATTGAAGAAACACTAAATAAATATAAGAAAAAAAGTAAGAAGTATTGATCAAAATCAATTATAGAATATGTTTACTAGTGATAAAATATAGGCATTGTACAGTCTTTCTCTGTATTTGGTATGCTACAAAATGAAAAACAAAAATGTTAATAAAATATTGGTCAACAACTACACCACAGGTAGTTCATGGTGTGCATTGTTATGGCACAACATGCACTGATGAAGAGGGTTATGGATGCAGCAGTCATTCCTCCACAGGCTTCTTCACCCCTATCCACTTGGCCACAAGAGGGAGAGCTTGAGGAAACCACGCTGGTGTCTAAACAAACATCTCCCACCTCGCCAGGCATATAAGGGGAGGATACGAAGTTGTGGTTGGCCACTATCACCTAAAGACAGCCCAAGTTTATTTCTGTAAACAAGATGTTCATTGTCTACATAGCAATGGACACTGCCCCATCCTTGGTCAAACTTATTCCAGATTGCTAACATTGTTTAAAAATATCTCTTTATTAATGTGGAATTAAAATGTGGGGTAGTGATACAAAATTCCTCTTTACATATTTTTTCCCTTATGCTACTTGTGCCACACACACTTGATATCATAAATACAAGACTACTGTTTTATTTGACAGATATGAAGTGATAAATTTAATTTAGAAAAGTGTGATTTCTGAGGGAGAGGGAAATAAATATGGTCAGGAAAACTTGTTTCTTTACTACTTTCCATAATTTATGATTCAAAACTACACTATCAGATTTTTCACATAAAATTCCACTTATGCTCAATGTTTACAGATTATCAGTACGTAATTGGTCACAACAGTATCATATACACCTTCCAAGGTATTAATTTATTCAGAAGATACATATCTAATTACATTTAATGTTTTAATTATTCCATCAATAAAAAATCCACTAATTTTCCTGCAAGAAGTTACCAAAAATCGACTTTGTGTTCAGCAAAACTTAGGCGCCCCAGAATGTTTCATCATTTATGATGACATGAGGTAAAGTAAATGGTTATTCAGAATATGTCTGAATATTAAATTATTCTGTATATTTATACTCAGTGAACGATGTTTTGAGTCTGAAGGGCTACAAATTCAAGCTAAATATGAATACAGCTACCACAAATAACGTTAGCTTTAACTAATTTTCAACTGGTGGCAGATTCATTGAAAAAAATTATTATTGGGATGTTTACAATTTGTAAAAATAATATTTACAAAATTTTGTGCCTTTACTGCCGGACAATAAAAATAGCACACACATGGTATGACACTATACCTTTTTTTTTTTTTTTCGGCATGTAAGGGCGGGGGGCTCATGCCCCCCCCTCCCCTTCGGTATTAAAATTGAGATGTCTCCCAACCAATAAATAGCAAACACAGCCAAAGCTGTAACAGACAGTCAGATTACAATAAACATTTGGGAAATGTAATTGCATTTCTCAATGCGATGTCTCGGTACCAGACGTGGTGACACATGTCCAGGTAACAATTTTAAGGTAGAAAAAGTCACTCTATTGCCCAAGCAGAGTGGTTTCTTCCTTCTTCACTTTTGTCTTTACACATGCCTAGTGGGGATATATAAATTACTTCAATTAATTTGAATACCTAGCTATGTCAAAAAGAGATCAAAAGCCTTTTGGATTAAATGTTATAGTGACCTTTGCCACACTATGATTAATTGATATGGCTGAGGCCTTAGATACCTCAACAGTTTTATTTTATGACATCAGAACCATGAGTTAGAGCACCTTAACAGGTAACTGGTAGCGGCCAGTGTAAAGGAAAGGTCTGGCGGCCTATCGCAAGGGTACACAATCTAAAGCCACTGTCACAGCTCTACAAGTCGACTGACTCTTTGTTACACATTTACCTGGGAGAGAGATGTTCTTTGGAGGTAGTGGTGTTGCTGCTGGCTGGAGATACTTACTCTTCTGAGGTGAGAGTGGGAGGTGGCCTCGAAGACTCGTTGACTGTAAGCTGCTCGGACCTTGTAGTGTACTGCTGACAACTGGTGCTGAAGAATTCGGACTCTACAACAGGGGTTGGCATTATCAATAAGGGGTTCCTCACCCCATCAGAATGGCTCTAGTACAGGGTGAAATGGGCCTTCTAGCTTAATTAATTGAGGAAATATTACTGTCTGCAGTGAAAAGGAGTGAAGCTCCTAGGTGGAAGCACAAAGAGTAACTTCAGACTGAATGTCATAAAGAAGTCTAGTTTCAGAGGTACCAATTGCATGTCTTAACCACCTCCACTTTCCTCCCTTTTGAGTGTAAGGCATGAGGAGATCATAGTACAAATTAGAACATACTAAAGTAGAGCATAGAGCAGGTGGTTTAGGATGACCTAACATGTACTTCTGAGTACCCAGTCTTGTAACGAGAGACGGCACCCTGTGTTTATTTTGTCCGGCCTTTGCAAGCGGTGGATAGAATGTGGATAGCTCAAGTTACTTCCTGACCGGAGTACCCAGGTGTGGTATCTGCAGGTCAGTTTGCCAGAGTTATTGCAGTTCCTTTCCAGCCCTATTCTGAGTAATGATGGAGTACGGAATAATTTAAGACACTGATTCGCCTGGTGGAGTTTTTAGTGCTTTGGGCTCCAACAAAGTCTACCAGGTTCGCAGAGCTCAGATGGCCTCTTAAGGTGTTTGTGATCTGGTTTGCTGCCTTGTTACTGCACCGCCTTCACTTTTTGAGTCTGATCTACTTAGGAAATTTATGACGTTTTACACAAGAAACTTTAGTAATAAGAGAATAGTTAAGTGTCACAAATTTTATTACAAGATTAATTAGATATGGTGGCACTGTGCTACCTCCTAAACTAGACTTGGAAATGGAAGTAAAACCTAAGCAAATCCAGGTGACGGCAGCCTGGTAATTAATCTAATAATGAAGGGTGATAATTAAATGATGATGTCAAATTAGTATTTAAGAAGTAATTCCTAACTTATTTTGGGGTTATTATGAGGGAACAAATACTGGGTTACAACTACAAGAAGAGTATCGTCAATGTTGCCAAGCACCGTCTGGTGGGTAGGGTAGAGGTCTTGAAGGGACATCGTCATGACCTAATTACCAAGGAGTAGGTTCTGGATTCAAAACCAGAAGGTGGTAAGGAAGGCGGAGCAACATCTTTGGGAGCCTCTGGAGGGTCCAGTCTACCAGAAGCTGCAGGATCTGTGGTGGCCTCAGATGGTGGTTCAGTGACTGCTGAAGAGGTGTTGAGCTTCTGGCGAAGATTCCGGTCCTTGCAAGCAGTGGAATCTGTGGCTGTGCCAGTGGTCGCACACTCCCAAAGGCTACCTCTGGTCCTATATGAGAGTGGTGGAGGAGCTGAGACTGAAGACGTCTGGTTATGCCAGACCTTTTATACTTATCTCATACAGATGCACGGTATTGAGGGGGGGGGGGGGGGGGGATAACCTCGGCCACACGGGTTGAAAATTCCAAAGAGCTGAGACGGTGCTATCATCCTTTATCTTCAGCTCTACTGCAAAGTAGACTGGGTGCTGCTCTTCCTCGCCGTGCCATGTAACTAGCAGGGCCAGGTTGGAGGGAGCGGCAGCTCAGCAAAAAGTACAATTTTGCGGAGGGGTGTTGACGTGACAGCTTCTTGGAGTTTCGGCCAACAGTACAAGTTAAGATCACGTGTCTGTAAGCTCTTCTGACATTGTGCCCTGTGGTACTCTGTAGGCACGTGTTCCACCTCTTCAGTACCGTTGAGGTTTATTGAGCTGCCTCGGTACAAAAACTGCACTCAAATATGGGGAGAAGTCATTTTGTAGAGTGTACATCTAAGATGGGGAATGCGTCATACGTCAGTTTAAACCTTGCATCATTAAGAAATCTCAACCCCCAAAGGGGATTTATTCATAAGATTATATGTATGTCTCCACACCACAGACCCCATTTGAACACAGACATTAACATTAAAGGCCAGCCTTGGTACGTCAATCTCTGACATACTACGGGGGAGCCCCTTACCAGAAACTCTCCCCACTAAAGGGAAGGCTATGCAACCAGACAAGTGAATTACAGCATGCCCAGCTTTCATAAGCTTAAGGCTGTGGAAACTTGTCTGATTATATTACCTCCCGTTTTCTTATGTTTAAGCTTCAAACCAGGAACAGTACTCCTCAAGGTTAATATAACTTCTTTATTTCTGAATCATCCCAGTTAACATCTTATCCTTCCCAATTTGAAAGATGCTGTGAAGCATATAAGGCTGAGACAGTGTTCCAGCAGTCACTTGCTGAGCAGACTGGGTACAGATATTGTCATTACAGTGAGCTGAGGGACCAGGCCCAGCAAGACTGACACCAAGCAGTAGTACAACCAATGGTCATGCCGCTGACTCTTTGGCCCAATAATAAAAACACCCGGCCCCTGACATGTGAGCAGGGCCTAACCTGTCTGTTGAGACACACTCTACTTTATGTTGTAACTGTGATATTACTCCCATTAAACCAATGACCAATGGAGAAGAGAGGTAACTCCGCTGCCAGTCAACAAATCCAGAGTAAGTGACTCAGGTTGCCCAACCCAAGTTGACACACATAAGAACCTTAGTCAAGACATTTCCCAAGGAGTGGATCAACTGTACTGTCCAGTAAACATGACATTAAATCGGCACCCAGTCCCACTCCAGAGTACCAGCGACGTTGCCCCCAGTCATGTTCCTACCCGACCGAGGAAAATTGAGAACCATATCCACATTGAGCATGGTGTGATGGGCTCCAGGGGGCCGCACACGACGAGTTAAGCGTGTACCGACTATAGAATTCTTGCGAGGCTCCTGTTTACTCAACAAACATCAACTGACCCACTGCAATCAGGGTATAAATAATCAGAACACCAAACCCCACCTCCCCAGATGGCAGCAAATAATTGTGACGTCAGTGCCAGAGCGACACAAAGCAGAAGGCTACGAGAGTTCAGGGTCTGGAGGAGGAGTAGGCAAACAGCAATCTACTATTCAGTTATTGGTGAGTTTAATTCCGGCCAGGCAGTAGGGTGACATCCGTGATCTCAAGGTCCCGTTATAATTGTAGATTAATACATTGGCAAAGTTAGGGTTTAGCTGCGTATCGATAGTCGTGTAATTAACTTGCTATTCCAAGGTGAAGTAATTGTATTTCATGTCATATAGTATTAATGTATCGTTGTGTTCAGAAATAGAGTTCTGTAATAAAAATGTTTAGTCAAAACCCTCTTCCTTATTGAACAGCCATCTGTAGAAATTGACCCCCAGTAGACCTACCTATCCTATTGAGTTGATATTAAGCCAACTAGCAGCAACCAACTGGCTCAGAGGTGACAGGAAAGAGCATAAGTAGAGTTAGGGATAGGGACTTCTCCTACACTGGTGGAGCACCTAATGCACCACCTTGCGCATACACGAGTAGCTTCATTTTACTTAGAAATTTTAATTGCGCTTCGCGTAAGTTCCCGTACACACCAAGCAGAAACATGGTCGTGCCCTCAGCCAGCCACAACGCATGTAGACATACTAATTTGTTACAGGCTAACGTTCCCATCTTGCTCTCTTAATTTTATGTGTTTCCAGTTTAATATTAAGCTCTTTTTTAAGAGTTATTCTAATATCAGTCCTGTTCATCATATATGTGTAGATTACAGCAAACCAGTGCGAGTAAATATCAGCTGTTAGTTCCCCCCGCAGCCAAGGCATGCACTTTATGCGTCATAGAGGTAGATTAGTGCACCAACACACGTCAGCATTACACGCATGCAGGCAACCTTGCCAATCACGTTGTACGACGTCACAGCGCCCATCCCACTCCTGCTATGTTAGAAATGCTTAACGCTTCCTTAACATAGTGCATGAATACTGCTTGTAATTGCATGTGAGACAACCTGCTCTCATTGTAAGCAAAAATTCTCCATGTGTGTGTGTATGTGTGTGTACATGCATGTGTGTGCATGTGTGTGCATGCGTGTGTTTTTTCTGGAGAATTTTTAAACCTCTTTCTCTTCTAGTTATAAGGCATCTTAAACCAGAGAGTGCGCGGAGAGTACACTATACACCCACCACAGGAATATAATTTTATATGTTAATATATATGTAAGTTAGTAGTAGAAAACCCCATCGTGTGGCAGAAAATCACATAGTAGAGAAACCCCTCCTACCCATACAAAATTAAAATTAAAAAATACCTGCGTCTCGTGGCTTGGAGTACACCGGGTCCTCATACGTTGTGACGATAGCGTGCTCCGTGATGTCAGTGTGCTGCAGCTTCCCCTCAGTGTGGAACATACTGACATACTGGTCCAGCACATGTTGCAGACGTTGCTGATGTGTGGCGGGCACCTTGTGCTCAAAGTCAGCAAGCGGCACAGCAGTTGTTGTTGGTGATGTCGCTCCCACGGCGTAAACGATCCATCGGCCACGTGTCCCCATGTGCAGACGATTCAGGAGCGGTTCTATCACAGCTTGGTTGTCAACAAGTCATGGCAGTCCCAAAATCATTTCTTCACTCAAGTCTGGCACAATATAAACATTGCACTTCGTACGCAGCTCTCTGATTCCTACCGTTATGAGCATAACACTTTTCGCTTCACCCTGTTGGTGTGTGGTAGCAAATTGCAAGCACCTCGGTATCACCCTAGTTGTTATTGCTTGTATCAAGCCATCACGCACAAAGTTGTAATTAGCGGCAGTATCAATAACAGCTGTAACATTTTTCCCTTCAAGTTCTACACATACTCGCAGTGCTTTTACTGTACTGCCAGTCACTTGTAACACTCTTGCGTGCGTAGCAGGCAGATTTTCCTGCTGCTGCGGCAATTGTGAAATTTGCCTGACAGGTGGCGGTGGTCACGAGACATCTGTAACCAGCGCAGGTGGTAGAGGCGGCAGGGGTTCACTTTGTCGGTCCAGCACTTGTTCTCTGCATTGAGTCTGCTTATCTTGTTCGTAGGCAAGTGCCTCCCATGTAATCAGTTCCACGCTCTCACGGCTGGTTCCCCACAACGTCTTAATGTCCGGTTTTGACTATGTCACGATTACTTCTAACACTCCGTGAGTTGCTTGTCCCGGGTGTAAACGCTTATACAAACCTAACTTGCGCTGGATGAATTCCTCGATTCCCTTGCGTTCTCTCTGCTGCTCGTGATACAGTCCCGCTTGTGCCTGGATAGCATCTCTGTCTGTGTCGAATCGACCTGGCAATCTCTCACAGAAATATTCCCACATGACTTGATAGTCCCTGACCACATTCCACCACATGGCAGCGGTTCCCCTTAACCTGTTGGCAGTTACCTCAGTCCAATTATCTTTATGCACACGATGCCTATGTAATTTTTCTTTGCACACTGCAAGGTACGTACCCAGGTCTTCTGAGTCGTGTCCCGCGAAAGTTGGTAAGAGAATGATTCTAACAGGTTCCTTCAAACCCTGTAGTGTGTACGTAACAACTACTGGTGGCGTGGGCTTTTCCTGTGGTGTTGTTAGTGGCACGATCTTAGCACAGTTCGTCTTACGGCACTCAACACAGTTTATGAAACCATCACAGAAGGTTACATATTCATTAGGCCCTATGCATTGCAAATGTAAGTCCAGTTTGCACTGCTGGCACTGTGCCCACTTCATTCCCGCCCCGTCACATACGGTGCATGCGCACAGGCGTGGTTCTGACGGCTTGGATACGGTGTCAGACGTGCATTGACATAACAGCTGATCCCATCGATTCTCACTGAACAAGTTGACTTCACTCACCCTTCCACAATGCATGCATTGATCGATCGACATGTCCAAATAGTTTGCGTTCACTAGTGTCACGGTTGCCGATGCGGATGTCTTGAGAGCTTCTCGTGATTGTCCACCATCTTCTCGCAGTTGACGCTGATGAACACACTTGGCCCCACTTGGGAACGCCAATTGATGCTGCTGGGTGAGACATGAGAAGAATAATGACACAAATACTTACTGGTAATTTGGGTGCCAGCGTAGCTTCCCAATCACCGCACTATAGAGACTTGGGGTTCTCAGGGATGTTGTGGGTTCTGTGTGTTCATCTAACCCGCGCGTACTTACAAACTCATAGGCAATAATAAACTTTTTACTAAACATCACTGGAAATAAACACTTAATAAAATATTTCTGGCTAGGACACTGTCACTACTGAATAAAAGAGTTAAGTTCATTGTAGACTTGTTTTTAATGTTATTAGGCATACACATCAACGTGCCAATGAAAGTATGATTATCTCGGTCGTGACTAGCCAATTACACTTGGGTGCTCCCCAGCCTGCAATTACTCTACACATGCCTAGATGGATGATCTCACCGAAGTGCGTGAAAGCACAGCCTTCACAAGGGAAGAGGGCCAACAGCAGTTAGGGTGGACTGACGGTTTTCCCTGAAGAAAGGACATGGTGAATTACAAATGAAACCTTTATTACATATTAACACATGTGATTACTCTGCATCACTAACGCAAACTCGTTGGGTCTCGCCCTCCAGCATTTGGATAGTGTGGTGACGGTCTATACACAGAGCCAGCTAGGACGGGAATAATTGCACCGTACACTAATTACAAACTTACACAAACTCTCAAATGATACACGAAACAAGATGGGACACAAGATGAATAATCACAATAAACACACACATGTGTGAAAACTAGCTTAGTAGGTGCAGATGTCGCTGGATGAAGTTCGTAGCGGACCACGTGGTGCAGGTGAAATTTTAAATTGCAATATTTCTGTGTGGAAATGGCAAGCTAAAGTCAGACGAAAGATTATTCTTGCTGAGAAAATTATTCTCTTTACAATTGCAGTGGTTACAGGCTAGTAACATGCTTGATGGTGGTAAAATCAAACATTATTGTGACAGTGTGGTCCAGTGCAAAAAGCATCATTTTAAGTAAAAATACATTGAACCCTGAACAAAACTGACATAGAATCCTGAAATAAAATATTGCACATACGATGTTACAAAAAATAAGCTCTCAAAATGCAACAATGGCGTATACAAAGAATTTGCATAGGTCGGCCACATGGTTATACGTGAAATTGCCGTAAAATATTCAAACACGAAAAATACCTTCAAATACATACATTAAAACAAAGCTCTCAAAATTGCATGTAGCAATAATGCAGAAGTTACGTGGAAACACCATAAACATAGGCGGATGGCGCCTGATTCAAGTTGTGCCGGTCGCGTGACTCTCCGACATATTTCTCTTCCTTCTCCTCAATTAAGTTAAAAATGCCGCAAGGGCACAAGATATTTAAGCAAGCAGAGGCATAATGCTGGGGAAAATCTCTGGCAAAAATGTACGCAAGCAAATGTTAACCAGTAAACTAAATTAACTATGGAAACCTAAATCAGTGAACAAAAGTTGTAGTGCATACGTGACAGTGTCTTACCTCGCCAGCTCTCCTCGACAAACAGTCCAGAGACAAGCATTGCACGGACTTACCATGACTGCCTACGGGGTTCACATAAGCGGAAGTGCTATGCACGCCCAGTAAAATATTTAATTATTAAAAATAAAATGGCACAAATTAAATAAAATACTGTTTTACATTTCTATAATTTTCTTATGAATTTCAATGTTATTTTAGTGTCTCTTTATGACGGCGTTCATGCCAGAATATTAAATGTTCTTAATCTTATGCCGCGAGGGCATTTTGAATTTTATAATCAGACTATTTAGAAGTAGTAAAAAATATTTGAACAAATTTTAAGCCATATTAACCCCTGCAAATACAATAGAACACATTTTACACTAAAAAATAACATTTACATGAAAGTTCAAAACTATTGGCCTTTTTGCGCACATGGGGGACATGTGACACGTGTGTGGTGAGTGCCGTCATGGCCTCTAGCGCAGCTGGCTGTTAGCCGGCATCAACGTGTATATTTTTTAGTGTTCTCAAAACAGAAGTTAGCGAGGTTATCTGTTCCCATATAGGGTTCACAAAAACAATCATCTCATATTTTAACTATTTCTAAACCTCATGTAAAAGTGTTGTAAATGTATTTGTGTTGTACTTATCTGTTAAGAATTAACTATAATCACGATGGTGAGTAACATAGGGTGTGTTCCAAATAGCAAGAAATGCGTATTCTCATGTCCTCGCACTCGGCAGTGACGTCAGAGAATGCTGCCCCAAATGTCCATCGAGAGTGAGTGCGAGTGCGAGAGCGAGTGTTCGTTTACGAGTGTTTGCACATGCATGCTCTCAATCTGTGCTCACAACCACCATTCTTTTGTTTGTTTTCTACATTACTGACGACAGCGGAAAGGCACAGAACAACTGTAAAGTTATTTCAGAAAATATTTAATGTATGTATAAATTCGGAATTATTCATTCATAATTCTACAATAAACGGTGCTAGAATTCCAAGCTAAAACTGTTGATTTCAAATAAAATTTTACCTGACTCTTTTCATACATTACTATTATACCCATCATCATCCCTACTAATCAATCCATTGTTATTTGAAATGTAAATATTTTTAAAATAAATGATATTTTGTTCATGCAGAATAACAATTGATTGCAGACAGTATTAATTTATTTGAATAGTGCGAGTGACAATCGTCCCATAACGAGGGAGTGCGAGTGGGAAAGCGAATGCAAGAGGCAAGAGTGATTGCGAGTTCGAGTGCAAGTATGAGTGTGTGTGCTGGCTATTTGAAACACAGCCATAAAGTCAAATTGTATAAAGTAGCACGCAGACAGTCGACAAATGGGCAGCCCACTAGTAATATCGCTGCGACTCTGTCAATAAAACACGGCTCGACCGTGCAACATAGCCAACATCGGCGTGCTACCTTCCTTTCATACAGAAGAAAGTTACCTAGACTGTAAGTTTCCCTTTTGTGTAATATTACTGTTTTAAACTTGGTCTCTAATATTTTTAATGATACAAATTATAAAGTCCATTCCATTTTTAAGCCAATAGGCACGTAAAATCTTAAAATTGTACAAGTTACTAAAAATTAACTTCCTAGGATGTTGTTAAGTGAAATAATACCACATGCGCATGCAACAGCTTTTCAACTCCCTCTTATCCACATCCACCGCCTAACTTTGTAGGGGTCGTTTTCAATTAACATTAAATGTGACGATGGATGTATCTCCTTCTATTCCATGGTCTCACTACACAACGTGCATAGGTATTTCCACTGTTCCAATGTTTTTAAACCAAGTAACAAATTTTCAATATATTGCTAATACATTTTTCCTACCTTGCCAATTTTTCAATAAGTTATTGTTCAGTCATAATCCTTGTGAAACAGTGCCTCTAATTTGGTATTCCACCTCCACACTACCTTTTTGTATATTTGCGAATGCCACCCAGCACCTACGAGACAACGATTTATGCCGGAGCTCCTCGACCCCTCCACTTCAAACCAATTACACCTGAAGGATGTCCATCACTATTTACCCTACAG
Organism: Dryococelus australis; assembly: GCA_029891345.1. Lineage (NCBI taxonomy): Eukaryota > Metazoa > Arthropoda > Insecta > Phasmatodea > Phasmatidae > Dryococelus > Dryococelus australis. Next base: position 272,095,598 of record CM056995.1, read on the forward strand.
CAGCCGGGACAGACTGCTATTTTGACCTGGAGGGTAGTGTGGAGGGCTCCAGGGGACTGCACACAACGAGATAAGCTTGTACAAGCTATAGAATTCTTGTGAGCCCCCTGTTTATTCAACAGGCATCAACTGACCCACTGTCGCCAGGGTATAAATAGTCAGAGCGCCAAACCCCACCTCCCCAGATAGCAGCAAATAATTGAACTGTGACGACGTCAGTGCCAGAGCGGCACGAAGCAGAAGGTTACATGAGTCCAGGATCTGGAGGAGCTCTAGACAAACAGCAATCTACTATTCAGTTATTGGTGAGTATAATTCCGGCCAGGCAGTAGGGTGACATCTCCGATCTCGAGGTCCCGTTATAATTGTAGATGAATAAGTTGGTAAGGTTAGGGTTTAGTTGCGTATCAACATTCATGTAATTAACATGCTATTTCAAGGTGAAGTAATTGTATTTCATGTCATATTGTATTAATGTATCGTTGTGTTCAGAAATAGAGTTCAGTAATAAAAGTGTTTAGTAGAAACCTTCTTCCTCATTGAACAGCCGTCTGTAGAAATTGACCCCCAGTAGACCTTCCTATCCTATTGAGTTGATATTAAGCTGACTAGCAGCAACCCACTGGCTCAGAGGGTGACAGGAAAGAGCATAAATAGAGTTAGGGATAGGGACTTCTCCTACAATTGCCCACCAAGCCTTACATCTGCCAGCCACACTGCACTACTGAATATTTCCATCAGTTCCAAGAAATTCTGTTACTGATTCGCCAAGGAAGGCTTGTTCCCATGAGCTCTGCGGTGGTAAGTTTCCAAAGAGGACGTCAAGCATCATACAGAAGGAACCATTGGATAATACTGAAACATTATAGAGGTAGTGATACAAACATGTAATACACAATATTAAAAAAACAGAGCAGCAGGACGAATACAAATGGATCTGTGATACGCTGTCCAGTTATCTTCAATAGAGTATGACACCTCCTCGCACTGCAATACATACTGCATGATCTGGCATGGAAGCCAGCAGATACTAGATGCTGTCCTGAGGCAGACAGGGCTACAACTGTTGAATGGTGTGTTCCAAATCCGGGATACTGTGGCACTACAGCAGTTGGTATTTCAACTAGTCCCAAATATGCTCAATCAGGGACATGTCATGCGAGAAGGCATGCCATAATACTGTTTGGACATGACAGAGGCAGACCTGGGAGACCTGTGCCATGTGCAACTGAGTGTTATCCTGCTATAATATTGTACCGGAAATGGGAGCATGGGGTGTAGGATCTCACCCACTTACTGCTGATACATCAATGTACATGATACATCAAGTAGATTGGCTATCTTAGGTTATGGCTCCCCAGATCATAAATCTGCTGCAGGGGTAGTGTGCTGATCTATAGCAAGATTGGGATTGTGGCATTCACCAGGGGCTCTCCACATCCAGGCATGATGATCATTAGTCCTCATAACGAAACAGTACTCATCACTAAACACCACACGTTCTCAGTTTGTGGCATTCCACATTACTCTGACCGAGCACCACCGCAAACGGAACAAGAAATGGATCCGTCACTGTCGCAGAGTTAATAACAGCACATGTAATGGATACTGGGATTTCAGATTTCTCTCTGCAAGGTGTCAAGAAATGGTTTGTGGAAATAAAGGGTAGAACCTCTGCCTTAAAATGTCAGAACTATTTCACCTCAGTGCACTCAAGCCTGATAAGCATGCATCTGAACATATTAAAGAAAACAGTAAAGTTTTAGAAAAATTTTTGGCTAACCCAAGAAGATTATTATTAGCTAAAAATTAAATTCTGTGTGGATAATAAATTAAAAAACGAATATCTTGTCAAGATAATGGTACAAGTAGCAGTAATATTAGTAGCAATTATGTTTACGGTAACTAATAAAATTAGTTTTCCAATATCTTATGTTTTATTTTGTAATCCCAATCCAACAGGAACTGCACCCCTCTAGTTCAGATCCTGAGTATGCCCTTGCTAACACTGTTTACAAAGTTAATACTGAGTACAGAGAGACAAGCAAACAACTCACTTCTGTGCGTGTAGTAATGTAGTCAGCTATGTGAGTGCCGAGTAAGAAGTGAAATACATTGGGAAATCCTGTTCGCTTGTTTGCAATCATAAGCAGGTGTGTTATGGAGCCAAACTGCAGTTTGTCATCACTGAAGTCCAGGATGTAGTTGCCAGAGCCCCACAACTCCACTGCCGGCTTGCGAGCTACAGGAAGAACCTCTCGAGCCAGAGACCCTCTAACACAAATATGAGAAACTAAACATTTCAAAGTTTTGTAGTTATTTGAGGTTATCAGTATGATTCAATAGTTAAATATTACTAGACTTAGTAATTTTTCTGATTTATACTGTTTACTTTATTCAACTTTTCAATATCAAAATATATTTATATTATTTTATCAGTAGTTAACAACTACCTCCATTACTTTTATTTCTAGTGTCATATGAAAAAACATTCACAGAATAAGAAAGGGTTGATGAAGGGGATATACAGAGTGGTCCGCCTGATGTGGACACCCAAAAAATTTCTGGAACGGTTGCAGATCATGAAATGTGGTTTATGCTAAATGAAATTACTTACCAGGACAAGTAATTTGCTGCAAAGTGACTATTTGTAACACATGTATGTACATTATATATATATATAATTTCAATGGCATCTGTAAGTGCGTACAAAGAGGAATTCAGTGATATAGTGTATGCATTGGAAAGTAACACAGAAATTCCAAGAAATAATATGCAAATATGATTAAGTTAAGTGGGCCGGTAGCATGGGGCATTGGACCTGTACTCACAGCTGTATGCAAGTAACACGCACCATGATTCATATTGGCGAGAGATCGCTTCCTTGTAGCAGCGTAGCACTTGGCGTAATGGGGCAAGCGGCACGGAATGCCATACTTGACAAAGGAGAGGACCACAGCGGAGGGAAGATGGGCAATGTGAGTGCAAGTTGAATATCAACGCATTACAGTTTATTCAGATACCAAAGTAATTCAGGAGACTGAGTAACGAGTGCATACAGATGCACAACAAAAATAGAATAAACCAACCTAAGGAATGCAATCGCATCTGCATGCATTGTACAAAAGAGCATAGTTATGGTTTCACATAATATGCTCAATGTGTTTACCAACGACAGCAATACACATATGTAAACGCACATGTATTGAGTGACAAGTGGCCTGAAGTGTTTCTGGCGTATTGCCTCTGAAAGATGCCATAATGCATTCCTGCATGTCTTCCGGTGTTGTAAGAACCGTGTTGTACACCCTATCTTTCAATGTTCCCTACAGGAAAAAAATGAGAGGTGGAGATCAAGGGAGCGAGCTGGCCATCTTACAACACCACAACGCCCTAACCATTGGTTTGGAAATGTTTCATTTAACACTTGTGTTGCCACCAAAGCAAAATGCACAGAACAACCATCATACTGAAACCACATATCACAATGTATGTCGAGCGATATGTCTTCCAGAAGTGCCAGTAAGGTCTCTCTGAGTAAATGGACATATGAAGAGCCGGTAGTTGTCCATTGAATGAAGTATGGCTAAATGATGTAGTCTCCAACAATTCTACACCATACGTTCATTTTTCACTTTCCATGTGCCAGACCCAACATGGATTCTCCATCGCACAGTAGTGCATATTTTGTAAATTTACACTCCCATGGTTTGTAAAGGTTGCTTCATTGGTAAATAGTATGTTCTTCAGAAAATTGCTGTTATCCCTTACAGACATCAGAACAAACTTTAAAAACTGAACACATTGCTGGATGCCACCTTCATGTAATGTCTGATGAAGAGCCATGTGATATGGATGGAATTTCTGTTGGAGCAGTATCCATAACACACTTGTTTTACTTAATTATATGAACCTGGTAAATTCTCGTGTTCCCATGTGGGGCTTTGCATCGACATGTGCCAACACATTGTGTTGATTAATCTTGCCCATAGCAGTCTTTCTTCGCACTCATGTTGCGGAATTCCAGTCATCTAGTGACAAGAGACGTGTACAAATTCTTTGTATAGTTTGTTGTGAGATGGGCATCCAATTAGGATACCTTTCACCATACATTTGGACGACTTGCATGGCATTTCTGTCACACTCACTCTAAATAAGTAGAGCATCCAGTTTTTCCTCATTCGTGAACTTCACTGCGTATATACAGCCACACACAGCAATACCACTTACTAAAACAAATTACGGGGTCTGGTGCTGTGCTGCTATTACAAAGCAGTCCTACCAGGATGAGTCATGGCACGTCTTGCTTGCTTACATCTGTGCATACAGGTCCACTGTCCCATGCTATCGGTCCACCTAACTTAATCATATATGCACATTATTTCTTGGTGTTTTTGTATTACTTTCCATTGCGTATACTATACCACTAAATTTCTCCTTGCATGTACTTTCAGATGCCGTTGAAATAAATTTTTTTCCAAGGAAAAAATCATAGATGGTTTAATTATTTCTGTCCATACATGTGTTACGAATAGTCACTTTGCGGCAAATTACTTGCCCCGTACATAATTTAATTTAGCGAAAACTACATTTCATGATCTGCAACCATTCCGGAAATTCTGAGGGTGTCCACATTGAGCGGACCACTCTGTGTTAGCTAAATTTCAGAATGATGGTTACAGATATATTTGATTACAACAATAAAAATATTATATGGATTGACTGATCCATTCATACAAATCCAAGTTTAATTTGCATGGACGTACCTAACTTCCACAATTTATTTTTAATGTTCTGCGAATAATGTGTGTCATTATTTTCACTGAAATTTTCTTTGCACCTTAATCTGTTCAGCATAATCTTTTTGCTTTTTAGTTTTAATTTCATTAACAGAGAGATTTTTTCTTAAAAGAAAAAACTCGGGGATCTGGTTCCCTCAATCATTGATTACATATATTCTTTAATCAAGATGATTGAGAACTTTTAGAAATTCTTTGAATTTTAATGTTTTTGTTGATTTTGGAGCTTACCGCAATGCTGTGTTCAAATAAATTCATAATTAATTTGAAATATTTCTATTGCCTGTGTTTACTACAAAATAAAATTAGGGAAAATACTACTACGAAAAAGTTTAGAAAATTTTAACCAATGGAAACATGCCAAATAGACAATAGAAAGCCTTAAGAAAATGTTGTAATTATAGACAGAATAGAGTAAATATATTAATTAGGCAATCTAATAATAAAAAGTCAACCAAATAATATGATTAAAAATTATAAACAGCAAAAAACAAAAGAAAATTAAAGAAAAATAAACAATAGGAAACCAAATTCAAACTGTCCTGCTGCTTGACACAGAAAATTGCCAACATGTTTAGTAACTTAAAAGAAGAATATTATCAATTAAAAATGTATTCAAGCCTAACTGGGTTAAATAGTTATGTACATACATAATGTTCTCATTGCAATATTCTTGTTCTTGTGGGTATTATAACAGGCTTCAGTGTCATAATAGTAGATGTAAAAGGGGAAATCTAGCTCACCCCACATTTTCATCGAAAAATCGTGGCTTTTTGCTCCAAAATCATGGTTTGAAATTTAAGAACTTAAGCATTCTAAAAAACAAGCAAATTTTTCCTCGAAATCAAGCATTTTTAACCCAAAATCAAGTAAATTTTGACTTTTTCAAAAATGCTCTAGCAGGATTTGTGCCACCCTAAAAAAAATCAATTTTACGCTACAATCAAGCAAATTTCTCACTTTTAAAGTAACTTATTCATGTTTTCTAGAAAAAGTAATTTTGCAAGCGAGCAATCTTATTAAAGCAAGATTAAAAGAAAATCAAATTAAAATATTAAAAGTTAGAAAATTTTAATTAGAATTATTATTTTTTATTTGATCAAACATTTGTAAAACTTTTAAATGCAACCACTTAACTATGAGTCTAAAAAATTGTATTACAATATCGAAACAATTTCTTGTTTCTGTAAAATTATTTACATTATCCATTTAATAAAATTTAAAATTTATATATCTTCAGTAATATTTTCTTTCAAATACTCATAAGTTAAATTTTGTTGGCTAAATAAAACAACATTACAAATTGTATTAACCTTAACAGATTTTTTTAAATCTACACAAATTTTTATATTTGTTTTATCTTTAACTACTGCTGCTTTGCTATATAGGCAGTCAATAACATATAAGGGTCTTCGCCCCCAAAATGAATAATAATTGATTTCACCATGATAGTTTGTAGTTGGCTTATAATAAAGTTCAATATTTCTGTATATAGTATCCAATTTTGTTCTAGAATTTCTAAAATCATTAAAAGTGAGAAACATTAGACAAAGATCATTTTCAATATCTAGATTCCAATTTTCCTTTGGAAAAATTTCATTTCTACCATTTTTAACAAAAATATTACTCACATTACAATGATCAAACATTGAAGTGTGCACATATTGCTCAGCACGATTTTTTCTATTAGTTTGGAAACCAACAATCACAAAATCAGACATGTCAAATTGTAAATTATTAAACTGATCTTTTATATCAAACTTAAAAACAGCTGTCCCACCAGGAACTTTTTTTTCTAAAAATTGCCAACACTTAAAAACAATATGAATTTTAGGAGTTTTACATATTTTTTCTTTAATTGCAATTGATGTGTTAGATTTGTATTCAACAATAGGCCACAAAATTTCTAATTTTTCAATAAAAATTTTTAGCTGGATCAGCATAAGTTTTATCAACTCAACCATCTGCTTTTTTAGTTTCATAAACAAATAATAAATTGTTATCAGAGGAATTTCTAAAAAAAAGTGATTTTGTAACCACCTTTCCAGTAAACTTCATTATTATTGTGAATAAAGCCAAACATATATCTTAATGGACACATTATTTCATTTATTTTATCACTACAAACAGATTTTACTCGAAATTTATTATCAACACCAGTAGACTATATAATTTTGTTCACTTGGTTATCTTAGCAAAATATTCATCATTGTGGAGTTATTCCCAATTATCAATAGCCTCAATATCTCCATGTTTTGAAATTTATACTCTAGAAAATTGAAATGGAAAAATATTAGAACAAACATCAATATTATCTATTTTTCGTATTTTGCCTCATCTCCAACTTTATCTCTTTTTAGTAGACAATATTCTTCCAAAACATAAGCATCGTTTGGAAAAATAAAAGCCATCTCCTATGGGAATAACAAACTCGATTCTATTATTGTGAATATTCAAATTCCCCCTCGTTTGATCAGTTGGGGGAAAAGTTTGTCTCTCAAAACTCTCAATGCTTTTATAACTCATTTATGAGTAAAGAAATTTTATATAAATGAAGGATTCAGAGGGAGTTTTAGTGAAATTGCTTATCGAGAAATATAGAAATTATAAAAAGAACCATGAGGTAGAATAAGAAAAAACAAGACAAAAGATCTAGGCCTACCATTAATTTGAGAATTAAAAAATATTGGCAAAAAAAGTGGAACAAGTAAGTAAAGAAAATAAAAATTTAATAACAGCACTAGTACCTGTTGCTGCAAAGAATTTAGATTATTCACCAACACCAGAAGAAACATCTTTTGAAAGAGAGTTATTCCCAAAATCACCAATAGGTGGTACTCAATTAAAAAATTTGCAGCCTATAGCAAGTGTTTCTTCTATAAATCTCAGAAAATATATTTCTAGAAATATTAATGTTATTAAGGATAAATTTGGTTTACGAGGAGTTGGCAAGGTTTTTAAATTGGAGATACAAAAGTAAAAATAGATGGCGATTTTCTATTTGTCAAAGATAAAAAATATGAATTAACAATAATAGGCCTTACTAATTTGTTAACAAAAAGTAAAAAAAATGATCTTGTAGATAAATCCACTGGTGAAGATAAATTCACTAATGAGGACTATAAAAATTATGCAGAAAATGTTTTATTAACAAATACCGCATATCAAAATTATAATCCAACTGTGAGTGTAGCTTTGAGTAGCGGTTGGAAGTATAATTAAATAATTAAACCAATTTATCACAAATATATAAAAAATTCTCCTAAATCTGGAGAAGGCATAAAAAAAATTCAATAGTTTGCCAAAAGAACATTTTTAGATGGACGATGTTAGAAAATTTATTGACAGATTGTTAATTATTCATGGTGAAGAAAATGCAAGAAATAACAATTATTACAATGAAAAAGTAAGCATAATGAATATGTTAAACAATAAATTTTCTGATTTTGTTGTTAATAATTCGAAAGGAATTCCATATCTAATATGAGTTTTAAACGTAATTCCACACACATTTTGGAATTCTGAACACCATGGAAAAAGTGTTATAAATTGTGGGCATTAAACAATTTAAATTTGCCTGACATGCATTTGCCAGGATATAATTATTGTGGACCATTTACAAAATTAAATTAATGATTAGAAAGATGAGATGAAGGAATAAATCAACTAGAGGAAGCATGTAAATTTCATGATATTGCTTATAGAAATCATAAATATTTAGAATCCAGGCATGAAGCTGATAAAATTTTACAAAAAGAAACAAAAGAAATCATTTTAGATAAAAATACTCCGATTGGTGAAAAAATTGCTTCTGCAACTATTGCCTCAACTACGTTTACAAAAAGAAAATTAGTTTGTGGAATTAAAATATGTTATTGAATATTTATATATATTTTTTACTTATATAAATGAAGATAAAAAGCTTAACTTTTGATATACCCATTGATCAATTAAGATGTTTGGGTATAGATCAATTTTTAACAAAAGAAAATTCAACAGAAAAAACAAAAGAAATCATTTTAGATAAAAATACTCCGATTGGTGAAAAAATTGCTTCTGCAACTATTGCCTCAACTACGTTTACAAAAAGAACATTAGTTTGGGGAATTAAAATATGTTATTGAATATTTATATATTTTTTTTACTTATATAAATGAAGATAAAAAGCTTAACTTTTGATATACCCATTGATCAATTAAGATGTTTGGGTATAGATCAATTTTTAACAAAAGATCAACTAGAGTAAAAAAATAAAAAATTAAAAAAAGGAAAAAGTTTCTTGCTAACCTTGGCTTTGCCAATACTCAAAAAAATATTAAAAGAAACACCGGCAATGGTTTACATCATAGAGGAATTATCCCTCTCATACTTTAACTGGCTGCTTTAACTGGCCTTGGTGTTTTGGCAGGAGTAGCTACTTCAATATATAATTCTGTTGAACAAACAAGCAAAAATAAAAAAGAATTAGAAGAGCAAAAAAGACATAATTTAGCAATGGAAAATAAAGCTGGAAGTGGTATAGTTCCAAAGAAAGACGAAGACCAAAAATAAAAATTAAGTTCCTTTATCTAATATTAAAATTGAAAAAAATGTAAAAAAAATTAGATATTAAAAATTTAAGAAATGTTTAAATGATTGATGAACTACCAAAAAAATATGCTCAAAAATGAGTGTGCTGTGGTTAATTTTGATATTTCAACAAATCCTGGCACTCATTGGGTTTGATATTTTCATAAACAATAATGTCTATTACAATGATGATCGAGTTCAGAATTTTAATTCTGTTATCTGTGGACATTTATGTTTAATAGTATTATATCTTTTTTTGAGAGAATTTAAGTTTAGCGATATAATTTCTATGTTATTAGATTACATATATTAATTTTCAAATGCATAATAAGAAACAATAGTTTTATATTTTGATTTGACGTCATTTTTTAATTGATAGTCAGCAACAATACTTTTATATTTTGAGTCTACATCATTTTTAAATGCATAGTCAGAAACTATAGTTTTATGTTTTTAATATACATTCTAGTATTGCTGATTATGAATTAAAAAACAATGTAGATTCAAAACATAAAACTATAGTTTCTGACTATGCATTTAAAAATGATGTAGACTCAAAATATAAAAGTATTGTTGCTGACTATCAATTAAAAAACGACGTTAAATCAAAATATAAAACTATTGTTTCTTATTATGCATTTGAAAATTATGTTGAATCAAAATACAATACTAGTGTTTCTGATTTACAAACATATGTAGATTAAAAAAATAATAACATTGTTTCTGCTTTATGAGATCAAATTAGTAAAGTTTTTGTTTACACAACAGAATATGTTTCTATTCAAAATCGCAGAATTAATAATATGGTAGATCCTGTAGATGGAAAAGATGCCATCAATAAAAGATATCTCGATAAAGAAATAACCAATAAATTACAAGATTTCAACTAAGTAATTTTGAATTATTACCATACACTTGTTGATTTGAAAGTTGAAAAAATTAAAGCATATTCTGATAAAGAATTAGATGTTAAATTACAAAATTTAAACCAATCTCATGTATATTTATTTACATGCAGAGTGGAATAAAATTACTAATGTTTTTCACTTAGATAATGATCAAATTTACTTTACTTTTTGATGGATTGTACTGTTTATAAAACAGTTACGGATATTCTTATCTTTGATAATAATTTGGCCGTTTTCATGAGTAATACAAAATTAGATCATAGTAGGCCCTTTGATGTTAACAAAGGTGATAATTTAACTTTTAAAATAAAAAATAAATAAAACATCTCTTTATGCTGATGGAGAGGTGGTAGCCATATAGGAATATTCGTGATATATATATATATATATATGTGTATATATATATATATATATATATATATATATATATATATATATATATATATATATATATATATATATATATATATATATATATATATATATATATATATATATATATATATATATATATATATATATATATATATAATACTTGGTGTTTAAAGTGCAAGAAAGTAACTAAAAATGATGATATAAAAAATGAGAATACAACAAATAGGCAACTAGTCCACAAAAGTATATGCTAGTTGTCCGTTGTAAGATTCTAAAAAATCAACATTCATAAAAATAAAATAAAAATTTGCCTGAAGTAAGAGAAGGAATAATCAATCAAATATATAAACCAGTGCGAAAAAGTTTTCCAAGAAGAAAAGTTATTTCGTATGGCATTGATGATTTGTGGCAAATTGGTCTTGTAGAAATGGATACTGGAAATTTAAAAGGTACATCTCGCATAAATAAAGACTATAAATATAGTATGGCAATTATCAATGTTTTTTTCAATGTTTGCATTTGCTTTAGCAATCAAATATGAAACAGCAAAAAATGTAGCAAATGCTTTAGAAAATATTTTGATGAAAAGAAAACCAAATTATTTACAAAGTGGCGATGGCTTAGAATTTTATAATAAAATATTAAAGAACTTATGGAAAAGCATAATGTAAATCATTTTTCTTCATTTCCTGAATTAAAGCTAACATTGCTGAAAGATTTAATCAAACTTTAAAATATATACTGTGGAAAAAATTTACTTTGAATGGCAACTACAAGTGGATAAAATATATTGGATGAATTAGTGAAAGACTTCAACAACACAAAGCACAGCATTATTGGTATGAAACCAATTGAAGTTAATAAATTTGAAAAAGTGACAGCTAAATCAGCCTATGCTGTGAAAAATTTATTGCAAACAAATTTTGCGTTTACTAAACCAAAATATAAAGTTGGAGATATTGTTTGTGTGAGCAAACTGGAATTTTTTTTTAAAAAGGTTATATAGCTAATTGGTTAACAGAATTGTTTACTATTTGTAAAGTTTTAAATTTTGATATACCAACTTACAAATTAAAAGATATTAATGGAGAAGAAATAATGGGTACATTTTTATGAATAAGAAATTATGAAAACTAACTATCCCAATGAACGTTTGGTTGAAACATTTTTATAAAATAAAGGCCAACATATATTTGTAAAGTGGTTAGGATTTGATAACTCTCATAATTCATGGATTAATCAAACAGATGTTTTGTAAATAAAAATCAAAATTAGTTTCTTACTCAATTCAACTAAGAATATTCATATCATTAATTAATTGTTATTGAGTATAATTATTTCCATCAATGTTAAAATAGTTGCGAAAACACTCAGTGTTGCCAGTCATGGTTTCTTTCATCCTTTGAAATAAATGATGGAATTTGGAATATAATATTTCACAATTTGGATGTATATCTTAGATTCTTTGCAACTGTTTTACGAACATTTCTTCTTTGAGTTCTAATGACATAGTAATCATATTCACAATCATCATCAAACAATTCTAGAAGAATAAAAGTAAGATTTAAATTTTGATATTTTGTTTGTGGTACAACATGAGGTGCCATATCTCTTAACTATCTCATTTCTGTGAGCCATATGAACCGATTCTCTTAGATTTTCAATATCATCATCTTTAATTTTATTTGTTTATTTTAAATTTTCAATGTGATAATCTTGAATTTTATTTGTATGCTTTAGTTGTTTTAATTTTATGTCTTTTAATTTTTATTACTTTTGTAATTTATAATCACCATGCTTTCTTATTGGTGGAAGAACTTCAGAAGTTATTCTTTTTTTTTTAATTTTTTTGCTACTTTTTTAGAATAAAAAACAAGTGAATATAAGCTTGATTCATTGATAAATATGGTATGTGGTTGCATATTTGAAGGGAACCAAGTTTTCAGGCGCCCTTTAATATTTTCAAAATGTAACTTATCTTCATCATATACATGGTTTTGGACAGCAAAAGATTTACGAGCAAATTAATGCCTCGCCAGGGACCTTATGTTTTTGGAGTTTAAGATATTCCTATTGTGCCAAGGACTCCATTTTAATGTTTCTGGCCTTATTTTAGCACCAACAAAACTCCAATTGGAAAAACCCATCACCTCATCCACTGGCCGACCTTTTTTTATTTATTTTTTAGTGGAGAGGTGATAGGATTTTTTTCTTGTACTCTCACATATGCTGCAGGAGCCTTACACCATTTGAGGAATACACACATTATTTTTTGCATCAATACTCATACACAGAATATATGGGCAAGAGCAATGAAATTTTTTTGGCCTCAAATTTTGAATGGTTTGGTGATAATTTAATAGTTTGGGTGCATTTTCACACAATTAAATTATTCTCTCAACTGGGGATCGAATCCCGAATCTCGAGTTATGAACCAAGCACCCAACAACTGAGCCAAAGTGGCTGGGTGAGCGTGGCGCTGATACAAATGTTGCATGTGGTGAGCTACAACGTTAACAATGGAAGTGTTCGATGCTTGGTGAGGAAATAATTTTATTCACTCTTGCTGTGTTCTCTGCGAGGAGTAAACTTTCTGCATCTTTTTACAGTTACACTCGTCGAGAGCAGCGCCGAGATATCAGCACAGTAGATAACATATTTCCTGTTGCAGACATAGCTCAGCAACGAGGAAAACTTGAACCACTGAGGCCAGAGTGTGTTGCAGTTCAGTGCGGCCTCCCAGCGCAAATATGCTTTTTTTTCCTCACTAATAGAGTGCGCTGAAGTTTAGTTGTGGTCGAGAGAGCAGATAAGCTTTTTTTTGTCACTACAAGAATGCGCTGCAGTTCAGTAAATGAAAAAGATAAGTTAATTTGTAAAAATTATTGGTAGTCGTAGTTACGCAACTACACAAATATTGATTGAACTCATATGAGAGTTAAATATAAAAAATTTTTTATTTGATTTCTATACTTACCACTGTCTATTTTTCTAATCAAATCTAATGTTAAAAAAACCATCATTTTCATCCCAGCACTTGGCACATATCTCTTTCAATTTCTCAACACCCATGTCTCCTCCAACAAAATCACAATAAATATGTCGCAAATTTGTTTCATCTTGTCTAAAAATACACAGAAAATTTGTGTTATCTCGTACTAATTACTTGGGGACTCTGGAATATGTGTGCGCAAGATAAAAAAAGCATGTATATTTTTATGCCGACCTCTAGTAAAATATTCGCGGTATGCATCTTGCTCATTCAATATTAAATCATCAAAAACTACTAGAGATTAATTTTCACATTGGTCTAGTGAAACCATTTCGCCATTGCTACTTTAAAAATAAGCCATTTTTTTATTAAATTTTTTGGATTTCACTTCAAAATCATCTTGTAATTGAATATATCATGGTTGATTCAAGCTTTTAGAGCATACATAGAGTTTATTAAAATTTAGCCATCCTGTCATATAAATGAAATTAATGATTAAATTTGTCTTCCCCCTGCTGCTGGGCCCTACAATCAACCTGAGAATATTATCGGGCAATAACTCACCATTTTTCTTATTCCTAGAAGATTCTTCAGAAATTAATACATCAACACCCCAATCAACTTTTTTTATTTAATCACAATTATATTTTGTAATAAATGGATAATAATACAGTTTTCAAGTTAAAAAAAAATAGTTCTATTCTAAAGAAGAAACTTCACTATGATATAATTCATAAAGATAAATTGATAGCATTAATTAGTTTTTATGTAAAAATTTTACCTCCAAATGTGGAGAGTAATACTCTAACTGCAATTGAAAAAATTAGTCCTGTTGTTGATAAAAAATACAGTTATAAATATTCCCAGAGGCCAATATGATGTTGAATCATTAAAAGAAGATATAAATTTAATTGAACCATTTTCAACAAATAAAATTGAAATATCAACAGACAATGTGAAATATAAAATAAGTATAAAAACTAAGTTTGATATTAAACTTGATAAAACTTTGATATTCTTGGTTTTGAAAGAAAATTAACTATTGAAAAAGATAACATTTTTGTAGGTACTAAATTACCTAATTTTAATCCATATAAAACAATCAACATTCGTTGTAATTTGGCATAATGAATGTTTCAAAAATATGATGTACCTAACCATTTGCAGACTAATATAATTTGCTAGTTTTCAACCAAAAACTATGTTTGGTTTTAGATATTATATAATTTATAAGCCCCATATCCAACTCTTTATAAAATAATTAATGAACAATTTAATAACATTGTTTTAGAAATTAAGAGATGAAAATGGTAAATTAATTTATTTTGATGGTTCTGATATCGACATTGTTTTGGAGATTAAAGAAGTTTAAAATTTTACTATTTTATTAGAAATCATAAAAGGTGCCATGTTTTAGGGTCCCCTTAATATCTCCAATATATAAAACTTTTCTTTGAAAATTTAAGGGGGGAACTCTGAGCTCCTACCTTAAGAGGTAGATAAAATGTAAAACTCTTCTTTCAGAAATAGGTGTGATGAATAATTTTTGTATAGCACCAAGTGTTGGTGATTCACTAACACCGAATTCACCATATGATTTTTATTATTTTTTCTTACTCATCACACCTCTCATTAATAAAATTATGAAGATTTGACTAGCAGTGTTTCGCCGCTAGTGGAGAATAAAAAAATTAATTATATATTTTGATAACCATATGGTAGTGTATCTATTTTATTTTCTAGTGTAATTCTCTTGTTATCATAAGGACTTAATGCAATTTTATTAACTTCGACTGTACATATTTTGTGTTTCTCAGTCCTTATACAATTAATTGTTCTATATTAAATTTTCTCATCAAACAAACAACTCTTACAGTTTTCGAATGTAATTCTCTTATTAACAACACATTTTTTCACACCTTTAGATTTTTTTTTTTTTTTATTGCCAACTCTATATGCACACATTTTTTCTCGTAAATCAACAAATTCTTTCATTATTTTCCCATTACATATGACTTTCATTTTTCCTAAAACTTTTTTTTTTTATTTGTGGCATGTTATAGCTATTGTCGTTTGGATAATCACTTGTATCAAAATTTTCTATCATCGACTTCATGTCTTCGTAAAAATCATCTGTTTTAATGTTATAAATGTCTGAATCGGTATCTTGATAACACAACTCAATTTTATCATCATATTTTTGTTTCATCACTTTATAATGGAAATTATACATAAATTATTTCGAAATATCCAAAATGGCCATGCCCACGTATATTGACTTATTAAATTTTACATTATTTTTATTCATGTGAATAGCCACAAGATTTTCATTAAATATAGTACTTCTTTTACAATTTGGTTATGCTACTAATTTTCACATTTTTCAGTATCTGATACTAGTTTTATATCTACTCAGTTTCTTATATTTTCCATAGTTTTGCCAAACAGAATTATTCATGAGCTTATAAAAATCTTTTTCAAAATAGTTTTTAGCATTAGTTTTCATTGTTGTATTCAAATCAATATATTTCTTCAACCAATCAGACTGATCAAACGTTAATATTCTATGTATTTTAATGAGTTTTAATCCATTATTTAGACACTGTTACAAGTTGCGATACTGAATTACATACTTTTGTTTGTTATATAAAGTTGTTAATAATTTGGAATGATTTGACATTGGAACTACCTTATTTTCTGGGAAAAATGAAAATCTTTATGGAAATTATGTAGTTCTTGTGGATATTCTAAATCAACTTCTAATATACAGTCATACTCAGAATCATCTTTCAAATTTAATATTTTTTCACTCCAGTAATCTAAATCATTTAATACATAGTACACCCACTCGAAACCACCATATGGTAAATGTTTGCGACATTACCCAACTATATAAATTATTCGCATTGAGATATGCTAAATAATTTGATTCTTGATTAAGAGTTAAAATCTTCCAAATATTTCTTATTAGCTTTAACATATCACTTACAACATTGTGATATTCCATCTCTAATTCATTTTTCAATCATTAAAATCATATCATAGTTATGTAATAAATCTAGTGGTTGTTAAGTCATTTTTAGCATTGCTTCCCACAATAAACCTGGTACTGTAAAATACCACGCAAGGTCTAAATCATATGAATTTATATATATGTTCCTAGAATTTTCGAATATATCTGCTAACAATAATAAATCACCTTTAAAATATAAATCGTGGTATTCACTAAGATTCTGTATATTAAATTGGTTCAATATATTTTTTACATGTTCTTATTCATCATCAGATATACTATTTTTGTTTCATTTGTTATAAAATTCACTCTTTGGTGGAAGTTCAGTTTTTTTCAAATTTCTTCCAACTATCCATATAATCATATGGAGAAACACCTTTCCTAATAACTAAATCAACTTGATTTTCTGGAAAATGTTTTTGTGTGTGTTTCATTTGATATTTACTTAAATTAGATTCCATAGTTTTGCCAAACAGAATTATTCATGAGCTTATAAAAATCTTTTTCAAAATCATTTTTAGCATTAGTTTTCATTTATCTAAACTACTGGTCATGAATTTAAATGTGTCTATAAATATCATTTTTAAATTATCTGGGTTTTTTCCGAAAAGTTATAAACTTTTCTTCATTATTTTCTATTACATCTATATTTTTATTATCATATCCTAACTCTTTACTAAATAAATGTACATCACACCCAGCTAAATTATGAAAATAAATTTGAACAAAATTTGGTAATTTTAATTTAGATTACAATTATTACGTATTCCATATATTCACATTCGCATACAGTATATCTTTTTGATTTCCTATATAATTTTTTTTTCTTTTGTTAATGGGTGTTTTGGTTCAATTTGTGAATATATTTCACCAATCTCATCTACTTCTCTTTTTATTGATTCTATAAATATTTTATCTCTTTTTATTAATTGTAGAAATATTTTATGTGCATTTGGACATCGCTATACAACTGGTGGATTATAATCACCATAATTAGATACAATATAATAGCAAAAACCAGAAGCTTCATGTAATTGATATTTCCTTGTATATGATTCATCATTCAATTTTAAATCAATGTTATTTATTTGATCATTAGCAAGATTATAGCTTTTGTTTAGTACCACCTTGTAAAAGCCATTGTCAATATCATCTTCTGTTAAAACTTATTGATTCTAAATCCGTATATATTGTGAATGGAGCCTTCATTGGGTGTTTATAATTTTTGAAAAATAATTGCTCTCCTTTCGAAGGTAATTGAATTTTTACTGCTTAATTTTTTAACAGGCTTCTGTATGTTTACTTAATTTCTCTTGAGAATAAAAGAATTGAAGGCACATATCACATGTATAAACTTTGCCATGCTTATTTTTTGGTGCTGAAACTAACCTTGATAAATCTTTAATCCAACAATAATGTGAGTTTGTATCATTTTTGATATAAAGTAAATTTATATGCATGTTCTTTTTATTTTTTGTAAGTTTTATTGGATATACCATGGATTTCTTACCTTAATTTTCAATAGAGTATACATTTATAGAAGTAACGATTTAATTTTCTATTTTTGGTATGTATCATCAATTTTAATAGGATATTCAAATTTATCTATTACTTTATCGATATTAAGCCCCACATTTTTATATTTACTTACTCTATCTGAATTTTTGTCTGGTGGAAATAATGCAAATTTTATTGCCCAAAGAAAGCATTTTTTATCATTGTTTTTAACATTTATGCATGCTTTCTTAATATTTATAAACTCAGGTAGTTCAATATATGATGATCTACTTAATTATTTTCCTGCTTGTGACAATTGGTATATAATTTAATGCTGGTTTTCACCCCTCTAAAGTTCCTAAGATGATCCCATATTGTCTCAAAAACATTATTTTTTATTGAAGCTAAAAATTGATTAGGCTGTACTAAATTAATGGACTTTTCAATGTTACACGTTGATATCCTATTTTTAAAAGCTGTATTAACTCTGAAATTTTCATTGGTTCATCTATTTCTTTTGCTAACACATTAGTAGAGTAGGGGAATATTTCTTTTAATTCGTTTTTATCTTGTTTATATAATTCATTGATATTGGCATCAGCTAAAGGTAAATTTGTAAACTTCTTCTTTGTTATCCATCCTGTTATCCGTTTGCTTTTATTTCTAGGCTTTTCAAATACATTATTATTAGAGAATGGAAATTTTTTTTTAGCTTTTCTATAATTTATAGTATAATTTGAAAAGGGTAAATTTTTCAAGTTTCTTTTTCTTTGTTGATTTATAATAAATTGTATAATAAATTAAATTAGATAAACTTTCCATAGCCTGTACCAATACTTAATTTTTAAATCTCTACCTATAATTCTCAACTCTCTCAATCTCTTCTCACCAAACTCAACTGCGATATTGCGCGATGTCATTTTTATTGTCTACTTATAAGAAAAATTTTTGAAGACCGCAAAAATGAGATAGAAATATAAGTGTGTAAAATCGAAAGATGAGCTTAAATTATTGATAATAATGAAAGTGTTTTTAACTATTTAACTTCTTCTTCTGAGGATATTTCTCATTATAGCATTTTCTACATATTGTTGTATGTTTTTCCTTAGCAGTTTTATGACGAGAAAATGAATTTATAGATTTATTCTCTTTACATACTGTACATGTTTTTGTTGAATAATTATCATGTTGAATTTCATTTACAATATCTACTATTACATTGTGTAATTTATTATTTTTATGCTTTTCAAGATATCCATTACAAACATATTTTCCACATTCGCATAGTATTTTCTCATATTATAACTTATAGCAACTTCTATCGTATTGACTAAAGCATTTTATGGATTTTGTTGTATGTTTGTCTATAGTAGCTATATGGAGATAAAATGAATCAATAGATTTATTCTCATTGCATACTACACATGTTTTAGTTGAATCATCAGCATGTCGAATTTCATTTGTATTGTGTAGTTTAGTATTTTTATACTTTTTGAGATATAGATTACAAACATGTTTTTCACATTCGCATAGTATTTTCTCATTTTTTAACTCATATTGATTTTTGACAAATTCAGCACAACATTTTTTACAACTGTTAATGTGCTTATCTTTTGTGTATTTATGCATGTGAAAACTTTCTATATTTAACACTTCACCACACTTTTTACAATGCTATTCTTGATTTTCCATTTTTTTATTTAATAAGATAAATAATTTATTGAGAGAATGAAAGAATTTTTTTTTTTAATAATTTATTTCTCTGTAAATAACACAAAAAATGGAATCTCTACTCAACAAGTTGAACAATTTTCTTGAATTCATTAAACTACAAGATCTAGAAACACATAAATGGTTTACTGCTACAGACTGAAATTTATGAGTCTAAGTTTGGCAAAAAAAAATTAATTCTATTCTAGATGGTAAACTTAAAATTTCATTGCCAGAGTGCTGTGTCAAGATACTCGATAAAAATTTATTGATACTAGTTAATGCAAAGGGGGATTTTATATTGTATAAAGGTTTGAAAGAAAAGAAAAATGGAAAATTAGTCTATTATCTAGAATTTTTTTCTAAAAATATATCAATTCCATCAATTATATTTTCTAATATTTTCATTTGATTTTCCACTTAATTTTGCTTGATTTTCTCTTCAATTTGCTTCATCTAGATTGCTTGCTTGAAAAATTGCTATTTCTAGAAAACATGAAAAAGTTGCTTGAAAAATGAGAAATTTGCTCGACTTTACCTTAAAGTTAATGTTTTTAGGGTGGCACAAATCCTGCTCAAGCATTTTTGAAAAAGTGGTAAATTTACTTGATTTTGGAGTAAATTTGCTTGTTTTTTAGAATGCTTAAGTTCTTTAAATTTCAAATCATGATTTTGGAGCAAAAAACCACAATTTTTCAATGGAAATGTGGGGTGAACTAGAACTCCCCTTTTACATCTACTCATAACTGTTTACTTTTGTAAGACTCTTTTGTCAAAAATACATTAACATAGAATTATCTCACAAATTACTCAATCTCAACAGTAATTCCAGTTGGGAATATTTCTCAGGTTTATTGAGTTTCCAAAACAGTTTACTACACTAACACGGAAAAGAACAGGTATAGATTCACTCAATTGATGAACTTTGAATAGCAACAGCATCACAGTAGCAATTATTACACAACTCAGATCGCCAGAAAAATTGTGAGCACATCGCCCGCCATGTTGCCTGCTTCCATTCCGTAAGACAACTGTTACGCAGATAAAGACCCTGGGAGCATAGCTTGGTGCGTGTGGCTACCCCCTTTCCTAAAGCTACAACTCTAAAAATAGGCCTTCTATTGGCTAAACTCTACATCATAGTGAAAGTTTCAAAACAAATACTGCTGATAGCAGGGGAATGACAACTGGGGTCGAAAAAAACTTATCTCAAAACTGACACAATCTCACTCCGACTCTGGGAACTCAAAAATACCAACGCACAATCGATAACGGCTGGAAATACAGCCCCGTATTAAAACTGATATGCCCTTACTTTTCCACGTAGCACAAAAGAAAAATTTAGTATATTACACCCACTGACAAAATAAACAGGGAATTTAACCAAAAGTCAGACAAAAAATTATTATAACAACAATTAAAATTTACATCACCAAAATGCTACAACATAAACTAAATTCCAACTAACTCTTATCATGGCACTTAAATAATAACTACACATATCTGTACATTGATGCTAAAACAAAAATTAACTGAAATATAGTTTCAGTGGAACAGAAACTGGAAAGTTGGAATTAAAATCACTGTTATGGGATTTTAAAAATGTTTAAAATGAAACAATTGTAGCAAAATATTTAGCAGTTGCTTAATATGGTAATGTTAATGGCATTACACCTCAAACACATTAAAAGCAAAGCTAGTCTCACTTCCTTGGTAGGCATCATGAATGTTTTTCTAATTGTAAAACATATTCTGTTAATTTGTTTAAGATTTTCTACAGTGGCTTGTACTCCACCAACAGTGAACTTACTCAAGCAAAACTACTAATCCTAGATTTCATAGCTGGCAAATATAAAATGACCCTTGATATTTATGAATAAAATATGTATTTACATTAAACAAAGCCTTACATTTGGATAAACATGAACAAGAAGGATAGTTGTGCACATGCATCTCCTATCTAATTTGTACCCACCAAGAACCAGCTCAGCCAAAATGAAACACAAGCAGGCTACAACTTACAGTTCTTTGTAGCAAGGGAAAGTGATGTCAACAAGTGATTGCAGCGTAGTGTAGTAGTGATAGTAAAGATGTGGGTCCATCTGTGACTGCATGTATGAGAAAAGGCTGAAGAATGTTGCGGGCGTGGGGTCCGAGATGGTGAGTGTCGTGAGTGCAGCCACTCTGAAGTCCAGGCTCTCCGACTGGTTCATCAGCACTGGCCAACACAGCTCCCTCACCTGCAAGATACATTATGACTTTTAACACATAAGGCACTTCTCCTCACTTTGGCTACTCAATTACCGACAGTGTAGAATGATACTTAAGGTCAAGTACACAAGGCTGGGGTATTATTTTATTTGGAAGACATCTCAATATTGAATAAAATTAATATTAAATTTAAAAATTATGCCAATTTTATACTAGAAACAATTAAACAAGGTCTCACAATACTTGGCAAAACTCAGCACTGCTCAATATTTTTAACTAGTGGTGCACTGAGACGAGTTTACCGATTACAGATTCAGTTACAGATTGTGACCTCAACAATCAGCAGATACAGATTCAATTACTGATTATTACAATTTAATAATATATTAAAGATGTCGTTAATAAATATGGAGAGTTTAGCGATTTCAGAGTGTTTATTTTAACAAAACTGTTCACTTGGGGATAAAGTACGAGCAAATCATACAATATAAACACTTTCTGCTAAGTGAAATTAAATTCAATAATGTTTGTGTAAACAAGTACAATCTAGTAATCAGAATTTAAAATCAGAAAATTTTTGTTGAGAAAGACCAGCAGTCTCAAATTTTGTTTGACATAATTTTCCTTTTGTTTTGTAGAACGTTTCCGGCTGAAAAAAGGCCTTTCAGAGGAAACAGAATCAAGAAACGTCATAGCATATTTCAGACTTTCTTCCTTGAGATGGGGATGATTATCATTCTTTCCCAAAAACTTTTGGATAAGCAAAATATTTTTAATGCGCACAAGAAATAAGCCTAGTACTACACAGCACTCAACTGCATCTAAGTGAAATAATTATGCTGAATAGCACAATGTATTTTAAATGGGAATCTATGCGGCTGGGCGGCTGGGAGGAGGAGTCTTTGGCTTGACTCGGAACTGCTCAGCAGTTTTCAGCTCATCTTGGGAGGATGTTCTGCAGTCTTCAGTTTGACTCGGGTGGCCTTGGAAACCTTTGATTCAGGATTGTTGCATGTACCGGAAGAAGCTCAGCAGTTATGACCACTAACCCTTCACAATATATATGTAAGTTTCTGGGAGCTGGTAGCCATATTGGTTTTATAGGCATAGGGTATGTCAAATATAAAATCTGTATTTACTATCAAATTTTTAAAGAAACTGTTTTTTAATTACAACATTTTAATTTAAAAAATAACACAAAAAATTTTATTACACATTTTAAATTCATACCAAAATCGTACATAGAGTAATGCAGAATACTGCACAAGTATCTCATTGGTTACTATATTTCCAGTCTTCTTTCTTCAAATCCAAGTCTTACGCAATGTCAGAAGCTGAAAATTAGTCATTGTCTTGATTGTTATGTAAGCATAATTATTATACAGATACATTTTTTAAATTACGATATGTATATGTGATCAAACTAAGCCCATCATACGAGTAGCAACAATCTGCATAAGTATTGCTACAAGCTCGCTGCTTCAAATCCTGCGAGAGAGAGAGAGTGGAAAAGAAGGACATCAGTTATATGATAGTGGTAACAGCAAGTTAAAGGATTGTTTCGAATGAACAGGCAATCGATAGGCCAGTGGCCATGTATTTGTTACAAAAAGTGAGCCGACATGATCATCCCTTTTTTGGCACACGCTGCTGACCCTGATTGTATTGATTTCTGGGTTTATCTGAAGAACGCTGTGGATTACTCACCCCGTTCTCTCAGTGCGACTCAGGGTGTATTGAACCTTCTAAATAGTCAGAGCGAACTGTATAAATATTACGACAGGCCTCTGAGCCATGAGTTGAGTTGAGTAGTTGATGAGTGAATGAGTGACTGACTACCGATGATAGACAACGAGCAGCGAGATAAGTGACTAGGGGAAGGGAAATCTGCGACTGCGAGTATTAAGCAGTGAAGAGTGTGGTTGGCAGGTTGGACTTTTGGACTAGATGCGTGAGTGAAAGTCATTGCAAATGGTGGCAACAGATAGACTGAAAACTTGTTAATCATGAGTATGAGTTAATTAACTGTAACCAAACAGACATTAAGGATGTTAATTAGAGTTGAAAAAGACATTTAATATTGCGCTCACCATTAAATAAAAAGAGCAATAGTGGAGACAATTTAATGCTGTAAATAACAGCTGTGTGAATAAATTAGAAATCCAATTTAGTTCTTTCATTTTTTTTTTAAGACCTCCATGCCTCACGAACTCAGATATGCCCCTAAAGCATTCTATGTAACAGTATATTACAATATTTGTATGGATCAGCATCTACCAACACTTTTATAGCCATAGTTGGTGCTAGGCATTAGAGACTTGGAATGTATGAGGGCAGCTCGGGCGATAGTCAGTCTTATCTTCCATGCTGTTCTTAACCATCAATCCATCAATCGTCCAATCTTTCCATTAAAATTTCATCACTTTTGCAATCTTTCCATCAATCTTCCAATCTTCCATCCAATCTTTTGAACAATACAATGTTCCAAGCAATCTTTCACAATTTTTCCATCACTCTTTTAGTCTTTCATCAAATCATTTTATTAATCTCAGCGTCTTTCCATCAATCTTCCAACCTGTTGTGTATTGTGTTCATGTAGAATTAGGATAGGTAGTATGTTAGTCGTTAGATTGACAACAGCAGTAGCCACAAAGCTAAACACCAGTAGCCGGGTAGCCGTCATGGCGACATGTACGCAACGTGGAACATAACAGCTGGCAACGAGGTTTAAAAAGTTGCATGTGGTCCAGATCCACAAAAAAATGGCACTAATTGGAGCTATAGGCACATTTTCCCCAGACAAGGAGTCGTGGAACTCGTATCGCAAACGTCTACAATTCTATTGCATTGCGAACAACATCAAGGACGACGAAGCTAAGCGGGCGGTGTTTTATACAGTATGTGGCCCAGAGTTGTATGGTCTGGTGACTTCATTATTGCCACCGAAATCTACTGATGCAGTACCTCTGGCGGAAGTGTTCACAAGATTAACGAATCACTTCTACCCGAAGCCCTGGGAAATAGATGAAACTATTAAATTCCTGAAACGCGATCAAAATGAAGGGGAAACCGTTGCTGTGAATATTGCAGAGTTGCAATGGCTAAGCACACACTGCAATTTTCCAAATTTGGATAGCATGTTACGAGACCGTCTGGTTTGTGGGGTTCGGTACAAAGCTGCACAACAGGCTCTCCTCATTAAGGATAAATTGACTTTGCAAGAGGCCGTGGACATCGTGATGGCAACGGAAGCGACAGGAAGGAACATGGCAGACTTGCGAGGCAGTACATTAGTGGAGGAAAATGTGCACAAAATGAACAATGCAGTCGGGAGGAACGTGAATGTGGGAGGATCAGTAAAGTCAAACAGTGCATCAGTTGACAGGCAAAGGAAGGAAATAAGTGAAGGGAATCAGCAATATTGGCGGTGCAATGGTAACCATGCAATCGATAAATACTGGCACGCAAATACAGTGTGTCGTGTTTACAAAAATAAAGAACACCTCGAGCTGGCATGCATAACCAAAAAAAAAAACAGCAGGTAGGTTCAAGTGCGAGGGACTTGAAGCGAACTGGTGCCACACAGGAAGTGCAGCATTTTGAGGTGGACGTTGCAGACTGTGTAGGTTCAGAATATAATTTGTAAAGTATGCAGGAGCAAGCACATAGGAAGTCATGGTGTATCAAAGTGCAGTTGAATGGACAACTGGTGAGCATGGAAGTTGACGCTGGAGCGGGCCGTTCAATTATCAACTGGCACACATACAAGTTTATGTGGCCCAATGAGCCTCCTTTGAAAAAGGGGAACATGGTATTGCATACATGGTCCAGTGAACATTTAGAAGTGTTGGGGGTAAAGGAAGTGGCAGTAAAACTTAAGGGTCGTAAGGCAGTTATACTGGAGGTAGTTGTGGTACAAGGACGTGGGCCAAGTTTTTTGGGACGTGACTGGTTCGAGCCACTTGGAATTAAATTGATCAGGGTTAACAAAGTTCGGGAAGACGTGGTAGACTGGCTTGTTAGTGAGCTCCCAGAAGTGTTCAAAGCAGGGGAACTAGGAAAATATGTGGGTCCACAGGTCACCATGAAAGTCCCTAAAGACTGCATTCCTGTGTTTAAAAAGGGCCGGCCAGTGCCCTTCGCATTGAGATACAAGGTAAGTCAGGAAATAGAGATATTGGTATAGCGGGGAGTTTATGAACCTGTAAATTTTTCAGAATGGGCAACACCTGTAATACCCGTCTTAAAAAAGGATGGCGCAATTCGGCTGTGTGGGAATTATAAGGGAACAGTGAACAGTGCATGTGCCACGTGTGTGTATCCACTGCCCACTGTTAACGAGATGTTAGCAGTACTAGAGGGAGGACAACTCTTCACCAAGCTCGATTTGGAAGAAGCATATTTGCAGGTAGCAGTAGATGAGGCAACAGCTGAACTGCTTACAGTTAATACTGTGAAAGGGCTTTTCAAGGTCAAGAGGTTGCCATTCAGGATTAGCAGTGGTCCAGCTATATTCCAAAAGTTGATGGATACTCTGCTTGCTGGCATTCCATGGACTGTAGTATTGTTGCTGATATACTGATATCGGGAGGAGAAGATGAAGAGCACTGGAGTCTGGTACATCAAGTTCTAGAAAGGCTGCAACGGGCAGGACCCCAACTGAAAATAGCCAAGTGTGTGTTTAGAGTTGATTCTGTGGTGTTCCTGGGCCACAGAATCGACAAGATAGGTATTAATTCCTTGTCCAGTAAGGTGGATGCTGTGTATGATGTACCAGAATCGAGACACAAAAAGGAACTCCAGGCCTTTCTTGGACTGTTAGATTTCTATGAAAGATTCCTTTAAAACAAGGCAGAAGTGATGGAGCCACTTCACTGTTATTACATGCAAATGCTCCATGGCGTTGGACAGAAAAACACAGTAAGGCATTTCAAAACTTCAAGCTGCTGCTGCAGCCAGAGCACGGACTGACACATTATGACCTAAATAAGCCCCTAATTCTGACGTGTGATGCCTCAGAGTATGGTGTAGAAGCGATACTGGCCCTTGACATGGGTGATGGGAGGGAAGTCCCAATAGCATTTGGCTCTAGGACACTACAGAAGAGCGAGCGAAACTATGCGCAGGTGGACAAAGAAGCCCTAGTTATTGTTTTTGGAGTAAGCAAGTTCAAACAAGTAACGGATCATAAACCTCTCTTACGGCTGCTCCATCCTAAGAAGTCCCTTCCAGATACAATATCCCCTCGGTTGTTGCGATGGTGTCTCATATTGGGGATGTACGATTTTGAGTTGGAATACAGGCCAGGATACCAGATACAATATAAAGATGCTCTCAGCAGACGTCCGCTCCAGGCACCAGAATTTGAGGTACCAGCATCCAGTGACATTCTCATGTTGGAAGAGTCAGCAGAGGTGTTGGTAGAGCCAGGTAAAATAGCAGCAGAAATGTGTAAGGAAACATTACTGTTTGAGGTTCTTCAGTACACTGCAAGTGGATGGCCAGCCAAAGTGGCTGTGGAAATGCAACCATATTTTGTGCGCAGTCAGGAACTGTCTATACATAAAGGGTGTTTGTTGTGGGGAAACAGGGTTGTGATCCCATCCCAGCTTCGTTCAGAGGTGATGAATCTACGGCATGCTCAACATAATGGGGTAGTGCATATGAAAGCAGTCGCCTGAAGATATTTCTGGTGGCCAAAACTGGATGCGACCATTGAGCAAGTGGTAAAGGATTGCAACATTTGCCAGCAGTGCCAAAATAACCCACCTAAAGTTAAAATGGTTGCCTGGCCAAAACCAGATAAACCTAGGTCACGGTTGCACATTGATTTTGCTGACCCATTTCACGGTTCAACATTTCTAATAGCCATTGATGCCTTTTCCAAATGGCTGAAGTCAGACGGATCGGAAGTCAGTTGGCCATAGCAGTCATTCAGGAGCTGCACGGTATGTTCAGTTGCCATGGGTTGCCAGACGTCATTGTAGCAGACAATGGGACTGCATTCCAATCTCAAGAAAAGGCAGGGTTTGTGAAGAATAATGGTTTAGAAAAGGTTTTTTCTCCCCCATACCATCCTTCCAGCAACGGGTTGGCCGAAAGGACTACAAACAGTGAAGCAGAAGTTAAGAAAAGTTACTGAAGGTGACTGGTGGACACAATTGGTACTCATGTTATTAGCTTGGCGGACAACCCCACAACAAGGGGAAAATAATACCTGGAAGACTCCTGCAGAGTTATTAACGGGGCGACCACTACAGACAGTTCTGGCCAAACTGCATCCAAGTACAAACAGGCACACCTCCCAGGATACACAGGTAGCAGTTGCAGAAGTGGCAAGGGCTCGACACTTCAGTGTGGGAGAGACCGTATGGCAGCATAACTATGTGAGTGGCTTCAAATGGATATTGGGTTGGATCAGTAGAGAGGAAGGATGGTTGATTTACCAGGTTACAGATGAGCAGGGTAATTCTCATAGAAGGCATGTAGACCAGCTGCGACGGAGAAGTTGTCAACCAGCGTTAGATTCAAAGGCCAAAGAAGTAGTTCCCAGCAGGGAACAGACAGCAACCAGAGTGTTACAGCAATTCGGGCCCAGGATCGCTCACAGCAGTAGAGACCTACAATGTTCTGCATTAACGGGTGCTGGGACATTGGTTGCAACATACCAGAAGACCAGGGAGAATTCCACAGCTGCAGGTGGACTCGAAGCTTCAGGGCCTTCGTGTGTAACTCCAGAAAAGTCAGAAGAGGCAAATGGCTCAGCTGTTTCCCGAGAATCTTCTCCCTTCCGAGAGTTTTGTGCGCGTAAGGAAAAATGGCTCAGCGGCTTCCCAAGAATCTTCTCCCTTCCAAGGATTTTGTGCGAGTAAAGCTCAAGGATGTATTCAGGGCAGAGCGTTGAAATAACAGCGTGTGCCCCCAATAACAGCGTGTGCCCCCAACGAAGCTGGACGATTTTGTCACATTTTAAATAGAGAGGAACTGTTGTGTATTGTGTTCATATAGAATTAAGTTAAGTAGTATGTTAGTTGTTAGGTTGGCAACAGCAGTAGCCACAAAGCTAAACACAAGTAGCCGGGTAGCCGTCATGGCAACATGTACGTGATGTGGAACATAACACAACCTTTCCAATTTCAATTAATCTTCTAATCTCTTCATCAATTGATCAATCTTGCAATCTTCCCTTTAATCTTCCAATATATCCATCATTCTTTCAATAAATCATGCAATCTTTCCACCTACCTTCCAAACTTTCCATCTATCTTTTGATGAATCTCACAATCTTTCAATCAATTTTACAATATTTCCACCAATCATCCAATCTTTACATCACATTCACAAAATCTTTCTATCAATCTTTCATGCAATATTTTGAATTTCAAAATCTTTACATCAATCTTCCATTCTTTCAATAAATTATTCAATCAATCTTGCAATCTTCCTATCATTACATCAATCTTTAGATTATTCTCACAATATTTCCATCAATCTTTCAATCTTTCATCCAATCATTCAACCAACCTCACAATCTTTCCGCCAATCTTACAATCTTTCATTGTATCCTTCAATCAATACAGCCAAATGAGCATCATACTAGCCAGCCAATCAAATCGTCAACCAACCAAACTAGCCAACCTGATTTCAAATATACCTCAAAACATACCTCAATGATATCACATCTCATAAAACCATACCTCAAAGACCATTCCATAAACGAACATTAAAAATCAAACCTCAAGAACTAACCTCAAAACTAAATCTTAATATGAAACTTCAAAAATGGATCTCAAAATAAAAAAAACTCAAAAAAGAAACATCAAAACAATTAAACCTCACAAATGAAATCTCAAAAATAAACCTTGAAAATGAAACCTCAGAAATTAAGCCTCAAAACATACCTCAAAAATATGCTTTAAAATATATATCTCAAAAAAATGGCTCAATAAACATGCCTTATAAGTCAGGCCTCAATAAACATGCCTCATAAATCAGGCCTTAATAAAAATGCCTTACAAATCAGGTCTCAAGATCAGGCCACAATAACAGAACACAAACAGTTATCAAACATCAAAGAGAAATTAAACAGAGCTTAGTCAACTTTAAACAAACCTAAAAAGACATTGACGCTGGCTAACAGCCAGAGGCGCTAGAGCCCATGACGGCGCTCACCATGCACGTGTCACGTGTATATGCACGTACGCAAAGTGGCAAATATTTCTTAACTTTCACATAACGGATATTATTTTGCAGTGTAAAATGTATCTTGTATTTTTATTTTCAAAGTTTGATATGTCTTACAGTGTTTTAAAGTGTTTGTTGTTGTTTTAAAGTGTTTGTTGTTATTTTGAAAATGTCTGATTATGAAATTCAAAGTGTGCGCTGCATGGAGATTAAGAACACTAATATTCCGGCGTGAACGCCGTCATAGAGACACACTGAGATGATACAGAAAAATTACAAGAAAATTCTAAAATGTATAACAATATTTAAATTATTTGTGCCACTTTTATTTTCAATAGTAAAATATTTTAACCAGTGTGCATAGCACTTCCACTTATGTGAACCCCATAGGCAGCCATGGTAGGTTCGTGCGACGCTTGCCTCTGAAGTCAGAAGAGAGCTGGCGAGGTAAGACACTGTCACATACGCACTACAACCTTTTTGTTCACTGATGTAGATTTCAATAGCACATTTAGTATACCGGTTAACCTTTGCTTGCGGACGTTTTGCCAGGATTTCCCCCAACATTATGCATACCATAACATTTGGAATATCACAATACTTTCTAAAAGTGTACCATAATTTAATCATTTAATACATGTTTTCTCATGCCATAATTATGATACAAGCATACCACAACTTTCAGAATGAGTACTATACTTTTGAAAAGCATGCCATCTGCATACTTCAGGCATTCCAACGCATCCATAAAATTTTGATCGAAGTTCAGCGGTTCGCAACTTAAAAAAGCATACCATAATTATCTTGACTGGCAGCGAGCATTCCAAAGCTTCCCGCAAGCATTTCAAAAAGCCTTCCCGGGTCGAGTTTCCAGTATAATATGGGTTTTTATATAGTTTCAGTGTGTGTCAATGAAACTAGAAAAATGAGCAAGTTTATTGGCCAAGTGGTTTTGTGTTTATGACAATTTAAATTTGGTATCAAGAAAAGTATCTGTATCAAGTATTGTGAGAATGTTTTGGTATCAAAATTGGTATTGAGTATCGAGAAAATGTAGTATCCACCTATCCCTATACCATAATAAAAAAAATGTCAGTAGCATACTTATGCCTACATAACAGTCAACACAATGAATAATTGACATACATATTCTGACATTGTGTAAAAATTGGATTTGAAGATAGGTGATCGGAGATTTAGTAACAAATCAGAGACTTCTGCATGGTATTGCAATACTCTATGTATGATTTCAATATGAATTTAAAATTAAAATAATAACGTTTTTTTAAATTAAATTTTTTTCATTAAAGATAAGTTTTTAAGTTGGATAGTAAATACAGTTTTATATCTGACATAACATATTACTATACAACCCATTCTCAGAAACATACATATATGCCTGAAGGGTTAGTGGTAGTAACTGCTGAGCATATTTGAGTACATTCGGCAATCCTGAATCATAGACTTCTGAGGTGATCTGAGTCAAGCTGAAGACTGCCAAGCACCCTCCCAAGATGAGCCAAAAAATGCAGAGCAGTTCCGAGTCAAGTACAATACCCCCCAGCTGCACAGCTCCCATTTAAAATACAGTGTCCTAATTTCAGCATAATCATTATATTCATCTGCCAAGTGTAAATGCACATTTACTTCTTCCGTTATACCTTATTCATGTTACAAAATATGATTGGTTTTATTATAAAAAATTTCCTTGAACAAAAAAAATTGTTGTGTACACATGTCTTCCTTTGGATCATGTAGCAGACTTTTTCACTCTATTTATTCAAAACAACTGACCTCTTCTTGTCTAGTAATGCTACAACCAGCTTGCCAGCAGACCAAACTAGATGTCTAATATGAAATGATACCAGATTCCATAAAACCTTATGCAAGGTCTGCCACAGCAGCCATTATACCAGCTAGTACAGCACCCGTCATTGCATTTGCCGCTTTGTAGACCAGATTTCATACCAGGTTTGGTAACTGGACCTACCGTATTTTCCCTGTCATGTTTCATACTGGTTTTCGTACCAGGCCAATCACATTGTAGTTTCAGAATGTAGGACACTTCCCATAGCCACTACCTGACACCAGCTGATTAAGAAACAAAAAATGGTTCCCTCCATCTTGATTTTATGCCCATAAAGTTAAAACTGATTCAAATGGGATTAAAATACAACAAAAGTAAAACAAAGACAAATACATAATATAGACGACAGTTTTTAGTTACTGTTAGGAAGCCTACCAAAGATTTAAAATGTCAAGCTAAGAAATGTGAAATTCATACAAGTGCTCTTTTAAATATTAATATAACAATCTTATTTAAAAAACATAGTGCAGGTCCGTATTGGTAGCGTAGTGGTACAGTCTTGGTTATGTTACATATATACAAAATTTTGGCTGTTAATTCAAAACTTTGTCGGAAATACTTCTTTTACTATTGAATACACATTACAAATTACGCTAAGAAGTACCTATATAATGCATAAAGTCTACAATTGCATGTCAATACTTAAAAAAAATTTTCTTGTGACAGTTTTTCTAGAAAATAAAAGAAAACATGTCTGGCATATGTAGTTACGAAGTTACCAGATTTTTAAACGTTAGGTAACGTATGCTCAAATTCTTTAATTCATAATTTGATAATTTGACAAGTTACCAATTTTGTTAACAATAAATTAAAAATTAAACATTAACATTTGCACCATCATTACAGTCATTGCCCTGAAATTTTAGGAAATGGCAAATCATTTCTTCATTCTCTTTGAAATTTTAGCATTTCAAGAGCACTAGTTATTATGTAGCTTTCCCAGGCAATGAATAAATAAACAGGAAGCAGACAGGGCAGATGGCAGCATATGTAACAGTACTAATTCTAGAAATGTGGGCTGATGTAAATCAAGCATCGTTCCTTTTTAACTCGTGACTCATAAGACGAAACTATTGTGAAATGAAAAGTAAGGTAAAAGTGAATGCCGTTGGGTGAGACATGAGACAAATGATGACACAAATACTTACTGGTAATAATGGGTGCCAGCGGTGCTTCCCAATCACCGCACTATTCAGACTCAGGGTTCTCAGGGATGCTGTGGGTTCTGTGTGTCCGTCTCACCCGTGCATACTTATAAACACGTTATACTTACAAACACGTTGGCAATACTAAACTTTTACTAAATATCACTTTTAAAATAATCACTTAATAAAATACATCTGGCTAGGACACTGTCAATACTGAATAAAAGAGGTAGGTTACTGATGTTTGCTTTTATTGTTACTATGCGTGCACATCAACGTGCCAATGAAATTATGATTATCTTGGTCATGACCAGCCAATTCCTCTTGGGTGCTCCCCAGCCCGCAATTAATCTAGTGCACGCCTAGATGGATGATCTCACCGAGATGCGTGAAAGCACAGCCTTCACAAGGGAAAAGGGCCAACAGCCGCTAGCATGGACTGACGGTTTTTCCCGGAAGACAGGACATGGTGAATTACAAATTTAACCCTTGATGAAAACATATTAACACATGTGATTACTTGGCATCACTAACGCAAACACGTTTGGGCTTACCTGCCAGCACGTGGGTAGTGTGGTGATGGCCTATACACAGAATAGACTAGGACGGAAGTAATTGCACCGTACACAAATTGCAAAATTACACAAAATACATAAAGACCCTTAAAAGATGATTGGGGCACGAGATGAGTAATCACAATAAACACACACATGTGTGAAAACAAGGTAAGGTGGCGCAGATGCCGCTTGATAATGTTTGTAGCAGACCACGTGGTGCAAATGAAATTGCAATATTTCTTCTTGAAAACTGCCAATTACATTCGGACAAAATGTTATTCTAAGAGAGAAAATTATCGTCTCTAAGATTTAAGTGATTGCAGGCGAGTAGCAGGCCTGATGGAGGCAAAATCTAACATTATAATGACTATGTGGTCAAGTTCCAAGAGCATCACTCACACGAAAAATATATTGAACCCTGAATGGAAACATACATAGAACCCTGAAATAGATTGTACCGCACATGATTTTACGCAAATAAACTCTCAAACAGCATGGATGGCCCAGATATAGACTTGACATAGGTTAGCCACATGGTTGTACATGAAATTGCCATAAAATATTCAAAAATGAAAATACCCTTAAAATACATACATAAAAACAAAGCTCTTCAAATTGCGCACAGCAATAATACAGAAATTACACTGGAATGCCACTAATATAGGCAGATGGCACCTGATTCAAGTGGCGCGGGTCGCGTGACACTTCCGACATCTTTCTCCTCTCTCCTCGATAAGTTTGAAAAATACCACAAGGGGAAACAAATTATTTAAGCGGAAGTATTATGCTAGGAAATTGTCTGGCAAAACGTACACAAGCAAAGGTTGACCGGTAAACTAAATTGGCTATGGAAACCTACATCAGTGAACAAAAGTTGTAGTGCGCACGTGACAGTGTCTTACCTTGCCAGCTCCCTATGACAGACTGTCCAGAGGCAAGCGTCGCACAGACCTACAATGGCCACCTACGGGGTTCACATAAGCAGAAGTGCTATGCACGTCAAGTAAAATACTTATACTTTGAAAAATATAAATGGCACTAATTAAATTTTATATGTTTTACATTTTTATAATTTTCTTATGGATTTTTCATATTAATTCAGTGTCTCTTTATTGCGGCATTCACATTGGAATATCAGTGTTCTTAATCTTGGTTCTGCATGCATTTTGTATATCATAACCAAAAATTTTCACAACAACAAACACTTTAAAATATTTCCAGAATTAAACCTTGCAAATACAAATACAAAACACATTTTACACTGCAAAATATTATTGGTGTGCGAGTTCAAAAATATTGGCCTCTTTGCACCCGTGCATGGACACGTGACATGTGCATGGTGAGCGCCGTCATGGGCTCTAGCGCCGCTGGTTAGCCGGCGTCAAAGTAACTTTTATTTTTTTTCTGCCCATTTAAATTAATGAGTACCTCAGTTCTTTACAAGTGACATTGTGAAAAAATGTAATGAGCCCCAAAAAGTTACTCTAAAGTGACTAGTTACTGAGTAACTTGTTACATTCATTAAGTTTGCTACCCAACACTGGTGAGGATAATCAAAAGGCAGCCTACTGCAATTCAGCACCAGCTAAATGATATTACCTTTAACTCTACACCAGAATGGTACAGGTTAACTCAGTTTCAATTTCTCACCACCACCAGCATATTGCAAGTTGTACCTGGTCTGGGTAAAAAGATGCTCTACTAGCTGCCGCCCACATGGCACGGTAACGCAAGTGGCGAGGGTGAGGAGAATCTTGTGTCACGTTGCCACGCACAATAGAAGCCAAGTAATCAAACACTCTGCCTATCTCTATGTTGCTAAGAGCATCCAGGTACATTAGCTGATCATGATACTTCTTGCTGCCTGGAACATCATTCAAGTAAAAGAATGACAAAAAAAATTCCACTCTATAAAACTTACATTCATATTTCACATAGGTGACTATTAGTGCACTATATACACATATACTGTATGACTACAAGTCCAATTCACAACATTCACCAAAATTTGTAATTAATTTAACAAATCCTTTTACCCCAGACAAAACACCTGCAAATTGTCTAACTCATCTTCTCATCTTATTGGTCTGGAGTCACGAATGTCACTAAACTAAACTAACAATGGTTTTGGCTCAGACAATGAAGGTGACATGGCTGCAAATTCTATGTCATATATGGTGTTTGGGACAAAGGTCCCAGTTAGGATTGGTTGCCTAATATGAGACTGTAGGGCAAAGGTATATTCATATCAGTATAGCACCTAAATGACATGGCCACAATATGTGGGATGGCTCTCAGCAAACCCTAGTTCATATTATCCTGATTTTCTAAGCTCCAGAGCTCTAGGGCTACGTTAATCCTTTGACCACAGAAGAACTGCATTTAGAGTTGAACACTGGTAGAAAAAAAATATTTTTATTGCCCAAAGTACTTACAAGCCATACAAAATAGGTACAATGTAATTGTACTTTTCATATGTAGAAGTATTCATTTGTAGTATGAGTAGAACCAGGAGAAGACAAAAAATTTAATGCAATGATTTGTTAAGCATACATCTTAGAAAAGGTACGATAAGGTAAACCTGCAATGGGTGGTCAGTTCATCCTGGTTAATGGCCGCATTGTGCTTGGCTTTAGGTGACCAAACAGTATGAAGAACTTAGGCAGAAACTGCTCATTTTTTGGATGGCGTCTGCTTAGCAATAGCATTTAAGAAATGTTGCACATGTGTATACCAATTTCAGGTTCACAATTTATCTCCAAAGACAATTTTTTGCAAGTGGAAATTACTTATTTAAGTGTTTTTATGGACATTTTTATGTATGAAGATCCCAGTGCAGAAATTTTACAAAGGGATAGACAAGTGCAACATACTTATACCTTTAGTATTGGGGTATATAATTAAATGGTCACTGCTGAATGTCTCATACAAACACGTTATCAATGGGAATACAGCATGCCAGTTCAGTGATTTGCACCTAGAGGCTACGATGAGGCATAATGCGCATGCCTGGGTCATCCTTAGTGCTTCCATGCTTCTAGGCCTCAGACGTGCAAAATTCCTTCCGCCAGGTGGACACCTAAGTGCCTGCCTGGGTAGGCATTGCAGCCTGCTATCAAGCTATCCATGATGTCACCAAGCGTGAAGAAAAACATAGGTATGTGTTGTGCAAGTGATATGTAGACAGCCTATGTTGCCATGCTGAGCACTGTGATTTATAAACTACCATTTCTGCCTGCTAGCTTGACCTCCATCTCCACATATGCAACATGTACCACTCCATTGGCTGTACCAAATAATGCATGGGCATCGTTAGTGCGTGAGACGGGGAGGACACTTCTCCCCAATGATTTAGCCTGTACCATATATTAATTTAACAGTAATAAAAAATTACATAAAATAAAATACAGTAAATTATCATAAAACGAGATTAGAGATTAGGATAATCACATACATACACTTCAAACAATAAACCTTTCTCGTATCTCAACCTTAAGAGTTATTTACAACAGCTTCATTGGCAAGAGCTGCATTTCCCTTTCAGTGCTATATTACGATGCAGTATATATCTGCTTATCTGTATAACTCTTACAAAAGCAAGAGCGTCAATATTCACCAGGTGACAGGCGACACAGCAAGCAGCTAAGATAGCTGGCAGTGGCGGCATCCTTCCACCCCCCCCCCCCCAAAAAAAAAAGTCAGTGAGAAAGCCAGAACGTGAGAACTGTAACAAAATCGAAAAAATACAAGGTCGTGTACGCCAGTGCAATGCATAGAGGTCGGACTGGAAATGTGAATTTCCTGTATATTGTTTTACAGTGTAACAGCAATGTAGAGAACAATTTTGAACTTCTTAAACTTTTGTTGCATCTTTATTATATTTCTGCCGGGGAGGTTATAAGTTTTACAGACAGGCATGAGGAAATATGAACCTGTCTGGCAAACAGACACTAACAATCTTTAAAATCAACCGCTGGTTACTTCTATGGATAGCAAAACCTGTGAAGTGATTCATGACTTAACTCTAGCCGGCAGCCAATATTTTCCATGAGAGAGAAACATCAACATGGGAAATTGTGTGACTTGGCCCATCCCTGTGGCCACAGTGTTCACTGATATACACGTAAAGGAAAACTTCCCATCCAACCTGCAACCACCTGGACCACCTTCCTTCTCCACAGACACCCTCAAGAAGAGCAGCAATGGAACATCACGTAGCCACAGGCTATTTAGATTTGTACCTGATGGGCATAACTGCCAGTAAAACTCAATAAGAAGTTGTAGCATTGCAATATGTTAAAATTTATACATTCGGGAATTATTTTTATTTGCTATTTTACTGTTAAGGATAGTAATTAATTTAATGTTTAGAAGATTGTGGCAATAATAATTTGTTAGTATTTTGTACATGTTCGTTTTTCCAAATTTATTATTTTATTCTAGTCATTGCATCAGTAGTATAAATATCACAGGATGACAGTGTAACTTTCTCAAGGGTTTAGTAAATGAGACACGTCCGCGTGTTGCACCATTTGACAAAACTCAGTGTACTGATGTCACAGTTTGCCGACGTGACTCGAGACAGCGCACTTAGTAATACTTTGATTTTGAGACCCACGTCAGAGATCATGGGAGATTTCTAGACACTAGCGCACTTTGCAAAGCCACTATTGGACTACGTTTACTAGATGCAACATTCCAGGCAGCATAAATAGAGTTAGTGCGACTTTCTCGTCGTCACAGTTTCGCACTTTGACACAGTTTCAAGATCGTTTCAGTTTGCCACTCATTCAGTTCAGAGATGTAGTGTTCGTGCAGGGTAGCGAGTGACCACGCTGCCATTCTGTCCCTTGCTTCATTTTCTTTCATTTATTAAGAGTGTCAATTGTTTGTGAAGAGACAGCAATACACGTCAGTTAACATTTAAAATCATCTTTCATTTATTTTCTGTTGGCACTCCTGACAACAATAAACTTTCAAGTGATCATTTATTTATTTCTAAGAGTCTCAAACTTTTCACTGAGCTAGTCCCAGTTAGTGTTTTCTGCGAACAACGAGAGTTATGTCCAAGCAGGGCTGGATTTAGGTGCAAGCGATACAAGCGGCCGCTTGGAGCGACAGGCTTGGAAGGGCGCCAGGAGGGTTCTGAAAGGGAAGGGCGTGCTGATGGGATAATAACGACAGGAGATTACTCAACCACGAATGCATAGCATTGCAAAGAGGCGGAGCCGGAGGCAGTGTGAGTGAGGAAGCAATGCATGCAAAGACCACATATTTGTGGAAGGGCGCACAGGTTCATTCCTTTGGTGCTGTGACACAGACCAGACAGTGTCGAAATACAGTATACTGTAACAGGAAGTGACTCGTGTGCACCATCAGTTGTTGCTCGTCAAGCAAGGGCCCTCACGGTCAGTGGATATTTCTAGTGCAGATAATTTTATGAGGTGGCATTTGAGCTTGGAAATTGGGAATGTAAATATGTCAGAAAAAAAGAAACCACCGGGGTGTTTTACAGAAAAAGAAAAGCTGAGGAAGCCAAAGACAATGAGAGACAAGTTAAACTATTCAAACGGTTTTTCTCAGATTTTGTACATTCTGAAACAACAAAATTTTATGAGTGTTTGAAACCTCAAGAAACGTCTGTTACTGGAGAAGAGTTATGCTTAGATCGAAAAATTTCAAAACCGGTAAGTTGCTGTAGAATGTAGACATAACACATATAATAATGTTTTAATTTTTCTGACACTTAGCCTACAGTGACTTATTGTAAGAATGTAATATTTTTATCATTTTGTTTGTTTATAATATCATTATTTCTTTTTTTATGTCCAAATTGCTTCAACAAGCCAAATTACTTCATCGCTACACCGAGCTGAAGAAGATGAAAGAACAACAATACAAGTTAATAAGCCTACACCTATTGCTGATTTGGACCTGGATGGGAAACATTTGCTTCAGGTAATCTCAGGTTTAAACTGAAATACTTTAGCTGGCTGATTCTCGTAAATGTGTGAAATTTGAGATGGTTGACCAAGTGTGGATGTATCATCATTTGATAGGTACGTACCACATATGATGTGCATGTATATTGTAATTGTCAAGTGTTTATTATTTACAGTGATTAAATTAATTTTTCAGATTAAGGTGACTGTTGGACTTACAAAAAATCTGTGGCTAAAATCTATACATAAAATGATCACTTAATAACAGATTTTCTTTTTAAAAGGAAAAACTAACAAAAACAATGGTTCGCTATTTTTCCATGATTATTTGTGCAATTTCAGATTCATATTTTTCCCACCGAAACAACCAAATATTGAGGTGCTTGTATCTACTGTATTTAGCGGTTTCCAGTGACCATGCCAATGTGACCACTCATTGCTATAATATACAATATAATAAATTTATGTTTATTTTACTACTGGATTGGTTTCCTCTTACAGGATTCCCAGGAAAACCCCTCAGCTGTAGGCCAAATATTGAATGATTGCGGAGAATGGCTAACAAGAATTTCTGATGACGTGCCCCAGATCTTAGTTGAGCGAGGTCCTTTGCAAGTAATGGATATAAATTTCCCAGCATATAATAAAGGTAGGAGATTCACACCTGCAAATTACCATATAAAAACTAACAAATGGGGAAGAAATTTAAAGGGAGTAGTTGGTGTACTAAAGTCGACAAAATCCCATTTTTTGTTTTTGCTGCAAACTTTTTAGTAATGAAAAAATATCTGTTACTTCTGCAAATGGGTTTTCAGATTGGAAAAATATGTGTCGATTTCTTTCACATCATGAAAAATCACCAGTCCACATCAAAGCCTTCCATTCTTGGGGGAGCTTTCCCAGCAATTACTCTCTGGTAAAACTGTCGACAAAGAACATCAGAGGTTGATTTTGAAAGAGAAACTGAATACTGAAGCAATGTTTGGAAGTGTTTGCTAAGCATTGTTCAGTTTCTTGGCACCCAGGGTTTGGCATTTCAGGGAACAGCTGAGAATCTTTTCAAAAAAGATAATGGGAACTTTTTGCAGTTAGTTGACCACATAGCAAAATTTTACGTTGTAATGGCTGAGCATCTACGAAGGGTTTCATATCAGGGGAGTAAATGTCATTATAAGTAAAACCATACAAAACGAGTTCATTTCATTAATTTCAACACATATACAGTACTTCATATTAAATAATTTACAAAAGGCAAAATATTATTCTGTCATTTTAGACTGCACTCCTGATGTAAGTCATACTGAGCAAATGACAATGATAGTTCGGTTTGTTCAAGTGGAAAAAAATGAAGATATTTCCATTTGAGAGCACTTTCTAGGTTTCATTGCTATTAGTAATTCGTTGGGAGACGGACTCGTGAAAATTTTTCTTAAAGAACTGTTAAGACACAACCTTTCATTAGATAACATGCATGGCCAGGGTTATGACAATGGGTCAAATATGAAGAGGAAGCATGTTGGACTTCAAAAACGAGTCCTTGATTTGAACCCTTGTGCATTCTTTGTGCCATGTGATAGTCACTCACTGAATTTAGTAGTGAACGATTCTGCTTTATCTTGTATTGAAGCAGAGAACTTCTTTAGTGTCATCCAAGAGATATATAATTTTTCTCAGCTTCTACTTATCGATGGAGCATTTTAAAAAAGTATCTTGCCTCTCTCACAGTAAAACCACTTTGTGACACACGCTGGGAAAGCAGAATAGACGCATTGACACCACTTAGGTACCACATTAAAGATGTGTACGATACAGTATATGAGGCAAATGAAAATCAAAGAATAGATGCTTTCAGAAGCACTACGGCTGGAATAGCCAAAAAAAAAAAAAAAAAAAAAAAAAAAAACTGTTAGAATTTAAGTTAATTTTTTTCTTAATAACTTGACGCCACATCCTATTTAAAGACAATCTTGTCAGTAAGCCTCTTCAAAAAGTCTGTCTGGGTCTGCAGAATGCCATTAGCCTCCTTCACAGTGTTAAGAGTTTCCTTGAAGGCATCAGATCAGATGAAGGATTAAACATCACAGATGCCAAGGAGATAGCTGAGAAACTAGATATAATTCCAGAATTTGGAAAGAAAGACTTTGTTCAGCCAAGGAAAAAGAATAGGAACTTTTTCTAAGAGTCATTTAAAGTGAACTTCTTCTTTGTTGTCTTACACACAGCCATTGGATCACTCGCACAATGATTTGAGCTGATGGAATGTCATAGTAAAACTTGTAGTTTTTTGTATGGCATTCGTAAACTTTAAGAACGGGATGGTGATGAACTGAAGGCCAAATGCATGTAACTAACAAAAGTGTTGACTAATGGTGAGAAATGTGACATAGACGGGCAGGAACTTTATCAAGAATTGCTGATCTTACAATCCATGCTACCTTCAGGAAGTTCTCCAGCTATTGTGTCAAAACCACATAACAAATAATAGTCTTGATATATTTCCAAATGTTTTCATTTCTCTTCGTGTACTGTTAGCATTGCCAATCTCTGTTGCAAATAGCGAACTGAGTTTTTCTAAACTTAAGATAATTAAAAATTACTTAAGGTCAACCATATCCCAAGAAAGATTGTGTGGTCTTGCCACAATGGCAATAGAAAATGATGTACTTAAAGCCATTGATACATCAAAATTT
This sequence comes from Dryococelus australis, assembly GCA_029891345.1. Classification (NCBI taxonomy): domain Eukaryota; kingdom Metazoa; phylum Arthropoda; class Insecta; order Phasmatodea; family Phasmatidae; genus Dryococelus; species Dryococelus australis. Next base: position 272,138,057 of record CM056995.1, read on the forward strand.
TTGAAGGAATTTGCAAAATGAAAAGCTAGAAAAATTACCTTTTAATAAGTAACGCTATTGGTTTAACATTGAACAAATTATTTTAAGTTTAAACATATCTTACCATTACTAATTCATGCACTACTTTGTTTTGTGCAATTATTACAATATTTACAATGAATAAAATCACTTTTATTACTACTTCTGAGATAGTTTTAGACATTTTGATGTAAATATGTTTGGTTGAATGACTACTGAAAACAGGAATGTCTGAAGTTATGACTTCTAAATGTCTTTTTTGTATATTTGTGTTAATGCAAGTGTTGTTTACCTATCAATAAAATTCTAAAGAAAGACATTTTTAATAAAGAGTATCAAATTTCAGGCAACTTACATATTCCAGTTGGCCTCAACAATAGGCTACAATGCTACATCACATAAAAATTGCCTTTTTTTACAAGTGATTTCATAGAATGAAGAAATTACACTTTGGGGGGCGCCGGGGCGCAAACTCGGACTCCACTTGTAGTAAAATTATACCACTGTCCAGCCCTGCATCCAAGGAAACATTACAATTGTTCATCAACTCCAGGAAACGCTACAAAGTTTCTGAAAGGGTTCAAAAATGTAGGCATATTTAAGAAAACTTACAAGGTTATACTTTAATTCTTGGAAGGAGAAAATATTTAAAACTAGTATACAATATAAGTAATGTTATCGTACACTTTGTATTTGTTACCTCAGTGTGCTTAATCGTAGTTATGTAGTTAGACTTGCCTGTGAAATTGTTGAGGAAGGACCGGATATAGGAATCCAAGGTCTCTGGTTTGCATGCCTTCTTGCAGGTTTTGTTGATCAGGTTGGTGAAGCTTAGTACGACTGCACTCTTCATATCATCATTAAAGTCCTTAGCAATGTTTACAAGCGCCTGCACACAGTACACTCAATTGCTGTAAGCCAGTCATCCTCTCATATAATTTAAAAGTACCACTAGAATATCATTACTCTAATAATGATACACATCAGCAACTTCAATGTGAAAGATTTTGATTAGCACCTAACAGCTGATATCTTTAGTGCAAATGAGGGTGAAGTGAGTTGGAGATGGAGTAACAATGGAATGCAGTGGAGGGGAAATGGGAAAACCCCAATAAAAACTGCTAGACAAAGGAAATGTCTGCTACATTCCCTATACAGAAATCGGGGAATTGAACCCAAATCACCTTTCATGGAAATGAGTTGTCTGACCACTATACCACGTTAACCCACCCCAAAACCCAGTAACTTGAATGTAATTTTTAACCATTATAAATGTGGTAACATTCTCCAACTGGTTTTTGTATGTAACCCATTATAGTCTCAAATTTGACAGTTCTAGGAAAGTAGTACCAATGGCATCTCGGTGGCTATGTATCCTTCCGCCACAGCTGAACTGTCATTGAAGGTGACTGTTTGCAAACAAACACCATGTGACTGCCTGTTTTTGTAAACAAACTGCATGTACCTCCTCCCAAATGACTTGAAGCTGTGAAGGGCTGTTCAACACAGTTGCAGGTTGGCAACAATCCCATTTTTTTTTGTTTATAAATATTTTATGTAAATGACTAACAGCCCATGTAATAAGTCTATAAATTGATAATTTTTTTACCTTGCAAGAAATTTGTAACCAGGATGCACGAAAATGAATTTGTATTTTAACTGTCAAATGAATAAAAGATATTTTACTGTTTTTGAATACACTCTAAATATATTAATGACAACCAGTCTTTTCACACTTACTTGAAGTTCTTGTAAACATAAAAATTTAGCATGGTTTCCATAAACACCAAATACCAAGGCACATTAAAATTTTTGACTTAATTGTAGTATTATTTTACTAATAAACATAACTTAAAATTAAATTTTGATAGGTTTTAAAATCACCACACAAATATTTTCGGCTAACACGTAAAATAAGAAATCATTTCACCCACAGAAGCTAACAACCAAAAACAAATATGACAGTGATTACATGGTAATTTGTTACTTGAAAGCTTCAAATCTGTCAAAACACAAAACGCAAACCACGAAAACAAGTAATCGATTATGCAGACGAGTCACGTGACCATTTGGTTAACAAAAAGTGTCCATTGGAACAAGGCCTAAGGTCGTGTTTCAATTGGTTTTGAGATTGGTAACTTGCAATTTGTAATTGGTGTTTTGTAACTTCCATTCGGAACGATTAGTTTGTCAATTGTTTGTTACTTTGCTACTGCGTGGAGTTTGTGAATTGTAATCTTTGAAGCAGACAAAATCGGGCTACGTAACCATTTTGTTAGCAAAAAAAGGGTGAATTGGAACACGGCCTTACGTAAGGAAAATTTAAGTAACAAACATTCCTCGGTACGATACACATTATCTAAAACACTGTGGTGATAAATGCGAGGTAAAAACACTTCATGTAATTTAAATTACAATGTCTTTATAAGATAAATACCAGTACACATGCAATTATGTTTTTACATAGTAAATTGCCAGTGTTCACGAAAATTCCCTGTAGTATATTTCCTAAAATGTTGGGTACATTTGCTTGTAAAATGGTCCGATTCAGAATACTACAGCGGTAAGGCCAGGATAAGGCTGCGGAATGCAGGAAGGACTGCTCCCAGCTACGTCACAGGGTGAGATCGCTCCCCCTTCCACTTTTACCCCGCAAATCGGGCCAACCTCCTCCTCTGTAATAACCTTGGGTGTCGCCCGCCTTTCCTGGCATGGATGTGCAGTAGAAAGACTGACGAACACCTAATTGACAAGCTGGAGCACGGTTAGTTTACCTGCTTTGGCACTTCTGTTCTATCTACACTATAGACAGAAAGGCTAGCCGTTCTAGGTGTTTGTGTGTAAAATTGAGTGTTTTGGCTCGTCTGAGTAACCTTCCCAGGATCACTTGCATTCTCTTCTCGTGAGGAGTTAACTGGAAACAAGGTGCTAAGTCTACAGGAATGTGGTACCCAAGGATTTAGCTGGTACACGTTTTTTACTGTTCTACTAGAAATAAACGTGACGACGTACTCTAACTCCTGCGTTGACATAAGCTATTGCCTGGAAGCTAAAGCAGTGAAAATTCAGTAGATGCGACAGGTAGAAAACTGGCTGGAGTAAGGGGGTGCGTAGTGTTGAACAAACTATGCAGATTCCCCCTCACATTGTTGCCTGTCGTCTTGTGTGTCACAATGTAACGCTCAGATACAGACACTACACTTGGACAAGTAAGCTGGAGTAGCACGAGATTAGTCCTAAGAAGGACTGTAAGGATAGGATTCCCTTGATCTGACATGTCCGTGCAGAATAGGGAGGTAGGTTAGCAGGGTTTGTCGCGAAGAGAGACGTCTGATTAACGTAAAGGCAGAGTGGTCAGACTACTCATAGCAAAAGGGGCTTAACTAGTGAACAGTACCAGGAGATGAGTGCTGGAGACTGAAGCATAGAAAAGTGTAGACTGGTCAGTGTCCGAGTAGTGGGTGCTGGATGACTGAAGATTGGTAGTTTGATCTTTCTCTGGCGGCTAGCGTGGTGGGGATGAAAGAACTGGTCATAAGAGAAAGATTTAAAGGGGTAGGCTAGTCAAATGTACAAGCAGCGGGTGCTGGACAACTGAAGACTGGTGTTACAAGCTGTTCAGAACTCCGTGCAGGAGAACTGAGGACTGGTCAGGAGTCAAAAAACAGTACCTTCTTTAATACTCCTTCAGGCCGCTGTCCGATTCTTATTGGCTGGTATCATGAGGACGAGGGGTGGTCGCTGAGCCGGGGGGTAGCAAATACATGACTTGCTAATGTGACATCACTGACCAGTTGAAGGATGGGAAGCAAAGACAAACTAAAATTCTACTAGTAGTGCTATCTAGCGGCGGGTAAAAGAACTCGTTGCCTATGTGCATACTTACGGTGGGCCGATGAATAAAACAATCTACACAGTAGATGAAAAAATCTCATTTCAAGTTGGGACAAATGGTAATGCTAACTTCGAACTCACAAGTACAGCTAAGCGTACGATGGAGCTGAAGTCATCTATTCGCGATTTTTAACAAAATATCATGATCCACATAAACATGTATCTCTTCCTCAATCAGAATTTTGTGGTGCTCATTTTCTGCAAAAACTGATTCTCTATCGTCCTGCCTCCCTAATTCAACATTTAAATATCACTGCTACTCGTGCCTTGACCGATTCCATTCTTACTTTGACTTGTATAAGAACCTAAATACTTACTTGATGAAAACCTTTATGGCAAATTGAGTTTCACAAATCCTGGAATGGGTCCCACTCCAGCCATGGACACATGTCATCTCCAAATACAACATACTGATTGCACTTCTCATGACATGCTTCCTCATTAATTCCTCTTGCATCTCGCATGACTTATGGTCACATGACTCCGGTTGGTTAGTTGACCCTCCAGAGCAGTGGCTAGAGTCCACCATAAGTGGAAGACATTCCAGTGTTAAATAAAGCATACTCAGTTAGTACTACTGACCACACATGACACTTCAGAAGAACTTCCAATATTGCAACAAATTTCCTTACGTCCCAAGCTGGTTTTTGTAATGGCATATGTGAAGCACTTCATCAGCCACATTAACAAACAACCTTTTACCTGTGACACCCCATGTTTTTGTATAATTGGAAGAAGCTATTTCTTTGGTGTGCAGATATATACAAAATGAACGTTTGATAGAGGATTGGAAATACCTCACAGAGGGGAAACCTAGCTCTCCACAAGTGCAGTGTTTGGCAACCTTCCTGGATGAAAATAGTGTGCTCAGAACAGATGCTATTTGTCTCATATATTGTCATGGAATTATCAACAAAAGATCCTATCATTCTACATAAAAACCATATAGCTATTAAAGCTTTGGTAGATCATCACCACATCACGTATGTGTATGCAGCACTGTTGTTGTAGTCCCTTCTGTCACAACAGTCCAGTATTCTCTCAGCCCTGTCCTTGGTTCACTCAAGAGTTGTTAAGTGGGTATGTTGTTTTCAGTATCAGCGTGTGAACAATTCTCCATCGATGGGAGATTCATCTCCTGAACATGTCACATTAACTGGAACCTGTGAATGTACTGGTGTTGACTATGCTGGACCCATCATCAAAAGGCTCTACAAACTATGCCATATGACCAACTAAAAAGCAAAGTTCTCGAATTTCATTTTTGTAAGGAAAAGCATAGACATTGTTGTTACAGACATGACTGTTGACAATTTTGTTGAAGCCCTTACCTGGTTTATGTCGTGGAGATATCTGCCTGCCATCTCTACTCTGACAGTGGAACAAACTTTGTAGGAGCTTCAAAAACAACTTTGACAATCTTTCAATCAACTCCTCCGATCCTCACCACTGGGAAACTTTTCCTTGGCCCATTCAATCAGCTTCCATTCTCCCTCCTGCCAATCCTCATCAGGGAGGATTGTAGGAAGTGGCCATAAAGTCTGCCAAATATTACCTCAGGTGAGTCATTGGAAACCAGATGTTCACTCTGGAGGAACTAATGTTACTCTGTACTAAAGTTGAAGCTTTCCTCAATTCAACCCCCTGCTTCATTGTCTTCTAACCTAAATGTTTTTGCTGCCCTCACACCTGGACACTTTCTCATTGAGAGACCTCTGGTAGCTATTCTTGAATGTGATAACTGTTTCTCCAAAAGGTGGAAAAAGGTGTGTGCACAGGCTAACCAGTTTTGGAAGCAATGGTATGGGGAATACTTGCAGCAACTTCAACCTCATGGTAAGTAGCAAACTCAACAGCCATCACTTGAAGTTGGAGATCTTATCTGGGAGGAGAGCATGTATCACCCCTTGGCTGGTGCCTAGCTCAAATTGTGACCAAGTGGCTGACATATGCAATGAAAAGTTCCTGCCGCATAGGCCAGTACACAAACTATATCATTTATCAGCCTAGTGAAGTCTCCAATTTCTGTATTCCTGTAGCGGAAATACGTAAAAATTAGTACATAGTGATTATACATGGGCCTACAGTCAATGTATCTTTTTGAAATTTGATTTTATGGGTCAAATTAGACAGACACAAATATGAAGACAATTACAGGAAAGATTTTGTGGTCTGCTCAGTGAAGTTAATTTCTTATATTTATGTAACATTCAGACTTATCTAATTAGGCTTAACCAGTTCATATCAGTATTTTTGGTAAATCTATGATTTATTTAAAATGAATATAGACAAAATATTATATAAATAAGTTAAACAAAAGGTCTCAACTTCTCAATGCAATATTTTAGGTCAACTTATGAGGCTAACCAATATGTACACAAATATTGACACTATTCAGTAATGAAACTGAAATTCAAGTTACCTTTTATTTAGCACTGCTAAATGAAAATGCTTCTACCAGACATTTTAAATTGCAGGGACACTGGATGACTTGCTGCTACACACATCTTTGCCCAAAAGATCTTCTGAAACTTCATTATTGCCAATTTTTCTGTACTTATTGTGTTTACTTAAGTGTTTTCCCATGTTACTAGTTGTGCGACTAACCCCAACTCGTGAAATTTTTGCCAAGTACAAACCGCAAAATGTAATTTGCATCATTTACATCAACTGAAAAATAATTCCACACATCGCTAGACATTTTCTTCATGTCTAAGTAAATAAAATCCTCAGTACATTGAAAATTTAACACTACCCACTTTTAAAAAAAGAGATGGACATTTTTGTTAAAGGTAAACTCGAAAACAAAATTGATTTCTATCTCTATTACCTCAAAAACGAAAATTTCACAAACAGGAAATGTGTATTGTACAAAAAATGTACCAGTTCTTTATGTAATATACTGTTAAATAATATGGGGGAAAAAAAAAAAAAAAAAAATCCGAAAAATAATACCAGGATCCTTATGCTCCCACTACTCATAACTATCGCGCAATAGACTAAAAGCCAATGCATGTTCCGCATCAGCGGGCCCATAACTCTAGGAGCTCGCTGCTAACGAGTGTTATTATCTACAAACCACATCTGTTTGCAGACCGAGACGCAACTATATAATGCGCAACTATATAATGCTGATCGCAACAAAGTGGTATCTCCAACAGTATCCGCGAGTGCGGCGGTGATCTTTTATCCCTGACTGCCACTTTGTTTTAGTGTTTCGTCTACGTGGACATTTACAGGTTTAGATATTGTGTGATAGATTTCCATGTGCATTTGTAGCATTCTTGCAACAGTACACCTAGTACTGTATAATATCAGAAAGTTCACAAAAAAGAAAATGAGTGCACTTTTCCCATTAATGCTGCACTCCACAGCACATATAGAGTGATGTGGGAGTGAAATGAAGCAGCCAAATAATGATAATAGCAGTCTGCCACATGGCAGCCATTAAGATAAAAACGTCTCATTTAACCACGAGTTTAGATATTCCGACTCTCTCTTCCACTGCATTATCGCACATAATCTAGGTTCTACTGTATTGTCTTAATTCTTTCATAGTGAAACCATCATTGAATGCAATTTTTAGTGACGGGAATGAATAAATTTCCAACCGATACAAAAAAAAAATATTCGAAAAATTATAGTAGTGGAAATTTTCAACTTTAATAAATAGGAATTTTGCTGGGGCCAGGAATAGTATTTGTTAATTCTGGTCAACACACGCGAATTCAATACAGGTTCAGCCTATTTGGAAAACCCTAAGACTTGTTGCTGTACAACATAACCTCAACAATTCATGTGAAAGTCGACGAGGATTTATAACAATTAACTGTTCAATTCTTGATTCTTCGATACCCGTAATAATCGAGGGTATCGAGGTATCAAGGAATCGACTTTGACATCCCTAGTTATGACCAAGGAGGTTGTATATAGTAAACATCTGGAAAGGCCCTAGTCGGGGTGGGGGTGGCACCAGTTTAGAAAGAAGAACAGAAGAGAGCACATTAGCCAATAGGAAGTGAGTTTCCCCCAATATCTCTGCAAGTTTGATGATTATGTGCAATGCATGCAATAATGGTACTGCTGCAGCAATTACTGGTTCAAAAACCTGTACATATGGCATTCCATAGGAACGTAAAATTCCATTATAAGCTACTTCGCTGCTCATTTCAGTATTAAATTTTTCTCGGAACAGAAATAAACACTATTTTTGTAGAGAGTAAAAACATTATATAAAAACGTCAACATAAGAATAAAAAAATTTTTGTTTCACATTTGTATAAAAAAAAATTGCAACCTCTTTTACATCAATCTATGCTATAATAATATTTACTCTTAATATTGCTCAACATTTCTAATCCTTTTATTAAACGCCTCTATAAATTTTGTAGTCTAATTAATTTTAGACTCTCATTACATAACTAAACTGTATTTCCTTTATTTTCCAATAAAATTCTATTTTGATGGTTATTATATTAGCAAATGTGTCACAATTATACATTATTCTCTGAAATTTATCTACATGATTATCAATTAAATGAGTGATCATGTTTCACTCAGTCATACAGTTTTTATTTTTAACTAAATTTTTTATGAAACCAATTTTTTATCTTACAATAAAATTTTAGTTTTATATTATTTAATTTAACATTTCTTCATTTTTCAATTACTTTCTTAGCTGTAAAAGGAAATCAATAGTGTATATTACATGTTCGTATTTGTATATGTTTTCTAGATATTACCATTTTTTATATAAATTTTGTTATTGTTATTAGCTAAAATTTAGTCAACAGAATAAATAAAATACACGATATTACATTTAACCACTCAAAATGCAGCTATCAAAACACATGCTTAAAAATTTATGTTACAGCTAGACATTACTGTCCAGTCATTGAACAAATTTTGAAATTTATGCCCCTGCAGAGAATCAAACCCACGTCAACTGATTGTGATAGTGTACTTTGTTGTTAGGCTTTTAATTTAAGAACAGAAAAAGGGATTGAGCATTTAATTATTTCCCATAGGCCTATTTTTGAAAATATATATACTAAATCAAATATACTGTTAAAACTTGATACCTAATAATTCACACTGACCATAAAATCTTCTAAACTTATCAGCATCTTATGTGAAAACCAAGGCGCTCACAACGATTCTGCGATCTTCATGTAAAATTCTGTTCCTTTCTCCATATTCCATATGATTTCATTCCACACACATATGTCTCTTTAAACAAAAAAAACTTCAAGCATATTACTTCTTTACACCACAACTTTTCCCGAATTTTGCTCATAACTTTAGTCATTTTTTTTCTTACATTTTCTTACATTATTTCTAAAAAGTAACCAGTCCATAATGGCAAGGAAGAAACTGTTCATTAATCCCCAAAATATAAAATTATTTGAATGAGAGGTTTTTAAGAAACAACATGATAAGGTTAGAGTATTTTCATGAACTTCAATCAAAATTTTCCTCTCGCCAGCCCTTCTTTTAGTACTATGTCAGGGAATAAGATCCACCCCCTGTATTCAGCTGGCACTATACACAGTATAGCAGCAGGGTCTCTTCAGACATGTACGGTATATAACCACCATGGTTATAACTTGGTTTAAATGAATTCAGACACCTCTGCTGGTTTTGGCGGGAAGTATGCTCATGTTGTTTAGTAAGACTTTGCAAATTGTGCATTAAAACTTGTACATCCTTTTGCATGGACTTATTTTCTCCAAGAACAATGGCATACTAAAGTTAGTTCCTGATGTCGATATGGTTCAAAAAGGCAACTTGGTGAGTTCAATTGTGAGCATGTCTGGCACTATATGCTCATTCCAAATGTTTTAAGTGTATTCTCTCAACAGATGGGCTTTGACAAAGACCATTTTTTCATCCCTGCCGATGAGGGGAGTTAAAGGACTTCGATGAAGAAGTAGGCTGGATGATAAATAAATAAATTAAATAATCAATCAATAAATAAGTAAGTAAATTATCAAATGAATGATCAAATAAATAAATTAATTAATCAACAAAACAAAATCGAAATGAACAGAAACAAACCAAAAAACCTAAACAAACCAAAATGAACTAAAACAAACTGAAACAAACCAAAATGAACCAGAAATGAACAACTGAATGAATAAATACATAAATACGTAAAAAATAAAAAAAACAAATTAATAAATTCATGGAAAAATCAGTTTTTTTTCCAATGGACAGTCACCTCCCACCCTCCTGTAATGAAACCTACCCGTCAGACATGATCATGCATGTACCACACATCTGTTAAACCCATCATGAGCTGGCTCGGTGAACTTATAGGATTGCTTTGAAAACAGTTGACTTGTTCCTTTTCCCTCTTCCATCAACCCTTATCACAGTCACTGTTGATCATAATCTCACAACAGGACTACATTGGACCTTCAATAAAAGAATGGATAAACATCCACTTTTATTAGGTAGCATGAACAGTTCTCGTTCCAAGGAACCACACTGGCTATGTGAGTCAGCCAAACTCCATGTCTAAGCAATAAGGACTGCAGCTGAACATAATTTTCGATGATAGGATCAGGACACTTGACCAACAAATCCAGATAAAGCAATTCTTTTGGTACTAAAAACCATGCCAAGCATCTCAAAAGTCACTGATATCCTACAATTATCTCAAGAAGAAATCAAGAATTTTCCATTTATATTATTTCTCTACATCGCAGACACTCGCACATCTCTAGCATAAATGCAGTTATAAATAGTGATTTTTAGGAAAAGATGGCTTCAAATTGCTCAATTTACTGTGAAATACACGACCAAATAATTTGTGTTGAAATTATTTAAATTTGTAGGCCAAAGTAAAAAAGTGGGGGTCATCTTATTTCTGAGGTCATCCTATATTTGGGTAAAACCCATAGTGTACGAGGACAATACATAACAGAAGGGAAGACAGTGAAACCTCGTTAATAAAATATTGCTTAATGCAAAATTCGCGTTAGTATAAACCATTTTAATTTCCCCAAACGTTGAGATAGGAAATTCAATGTTAAAACGTACGGTTAACGTGAACTATTCGTTACTATGTAGTACGAAGTAACTTCGTGTCCATTCACAGAATGTACCACTGTTATTTTATCTGCTAAACTAAATTACAATTGGATACGTACGTGCATTATTGGGCAAAGTGTTCTGAAGTAGTGTGTAACTGTGATTATGTCTATAAATTTTGCCCGTGTACGTAAACTACTGTTTGTTGTTTATTTTTGTTAGGTTTTTGTTTTTGCCAGTGTAACCAAAGTACACTGCAGACGAGACACTCGAGAACAAAGGATTCAACATGGCGTCATAGGCGACCACGCCCATGAGTAGTGTAAAGGCCCTTACACAACTGAAAACTTTAACATTTGATTTTACGTTTCCGTGACTTTAGGGATATTGCCCATTCACAATACAAACATAAAGTTAAGCCTAGACAATCGACAATAGATTTAGACATCTTAACCTTCTTTAAATTACTGTACAGTTAAAACAAATATTTTTAAAATCGAACTGAAAATACTGTATTTACTCGCATAATTCAGGCACCCTGATTTTTCCACTAAAAACCTGTAAAAATGGCGTGAGAATTATGCGAGTAAATACGGTAAATTCAACGTAAATAGAAAATATATTGGCGATAATATTAATAACATTATTTCTCGCTTTCTTCTAAGATTGTTGGGTTGGTCAGAGTGACATACAGTATGCATGTTTTTATTCAATTTCGCTACTCTACTTTAAGTTTCTGCTTGTCATACACGACGTGTTAAAAATGGTGAAGCGCAAATGAAATGAATTATCATTATCAACAAAATGAGCATTTTAAGTTCAGTTTTTAATAGCGGGAAGACCAAATCAGACGTTGCGAAGGAATTTAACATTCCGTTATCAACTCTGTCAACTATAGTTAGTAACAAAGACAGATTGGAAGAAGTGTGCACAAGTGGTAGTTTTAAAAAAGATAAAAAATTAATGTGAGGTCACCAACAAAAAGAACTGGAAGAGAAACTGCTGCAGTGGTTTCATCAAATGCAGGAAGGTAATATCACTGTATCGGGCCCAGTAATTAAGCAAAAAGCAGATTATTTTGCTTTGCAACTGCAAGTTAATGATTTCAAGTGTAGTAATGGATAGATAGCTGCAGCGGTTCATGCAACGGAAAAATTTGGTTTACAAAACTGTGTGTGGTGAAAGCGCTGCAGTAGACAAGGATGCTGCTGTTAGTTGGCTGGATTCTATGCAACCAGTTGTAAGAAAGTATGCACCATATGACATATTTAACATGGACGAAACAGCTGTTTTTTTTTATTTGCTTCCCAATAAGACGTTTACTTTTAGAGGAGAAAATTGCCATGGCGGCAAACATAGTAAGGCACATATAACAGTTTTGTAGTGCTGCAACCAGGATGGCAGCATGAAGCTCAGAATACTTGTCATAGGCAAATCGAAGAACCCAAGATATTTCAAGGGTATCAATTACATTTGACTCCCCTGTGACTATCAGGCTAATGAAAATGCTTGGGTAACGAGTAAGGTATTTCAGTCATGGCTTGTCGCGTTCTACAGAAAAATGGCAACTTTGAACAGAAATGTTCTTCTGCTCTTAGATCATTGTGCTGCACATACAGTTCATGGACTGCAGCTCAACAATGTTACACTGATGTTCTTGCCTGCAAATACAACCAGCACAATGCAGCCACTGGATCAGGGTATCATTCACACTGTCAAGAGGCTCTATAGGTCACGCTTGGTCAAATACCTCATTCGCCAACTTGAACAGCAGAAATTTTCTTAGCCAAAGTGGAATGTGCTGGACACAATGAGGAACATCGTAATGGCTTCGGACTGTGTATCTGCTGACACAATCCAGAACTGTTTTGCTAAAAGTGAGTTTGGCAAAACAGGTGGAGGTGCAGAAGAAGAACGTTTAGACCTAGGAGAAGGCTGGGAATAACTTATACAGCATGGTGCTTCAGGAGACTTTGAAGAGTATGTGCAAATTGATGATGCTGTGTTGACGAAGGCTGCACCACTGACTGGCCATGACAGAGAGTTGGACAATATCATTCCAGTTGCGACATGTAAACACAGAGAAGAAGAAGCTAGGGTTCATGAACTTCCAGGAAAAAAAAAGAAGCCACTTCAGCTTTAAATGTGTTGGAAAATTTTCTTGCTGCAGATGATGTAGACAATGTTATCCTGTCTTCCTTTGACAAACTTTGCACTGCAGTAATGAACATTTATGCAACAAAAAAGTGCAGAAAATAATGATTTTTTCAAGCCAATCTAAGGTATGCCTAACTGCTTAACTTATGTATTATAAGTTACAAATTTTGAATTTTTTTTAAATTGTAATGATCTAAACTATATTTATTACATGTTGATCAGAAAATACTTCAAACTGCTTTAATCATTTTGTGTGGAAACTAAAATAAATGACATAATTTATTTATTGTCCTGACTTAGTTCTTGGCAAAATTCAATGGTAGAATTTGTCAATTTTTTTTGGGAGTAGGTCTGCCTACACCTGTTAATACAAAGTGCAAAATTTTAGGTCCCTTCAGTTTTGTATTAAAGAGGTTTCACTGTATTGCAAACTGAAGAGGATTTTGGGCTGGCTGAGCATGGCATTCTGGCATACTGATGGTTCTTAAATCATACGCTACACATGAGGCATGATAATAGAAGGACAAATTCACTGCTTTTAACATAACTGCCAATGTATAAGTTTGATAAAAAAAAAAATAACTGTTGGTTAGAACTCTGTGTGCATGTGCGCATGTGTGTGTGTGCATGTGTGTGTGTGTATGTGTGTGTGATGTTATATATCTACAAACATAAAAATTCAGCACACACAAACATTTCCTGGTTGATCTTAATTCCAATATATTTATAAAGCATTAATGCTTGCTTCAACTCTGCTAACACGCACGCCACTTGGGAGTGCTTACCGCATCCCTTCAGGACACCACTATACAACAGTAGGGTTACAATCGTTCTCACGACTTCTTTATTTCGTTACCCTTGATTGCTCTTTGCCTACCAGGTCCCCATCACCTGTTAGTTAACGTAATTTTCACCAGTTGCATGGTAATCATGAAAGCTAATAGTTAGTATGGGTCACTATGTTTATTCTACTCAGAATAAATACATTCAAGTCTAATCATTGCCTTCTGATTCCAAGAATGATCTGTACCTCTTTACCACCTTGCAAAATCCATCCCCAAGAAAAAGGCAGGTGCCACATCTTGCCAACTAATTTCCAACCATAGAGTAGGACTATGGACTCCCTTAACTGAGCAGCACGTACGTCACCAAAAACACCCACACGTTTCGCTGGCCACCCATACTGAGGGCTCATTGCACGAAGACACTTGGCGCACACGTACTCTAGAGTCCCCCACTAGGTACACTCCACGAGAACACAACTGGACCACCCGAATAAACTAACCCACTTTATCTACCATGTGAGATTCGCCCATTGGAATGCCAAGCATGACAAAGTGTGACTCAGTCACATCTGAGCAGCTCACAATGAAGCATTAGCACTACCACAAGTCAGCTAACACACTCCATCCACCGCTTGAGATTTACTGGTTGGAGCACTACGAATGATGTGGCATAATGCCATTGCATCTGTGTACTTCAGCTAGGGAATTCTGTCACCTACCCCTAGTTTGCTGTGATGGCCAGTAGAACCTACCCCATGCCATTCACCCAACGAGGAGAGGCTAAGTACGTCGATAAGAATACAGCTATGACTCCTACTGCCAATGAGTTATCAAGTAACCCTTCCCAGTCAGCCTTCAGCTACACCTCTGCTCGGGAAAAGGCACAAACCACCCGCTGACTACATGGGCCTCACCCCTCAGTCACCCCTAGATATCTGTTTGAGCCCCCCTAGAAGACCAGCGGAACTCCACACCCGGAGGCCCGTGGGACAGGGCACTGCCGATGCTGTTAGCTGATCAATGCCACCTGCTGTCACCACCAGGAGCTCGGTAGCCTCAGGACCTGTCAATTCCAGCCAAGCACCAACTGCCCCCGGGGCCCTGAATGTTGCCCACAGCAGCCAGCCATCAGTCAGCCCCAGAACCAGCCTGCAGGTGGTAAGCCAGCATCAACAGCCATCCTAGCTGCCCGTGATGTTTATGTAGCTCACCGTCGCTCGACCACGTTGACTCTGTATATGGGGTTCCTTAAAGGCAGGGGCAAGTAAGCATAGAACCAGTCCATACGGCCTAACACAGTTCTCTGCCTGAACGCATTTAAAAGCTCTCACAGACTAGGTGCCAAGCACCCTGACTGTCACACATCAAAATGAAAGTAACTGTATATAATGTAAATTATAAGCATGCATTTGTATGTTTATTAATTAATTATTATTAATTAATTATTATTATTATTTTTATTTATTAATATCACACTCATTTGCTTGTCAGTTAAAAGCAACTATGCTATCAGTATGCACAAAAATTTTACTAAATAAAATAGTCTCAACCAAATACTCAAGCTCAAGTCTCATGTTTAAATGACAAACATAACAAATGGGGAGAAATACAGCATACAAACTGCTTAGGTAAACTCTGTGTAACATGTTTTTAACCCTGTTTTCTTATAGATTCCTGTATCCCTGTACTCTTTCCCTTATTGTTATCAGAAGGAAACTGAAGACGGTAAGGGTGACAGCTACCTTGAAGCAGCCTACCTGCATTTCAACCAACAGATCCTCGGATGGTTCACGTAGGTGGAATGGTAAGTAGATCAGGAAGTGGATGGCTGTTGTGTTGCGGACCTTCTTGCCGATAATCAAATCCTTCATAAGTAATGTGGATTCGTGTGACCCAACTTTTGGCAGAATGTCCAAGAAGATGTTTCTGCAAAGAAATATATTACTTATTTATTAACTCTAAGATAATTGTAACGTTTAAGCACACTGAGCACTATAAAAATTGCGTAAAATTATAAATTAGGTATAAAGAAGAGTAAAACCAATTGTTAAAATATTTGTAATTTTTAAAATATGTCAACATATATGTTTGGTACAATATCATAGCATAACTCTACTAACAATTTATAACTACATCATTCTATTTAAGAATACTATGAGATACTTCATCATTTTTACGACTATGATTCAGGAAAAATGTATTATTTTCAGAAACCAGAGGCACTGTGCTTATATTTTCTGCTTATAACATCAAAAGAAAAGTTAAAAGTTATATGAAGTGCCAAACAGTTTGTAGCTTGTGGAATTCATTGTTGTAAGTTTGTTTTAGGCAGCTTTCAAGCTAATCTGTAAAAAAAAATGTATTTCATAATATTCTAGAGGCTCCAGTACTAACAAAGGTATCAGTAAGATTAATGTGTCAGTGGGAAAAATTAATAAGGGTGTGACAGTTCACAAATAACTACGTGCAGAAAACAAGTTTTGAACTCTATTTATTTTATGAAAATACAAGAAGTGCTGAATGGTAAACAACCCATAAAAGACAAGTAAAAATATATGAGCAATTGATAGTCAATGATCACAATGAGTAACAAAATTATTAAAAATTAATATAATTGATGCAATTCACTAAAACACATCACTAGTATCAAACCACCAAAAGAAAAAATTTTCAATAAATATTGACGCAGACTAACAGCCAGCGGTGCTAAACCCATGACGGCGCTCACCACGCACGCAACACGTGGGCATGCACATGCGCAAACAGGCTCCAATTTGAACTTTCCTATAGTGGAATATTATTTGCTGTGTATAATGTGTCTGTTTATCTTTCAGGGTCAAAAATGTCTTAAAGTGTTTGAAAATATATGTTTGTTGATATTTCAAAATGTTTGGTTATGAATTCAAACTATGCGCTGCGTGTAGATTAAGAACAGTAATATTCCAGCGTGAACACAGTCATAAAGAGACATTCAAATGATACAAAAATTTTAAAAAATCTGAAATGTATAACAATATATAAATTACTTTTGTGCCACTTTATTTTCATATATAAAACTTTACTCAGCATGCATAGCACTTCTGCTTATGTGAACCCCGTAGCAGCCATGGTAGGTCCATGCGACGCTATCCTCGGTACAGTCATTGTAGAAGGTCTGGCGAGGTAAGATACGGTCACGTATGCACTTCAAACTTTTTGCACTGATGTAGATTGCCATAGCTCATTCTTAGTATACCGGTTAACCTTTACTTGCGAACGTTTTTGCCAGATAATTTCCCCAGCATTATGCTTCCGCTTAACTAAAAATTTGATCCCTTGCGGCTATTTGAAACTTAAATGAGGGGGAAGGGAGGAAAGATGTCGGAGACGCCATACGGCGTGCACAATTTGAATCAGGTGCCATCCGGACTTGTGAGAGGAGATGATTCTGGGATTGTCGTAGCTAATTGACAACCAAGCCGTAATCGAACCACATCTCGACCGTCTGCACGTAAGGACACATGGAAGGTGGACGCTGTACGCCATGGGAGCAATGCCACCGAAAACAACACCTGCCGTGCTGCTTGCTGAGTTTGCACACAAGGTGCCTGAACAGCATCAACAACGTCTGCAACACCTGCTGGACGAGTATGCCAGTGTGTTCCACACTGATGGGAAGCTGCAGCGCACCAATGTCATCCAGCACACCATCATCATGACACATGAGGACCCTGTGTACTCCAAGCCATGAGACCCAGGTATTTTCTTCCAGTATGTCATCAATCAGCAGGTATGCGAGATGCTCAATGATAATGTGATTGAACCCACAGTCTCTATATCTCAAGCATTACATTTGTCCCTAAAAAGGACGGTGAATGGAGGTTTCGTGTTGATTTTCATCCGCTTAACAAGATCACTGTAAACATGCCACCTCCAGTAATCAATATCAAGGAGACTTTGTCAACACTAGGGCCAGCTACTGTATTCACTTCAATAGATTTATAATCCGGATACTGGCAAGTGCTTATCCGCCCACAAGACAGAAATAAAACATCCTTCACCATGCCAGACGGGCGTAGGTTTCAGTTCATTGCAATGCCATTTGGATTAAAATGTGCCCTTGCCACTTTTCTGAATTTAATGGTAAACATACTAGATGGATACATAGTAGACTTTGCGATGGCCTATCTTGATGATACACTGCACGGTCAAACAGCTGGGAGGAGCATTTGCACCACTTGAGCCTTGTGTTACATGCAAAGTTGACAAGAGTAAGTTGGGTATGAGTAAGATGGAGTTTTTGGGACACTATATAACAGAGAACGGACATGAACCAGAACAACAACACCCACACTCAGGGCACATAAACAAGTTAGAAAATTTTTTGGCTTGACAAATTGGTTAAGGGAGTTTGTCCCAAATTTTTCTGTGATCACTACACCAGTGACTGCATTGTTGTATGAAAAACGTAAATTTGTGTGGACCAGGCATTCCATAAAATCAAGTTTGTGTTTCAGAATTGCAAACCGCTAGCCAGGTTTAGACCAGAATTACCAGTTGTTGTTCAGACAGATGCGAGTCAGCAAGGTATTGGCACGGTGTTATAACAAGTGGGAGAACATGGAGAAAAACACATCCTGAATTATCACAGTGCAAAGTTTGGCGAGACAGAACACAAATACCATATTAATGAGCAGGGACGTTTAGCAATTATGCATGCTCTGAGAAAATACTGGCCATATCTGTTAGGAAGACAGTTTACGTTAAGAACAGACAACCGTTGTCTTGTGTGATTAGGGGGCATACATAATGGGAAAAGTAAACTTGCCCGCTGGGCCTTGCTATGCCAAGAATTTGATTTCAAGGTAGAACAACATGGTGGGAAAAACCAATGAGCTAGCAGACGCACTGTCCAGCAACCTCTGTCCGAACCTAACGGTAACTGACGACACGGAGTGGGAAGAGGCGCTACCACCCTACCGTACCACCCAGACAGCAGGCACACCAACTTTTGTCTTGTAAAACATTTTCACCACAATACCCGGTGAACTTGTCTCGCTGAACGTCTGTGACGTATTAAGGAAAGTTCACGCAGCACAGGAAAATTTCCCAGATGCTGCACAATGCCGGCAACACTGTGCCATGTGGTACTCTGAACACTGGTAAGTAGTAGACCACGAGATCCAGGTGAAACCCTCTGGTAATCACGCCAGATGGCAGACATACGTCCCAAAATAAAAATGTGAACTTGTATTAATGTACGGGCATGACAGCTTAGTCGGCACCCAGGTACCGAGCAGACACGTAGGAACGTACAAAAATTTTTTCATTGGCCCGGAATTCAAGGGGATGTACGTACAATACCCTGAAGCCGCGGAGAACTGACGATGATGCTCCAAAGCAACCAAGGCTGCCAACTGAGACGTTCAAAACTGTAGCACTGAATATCATGGGTCCGTATCAAAGTTTTTGGTTGTTGTTACTGATTTGTTTACAAGGTGAACCAAAGCATATCCTGTAAATAATGTATGCACACACATGGTGGCACAGATAATGCAGACCGAATTTTTTCAGAGATGGGGTTATCCGGAATTTTTGCTGACCGATAACGGCACCCAGTTTGTGGGGAGAAAGTGGAGAGAATACTGCATGAAGTGGGGAGCAGAACATTGTACCACCTAAGCTTTTCACCCCCGAGCAAACCTGACCGAGCGCCTGAATCAAGATATAAAGATTCTGTTGAGAATTCGGCTAGGCGGAGAAATACACTAGATGGGCAGAGTTAATCCCTGAAGTAATGTTTTGCATTCGAAACCGGGTAAATGCAGCCACCGGGAAAACTCAGACAGAAATGGTACAGGGCCGTGAGTTGCGTGCGCCTCGAGAACCAAGAGAATAACCCCCAGTACCATCCCAGGAAGCCATCGTACACCAGCAACAAATTCATACGGAGGCCACGGAAAACCAGGGGCAATATTGTAAAACATGAGTACCGGAAAGTAGGAAGTCACCCCTGGAGCTACGCCCGGAATGTTTGTGTATGAGGGGAAAATCCACTATCAGCCGGAACAAAGAAATATTGTGCAGGACTGGCACCTAGGTGGACAGGGCCAGTAAGAGTGGTAGAAAATTTGGGAAATTCTATGTTTTTAGTGAAGCTGGGACCAAGATGTGTCACGACAGGGCACCATGACGACCTACGTATAGCCTGCCCATCTGCAGGGAAGAGAGGCAAGGAGACGACATTATGCCCAATACCTCAGCGAGCGCAGTGTAGCATTCCAGGAAGTACAGAGGGGAAATAACAACACATGCACAAATGTAAACAACAACACTTGCACAGGAACGACCGGCACAGAAAATGTCAACAACAGTTCTGCCAATATCATGTCTTTTAGAGGTTTCGCACTGTCAGAACACTCAACACCAAACAGGGAGGAAACAAGAGATGAAAACACACACGCGCTAGTGGGAGAGGAGAGTAGTAGCGCAATGCCGTTTCAGGGCTTTCCTGCGGAGGAAGACAACAGTTTAAAAGAGTTCGCATATAATAATAATAATAATAACAACAATAAGAGTGGTAACAACAGTGTACACATAAGCTATGATACAACCAGTGCGAGTTGTATGAGGTATAGGGGGTTTCCCCAAGGCACCAGTCAATATGGTTGCAACCAAAGTGAAAATGTAAACAATAGTACCAGCAGTGAAAATGTCACACCATTCAGAGGTTTTCCGGCATCCCCAGGGGATAGCCTAGTAGGGCAGGAGAGTTTCAAATCTGTTACAATATTACTTAATTTGCCTTTCAGTGAATTACATTCAAAAAGCTTTCAAGTTTGCACATGAAAATTTATCACAAACTATTTAATGAAACCAGTTTTAAAAATTCAAATCCATACAAAGTATATTGAATTTATTGTTACTCATGCATAACATAATAAACAATTGGT
The DNA here is from genome assembly GCA_029891345.1 of Dryococelus australis. Classification (NCBI taxonomy): domain Eukaryota; kingdom Metazoa; phylum Arthropoda; class Insecta; order Phasmatodea; family Phasmatidae; genus Dryococelus; species Dryococelus australis. The sequence goes on from CM056995.1 coordinate 272,158,878, forward strand.
TATCCTACAACAAATTTTCATAATTTTACTGTACATTTTCTTTTTAAATAAGTATGATTTTGTAACACCTTTAAATGTGTACACACAACTCTATTATCAGATAACTTCTATTGATATTGTCAGAAAAGATGTGATATGCGACTGAAATTTTAGAATTAATTAAATAAAGAACATGTTCAAAATGAAAATCTTGTCAAAGAGCATTCACTTAAACCTAACGCACGACCTATTGCACTGTTGCCTTCATGATTTTTGGATCGCCGTACAACTTCTAGTTTAGTTTCGAAATGAATTGTTTTTCTTTTTGCTAGGACATTATCTGCCGGGACCTCGTTTGCACATTCCATAATTAATGCGAACTATACTGGGAACAATAAAAAAATAACTAGCAGACGGTGAAAAGAGAACAGTCTTGCAGGAACGTGTGTGCCATTATATACAGACCTCTAGTCACTTTGTTTCGTGCATAGTGCCAGCCATACACTTGTCGGGTAAGATAATACAGCAGCTGAGTCGGTACTTCTATACGATAGTTCATGCACCGACCTAGCCTAGATACTGCCAGAGCGGCATTCACATGAATTCGACAGTGCGGCGTGACACCACGGTAGCCAGTTAAAGCAACACATGTAATTCCCCATACGCATTATGCCAGTGTTAAGTCACACTATCTGAATCCCTTACTCAAAAATTTACCTCACATTATGAAGATTCACACTAATTGATTTTGTGCTATGCGAGTCCGAGGTGTACAGTAAAATAAATAACAGAACAGCTCAATAAGGGAGGGCTGCCACGGCATCTTACTTCTTGAAGTACTGTATCAAAATCCAAATAAAATAGTGTAAGTCGAAATCCAAAATCGTAATCAATAAATCAAAACAGAAATCCAAGTTGTTTGAAACCAAACACAGTTGACAGCACAATGACAGTGAATGACCGCAGAAAAGCAGAACTGGTTCATGAAAACGGGGTCAAGGTACAAAGGGCAGGATTCTATTTATAGCAAAATGCACTTGGATTATGGTAGAAGGGGGAAGGGGGGTAGGTGGCACGGCGGAAGAATATGACACATGAGAGCGGCACAATGTACTTAGGGAAACGAGCACGCGGGGCGAGGGAGTGGAGTTATAGCAGACAGATAATAAAAGCGCACTTCACACATTAACGAGTTCCACAGCAAGCCTGCTTCACACAATCTTGCCGTACATATTTCAACTCGTAAAATTACAATTTCTCATGGAATATTTTTGCGATTTTTTGACGGTTCCTCAAAAAGACCTCGTTATAACCGTGTTGTCGCAGTTACCGAGCTCACTACAACGGGATTCAAGAGTATGTTTGTTGTTTTTACATGTCTTTCGTGTTTAAGTTCAGAAGTAAGTAAATTTCGCATAAAAATATGATTTTCATGTAATTTCTCATTTGTTGTCTTTTTTTGTGATTGCAAAAATCAGAGGGCCCTAGTTATTACACTGCTGTTAATCACCCTCCTGACAATGTGTCAAATAGTTTATAGTGAGGAATATTTAAAGCTTAAGATTCAAGCACCTCACGTCAAACAAGCAAAAATAAAGTGACACTGAACATATACATTAAAGTGAATGGAAAAAAGTGAACACATAATTTGAAACAAGTTCTACGAACTTCTGAAAAAAAATTGCTCGGTAGGAGAAAGCCATATTTTCAAACACGCTGTGGCACTCGCAGCTTAGTGAAACTTTACAAACTTGTTGTTTTGCCCTAACAGTGCTTACCAGTATTTCTATGTTCCGCCCTACAACGACGTGTTGTCCGAGTTAGTTACTGAAGACGAACCAGCCGAATATGTCATATTAACAGCAACTAGATGGCTACACGATAACACAGAGAGGTGCGAAGACACGTCGCAGATGTGCAGCCATTATTTCCACTGGTCTTCTGATGTTACACCACTGCATAGTTGTGGCCGGCACTATGAATGTTGGGATTTGCGGCAGCCAACATTGCGCTGGAGCTCCAATAAATTTCCTCATGTTCTTGAAATTGGAAAATGAGTTTTTCATAATGTGTTCATGTGTTCTTGTTGTGGTTTTTTGTGTGTTTTCAGCAGGACTCTGAAAGAAGAAATCGTTAACATGTGTTCTTGTAATACTTTGTAATATGTTATAACTTCTTGTGAATGTATTTCTTTTGCAAGCGTTTCATGTTATGTCCTTGAATGTTGCAGTGCCTGAAATGTTTAATTGTCGTTATGTTGTGCCTACTGGCAAATTCAAATAATGATAAAATACTTTTGATTAACATCACTATAATTTGAAGTTGAAATGAACAAAACAAACTTTAGCAGCAATTGAAACTGGTCTAAATTCGCTGTCAAACATTTTCCAGTATACTGTAAAAATTTTGACATCAAAGGAAGGGGCGAAATCTGTAGTGGTATGACACTCCAGATTTTAAAGCATGTTTGTATTTTGGTTGCTTTGTTTCTTTATATTGTGTAGGAAAATAATTATTTATAATAATTTCTGTGATTTTATTTTCATGTTAAAAACGCAAACAGTAGCCCCAAGGTCATTTAATAATTTCACTAAGTATTTTGATATCACCCCTCATTAAGAAAATGTAGAAATTATTTTTGTTTATATTTTGATGAAATTATTTTCATTTTAATTTTCTATATTTTAATTTTAATGATAAGGAACTGAACTCAGGAACATATTCATTGATAAAGGAGTAAGTTGTAGCAGCCAGAGCTGGGTCGCCCACAATATTTAATAAACAGAAGAGCCTGGCCCACTCAATCAAGGGGCACAAATACTGGGGCCGTGACGTGCCTCCCCCGCCAAACCCCCCAGATGCGCCCCGATGTTCAAGAAGAGTCAGTGTGAATTACTCGTCGGAGCCAGCGAGGCTGAAGACAAAGGCATCGCAGCTGTCCAGGCCTTGAGGGGCTCATAGCCAATTGTATCCACACATCATGGTGAGAATAATTGGCTTGGCAATAGGGCGTAAGGCCATCACTCTGGATTCCGTCATTTATTATATCCCTGTATTAAACTCTAGTATTTTGGCAAGGATAGGCAGGTCTCACTTAGCTTGTTAATCTATTGTTATGAGAACACGATCCTCATGTACGATTGAAGTAAGAGTAAATGTTTTGTATTATTCAAAATAGTGTAATGTGCATCGTTCTTATTAATGTATGTAATGTTATAACAAATGTGTTTTGTATTTAGAGAATTCCAATTACTTGTATCATTTGCCATCTAGTTACTACTACCCACATGCGTCATCCCTCTATGCTATCTTGCTTGACAGACAGAGTAAACTTAACACACCAAAGTATATGAGTAAACTATTGAAGGAAAATACATAGGTCTAGGGACGAACGTTACATTGGTGGAGACGCATATCGTCTCACCTCGTGCTTAAGTGAGCAGGCTTTTATCTCGGAATTCTTTTCATAGTTAGCACTTCACGCTGTCCAGTTCCAGGAAACCAATTACGAACAACGTAGGAGATTCAAACGTGGTTGTACTTCATGCAAACTACAGCGCACTTAGGCACAGAAGTTCAGCGATATTCAAATTGTCCATTTATAGTCTTCCTATGCCAGTATGTTCATGTAAATTGATTTCCGTTGTGAGTACAAGTAACAGAGTATATTTTATTGCGGTCAAACATGTTAAAATTGCCTGTAAATCTAATGTATTAGCGCCAGCGCAGGTAACAACTGTTCACTCCCACGCGGCCAGAGCAAGCTCTGTTTGAGAGAGTGCGCCAAATTAGTTAGCCACGTGCGTCAGTCAGCAGTCCGCAATGTTACGACGACGGCCTTGCCAGCTAGCACTTTGACGTCATGCCGCCCACCTCAGGCGCATTACACTAGCTTAATCTTGTATTATAGTCATGCATGCTTACTGCTTATTCCTGCATGCTGAAACATCTGTTTCCTTGTAAGCCAGAAAGACTCCACTTGTTTTGGTATGTTTCGGAGATCTTTCAAATTCCTTCTCTCTTTTAATTGTAAGTAATTCTAAGTCACACACAGTACACGTTTCACAACAACACAACGTATACTAACTGCATAATACTTTTATGGAAATACACAGCAAATCTAAAGTATCACCAGTAACTAAATTCCTTAAACGTGCGCTCATCAACACTACAGATATAGAACATGTCTTAGAGGAACGTGATAGACAACGAGCATTGTTACAGGAAACTGCTCAAAGCACAACTTTAGCAGAACAAAATCAGAACTTAAAATTATCCATCAACACAGGCCCAGAACACTACCACGACACACCACCACCCACACAGCAAAACAAATACTCGCAGTCAAGGTCCTTAAGTCCCCAGACAAAATTTCATGGTTTTAAATCATACGAGGTAGCACCAGAGTCACTTCAAACAAATACATTTACACCCCCACCCAACACTCACTACTATGTTAACACCTACACACAAACAACCCCACCAACACCAGACATCACGCAAAACTCACCACTACAACCACCCCTCCAAATTGTTGTACACCAACCAGAAAAACCACCATCATTTTCAGGCACAGTCGGGGAGAACATAGCAGAATTTCTAGAAGCACAGAGGCTGTAGCTAACATAAATCAATGGAATGAAGACCAAAAATTCTGCCGTCTTAAATTTCACCTACTAGGCACGGCAAGAGACACACTAGATATTCTAATGTGAAACCACCCCGCCCAAATAACATGGCAAGAAATTCAAACAACACTCAGAAACATGTTCACAACAACAGAACACACCAAACGATTCGAACATCTGCTCTACACGAAAACACAAAACATAGGAGAAGACACAATGAGTAAAATACAAATTATGAAATATTACAAACATAAGTACAATCCTCACATTTCAGAACAGGAATTCTTGAACATCTTGTAGAAGTCCCTGTTGCCGTCAATAGCGGATAAACTAGTAGGATTAACTAATGACACATTGCCATCAAATGATTGAGAACCTGAAATGCATTGAAATTGGTATGTACTGCTACAACCAAACACTGTCACAAACATGTCATAATACAGACAGAGAGCGTTTCGATTTGGAAATAACTAAACTGAAGGAAGAGATAGCACAACTCACAATGCGAACACAAAATGCTAGAGATGACCCTCAAACATATGTACAACCACAAAACACAACCAACACTTCTCACCAACAAGAGGGATGGGTTCAAACACCAAGCAACAGAGGATTTTTTCGCGGTAATCAACCCCATCAGAACTACCAGAGAAATACACAACCAATCATTATTAAAGATGTCCCACAGGCACACACCAACATCGGGGAACAAATCAGTTTCAAAGAGGAAAATTGAGTATCCGTAGAGGGGTTTACCAAAATAGAAACACAAAATGCGAAAATTACATTCCTCAACAGCATGAGCCAAATACACGGAATAAAACACGGGACGTAATTACAACAGTACAAGATCAGCACCTACATACCAGTCAAAAAACTTCCAAACGAAGGGATAAAATGCATCTCCCCCACCGACAAAATGAACAACACAGTTTGTGATGCGTGTAGGACTATTTTTAATAAAGTCATGCCACATAGATCTTGTGCTGAAATTGCTAAGTTTAATTCACATAGCAACCAGACATTCACATGCAGACCGGCCTCACCACTGCCTCAGGTGCGGACAATCAAAAATACATATTGAACAAAACAATGTCAACTATAGACTTCACACCACCGGCAAAGACAGCAGACGTGGTCAGATCATGTAAACTTTCACCTCAGCACATTGCGCGTGCGCCACCACCTGCACACAAGAAAAACAAACACGACTCGCAGCCTTGTCTCGCGATTGAGGCCAACGTTGCCACACCACTGCCGCCGCATGCCAAGAAACACGATGTTGCCAAGTCACCGCAAAACACCGAGCAACCTCAAAAAGTCAGCGGGCCACTTAGCCTTGCCCAAGACACCTGAGCCCTCTGTTTTTATACAGGATGCAAAGCGCGCTATTGCCCACTGTTTCCCCAGCAGAAATTTGATTTCATAACAAACATAGGTGACCGCTTTAAGAGTTTCAAACACATATTCTGGCTAGTACACAAAACAGTTTTTCTGGAACACGAGACACGAAAAGACACCATTGACACTACTATCTGTTATGATAATACGAGTCGCCAGGCCCACGATGGTGAACCAAAGTTTGATAACTTAATGATCAGGCCTGCGCCTCAAACCAGCACACATCAACATTCATGCCATACTACAAAACTGGAGTATCAACACGCTAGATTGCGCACATCGACACCCTAAGCAGTTGTGAAAATAAAAGGGAGAAAGTATTACGCACTACTTGATACTGGGTGCTCACGTAGCAGTGTAGCAAGCACGTTAATATCAACACAGTAACTCCAGCCATTAAGAGAACACATTACCTTAGTTGGAGTGACCTCAGTATTGGCAACACCTAAATTCAAAATAACTGTTAACTTGTGCATTTCAGGTCATACATATCGGCAACAATTTTTAGTCGTGGACAATTTGACACAATATATAATATTAGGAGTACACTTTATAAAGAAATATGATGTTATTCCTCTGTTGAAACACAATATTCTTTTCATACATGCTAATGACTCCCACAAGTTATTGCAGTTATCGATACACTCATGTACTACCACAAACAACACTAATGTGTATCGAGCATTGTTTCAATGAATTAGATAGTTCAGAAAGTGATCAACAGACACTACCCCAGATAAAACAAAATTTAAATAGTAAACAAATAGCAGTCATTACCAACATTACAGACAAATATAAGAATAGGTTTGCTAATAGTATTTTGGAACTGTCAGAAGCCAAAAACTTTGAGATTAAACTTGAGCTTACCACAGACAAACTCATAGCGACCAAGCCTTATCGTATTAGCCCGAAAATTTGTGATGAGTTAATAATGCAAATCAAGGATATGGTACAGGTTGGTATAATTGAAGAAGCAGACTCACCTTACTCTGCGCCCAGTTTAGTTGTCTCTAAAAATAATGGCAGATTGCGATTTTTAACCGATTTTAGGAAGCTTAACAAATATTTAAGCAGACTTCAGTATCCCTTAGAATGCACCAAAGACATTCTCAATGCATTACAAAATTCACACTACAATACGAGCTTAGATTTGTTTTCAGGATTTTACAGTATTCCTGTCAGAGAGAAAGATTGTTTTAAATTAGCGTTTAGCATAGATTGAGTTGGTTTATTTCAGTATAAACGTACGCCAATGGGGTTATCTACGTCACCACAGTACTTTCAAATGTTAATTAACTCACTATTAGGACCTCTGCGATGGACGGCACTCATAGCCAACATCGATGACATATTTATTTTAGGTAACTCATTCGAGGAACATATCACCAATATAGAGAAAGTTTTTCAGAGATTGCGCTTGTTTAATGTTAAAATAAATACCAAAAAATGCACTTTAACAAGAACAATCAGTTAAAGTACTTGGACACATTATCCACCCCGCAGGGTATCATTACTAATCCAGAATAGGTAAGCGCTATCAAACACACAGCATCACCAACAAATCTTAAACAACTGCGTACATTTTTGGGCATCACTTCCCACCTTCGACAGTATAAAATGCATTACGCTTAAATAGCTCAGCCACTCATTGATCTCACTAAACATAACGTACCCTACAAATGGGAAGAAAAACATCAAAAGGCACTTATAGACCTTAAAAAGGCAATCGTAGCAGCTAAAATTTTACAAAAATTTGATGAGCAGAAAAACATCATCCTAGAATGTGACGCCAGTAATAATACAGTAGGAGGCTCATGCAATAGGATCCACAGACCAAACAGCTTAATATCATTGCATTTGCCTCTAAAAAGTTATCCCTTAACTAACTGCGTTGGAATGCGACAGAGAGAGAACTTGGAGCTATTCGTTATTTGTGTAATCATTTTCGGCAATACTTGTATGGGCGACACTTCATAATCGAGACTGATCACGCCAGACTTAGGTACTTATGCCTTAAGCCACATTACCACCTCTACTGACACACAAACCCAAAACATTACAATCAATAACCCCACATATACAGTTAAACAAAACATGCTCAGCTGCACATCACTTTACAAAGCAATCGCAGAATGTGTATTACGAAATTCCGAAAAATATGAGGAAATAAAAAAAAAATCATAGTAAAATACACAATAAACAATTGGGTGGACATCAAACACTTCTTCCGAAATGACATACAGAGTGAAATTGAGCCTTCACCACACTACCCACGTGCTGGAGGGCGAGCCCTGACGAGTTTGCATTAGTGATGCTGAGTAATCACATGTGTTAAAATGTTTCATCAAGTGTTCTCATTTGTAATTCACCATGTCCTGTCTTCAGGGAAAACTGTCAGTCCACCCTAGCGGCTGTCGGCCCTCTTCCCTTGTGAAGGCTGTGCTTTCACGCACCTCGGTGAGATCATCCATCTAGGCACGCGCAAAGAGTAATTGCGGGCTGGGGAGCACCCAAGCAGAATTGGCTAGTCACAACCAAGATAATCATACTTTGATTGGCACGTTGATGTGTATGCATAATAACAATAAAAACAAGTCTACAGTGAACTTACTCAGTAGTGACAGTGTCCTAACAATATATATTTTACTAAGTGTTTATTTCCAGTGATGTTAAGTAAAAATTTTAGTATTGCCTACATGTTTGTAAGTAAGCACAGGTGAGACGGACACACAGAACCCACAGCATCCCTGAGAATCCTGAGTCTGAATAGTGCAGTGATTGGGAAGCACCGCTGGTGCCCATATTACCAGTAAGTATTTGTGTCATCGTTCGTCTCATGTCTCACCCAACGACGTCAGTTGGGACACAATGACTACCAATGTAAAAAATTATGTACGTCCATGTCCATTATATCAAAAAACTAAAACGCCAAATACTAAGCCTATAGGTCAGATGACTTCAATTCCCCCTCAACCACTACTAAAAACCTGGGCGCTCTATGCGAAAGGACCCCGTCCCACCATTGCGAGTGGAAACAAATATATTTTGGTAATGACTGAATACCTGAGTAGATATGTTGTCGCGAAGGCAGTCCTATCAATAGATGCTGTTACTTGAGCTGAGTTCATTACGCCAGCAATTTTGCAATTTGGATGTCCTGAACAAATTTCAAGAGATCGCAGCACTATCTTCCAAATTGAGTTAATAAGTCAGTTGTTACAAACTTTGAGAATTAAAAAGTTAACTACCACTGCGTACAACCCTACATACATACTATGCTTTCATGATTATTACCTATTTTTATATAGGCCTTAATTGAGCACTTGATCACACATTTTAGCTCTCTTGCAATACGAATGTTGAGAACAATGCTTTTAAAGAGTATAAAAGAGAAAGGATTGGATTATTCTCTAGCAAAAACATGCAAATAGAAGGAAGGCGCAGTGCCAAATTTGAAGCTTGTTAAAAGTACAAGGTATTTCAGAAATATCTTATATACAAAATAACAAAGCATGGAAGATCTTGATCAAAGAAATTGTATTGGATGAAAACAGAAAAGAATAGGACAAGCAGCAGTATCGGTAGTATTGATTATTCACTGTTTATTTCTTGGAATTATCTCCAAATAGTGACCGAATTTTTAAAAACTCAATTTAAGTGTTTGAACAACACAAAACATGTTTTAATATGTGCCTTAATTATGGTTTATATTTTCTGATGACTTATGTCGAGAATATCAGTAGCATATCAGTTTCTAATTAACAAGAAATATTTCCAAGGTTGTTAGTTCGCTTGAAGAACTTCGACTATGCACTTTTTATGTTGAATTAATTGTTCTGTCGATACAATCTTTACTGTAATCTTGTGGTTTTGCAATACTTTTAAATGTTCACATAAACGTCACTCTAAATCTGAATCAGTGAGAATATCACTGTTTCATTCAGTCGACACACCTGATTGATTCAACAGTCACTTCAGTAAATTTAACTGATAAGTCAGTGAAAAAATGCCAGATTTCCCTCACATTGATTCAGTGACTTTTCCACTGATTCATAAGTCATTTTTTTACAGTTTTGCGGTGGTTTATTTTTGACTGGCATGTAAAAACTGCCATCTAATAATGTTTAAAATTGGCCATTAAAGGTGTATCAAGTGAAATAACAATGAATAAACTGATTAAACAAATACAGAATACTTTCTAACATGTGTTTCGTCTTTTCAAAACATCATTTTACAAGGTAATATGAGCATTCAGCCTTTCATTTCGTTATTACGTCTTTCATTTCTTTTTCATGTAATCATCACAGCACTCTGTTTGAAGGTTTAAACTGCATATAATGTGGTGGAGAGAGTGCATGTATGACTCGTTTTAAAAATCCTCACAGTACCAATTAAACCAAAAACGAAAATTATGAATATACAATTTCAATCTTCATGATTTTGCTTAAAATTATAAGACCTACATTTTCCTCTTGATTTTCAACCAGCCTTCATATAGCACAGGTGATAAGGTAACAGCCTATGGGTGAGGTGTTAAGGGTGTGTGAGTTCAATCCCAATCACCTCAGAATTTTTTTTTTATCTAAATTATGGTAAATTGCGCAATATAAATATTAAACTGTCGTAAATATGTTTATTTTACATAATTAAATGTGGTGCTGGACATACTCCCTTCTGTCCTGTGGTCTTGTTACAATGCACAAAGGTATTAGTTTTATGGTAGACCTTAAATGATTATGGTTCTCAACATAACCTATATTATTATCATTGGTAAAACTTTTCGCATCAAAACATGTATATGTATTTTAATTCTAGTTACTCCCTTCCTTGCCAATAATGATGTCTTAAAATATAACAATTCATGAATTTTATCTTGACATTAATTAATATCAATTGTACAACAGTCTCGAATTTAGTTTTGCGTTCTCGACACTGCCCTTTAATAAATTCACGTATACCACCCTTCGTTCTACGCACGTCTCTTCTGATAATAAGCTCCTCGCCTTCCTGGTGCCCCAGACCTCTCTCCTGGATGGCTCCGGCAGTCTACACCTCGATGATCCACGTCCACTACAGCAGCCGGGACGGCTGCTTCTTCAAACCAAGGGGGTAGTGTAGCGGTCAGAGTTGGGCCGCACATTTTAAATATAGCGGAGGGCGGCCAGAGCTGGGCGACCCACAATATTTAATAAACAGAAGACCCTGACCCACTCAGCCGAGGGATATAAAAACTGGGGCCGCAATGCGCCACCCTACCCCCTCCCAGACACGCCCCAACGTTCAAGAAGAGTCAGTGTAGATACTCGTCGGAGCCGATGACGCCAAGGTCCCAGAGAGGCTGAAGACGAAGGCATCACAGCTGTCCAGGCCTTGAGGCGCTCATAGCCAACTGTATCCACACATCAGGGCGAGAATAATCGGCTTGCTTGGCAGTAGGGTGTAAGGCCATCCCTCAGGACTCCATCATTTATTATATCCCTATATTAAACTCTACTATTCTAGCAAGGATAAGCAGGTCTAATTTAGCGTGTTAATCTATTCTTATGAGAACACGATCCTCGTTTACGATTGAATTAAGAGTAAACGTTTTGTATTATTCAAATTAGTGTAACTTGCATTGTTCTATTAATGTATTTAATGTTATGATAAATGTGTTTTGTATTTAGAGAATTCCAATTGCTTGTATCATTTGCCATCTAGTTACTAACCCCCACGTGCGTCATCCATCTATGCTATCTTGCTTGATGGACGGAGTAAACTTAGCACACCAAAGTATATGATTGAACTATTGAAGGAAAATAGGTAGGTCTAGGGACGAACGCTACAAAGTGCTACATCACCTCTTTGCATAATTTTGAAATACCTGGGTGAGGTATAGGCCAAGGAGAACTGATTAGATTATTAGAAACCTACGCATTGTGACATCAGGGAATGGACGTTATAATCCCTTACGATTAAGTGATTGCTTGAGTGTGGGAACCCAGTATTAGGGATGCTCATTTGACGCATCATTAAGAACGGACCATCCTAAGTTTAAGTTGCAACTATGTTAAAGATTTCTATGTCAGCCAGCATACGTTAGGATAGCTCGGCATAGTGAAGAGGCGCCTAGTGGTCCAGTTTGCTACAGGCATATAAAGAAGAGGCCTGATAGCAATAATTTAGCTATTTTTAGTGATCTGAAGATGCTGCCAACTCCACCGAGAGAATTGAGTAAGACCCACCTCATCTGGTATAATTAATATTTGCAATCTCAACCAGGTACAGTTTATTAAAGGCCTATAAATTTTTTGGACTCCTTCAAAGCATGATATCTGATTTGGAATTTGATTTTGTAAAATTTTGAAGAAGATAGAGTACTTAAATTTTTAACTTTCTGGCAAGAATAGAAATTATAATTGAGGGCATTTAATCAAATCCAGAGACCATAACGGAATTGAGTGTTCTAACATGAACTAACTTAATTACCTGAAAGTGTTTGAAATTGTTGATAAATCATTTGAGTCAGTTCCACTGACACACTCACGTAAATGACTTTATGATAGTGTTGCTTCGAGAGGTGATTAACTTGAATTTGCAGGTAACACAGTAAAATTCTGCAAGTGTGATTTCCTATAATTTATTACAATGTGGCTCAATGTCATTTTGAAATTCAGTTTCCTTATGATTTCTTTGATAAAAGCTCTACAGAATGCTAAAGTGAATCTTACTGATGAACTGTCCTCTCTCAATAAAATTAAGTACGTCGGCTTTAAGAGTTGTTCTATTTGCTGTAGTTAGGCAATAGATAGTTCATGATTCTCATTGATACAGTCCTAATTTTGTAGTTTTGTATATGTTGTATTTCGTTCTCATATAAATTGTATGAGACTTGTCTTGTTCTGTTTAATTTTTGGCGACAAAATTCCTGCTAATTACCAGGTAAAGATGACGCCATCGGGCGACACACGAGACGAACTATGACAAAAATTACTAACTGATGATATGGGCACCAGCAGTGCTTCCCAATCACCGCAATGTTGAGACTCAGGGTTCTCAGGGATGTTGTGGGTTCTGTGTGTCCATCTCACCCGAGCATACTTACGATACACTTTGCAATACTAAACTTTTACTAAATATTTAAAAACTTGAAAAACACATGTGGCTAGGACACTGTCACTACAAATAAAAGAATGGAACACTGTAATACTTGCTTTTATTGATACAGTCCGTACAAATAACACACCAAGCAATTTAATGATGAAACTCAGTAGTGTCTGGCTAACTCTGTTTGGGTGCTCCCAGCCTGCAATTACTCTAGCGCACGCCTATATGAATGACTTCACCGTGGTGCTTGAAAACACAATCTTTACAAGGGAAAGGAGTCGACAGCCGCTAGGGTGGACTGATGATTTTTCCCTGAAGATAGGACACAGACAATTACAAGATGAATCAACAGATGATACATAAACACGTGTGATTATTTGGCATCACTAGCGCAGTCTCGTCGGGGCTCGCCCTCCAGCACATGGTTAGCGTAGTTGCATATATGCATAGCCGGCTAAGACGGAAATAATATCATCGTACACAAATTACAAAATTACATAAATTTCAATGGAACACGATGGGGCATGAGATGAGTAGTCACAATAAACACGCACATGCTTGAAAGCAAGTTTAGATGGCGTGGATGCCACTGGATAAAGTTCATAGACCACGTGGTATAGGTGAAATTGCAATATTTCTTCGCAGAGACTGCAAATTAAATTCAGACAAATTGTTATTTCTGTTGGAAAAATGATTCCCTTCACGACTAAAGCATTTACAGGCTTGTAGCATGCCCAATGGTGGAAAAAGCAAACATGAAAGTGACCATGTGGTCATACACAAAAAGCATCAATTTACGTGAAAATTACATGGAACCCTGAATAAAATTGACATAGAACACTGAATAAAATTATGGCACACATGATTTTACACAAATAAGTCCTTCTCACTGATTCAACTTTAGAGTGTTATGTAACAATTTATTTCAAAGTTGCGCAGGTACTTAAACACGTTAAGGGCTTATGGTTGTGCAAAACATTTAAGGGCTTCAGTGGATGATACAGTCAATTAATATCTGCTTTGAGTCTAGCTTGTAGTACTGGTTTTAATACAGCTGAATGTTTATCCTGCCTAAAGCTGTGTTACTTCTACTCCGCTGTCTTCACAATGCTGATTTGCATGTTAAGCAAGAAAACCACAATTTTCAATAACGTTTTGATCAATTTCTGGGAGAAATATTGTTCAATTATTCTAGTAAGCATAAAGGATACACTTCTCACACTTTGTTGAAATAGTTACGAAAATAAACTATAACTAGGGTCACCTGTTTATCGCGAAAATATTTACACGGAGACTAGACTTCAATATCCAATGTGCACACACGCAGTCTTCATTTTATTATTGGCCGCTTGTCTTTTTGTGTGAATAACGTCTGTTATATGAGCGAGCCAATCAAAATTAAGTTTCTCCGATACTGACCGTATGTGATTCGCGGGCAGATAGATAAGATGTGTAAAAATTCAAATGATCTACTCATGAAAATGATTCTGAACTGAAGTGCTTTGGAATGCAACTTAACCTGAAATCTTTTCACGAAAAACAGGTGTCCCTAACTATAACACTGTTAATATTGCTTGTTCGTGGCTATTTTTAGCATTTTCATTGAAAGGAAGGCTATGAACTTTACTTTACAGTTCCTAAATGATAGATTATAGTTTTGAAATTGTTTGTGAATATTGAAAATGCAAACAAGGAACATGGCAAGGTTTTAGTACTCTCTAATGTAGGACTATATGTAGATATACAATACTTGTCTTTTTCCTAATATAAGATTTACTTATTGTGATGATACGAATAACGAAAAAAACTATCACCACCCTGATACGCAGTAAAATTAATCACTTCACTTACTTAACCCCTTCCCTGTTTCGCCAGAATTATCTCAGGCATAAGCCCTGTGTGCAAAAAGTATACTCAGGTAGCAACCTCACTTTACTGCACCTTGTTGTTTCAACAGAGTTTAGTCTCCTTTAACATGTTTACTGTGAAAAATTGTAGATGGCATCACAAGTCACTCAGAAAAAAATATTTGAAGTCTAGATTATGCTTCTTAGGTTTATTACTACAGTGCGGCAGTAGTTGATTTCTATACCAAAAAAAGTGAGATTATTTGCTTGTCTTTCGAAATTAGATAGCCTGCAAATCCATGTTGTTGGAAAAAAACGTATCACATAACACAAGATAGCAGCACTTCTTTTTTTTACACATTATAGTATGCTCACATTTGAAGTTACTGTTCAGTCTGTCGGTACTCCGAGAGGTGGAACGTTATACAAGTAACGAAATGGACTATAGTAGTGAAGTTTTTGACAGTGGCTCAGAAAGTGGTGATGAAATTCCATCTGAAAGCAGCAGCTCAAGTTCAAAGGACGACGCGGATCAACAGATTGCATCGGCCCGGCAGTGGTGTAATGTAAGTGTTACATCTCCACCACCAGCACCTCCACGATATGACTTTACTGGCACAAGTGACATGCATTTCGACACAGATCACGAGCACAGCATTTTAGATTTTTTCTGTATGTTTTTTGATCTCACTCTCATCCAGCTAGTCACTAACGAGACCAACAGGTACACTCAACAATGTAAATTCTAAAAGTGGTAAAACACAAGCATAAACAAACTTTATGTCTTGTTTGCTGTCGCCATTCTGCAGAGCATTATATGGAAGCCTGATGCAGAGCTATATTGGTCCTCAAATGCCCTTCTGACAACACCAATTTTCTCAAAAATCATGACCTACACACAATTTTGTTTGCTGAAACATTTTTTTGCACTTTTTGACAATGCAAGTTTTGACAACAACACATATCCATGTCCAAAGCTGCGAAAAAATTTGGCCCGTGTTTTTGGATTTGAATGAAAAATTCAAAATGTTGTACACACCTGAAAGAGACATTGTTATTGATGAGTCTCTGTTACTGTTCGAAAGGAAGCTACAGTGGAAGCAGTACATTCCTTCAAAAAGTTCATGTTTAGGCATAACAAATTTTTTATTATGTGAGTCCAGCAGTGGTTCTGTCTGGAACACGGTAATCCACACAGGGAAAGACACACAACTTGATGCAGCATATCAGTATCTCCCGAAATCCTCCAAGTTGTTATGATGTTGATAAAGCCTACTAAATAAATGTTATTGTGTAACACTGGATAATTTTTATTCATCTCCTGCACTTGCTGATTTACTGATTGCTAATCATACTGATACCTACAGCACAGTGCGTCCTTCAAGGAGAGACATGCCTGATTCGCTTCGGAAATAGAAGTTTAAGAAAGGCGAGATCGTAGCATACCAGAGAGGTAAAGTCACAGCAGTGTTGTGGCCGAACAAAACGAAGGTGTCTTTGCTTACAACTGTGCATGGGACACATACTTTGACAGTTCGGAAAGCTGGAAAAGAACCAGTGATGAAGCCAGAAGTTGTCGAGGCCTATAATAATACCATGTGAGGTGTTGATTACCCTGTCCCACGAAAAAGAGGAAAAATTTATTATAAGAAATCGTTTCACAATTTTCTTGACATTTACATCTTCAATACCTTCGTGCTTTACCAAAAATGTGGAGCACGAAAGAGTCACACTTGAACTTCTAGCTCTTGTTCAAGAAATACTTGACAAGTATCATGCAACTGACATTTCACCCTAACGTGCTGGACGGCCTGGACCGTCACCTGCTCCTCTGCTTCCCTTGTGAAGATTGTTTTCATACACCACGGTGAGATCATCCATCTAGGTGTGCACTAGATTAATTGCGGGCGGGGAGCACCCAAGCGGAATTGGCTAGTCATGACCCAGAGTATCATAATTTCATTGGCACGTTGATCTGTACGAGCAATAATAATAAAAACAAGTCTACAGTGAACTTACCTTCTTTTATTCAGTAGTGACAGTGTACTAGCCACATGTATTTTATTAAGTGCTTATTTTCAAAGTGATGTTTAGTAAAAGTTTAGTATTCCCAACGTGTTTGTAAGTACGTACAGGTGAGATGGACACACAGAACCCACAGCATCCCTGAGAACCCTGAGTCTCAATAGTGCGGTGATTGGGAAGCACCGCTGGTGCCCATATTACAAGTAAGTATTTGTGTCATTGTTCGTCTCGTGACTCACCCGACAGCATCAAAAGCAAAACACATTATCAAATATTGTGTTCAGCCACACTGCTGACATAGAATTTCAGGCGTATAACATGGTGGTGAATTATAACTGGTACCCGTATGTCACATTAATATTTCTGTTCATTACATCATATTATGCATATACCGGACCCAACACCATACTGTTCTGCCAACCTGCACATCATGTACTACGCACTACAACATGGCTAGCTATATATAAATTGAAAAAGAATAAAAGCATTGAAGTTATTCAATTAAATTCAGTACACCCTTGGATTGCAATATTTCACATAACTACTCATCTAAAGAAATTATTCTTATTCACTACATGTAAGTTCAAAATTTTTACACAATACAATTTCAGATTTCAGTTGCAAAATTTCAATATTAGTTTCAAGAGTTCAACACATTGCATAACAGAAATGCAATGGAGAATGGACCAATCAAAAGCATGGACAATGCTTGAGGAATTTGTCGCCCGTCATTTTTGTTGAGATTGTATTGTGCACATATTGACTGTTGAAATATTCAACGTATTAGTTCAATTTTTTTTTCTCACTTGTGATCGTGATACGCGATAGTATAAACAGAATTCCCAGATAGACGTACTTTTGTACTAAAGTTCATGAATTTCACGAATGTGTCGAAACGAAGGCAATACCATGGCATTCACCTAAATTATTTGGCCCATTTTCTTTTCGTTTACGATCGTGATTGTGTAAATAAATAGAATTTTGTGGCATAAAGACGTACTTTCACGCAAAAATTTATGAATTTTGTGTTTGTGTTGAAACAAAGGTAAAATTGTAGAATTCGTCTTCATTATTTGTGTTTCACTTTATTTCGTGAATTTCACATTTCACTATTTTTCAGGGTCTGTAGTTATCACTATCAGTGATTAAATTACAAGGGATATACAAAAATTATATTTTAACTTGAAAATCATTAATACAGAAAGAGAGAGTGGAAACCAGAACAAAAAGTAGTAAGACATACTAATAAATTGAGGATCTGTACACTTGTTGTCTATGCTATATACACTTTGAAAACTGACTTACACAAACAACATATACCCAGGAAAAAAACTTAAACAACCTATTAATATTTGTAAAAATCTGCAAACCGAGCAATGAATGAAACAAAAGTCACCCTTGATAAGTTGTGTTTTAATAGAAATGAGAGCCATTAATTGCTGCTTGGAAGGTTCTTCTTGACAATTCATGCTCTGGAATGGTTGAAACCAGCTTATCCAACACTGCATCAACTTTCAGTCAAAGAAATATTGAACGCTACATGGCCATGATTTAGGTTCAGCTTATTGTGATAACTTGGTAGATAGGCCACTGCTGGGCTTGTAGAACTGTCTGTTACAACTGATACATACCTTGCTGTCTCTTGTTGGTAGCTGGTGCCCAGGTCGAAGCTGCTAAATAACGTCTTCAGTGTTGGTAGCTCAGCGAGCAAAAGCAAGTCAATGGCTGAAGCAATAAGGTTCTTATGATGCTGGTCAGGATCTGCCCCCACCTGGAGATGGTCCAGGTCTTGGCTCAGCTCCTTGAGGACATGTGTCACCTGTCACCAATCAACACTTGTTTTCAAACTACTGTGTACCATTGCAGTATTATCACTCATCCTTCCCTCCCTCCCGCTGAGCAACATGGCTACTGGAGTCAGCAGTGCATGACATATACCTCAGTCATTTTTTACATGTGATTGTGAAATTAGCTAAATATGCCTAATGTAAATTTATTGGGTGAATTAATAGTTAACTTAGTGAGTAATGTAAGTACAAACTATACTTTTCTAATAAATGTGATGCACAGATACATTTAACTCACAGAGACTGTTTTCTTTCTCAATATGCTTGCATTAACAACTTAATACTAATATAATTTTATAAAACAAGGGTGTATCCAAGTAATGATAGATTTCAATGTTTTCAATTGTTTCAGAAATAGTTTCATTGATGCAACTGTAAATAAATTTGGGACATGACTATTTTTCTTGAAAAATTGTAATTACAGTCAAAGCAAAAATGGTTTCTCCAGCTTACAGAACTTTGCATTTTTGCAGTTTCCCTGCTGAAAATATTCTAATTTTTAAATGGGAGCTTTGCCACTGAGTTGTATCACTAATCAGTTTACATAATTTTAGCAGGTTGCCTCCTGAAAATATTCACATTTTCGCATGGGAACTTTGTCACTGAGTTGCATTACTAATCATTTTACATTTTCTGCTTTGGCATGCAACATTAAAAAAAAACCTTTTTTTTACTAGATTGCATTTTCTTTTGTAATGCCTCAAGCAACAGTACAACACCTGGTAAACACTCTGCATTTCCGTGTTTATAAGATACCAACAAAGTGCTGTCAGACATCATTCGTAGATAATAAACTACAGAACAATGCCAAGTTTGCCTCTTGTAGACACTTCCTCCTCCAGACCGCTGGCTTATTTATTTGTTTGTAACTGCAATCATATATGTAACATATAATTGTTGTTGGTTACGGCACTGACTATAATGTTTGTTGGACTGTTTTTGCTGACAGTTGCCTTGAGTCTGATTAGACAAATTATTTTCTTGCGAGTCTCAAAATACAGATTTTTTAGTTCTATTGATGTTTTTTTTTTTTTTTTCAATCACAAGTAAAGAGACAGAAATCATATTTTTTTAATACGTTTTTCTATACGTACAAAGAAATGTCTCTGATACTCATTCTGGAACTACACAAATTGGGAGTACATGAGATAAAAGTAAACCATTTCATGATTGATCAACAAATAGGAGTTTAAAACAAATTACATGTGAGATGTCTGAGTTTGGATTCAATTTTGGCTGAACCTGTTATAGAGCAGCCACATATTAGAATGATTTGCCATGAAATTTGTAAGATAAAGACCACATGGTCCAGGCCACCCAGACAGTACAAATTTAATACAAAATGTTCAATTGCCAAGAGTATACTCTGCCAGAAAAGCACCAGCACTGCAAGTTAAGGGCAGCGTTACGATAGTAAAATCGTCACATGCGACAATATAACCAAACATTTCAACAAGAAACCATATAGCGAGGCTTACTATATTTACATTTTAAACATTCAAACAGTTAAGTAATGCCAAGAAATGGCAAGGTTACCCACATGGCTTGCAAAAACACTATTAAAATACTTTTATCTTACATTTTATATGTTTATTTGAGCAAACATTTTTAACTATAGGCTGTCCACTGTAAAGTTAGCACTTTTTAAGGCCATGCTAAATTTTTCTTTACAGAAAATTTGTATCTTTCCTCCACTTTTTAATGTAAACATTGTCATGTGACTAATAAACAGTGTATATTTCTCTACACTCACAACAACATGCCAGATGCTGCAATATAATACATTTATTAGGGTTAAATGCCTGTTTGGAGGGCCTTAAAAAGTGCTCACTTTACGATGAACAGCCTATACACTGTTGAAAAAAGTAAAGGCTCAACATATATTTAAATTTCAGTTTTAAAATTTCATAGTGTTCGCTTAGAACTGACCTTGTCGTAAACATACTGTTGACTTGCTGTGTCTCTGCCTTGTGTAAGATCTTTGTTTGGCAGCTCAAAAGTGATGCCAACTTGGGTCATATTTTCAGGGATGTGGATTGATGACCTTGGTTCCTCTTTAGCTTCTCTCTCTAACGACTGACTAGAAAGGAAACACCATTTACTTATAACAACTGTTTATCTTGTAATAATATTTGTTAATTGCGTAGAAATAACAGAAACAATGACAAACTGAAGCGGATCTGAAACTCATGCACTATTCACTATAAAAAGCTAAATTTACACAGAAAAAAAAAGTTTGAAATAGGTATTGTGAGATATGGCAGTTTGGGTGGTAGGAATTATGCAGTTCTTTTGTGATTGACAAAGAGTGCATGAACACACTCAACATGCCTGGAACAAGATGAAAACAGCAGTTTATAATCATCCACAACCTCCAGAAACACTTCTAGATCTCATAGGAGCTGCCCAAATGGAATGGGACCATTGTCTGGGAAATGACATCAACACATTGCTTTCGGTACAAGCATGTCACTGCGTGTTACAGATCTGTACAATGCACATGGAGGCAATAAACGGTATTAAGCTGCAGTGGGAAGAAAGAAACACTCCCTAAATTTTTTGTGCTTTCATGTGTATTTGTCTGTGATATTGGAAAAACATTTTTTGTTAGAGGCACCTTTAATTGCATGTTTTGTATCAGTACCATTGGTAACTTCTAATTGCTATTCTCATTAATGTATATTCCATGCATTCTGGGTGTATATTCCAAACTTTTTGTGAGGACCAAGTTAAAACTGATATTTGATATCATATTGCAACAAAATGAGATGTTTCAATTTTAGTAAAATTCACAGTCTGCAAGTTTGCCATAGAAAATGGAAGATTGCAGACTTCAAAACATGAGACACAATGGTTCATACAGCTGTCAAAAAAATAAAATAAAAGCAATATTAACTATTAGCAGACCACTTTAAAAACATTATTATTCTTTGCAAGTGAAATGTTAGCAATTTCCTAACAAAATAAACCGGCTACAATAATGTTTTCAAACCAGAAGCACCTTACCAATCTTTTTAATGCATGTACCATATAATGGCATTTAATGTCAACAGAATTAAGTGCGAACAAATGTGATTTCATACTTGTCCAGTATACATAGCTACACATAGATTTAAAAAACTTAAATAATGTTGGAATTTTAGGCAGAAACTGACTTTAATAATAACATAATTTATACACTAGTTATTGACATTTACTTCAAAGTCACCATGTTGCCCCAAGAGTACTACACTAGTCAAGAAAAAGATATGATGGTACACATAACCAAACAGATAGAAAATTAGAAGCCAACTTAAAAGTTCAAAATAAATGTTCAAAATATTCTTCCAATTAACAACACCCACCCTTGAAACAAATTTTAAGCACTTAATTTACAACAGCACAACAATACACAAAACAACTTTTACATACATAGACCAATTTCCTTTACCAAGGACATGTGTCTGGCTTTTGGTAATGGTTTTGTGAGGATGTCAGATACCATATCCTCACTGGCTAAGATCTCAACAGAAATTACATTATTTTCTACATGGCTTCTACGAAAATGATGTCGTATATCAATATGTTTGCTTTTGGAGCTAGTCATGGGATTTTTAGCAAGTTGGATGGCTCCCTTGTTGTCACAAAATATCTTTATACACTTGCTTTCACGCTCTAGGTCTAGTTCCTTGGCAAGTTCCCTGACCCACAAGGCTTCTTGTGTGATGAAATAAAGGACCATATACTCAGCCTCAGTGGTTGATAAGGCAACAGTGCGTTGCCTTTTGCTGTGCCAGGAAATTGCAGCGCCTTGGGATTTGAAGCAACTTCCACTAACAGAATGCCTACAGCCTACAATTTAGCTCATTCCCCAATCTGAGTCACTGAACCCTACCAAACAGCTGTCACCTTTCCTAGAGAATTTTTAACTTCAGATCAATGGTTCCCTGCAAGTACCTGAAAATTTTTCACTGCCACCCAATGACATCTTTTTGGGTTTTTATTAAACTTACTCAAAACACCAACTGCGAACGAGATGTCTGGCCTACTGATCTGCATTAGGTACAGAAAACTACCTATTACCTCTTGTTAAGAAACACTCTGAGGTAAATCTTCTTCGCTTTCATCCAACTTCACACCTGTTTCCATGAGAGTTGCCATTGGTTACAGTCATGCATGTTGAACTTGTGGAGAATTCTTCATATATAGTCTGCTTGGTTAACAGTGATCTCTCCTCAGTCTAGTTGATGCTCATTCCAAGACATTCCTTTACCGGTCCAAGGTCTTTCATGTCAAAATTCTCGCTGAGCTTCCTCTTCACTTCAAACTTCAGAACTTAATTGTTTGATATGACAAGCAAATCATAAACGTACACAGCAATAAAAACTTTCCCCTGATCAGTGAGTTTATAATACACACATGGGTCTGCTTGTGATTGGGTGAAGTCAATTACCTTTAGAACCTCTGTAAGTTTTCTTTTCCAGCATCTCCCACCTTGCTTAGGGTCATACACTGCCTTTTTCAGCAACCACAACTTGTTTTCTTCACCTGGCCTTAACACCTCTTCAGGAGGTTTGACGTAAATGGTTTCATCCAAATCTCCATACAAGTAAGCAGCTGTAACATCCATGTGGTCAACCTTCAAACCTTCTTTTGCAGTGAGGGACAACAGATACCTGATGGTGGAGTATCTTACTACAAGCGAATATGTTTCCTGGTAATCTATTCCAGCTGTCTGGGAGCAACCTCTTATTTCAAGCCTCGCCTTATACTTCAGTTTTCCAGCTTCTGCTTCCTTTGTTTTGAAAACCCACTTTGCACTAAGGACTTTCACCCCTTCTGCATGTTCCACAAACTTGTATGCGTTATTCCTGATTAAGGAGTGGTATTCCTCTTCCATAGCCCTTGATCACTCACTAGCCTGTGGCCCTCTTAATGCTTCTGCAGAAGACTGAAGTTCGCCATCAGAACTGTTTTGAACAATATTTTCAGCACTGTATAAATAAATAAACTCTGCTTGCTTCTTTGGTTAGGGGGTACGGAATGATCGTCTAAGGTTACCCATGTCCTTTTGAGGTGGCTGGAGTGGCTCTTGCATTGGTGAGAAACCACGAAAATCTTCTTCCTTTTCTTCTTCTGGTTTTTGGCCTGCACTGATAACTTCAGATGGTAATGAGTTCTGTCACATTTGAAGATGCACTTTCTTTTTCCTCTTGTACTATTCTTTCTTCAAAGAATATGACATCCCTGCTGTAAACTATCTTCCTTGTTTTGTAGTTAACCAACCTATAACCATGCTTGTTTATGCCATAAATAACAATAATCATTTCCTCAGATTTTACGTCCCATTTTTTTCGAATTTCTTTAGGAACGTGAAACATTGCCTTGCACACAAAGACCTTTAGATGAGAGAGGTCTGGTTTTGTACCACACCACAGCTGAAATGGGGTTATGTCACTGATTGCTCTTGATGGGGTGGATTGATTAAGTACATCACTGTTAATACAGCTTCTGCCCAGAACGTTTTTGGGAGGTCAGCATCTATTAACATTGTACGTGCCTTTTCAACGAGTGTACGATTTTCTCTTTCTGCACGTCCATTTTGGGCTGGTGTGTACCGCACAGTTTCATGATTTTTGATTCCTGATTTCCTTAGGTTAGATTCCAGTATAGAATTCACATATTCTGCCCCGTTGTCAGTATGTAAGATCTTTATTTTGTGGCCACTCTGGTTTTCGACCATGCTGTTAAACTCAGAGAACACTTCTGGAACTTCACTCTTCTCCTCTAGGAAGTATACAAAACAAAACTTTGAGTAGTCATCTATGAAGGTGAGAAAGTACCTGCTCCCACTCACCATGGATTTCTGCTCCATAGGACCACAAAGGTCTGAATGCACCCATTCAAGATGTCTTTTGGCACAGGTCTTAGAAGGCTTGAACTGTTTTCTTGAATGTTTCCCTTTTACACAAGTTTTACACAGGTCAGCACAAGTTACCGAACAGGGTACACCTGTTGAAACAAATTTCATTGTAGATATCCCTCTTCTATTTAAGTGCCCAAGATACCAATGCCACAGAAAACTGTCAGAAGTCGTAAATAACATGTCTGCAAAGGCATGTCCAACTTATAAATTCCCTTCTCCATGGACATTGTGGCAATACATCCACCATCTGGGCCAACAATCTGACTGCCAAACTTGTTAAAAGACACTTTGTTTCCCTTTTCTACTATTTTGCTTACAGACAATAGGTTGACTGGCACTTCTGGTACATACACGGCATCACTGACCTTTACTGATGCGCTCTCCTTTCTTGTAGAATTGTAAACTTCAATGTTCACACTCCCTACAAGTGTACCTCTACGGCTTGAATTATTTGTGGCTATTATTTCAGCATTACTAGGTACGGGGTTTTTCAACTGCTTGTCACTATTTGTTATGTGTGTTGATGCACAGGAGTCAACATACCAATTACCCTTAAGTAAACTTTCAGAAGCTGCAAAAACACGATCACTTGAGCCAGAGTTAATTTGCTTTTGGGTTACCTTGATTTGGCCTCATCTTCATCTTCTGTCGGCAATTCCTGGCAAAATGACCAGTTTTATTGCAATTTTAGCACACCACTGGTTGTTTTGGTTGGAAAACCTTATAATGGGAAATTCTTTTATTCTTACTTGCAAACAATGCAGAATCACTATCTGAAGACTTGAATGAATCATCTTGATTAACTTTAATATCTTGAAGTAGTTTTACTTTGATAGCATCTGCAGTGATCCTTATTCCCGAACTCTAATGCCCATTATCATGGGTCGGTATTCATTTGGCAATCCTGCAAGTAATAGTGTTCCTACCCACTCGTCCTTCACTTCAAAACTGATTTCATTCAGTTTGTGAGCAGTGGACATTATTTTAACCACATACTCATCCACACCCTTACAGTTTTCCAGTTTTGTGGTAACCAAAGTCTTAAGTAAGCCTACTCTTCTAGTAAGTCCCAAGGCCTCAAAAGCCCTTTCGAGTTGTTGCCATGCTTCCTTTACCGTCTTTGCAGTCTTTACATGAGAAAAATTGATCGGGTCAATATATAGTATTATTTTTAACAAAGCTTTTTCGTTCTTCCGCTTGTCATCCTTGTCTGTTTCTTCGCCTTGCACGATACTCCACAAGTCGTCCAGCTGTAAGAATGCTTACATAGCAAACTTCCAGCTTTGGTAGTTCTCTCAATCCACAAGCCTTTCGACCAGCCCTAAACTTGATGCAAGCATTTTTCTTTATAGTTCTTTTATGTTGAAGATCTATAGGATCGACGGGAACATCCCTACCACAAACTTAGACAAAACATTTTTCCAAAGGCATGGCACACCGCCGCAGTATGTTAATATCACACAACATCGCAAGATTCGTAACACTTTTGACTTAAAAACGTGTTTCACTATGTGACCCGTATTTTTGCCATCTGGACCCATAACCTGTTGGAATTTTAGATGAAAACTGACTTTAATAATAACGTAATTTATACACTAGTTATTGACATTTACTTCAAAGTCGCCATGTTGCCCCGAGACTACTACACTAGTCAACACAAAGATATGATGGTACTCAACCAAACAGATAGAAAATTAGTAGCCAACTTAAAAGTTTAAAATAAATGTTCAAAATATTCTTTCAATTAACAACAAATAAGCAGCAATGAAACTACGAGGAGAGCTAAATACTTACTTAACAACAATGATGTGGTTAGCACGAGACATGAGCAGGTGAAAAACTGAACGTGATGTTGCCTGCACACTCTGCAGATCTATCGCACCATCGTGAACACATGTCCTGTATGTTATGTCACTGCTCGATCTGAGAGGTGCCTGTTGCCATCATAACACAGTAGTATAGCAGGCAAAGTATTTGATACTTATGAGAGCTACATGCACATAGAGTAGGTACTTGGATTTCAGAACATGACCATAATAACTCAACACTATCTAGCAAATAAATGGGATCATTCATAAATGTAATATCCGTAGCATTAAGTTGATACCAGTACAGACTGCATGAGATTTCTTCAAACAAATTTTAGATATTCCATGGAACAGTGGAAGATGAAGTTGTGAAATGAAAAAATAAAGAAATTATGACATACCAACTTCCATCCAGTAAACTGGGAACATTTGCACCTCAAAACCACCAAAACCTTCAAAACACTATTTCATACAATAGACAATATGAATCTGCTCTGGGAAATACTGTGTGTGTTTGTACCATAGGTTGGGAGATATTTGTACTTGTATTCCAGTTGCAGCTCCGAAGTATACAATCACTGAAAAAAAATTGCACCTGTATAGGCATGCGCAGTGTTAGGTAATATCGGGATACAAACCGAAAAATCAATTTTTAATTTAGTGATTATTTAAAACACCCAAGACTGTCTAGTGAAAATATGAAATTGGCCTCATTCTTTTTTATTTATCTAATAACACGATGCAATGGGGGTGCAGCTGCAGCCCTGCACCACCTCTGGGCACACCCATAGCCACTTGTCTTAAACAGTTAAGCAAAGAATGTTGCTGTTTTAAACTCCACAATAGACAAGCATTCTGTGAAGTAGGAAACAATGCTATAGGTATGTTATTTTGATCTCACAAATATGGTAGTTTTGACAAATGCCTGACAATCATTACCAATAGAACTGCATTTTTTTCAATTTGAAGTATGGAGGAGGTGAAATGGTCCTATTTTTAGAGCATAGTCTTGGTTTACTGCTTTTAGTGCCTCGAACCTTGAATTTTTCATACAATTACATAAATATTTGTTCCTCCCATACTGAGATTGCAGCTATTCCCATACACATACTAGTGTAGCCGTTGTTGGCACTGTACAGAACATACAGAAGCAATAGAGATTTTTAGTTTGATGACACAACCTTGTACCCAAGTACACAACAACAAATTCTGTTGAGCTGTACATAGTGAACAGGTACATTTTTCTTGGAAGAGAATTAAAATTTAGAAAACATATAAAAAAACATGAGGATGTGGTAAGCTGGTAAATATAAATGAATTTAAAAGATACATACCTGCGGATTTTGCGAGCACATAACAGGTACACACTGGCCTAATGTCTTCCACGGGGACTGACTGCATGTCTCATGGTCTACAAACTTTCTGATCACAGTCACATTCTCCTGCAGGAAGCTAGTGTACTCAGCCA
This sequence comes from Dryococelus australis, assembly GCA_029891345.1. Taxonomy (NCBI): domain Eukaryota; kingdom Metazoa; phylum Arthropoda; class Insecta; order Phasmatodea; family Phasmatidae; genus Dryococelus; species Dryococelus australis. The sequence continues at coordinate 272,186,872 of CM056995.1, forward strand.
AACACACTCCATGCAGCATGTTCTGTTACAAAAATGTTGCAGTTCCAGCAATAAAATATAACAATACAGATAGGTAGACACATTACACATGTGATACTTGAAACCATCACAGTTAAATTCTGTCAAAAAGAAAATTTGACGTATGTGCAGATAAACAAACAACTTACCATATGTTAAAAGCAACAGCTACAACAACGTTTCACCTAGTTTATGGTATACCATGGACTCCCTATGTACCAAAAATGCATAGACCAACAATTTTTGTGGTCCCTGCTAAATTCCTACACAAATGATGACAAAATTATCAGCTTTTATGGTTTATCAGATATTACAATAGTCGAAAAATCTTCTGATCCCCATTTAAGGTTTTCTGCAACATTGTTTTTAAGCTGGTTTTTTATTCAATATTCAAAAGTCTAATAACTGGATGTAAAATACATTAAGCACATCACCGGGGCACAGTGCTCTCCTGTTCAGATGAAGGAGTTGACTAGTCAAGCAGTCGGGCACAACCTTGCTTCCTCCTCTTACATGCCTGATGATAGGCCACGCATCTTTCTTCCTCTCCATATGTGCTGGTATGAGGAGAAGCTGTTATCTAGCAAAAAGAGCTGCATCCTCTCTCTCTCTCTCTTGGTTGCATGCGTTGCTTCCTCCCCTTACAAAGGGAAATCTGTACAATATGAGACACATTAAATAAAACTAGTTGTGTGATCTCAGGTTAATGACGCACGGTTATCATGTCAAATGCATCACACCACAGAATGGCCAAGTGCTCTGCTAAGACTGGCCTCACGAAGTCACGGGAATCAAGAATATATGGCAATAATCTGGCACTGTGCCACTCATACATGTTTCCTACTTTAGCTAAGATCGTGGAAATTTTATCAAGTTTATTAATTACTCAAAATGGTTGTATCTATCATCACTGTTGTATTTTGAAGCAAATGGTTTTGCCTGAAAATGTTAGCAATATAATTTACCCAGTAATTATTATTTTTTGCAAAAATGTTTAAAGGTAGTTTTTTAAAAGGTATATTTTTTATTGTACTCATGTAAAATCAACATAATATTTAAACAAAATATTAATTTAATTCAATAGAAAGCATCTTCCAAACAAAATTATAACCCCAGAAGCATATGCAGTAGAGCCTCTTTTTTACATATTTTAAGGGACCAAAACAGAAATATGTAAAAAGCGAGAATCTGTAAAAAGTGGGACGCAATAAAAAAAAAACTCTTATCTTGTAAAAGGACAACGTTAAAGAGAACATCTATTTAGGGTAAATACATACTTAACTAAGTAAGAAGTAACAAAATCCACTTGATTGTAAATTGTACACTTTTTATGACACCTGGGTTCTTGTTTCGTTCTTTCGTAGGGAAATACTTTTGTGGTCCATTCGTTACGTGTTGATCAATCAGTTTAATTCATTTTAATTGACTTGTCTTGTGACATGTTTTTCATTTACTACTTAGTATTATTTCATATTTGTGGCGTGTGACGTGCTCTTCTCTGGTGTAACGTCATTTTCAATGTTTCATATTTATTTTGTTTGCTTCGCTTGAATATTTATTTCTCCCATATCTAATAAGTCGCGAGTGCTCATTCCTCTACAGAGATCTGAACTGAACGGACGTGTACTCCGCTCCCGACCTCAATACACATTGACGCTCTTCAAACAAATTTTAAAAAAAGACACTTATTCCACTCTTGCACCAACCTCATGTCTTATCATACCCAATACACTACACCTCTTCGCTCAGTTGGCTGCCGGACGTCAAAAAGTAAACATCGCTCCTCAATCACACATACCACCCCCAAAATACAAAAATTAAAAAAAAAAAATCCCAAGATTTTCTAAAGTTTGCCAAAAACGGATTAAGATTTAATCCGATATAGCAATATGGAAATTAATCAGGTTGGGTTAACCAATTAATCGGATTAGCCATTAATCCATCAATTAATCCACTCCATCCCCATGTAATTCCCCTAGTGTCCCAGAACTGGCACGCTCCTACTGCTACCATTGATCGTCGTACATGTAACTTCAGCTTTTTTTTACAAAGCTTCTTAGGATGAAATGCATTCATAACATAGGTTATATGATGGTACAAATAAAAATATATATGCACATTACGGGAATTCGTGAAAAACGAGTATGTGAAAATGAGGATCTACTATACTTCACCTTCCCTTGTCCCCAAAATTGTTTAACATCTAATGATTTGTATTACCAAGCATGAAATTCATTTCCAGTGGCTTCTCACAATGAAATTGGAGGATTTATATTCACAGAAACACACCTGAATAAACTGATATTCTGGAAGTGTCTATTTGACAATTTTTATAACCAAATCATGCATAAGCACTGAGCTAGAGTGCAGCATAGCTCGAGACATGCATTAAGTGTATAAGAAAATCAGAGGTCAGAGTTTTGAATAATTAATTATTGAAGATCGTAAAGAAATAAATTTTAATTGGCTTATTTATCTGGGTCACAAAATCACAGCTTTGTTAAGATAAATATTGTTAATTACTTTAAAGGGCCAACATTTGCTACATTTGCACAGTGTTGTCAACATTAGTGCACATACATAGCTTATTGTGTTTGTTAGTTAAGCTTTATTCACAGATAATGTACAGCTCTCATTATACTCAACATGAAGTTTAAACAGTTAGAGATTTATATTACATTAGTATACATTTCAGATCCTCATCTACTGAAATTCTGGATGTATGAACATTTTTGACAGTCCCCTAAAAAAATGGTAGAGTCCACTGTACATATTATGCTCAAAACTGTCATCCATGGTATGTTAAGGCACTTACAACTTCTATCCCCAATGTGACCCCGATAAGTGGGAAGGGAGTGGTAAGAGAACACATAGTGTGGCTCATACTAATTCTTCCATCTCACTCAGCCATTACCACCGTCTCTCTCTTATTAACAACACTAACCCTTCCACACAGATTTGCAGTGCTGCCTACCCTCCCTACTCCATACATGTGAATGGCTTAGAGGGAACCAATTACCATTGGCAAAACTGAATAGGCCACCCACAAGTTGTCTCCTAGATCACTGATCCTCTTGCTCCTCATAAATAATTTGGAGAGCAGATGAATGAAGTGAAAGGCCCCCTTGTTGAAATAGCACTGCTTGACCCCACAGACTCTGTCAAAATGTGGTTCCACCTCTTACCAAATACGCTGCTCCTAATGTAGTGGCCAGGAAGTTCTCTTCGAAATTTGAGAGGCCCAATTTGTATTTATTTCACCAAACTGAACTAGCATATAGTTTTAAAAAATGTTGGTCACATGTTCAGACCAGTGTACAGAACTACATAAAAATTAATACCTCAACAATTGTAACATACACAAACCAGTTGAGAAAATTGTATTTCATTCTGAGACATGACTTGTCATGTGGTAGAAGGAAGTTTCATGGTTCAGAATTAACAGCCCTTTACCTGGGAACAATGCAAGGTCAAAAAATTGAGAGTTTACTGTACTGATAACTGTACCTTGTACTTGAAACTAACTTCTCCCTCTCTTTTTTTATAGCTATGACATAACGTAAATCTTAAAATTGTTTTCCACGCTTTAAAATGTATTAATATGCAATGGTTTTGGATTAACAGTTTCACAAAAGACCCATTAAAACCTATCCAGGTTCAACTGATAAGAAATTGTTGATGTAAAGACAATACAGTTCACACACTCAATGCACGAGTCCTACAGCAATTATTATTTGTAAATTACTAGTAATAAAGGAGAATAAACTTTTCTAAATGTAAACAAAATCAATATACATATACAACTAATTAATCAAACATTTTTACACATCATTTATCACTAAAATTAATTCACTCCACTTTAAACACAATCAAATACACTTTCCTTAAATAATGACTGCAATTTATTTTGAAATAAAATACTCAGCTATTAATTTTGATATTAACTATAATTTTCTTTGGTATTTTAAAACTATACTGCAGTCTACCAATGGCTATTTAAAGGTAGATATTGTGTGTTCCGACAATAATTTGAATTTTTTTTTTCTCTGAACAAGCTGTTTATGATGGTCTAAATATCTCAATGAGATATAATAAAACAGTTTTTAAGATTGCTACAGTTAGTTGAGAGCTTACCATACCTGGTAGGTCCTATTGCTGGACGCTAAAACTGTATTAAAAGACATATAAAAAGTTTGATGTAAATACCGCCTCATATTACAAAATGTTCCTCATTTATTTTAACACTTTTCTAATTGTTTTGAAGTAAGGTGCATAGTTTTACATATCTGGTGCATAGACCAATTAACTAAACTAACAGGTTTGTTTGTGATAATTAATTAACATTCACACATTTTTGAAGCATTACAAAGGTATATGGTTAATAACATAGAGCTGCTGCTTATGACATTAAAAAAAATTATATTTACTGAGGTCTCTAATAAAACTCATTAAATCACACAATGACTAACAAATATCAATAAATAAAAAGTGTGAAATTATTTAAATGGTTGTAAAGCAAGTAGTCAAAATGTTTACTGTTCATGTTCTTTTCTCGTAGGTAGCAAACCAAGTATCACAGCTAGTGCATTATTTTTATATGGTGGCTACTAAACATTTAAGTAGTGTTTTACCTCCTCTGCTGTGAAGACAGGAGACAGCGCAAACTTGTGATCCAGCTGCAGTAATGATGCCAGTCCTCTTTTCAAGTTGACTGCCCAAACATCCTCACCCGGCACCACAGACAAGCCCACCAACTTACTCTCATTGTAGCGCAGTGAAAAGGGTTGCTCTAATTGACTGGCCTCTACTGGCAGAGGCACATAGTAGTGCTGTCGAGTTGAAGACCCACTGAACACTGAAACTTCTGCATGAGCCAACTGTAACATAACAAAAATTTCCACTAAGTGCCAAATGACAATGGCTTCTCAAGTATCTGATATCATCTATGGTTCTGTTCACACTGGATCAATAGTTTAATTCATACTTTGTCTTTAGTGTAGGCCTCTAGATAGTTCATTAATATGAGGATAAACTGGAGAATAGCTAATTTGTTTGACTTTGCAATGCCATTTATGTCAGCAAAATTATACAAAAAAAAAAAAAAAACACACACTCACTCTCTCTCTCTCTGTGCGCGTGCGTGTGCACGCGTGCGTGCGCGTGTGCATGCGTGCATGCGTGCTAACTCAAACTCAACTTCTTCAACTCACCCTCTCTCCCTCACACTCACACACACACACTCTCTCTCTCACACACTCTCTCTCTCACACTCTCACTCACACACTCTCTCACTCTCACTCACTCACTCTCTCACTCACACTCACTCACTCACTCACTCACTCACACTCACTCACTCTCTCACTCACACTCACTCACACACTCTCACACTCACTCACACACTCTCTCACACTCACTCACACTCACTCACACACACTCTCACACTCACTCACACACACTCTCACACTCACTCACACACACTCTCACACTCACACACACTCTCATACTCACTCACACACACTCTCATACTCACTCACTCACACTCACTCACACTCACTCACTCACTCTCACACTCACTCTCACACTCACTCACTCACACTCTCACACTCTCTCACACACTCTCGCACACTCTCACACACTCTCACACACACTCTCACTCTCTCACACACTCACACTCTCTCACTCTCTCACTCACACACTCTCTGTGTGTGTGTGTGTGTGTGCGCGTGCATGCATATTTAAGTTGAAACGGTGGATGGGAGGGTTGAATGCAACGGTGGGAGAGAACAGGGGTACTCTGAAAAAAAAAACCAACAAGCTAACTGCAACATTTGTTGTTGTACTATCATCCCTATGACATTGAAAGATCAGAATAAACATAGTTCTTAGGTTACCTACTCAACTCGTTGGCCATCTTGTTTAATTTTTAAGTTTTCCCTCATTCCCGCTTGTAAATCCTCCCTTCCAAGTAACACCATTACAAATATTTCAATGTTACAATTTCACACCTTTGGAAACCTTTGTAAACCATAATACCATTACAAACAACATTAACACCTGTAAACCATTACAATTTCACACATTAACACCATTACAATGTAAACCATTACAAATATTAAAATTTCCCAATTTTGTAAAACTTTGTAAACGCTACGAACATTAGTACACCAGTACAATGTAAACCATTACAAACATCACAATTTCACACATTGTAAACATTCACACATTAACACCATTATGCGATTCCTGTTTTAGTGTCTGTATCTAGCAGAATATCTTAAACAAGACTGATGTTTCGATTTCAGATACTTTACTTGCTTCCAAGTCACATGCTTACAAACACACTACCGGAAGTGGCAGTAGCTAGACAACATACAATCACATCTCTACATGGTTGCCAACTCTTCAAAACATTACGTCTCCAACAGCTTCCCCTTTTTACAAAGGGCGTAGAAATGCCAACACAACACTAATACCAAAAAATTTACACAATGAATCCCATTTGCACGAGTTCCAACTCTGATACTAAACATTTACAATTTCATCATTTCAAGGAAAACATTAGACAAGAAGTTACGACATCACTACAACACTATAACCTCCATTACAGGTATACAAATTGGACCCAGTATGAGCGAGGAGATGAGTGTTGGTCAACTATGATACCGGGTTTCCAGCTATTACCTCTGTTTGTGCTAACCACTACCTTTTCACCTTGTATAAACGTCATTTCCAGCCTCCGGGCAGTTTTGTCATATGTGACTTTCATCTGTTGTTCTCTGGTCATTAGAGTCTGGACAACAATGCCTGGTGGAATGACTCTGGTTTTCAGTGAATTGTATGAAACTGGCAATTTGGTTCTGACTCTCCTATTAAAGAGCAACTGAGCAGGTGATCAATCAAGTTCTGGAAGGGGGGTATTTCTGTACTCGTGGAGAAGATTCTGAAAGTCAGGACCTTGACTCTTGCATAGGATCATCTTACTGATTTTGAAACCCATTTTAGTCAACCCATTACTGAGAGGATAGTGTGGACTACTGGTCCTAAGTTCAATTTCATTCTGTGCATAGAACTGATGGCAGTGAAACAAACTAAATGGCATATTGTCAGCGATCAACACTCGTGGGATATCTAACCACTTGGAGTACATGTCAACAAGAATGAGATAACTTTTTCCAGTGTGTTCAAAGATATCTGCACAAATAATTTTGTAGGGTAATGTCGGCAGTGGATGTGGACACAGAAGCTGCTTGAAGTATGCAGGATGGAACTGTCTCACAAATTGAGCATTGCTGAATAAACTGGTTGATGTCAACACACATAGATGGCCAATAAAATAGTTGGCTACCTTGAGATTTAGTTTTTGTTTCACCCAAATGGCCTTCATGAAGCAGCGTTAGGACATAAGCTCTTAACATCTTTGGTACAACGATCTTATCACCAAGAAATAACACACCTTCTTCAATGTACAAATCATCTTTTAATTTCTAGTATGGTTTGCAGTCCAGCTGCAGTTTCCTGAAAACTGGCCATCTAGACATGCAGAATTTGGACACCTGACTTAGGACAGGATCCAATCTAGTTTCCGACTGAAACTCAAGCAATCGTTGTTTGGACATTGGCAGATGTTTGCTTACTCAGTGGACTACTTCCGTCATTGCCGGATCATCTTGTACCTTGTCAGGAAGATACGCTCTGGACAAGTGATATGCAAAATGCATGTATTTAACCAGTAAGTAAGTAACATTGAGGTCATATTTGAGTAGCTTGAGTCGTAGCCTTTGAAGACGTGCAGATCCTATGTGTGATGAATTAACTTTCTCATAACATGTATTCCTCAAGGAATAACTGCTAAAGCTGGTAGCGGTTTGTTGGAAATGTGTTTTTTCAGAAGGTCTCATGTCGAAAAGGAGCCTGCACTAAAGGATATTAGTGAGATTGATCCAAACAGGATAATCTGTTGAAAGACTTTTCCAGTTCATGAGGGCAAGGCAGACAATACTGCTGTAATTAGTGTTTTTGGTAATGTGTCTATGTATTCACGCAAGAAGATGAAGATGAAACTTGGTGATCAGATTTGGTTGTATCGGAAATTAGTTGGTATTACTGGCGACATGCATATTCTTGGTCATGTGGAATTGTTTTTCAATCCGTGGTTATATGCAATTTATTATTTTATTTTGTATGTGTAATTTATTACTATATTTTGTATGTGTAATTTATTATTTTATTTTGTAAATAAATACCATAATTATCTAATACACCCGTCGTAGCCTAGCTCATGGATTCTGCGGGCTATGATGCAACTGAATTATTAAATATTCACAAAAAATTACATAATTATCTGATACACCTGTCATGGCCTAACCGCATATTCTGCAGGTGTATCAGATAATTACAATATTTATTTATTGTTACAATGATTTCCTTCAAGTCGTAATATAAAATTTAAAAACTGTGAAATCGAAAAATAAGTGTGCACTGAGCTACCATTTTCCTCAAAGTTTGATTACAGGTTTTACTGTGGAAACGTGATTCTATAGAATCGAAGGAGACTGTGTTGGTTTATCATTGGTTACGGACGTTTGGGTTACAGGCCGTCCACCATTTGTTTCCGGTGTAATGTGGGTTTTCATATAGTTTCAGTGTGTGTCAACAACACTAATGGCAATTTTGATGGCCAAGTTGTTTTGTGTTTCTGATCATTTTAATTTGGTATTGAGAAAATGTAGTACTGACCCATCCCTAATAAAAATGGGCTTTAGTTCATCTTTACAGTACAGCTACACCACCTAGCATTGAGATCTGCCACCTAGAGGCCATAAAATCGGAGATGTCACACAGTACCCATGAAAATCCAGATAACAAACACCATTATTTCTCACCACTCAGACTTCTAAACATATGTGCTCATTGCAACATACCTTGCTAAAGTCTGATTAAAAAACACGAGACAATGGCATCCCAGATAACATCCTATATAAACTCCCATCTCCAAGACCCTGTTTTAACAAAAAATATTTAGTTGAAATTGCATGTTACATTCATGGTTGAGAGGTTATTCCAAAGCTACTAGTTACACCACGTAATGATAAGAGGCAAAGTGTTGCTAAGAGCGCTGAGACTTACATGAAAGTAATAGGGAAAGTCATCAGGTCTGCAACAGCTGCGTTCACAGCATTTAAGGTCAACAGTTGTATTACTGTTTGGAAAACACCCACAGAAGCCTATTACGTTGACTGCCTCCTTCCTGCTAAGAGACAAGGATGGTAAAAGGCATGATAACCTGACGTGAACCGAGCACATTTGTAGCTGTACATTAGAAGATCATAGCATGAGCAATACATCAGCATTATTGACAATCATCTCTATCATACGATCAAGAATGGTTTCTATGGGAAATACTTTGCTCCAAGATGACAGTGCCCCAACTTTCCCTGTTTGGTGTGCTCTTACATGGTCAGTGAGCATGAAGATGAAGTGAAACATCTCATCTGGACTCTACAATATATTGATCTTAATATAACTGAGTCTTTGAGAAGTCATATGGAGAACACAAAACATAATAGGTTTCAACCTCTAGCAATGCTTCCTCAAATAAAGGATGCTCTGCACGAAGAAAGGATGCATATTCCCTGGAAAATTGTGCATGACTTGTATTTGTCAATCCCACACCTGATACAAGCTAAAATTCAGGCCAAAGGTGAGACAGCCTCTAACTGCTTAAGATTTTTTGTCATTTCAAAGCTGTTCCTGAAATAAATGTTCATAGCCAAGCAAATTGACTGCACAGGGCACTGTGTTACAGAGATTATAACACAGGTCATCAATTATCAATGGTAAAAATGTAGAAATGAAAACTTCAAAAATTCTATTTGAACTACATGAGCTTTCCTCACTTTCAGTACTTAAGTTCTCATGCATTTAACAAAGAATTTAAATATATACAATTATTAAGAGTGGTGTACACCCAATAAATGAGTGATTAAGTGATTAATGAAGTAGTAACAGCACTTGTGGGACGTGCTACTACATTTATCAAGGAAACACTACCTGCACTATATCCTGTGATACAGTTACTCTTGCTCTAATGCTCCACTTAGATGTGGCTGTCATAGCTACAGATGTCCCGGTCCAGATGCTGGCTTGATAATTGAACACAGTTGCCTTTACCATCAGAACTAGCAGCCACACCACTGCAGCTACTGAGGGAACATACAATCACAAAAATGCACACAAATTTAGCATTTGGTAAGGTACAAAATATAATGATCTAACAAAAATTTGTATTTATTTATTATCTAATATACTTAATATGGTTCACACTTCAAATCATTTGATCACACTATACTACACACACCCTGGATTATGATGTAAGGTGATGAGATGAAGTCATGTGCACATTTCCCTCCTTTTCCCTCCCTTGGTGATGTCAGCATAGGGAGAAAATAAAGAATGTGCCAGTAATGAGACACGTTGTTTATCTCAAAGTAAAACATTTTTCATCTCTTCCTTTCTTGTGATCATAATGTTTTAATATTTTGACACCATGCCGAGGTGTGCAATGCATGGGTGTAATATCACAAAAAAAAAATCAGCTACATAAAATATTTAATTTTCCTGAAGGGCATTGCTAAAATATGGGCATTGGCATGTAATACAAATGACAAATGTAATGTCAGGATGTGGAAGTTTCCTCCAATCAAACACTTCATTATATTATTACACCATAACATTGCTCTATTGGCAGATCAAGAGGGGGCCGTAGGGGCCATGGCCCCTCCCGAGACTGCTCTAAAAAAAAAAAATGCCAAGTAAAAATTGAAAAATAGTACCTACTTTAAATTCACACTTTACCCAGTACTTTCAAAAAAGTAACACACACAGAGTTACTCTGTTTGTGTTGCAACAATATATTTAGCTCTGATAGTCAAGTTCGCGCGGCACAGAAGGTTAACCCCTCCCCTCCTCGTTCTTTCCATTTCCAGCATTACACAGTTGCACTTGTGTACCTGTTCACGCTCCTCCTTCGACATTAATCCCTACCCCCTTCTCTTCTTTCCCTTTCTCATTTCAGCATCATATAGTTACGCCAAATACAGCAGAGAACTCTACTGTATTTGGTTACACTTAACACCTGTTCAGCATCCTTCTCCTTATGACCTTCATCCATATTGTTTACAACAATCCCTCAAGAGAATCAGCAACAGCGATTAGTCATTTTGAAAGCGTCGGTAGCTGCAGGTGTTTGTGTTCCCACTGTCCGATCTCTCAGCTAGATTTTCAAAAACATTTCTACAGTCTTTAAACTTAAGACTTCTAATGAGAAGTAGTATTTTAAAACAAAATACATCAAATGAACACATGGAGCAAGACATTGTCCCTTGCAAAAAAATACAACTTCTTTTTGCAAAAAGATTCTGCATCAACAATAGCCAAGATTTATCTTCTTGGGGAATTTAAACTAAGGGAAGCCAAATGGAGAAGAGACCAAAAGACCAAGTAAATACCAGAGACAATGCTTGAAATATAGATGACTGTGATGCTGACATATTCTCTACAATTCATGTGCTACTGTAAATTGTATGTAATATTCCGGTCAGTGTTGCTACAGCCGAATGCTCTTTTTCTGCGCTCCGGCGAGTCAAAACCTGGGTTTGATCAAAAATGACTGAGGAGCGGTTGAATGGTCTTTGCCCTTTACATGTACATAGACACTTGAAAATTGACTGAAAAAGTTATAGATAGATTTGCTACAGAGAAAGTTTGGCACTTTGAATTTGTAACTTAGCTAAATTATTTTGTCACATGTATCATAAGTCATTAAAAATATTGTAACATGTAAAATAGTAATTTTTACAATATGTTATATTTTTATAATTTATGGCCCCCCCTGAACATCAAGCCTGGATCCACCCCTGCATGACTCATTTGTTTGTCCTGTTGCAGAGGAAACTAAAAGTTTTTGCATGTATAGACCAACCACTTTTCACTGTGTACATTTAACTTCTACTACAATTAAAAAGTAAGAGATAAATTCAAATTATAATACAGCAAGCTTTATTTGACTAAATACAAAGAACATACTTTTATTCTTGATATAGAGAATTTAGACATTTTAAAAGTGTGTAATTGTAAATAAAATGCTTGTACAACACATGGAATTTCAATTCAAATGTTTGAACTAGAAAGGGATACCAGAACTCAAGAGAGTCACAATTATAAATCGTTCTTAGACAAATGCAATTGTTCTCACTTCCTTTTGGCTCTTTATAATGGCTCATGTGTTGTATGTAACTAAAATGAATCCTATTGTTTTACTGCCACAACAATGTGTGTTTACAAATAAATATAATGTAAATTATCATACAATGAGATATCGTAATTCTGTACATTATGCATATCGAACAGATGATTAATATTTTACTATAATTTTTATTTTCACGTAAGTATTTGTCAGTACCTTAGTAGCTTCCCCTTAGTTTTTTACCTAATGGTTTCACTATATTACTTTAGAACAAAGCAGTACAAGAGCAAAAAAATATGTATTATAAGGTGCAGTTTCTTTTTTATTAATACACACACATATATATATATATATATATATATATATATATATATATATATATATATATATATATATATATATAATATATATATATATATATATATATATATATATATATATATGATATAAAGTAATCTGTTTACCACACCATACCATTTTTTTTTTTTTAAGAAACAGCTTTGTTTACATACATATATTTGCACCTGCACAGAAGTTGCATTTTATTAAGAAAATTACATTTAAGTCCAGGATTCTAACAGTTTATAAAAAGGGAGAGGGAGTGAAACACACCTATTTTGAAATTTTTCAGCGAGTGTTATTTACATCTCAAATAACTTTCATCGTTCACATTTGCTGAGCTAAAGTTAACTGGTTGAGGTTGAGTGATATTGTTGCACATAGAAATGACAAGTATATTGACTGCAATAAAAAATGTTGAATTAGTTGTTTTTATGAATATTATAAGAATTGAATTATAAACTTAGTAGAATAACATTGGCCTATTAAATTTTTTCAAAATGTTATTGACACTCATCATTACATGTAGCATGTGTTTTTTCCTTTGTGTGGTGCTCATGTGTATTTCCTACTTAAACATATTTATCTTTCTTGTGCAACATTAACCACAGAGAGTTTAAAAGGTAATGTGGAAAATCACGCAGTGTGCAATGCTGGTAAGCGAAGTGTTCCTGTGTGCATATAATGTGTGAACAAGCAGTAAAGTTTTGACGGCCGAACAGTTTCGCCTTATTTCCTTACATCATGACCCTGGATAACTCGTGAGTCACTAAAACGCCTGCATGGAAACCAGAACAGAATCACCTGTTATCTTGTTTAGCATAAAAGAGGCTTCTCAAAAAAGCAGCAGCAGTGAACAAATATCTTAAGTTTGAATATTAACAGCACTATGGAGTCTGACCTGCAGGTCATTGAACTCATGAATATTTCTTGTCCTTATAATACATGCCAGGTATTTCACTAGAGAGCTTTTTGAAAATAAACCAGTTTACATGTGCACTTGGATAATTTCTGAATGTTTTACTGGAGTCAATGGTTTTATATCCCAAACACTGCATTAAAAAAAGCAACAATTTCACAGACTAAACCTAATATCTGAGTAATTTCTGAATAGTAGAGATATTATTTTATTTTCAGAATATTATGTTTTTGCTGCTGCAAAGTAAATACAGACAAAATGTATTCACACGAGTCCAGGAGCTTAGGACATAATGGTGTAAATAAACTAAAAATTGAGAAAATAATACGGTACTTTTTGTTGTCTGCCAAAATCACTTTCAACAAAAAAAGTGATGGTATCTAGCAACAAATGCTGACAATAGAACTTATTTCACTATGATTCTAAACTGGCAAAACTGTTTAGTTTTGTGCCACTATGTTTCTTAACTTTGTTAAAGTTCCTTACCAGGAATGTAGTGTGGTGTCATGATCTCAGCTGATGCAGTAGTGATGGAATGAGGCACTCCTGATGCCCTCGGCCCGCATCGTATCAAGGGTTAAAAGTCACTCAAGCTTTTGAAAAAAAAAACATTGGGGAAACTTCAAGTGATAAAATTGTTTGTATCCACAAAGCTTAGAAGATGGCATAAAGATAGTAACTATTCATTTTGAATAAAGTTTTTTTTTCTTATCACTATGAGTTACTTGGAATATGACGTGAATCTCTGGATAGCCTTTCACAGAAGTGTGATATCAAAAAATAAATAAGAATTTCAAATCTGTAATTGAGAAATAGTTTTTGTATAATTAACTGTTGTGGATATCACTAAAATATCTGTGAATGACAATATTATTAAGCCTACATAGGTGTTGAAACATGTTTTCAATTATATGAAAAGATGTGATACATATTATCCAGCTGAAATTACTACTTGTAACATAAGTAATAACCATGTGGTGTTAACAGTTTTTCAATGAATTTTGCACTGCACGTGCCCTATCTACTTGGTACACGTAAGAACAGTCCCATATATTCAAGACCTCTAAAGTCATCGACACAATAGAGTGAGACACAAGAAGAACGATGATACAAATACTTACTGGTAATATGGGCACCAACGGTACTTCCCAACCACCGCACTATTGAGACTCAGGGTTCTCTGGGATGCTGTGGGTTCTGTGTGTCCGTCTCACCCATGCGTACTTACAAACACGTAGACAATACTAAACTTTTACTAATCATCACTTTGAAAATATGCACTAAATAAAATACAAGTGGCTAGGACACTGTCCTAGTCTACAGTGAACATACCTCTTTTATTCACTGTCACTACTGAATAAAAGAGGTAGGTTCACTGTAGACCTGCTTTTATTATAATTGCTCATACAGATCAACGTGCCAATAAAATTATGATACTCTCGGTCATGACTAGCCAATTCCGCTTGGGTGCTCCCCAGCCCACAATTAATTTAGCGCAAACCTAGATGGATGATCTCACCACGGTGTATGAAAACACAATCTTCACAAGGGAAGAGGGCCAACAGCCGCTACGGTGGACTGACTGTTTTCCTTGAAGACAGGACACGGTGAATTACAAATGAGAACACTTGATGAAACACATTAACACATGTGATTACTTGGGATCACTAACGCAAACTCGTCTGGGCTCGCCCACCAGCGCGTGGGTAGTGTGGTGACGGCCTATACACAGAGCCGACTAGGACGGAAGTAATATCACCATACACAAATTACAAAATTACACAAAATACATAAAGACCCTTAAAAGATGATGGGGCACGAGATGAGTAGCCACAATGAACCCACACATGTGTGATAAGTTTATATGGTGTGGATGCCACTGGATGACGTTCGTAGCGGATCACGTGGTGCAGGTGGAATTGCAATATTTCTTTGTGAAAATTATTCTCTTTACAATTGTAGTGGTTACAGGTGTGTAGCATGCCTCATGGCGGAAAATTCAAACATGAAAGTGACCGTGTGGTCAAACACAAAAGCATCACTTTTCGTGAAAATTACACGAAACACTGACAAAAATTTAACATAGAACCCTGAATTAAAATATTACACATACGATGTTACATAAATAAGCTCTCAAAACGCAATGATGGCATTGACATATACTTGGCGTCAGTTAGCTACATGGTTATACGTGATGTTGCCGTAAATATTCAAACATGAAAATACCCTTAAAATACATATACAAAAACAAATCCCTTCAAATTGCACGCCGCAATAATACAGAAATTACAATGAAACGCCTCTAGCAGAAACGGATGGCGTTTGATTCAAGTTGCACGGGTCAGGTGACCTCTCCGACATATTTCTCCTCCTCCTCAATTAAGTTAAAAATGCCACAAGGGCATAATTAATTAGTAAAGCGGAAGCATAATGCTGGGGAAATGTCTGGCAAACGTACGCAAGCAACGGTTAACCGATATACTAAAGTGCTATTGAAATCTACATCAGTGAACAAACGGTTGTAGTGCATAAGTGACAGTGTCTTACCTCGCCAGCTCTCCTCGACAGAATGTCCAGAGGCAAGCGTCGCACAGACCTAACATGACTGCCTACAGGGTTCACATAAGCGGAAGTGCTATGCACACAGAGTAAAATATTTTATTATTGAAATAGATGTGGCACAAATTAAATATTGTTTTACATTTTATAGTTTTCTGATGAATTTTTCATGTTATTTCAGTGTCTTTTAATGATGGCATTCAAGCCGGAATATTAGTGTTCTTAATCTCAGTGCTGTGGGCACTTTGAATTTCATAATCAAACATTTTCAAAATAACAAAAAACACATTAAAACATTTTAAGAAATTTCAAACCCTGAAAATAAAATACAACACACATTTTACACTGCAAAATAATTTTTATGTGAAAGTTCAAAAATATTGGCCTCTTTCCGCACATGCATGAATACGTGCATGGTGAGCGCCATCATGGGCTCTAGCACCACTGGTTGTTAGCCGGCGTCAAAATTAAAGTTCCTTCTTCAGTGAAACGGAGTCTTTCTCAAATGAGGTATGAAAGAAATTAGTTCTTATTACAAATACAACACAGTAACAAATAAGAGTATACCATATTTCTTGTTTACACCATTTTTTATTGAAACCAGCTCATCAGTAAGTCTGTACAAATTAAACGTGGTGTGCAGGATATGCACATTTTTTGAGAGAGAATAGAAATATTCTCATTAACAAATACAGTGAATTGGTTACGCACATTTGGTGATTTCATACATGTGGCTTTAAAAAGAAGTACGTTCATAAGCAGAAAAACAACATATGTTAACATGCCACACACAAATTTTATGTTTTTATGCTTTGAGCAGTGGCAGTGAATTCTATCTGGCGGATCTAATAAATTTATTATACCATCTAAAATGGGGAAATTACAATATGCATATAAGTATGTATTGTTATAACTTTTCTCAATTGATAATTATATTACAAGAAGATAGTTAAAAGTTCTGTGCAGCAACAATAAGCAAATAAATGACTAAAACTAGAAGTATCTTATCAGAATTTATAAAAAACTGATTAAGTTGCACTGCCTACTCTTGGCTACAAAGTTGGCAAAAATATCCTTTGTTTATGTCCTATCCCGCACATCTTCTACTAAAAGTATGTACCTTCTCCACCAGTAGCCACTGGCTAGGCTTACCTACAAGTGAGTCGTTCAGCCACTTCCCATCTAGATTTCAGATTCTGTACATGAAAGGCCAACTGTTGTAGTTTTTTGGTCTAATTGAATAGAGAGGTTTTGGTTACCGTTGAACAGTGACATTTTGAGCGCTGTTGAAAGTGAAGTGGAGTGAAGATGGAGCTGTGGCAGAATGTATAGACAGGGGAAATGGAAATACCACAAGGGAACCTTTCGACTAACAGCAATATCTGTCATATTTCCCATGTGTTATAATTTGGATCACTGTGTTGGTAATTTAACCCAGTTCGCCTTGGTGGGAGAATAGTAGTCTACCCACTACACCATCACACCTTTGTAGATTTGGCCTACTTTCCGAACGAAAGAAAGGCATATGAGATCACTTATTTGGCTGTGTGTATGTATGTGTCCACCACCTAAAAACTTTTAAATGCACAAATGAAATTTTACTAAACTTAGTATACACACAGTACTTAGTATGGAAATCTGACTTTTATAGTTTTTGACCATGACAGGTGCTTACTTTAAAAATGTTGGACAATTGAAAAGTTAGGGCAATATGTTGTATCTCAGGAACCATTTAATTGAATTAAACCAAATTCTGTACATTGACAGTGCACCATGTTAGCATAGAATTTATAGATGGATATTTTTGTTGGTACACTATTTTGAAAGATAGCACCACATTACAAAACAAAGCCTTTATGATGTATCTCGAAAACTACTCGAACAATTATCGCCAAAATTGTTATGTAAGTAAATACACTACTGGGCTACAAAAATATATGCAATTTAACTGATTAAGCACTTATTTTCAAAATGGTGGCAATACAAATATTTTAGGTTTATTTGTTATATCTACCATACAGTTCACAAAATCTCTTTTGTCTGCCATTTTGCAAGATAGCCTTACATGACAAATTAGAATTTTTATGTCCTCTCTACAGAGAAAACTAGTAGATTCTCACCACACATGGCAAACAAGTAGCACTATGGCAGGCAGTGTTAGATCAATGTGTTTGTAAACCTGAGAAAACACGCTCTTTCCCCACCTTGGCGAACACGGCTAAGTCTCCCAATAATCACATGTAAAGCAGCCACTCAGAATGCCGGCAATTTTTACTTCCACATAACTTTCAAGAGAATTATTATCCTGTTCTCTTCACTGAGAAAACTACCAAAAAAACAGATTACTTGGCAAACTTCATAGTAAGATGTTATGTAGGGCAGAACAGGAACATTGACCCTGCCAAGCAACATATTGTACAACCTATAGAAGGAAAAAAACATTTCCAGATTAAGTTTTATGTACCGTACATTTCTCATGATTACAAAACATTATCAACACAAAATTTTGTAACATAAATTCTACTAAAAACTTTATACAATATCAAAATCTCCGTTCTATATTGGGTAGAGATAATGATTATTATAAAACATTTTCCCTACGGTGCACATAATTACATTTACTTTCTGAACCCCCATTAAGGTTTCTGCCCCAAAATTGTGCGTTCATCTTGAGGGGGCAACAACCTAAGAAAATCTGCATACACAGTGGAAAAAATCATTAAAAATTCACTGAAAATCACAGAAAATCCCTAAAAAAATCACAAGAAAATCCTTGTAAATCGCAAGAAAATCCCTGGTAATCGCAGAAAATCACTGGTAAATCACAAAAATCTCGCAATATCCCTGGAAACATTGGAAAAATCTTTAGAAATTTCAAAAATTTTACAGAAAAGGAAGAATATTAAAAAACCTAATACTAGCCATAGTTCCTCAAAAAATTGGTTTAAAAAAATTGATGTAAACCACATGCTTATGAGCTCGTGACCATTTTGTCCGCCACAGTCATTTGCAGGGCATTATCTACACCGGACCGACACGAACATCAGGCCAGAGTGTGTAGTGCAGGTTGACTGGAATGGAACTTGCACCGCCCTGCCAACAGGTACTACGTGACTCAAGATACCGCCTTACTTTATTTATTACAAGAGATAACTATTGTAATAAATTAGTAAGCGAAGCAATACTGTGTTTACCCTTAAGCCAATGCCATTAGGTGCACTGGCAAATGGATGTGACAATGAAGCAGCTTGTGCCACAACACCCAACGTTAATAACCACCACGTGTTGTCAACTGGTCAGTAAATAAGTGTAAAGCCCCCCAGAGTGTCAAAGTAGTGTAGAATATTTTTATAAGGGTATTTCCAGGGTCAAATCAGTGCCAATTAATTACAGGGGTAAATTTCTATTGTATTTTGGGTAATCCAGCATGGCTACCCACACACCTTTTGCCACTTGGACTCATCCAACCAGTCAGGTGGCGACCAATTGGCAACATTGCAAAAGTGAAATGCAAACTATGTCACGGTTCCCAAACCGGAAATGAAATACAGACACTTAAATATGATTTGAATTATTTTTCTAAATAACGTTTTCATGTAATAGTGCAGTTTTGTTTCCTTCCACAGGAGACAGCATATAAAGGTTAAATTTCTTTTATCATCATTTTCTAGTGTGATGACATTGCCCAAAATATAATTTCATTAAGCATCAAAGACACTGACAAATTAACGAAAATATCACCAAAGTGTCTTGTGTATTTTATGTAATTTTTGTATCACCTCTATTTTGAATTTGAAGTCACAATCAGTTTCTCAACCAGACATTTAATGCTGGCTCACGCAGCCTGTAGCGAAAGCCAGCGTCACTCGTCCAGTTTGTTCTCAGCACTGTGACCGGCTAGCAGTGTGGAAACTTCTCTATGTGACACCCTAGGTACCAGCATGTAGGCTGCAAACATTTTTGATCTGCAATAGTTTAATAATACTGGAACCTTTTTCTCAATCATACACAGGGATATACCCGCTGCTTCTTCCACCTCATGGGAACTTAATGTGTTAGCGTAATATATAAATAACCATACACAACTTACGTTGTTTTTACAGTTAAAGGTCTTCAACAGGCTCTGAGTGCCGAGTCGGCTTTTAAGTTTTTCAAGTGACCGCATAACGATAATGTATTCTTACATGAAGTAAACTGCTTTGTCATTTTACATGCCAGTGTTTCTTTATTGTCTTTCGGGATACTTAGGGCGCTGGCCTCACTTGCAGCATATCCAGAGTTCACCAGTGCATTTTTCAGGTGTACAAGGCGACCTACAGTCTCATTGGTATGTAAGTGTATTTTTCAGACATATGAGGCAGCCTAGTATTTTTGGTGTCTAAGTAAATGCATCAGTACTTTATTGGCACCAGGCAATTTCTACCAGTTTTGTACCTGCCTGAGGTATCAGGTGGGGCAGTCTCCAACATCATCAGCCCTGGATCACCTCTTCCACGGCAAAATGAAGACAGGAAATAAACTTAATTTTTGCAAAATATATTAAAATTCTATTAATCTAACAAAATCATATTGATAGAAATTCAAAAAATTATAAACATGAACAATAATTGTTGTGTAACACAGAAATATAAAGGAAATCACCTAAAGTATTACAAAAACACATTAATGCAACCTTTGAATAGAGTCCGCAGACTAATCACAATTTTTGTATACTACACAAAAGTCCCTGTTCCCGAGAATATGTTGCAAAACTAAAGGAGTTGCAGAAGCTGCACTTGTTCCTCTCCAATTTTAGCCTACCTTCCCAAGAAAAGATAGGCTTTAATTATTATTATAACTCTGGTACAAATGGCCTTGAAAAACGTACAGCCAGAATGCGATTTCAGCATCAAACCACGTGACGCATGCCGGGTTAATGGTCAGTTGGCACAGTCGTTGTGGCTTTGATTTTGCGTGAGACCAAGCACGCGCGTTATGGACGTATTCACTTATTTTCTGCTTAGTGTCCGTTATCCTGACAGGGCACGTTGGTTGGTGACTAGGCACAAAGATCTCTACTGTCGGCCTGGCGGTAAGTTTGCAGATAACTGCCTTGTTTGCGGTGTTTCCCACTGTGGGTTTGATTACAGAGGTAATCGAATGGCGGGAGGTGTCGGGGATACCTGGCTTGCTTATGTTATCTTCTGCCGAAGATGGTGCTGCTGGTATCTGCTGGCTAGAATTGGAGGTGCAGACAACTGACTGTAGGACGATGATACCGTGCTGGCCAACACGGTATCGTAGGTTCCAGGAGGCTGACTCCGGACTCCAAAACCTGGGGTTGGAAACCCAGTGTCTTACCTCTGTACCATATATCAGTCCATGTACGACGGGATGGTATTCACGGAGAATGTGTATATGCGATGGAAAGTAAATATATGTATAAACGGGAGAGGTAGGCCTCTCTAATAAGTGGGTTAAAGGGGCGCTGTCCCGTTCAACTTGTCTACTCAAAGTAGGAGGGGCTAATAATACACACTGCCGCTTGGCTGTGATAAAGGCTGTCCTTTGGTCCTCTCTCTTTGAACTGTGCCTTTCTCTAAATGGCATAGAGGGTATACGATCACTTAACAATCAATGCTGTGCAACGCGGATGCGAGACAGATCCCTACTACAGTGTTCTGCCGGCACGAGCTCGGTGCTACAAAAGGCCCCCCGCCACCGGCGGGCGAACCAGAAATGTTGAACCATATGGGCCGCCTTCCTGCCACTACTGGGTGTAGGTCGCAACCAATGTCAAGCTGTAACCCTTGAGAAAATACCCCCGCCAGCACACACGTGCTCCAGCCGCGATACAACTCAAGAGTACTGTCTCTACCTGGTTGGATAAGTTCCTAGTGGTTGGGGCTCTGCCATTCTATCCCTGGAGGTCTAGAACGGGTGGCCATCAAATGGTGTGTGTTAGACATGGATTCCTGATGGGGAGACACAGTCCTAATCTAAATTGTATAGTCAAACGTCCTGTCTCAGTCAGCAGTGCACAACACGAAGTGTTCCTAGCTGTCACTGTGAATAACTCTGTAGGAAGAATACTCTTAGTTAAGAAACAAAGCTGTGTTTATTATTTGTGTAGTAAATACAGTGACACGTGCAACCAAGCAGATGGTATGTATGGAATTAACCTACGCTTTACAGGTGTAGGTGACCTGGTCCTAAGCTATACAAGAAAGTAAATCATGTCAACAACTAATTATATTACTTAATGTAACTAACTATAATTCGGGATGTCTAGACGAAACAATTTAATATAAGAGATCCACCGCTCTAATAGCAGGGAGTGTAGTTGCCCCTACCAGCAAGTAGAGGCGGCTATTGTTCCAGGAGGAATCAGTAGCGGAGGGTGTTGCGATGTTAGAAGATGAAGGCTATCAGCAATGATCGTAGACGTCGCCAATGAAGCCCCCGGTAACTGCGGCTGCAGAAGAGTTTCTGGTGACGGCAATGGCTGCAGCCTCTAGTGGCTGCTGAAGACTAGGTGACTCGTCGAAGGCTCCAGCACATGAAGTGGTGGAGCGAGCTCAAGAATCAGAAAGAATAAAACTGGTGAGCCCGGGCGCGCACTGACTTTTATAGTCCAAAGGGCAGGTGTAGCGCCAGGCCGCAGTGGGAGGTGTTTCATAGTCTCATGACGTTCCTCTAGCGCGAGGCCGGAGTGGGGGTAGCTAACCTTTGTCTGTCTCTCACCTTTGTGCATGTTAGGCGGCGCTCGGCCGTGCTCCGAGGCGTTGACGGCTCGTAGGCTCTCAACGCGGGGGGAGAGAGGAGAGGGCGGAGTGCTTGCTGGCTTGTGCAACCTTAGTTTCCACGTGTTCAGAAGCGCCGCCCAGGGTTGTGGCAATCCGCAACGTCAATGAACTAAGTTGGCAGGGTTCGACTCTCACTCGGGTGTAGTAGATATACTGTAGTCTGATAAGTTGTAATCATGTGCATTAAATACATGGGAACGGCACGAATCAAATGTAATATCCAAAATAGGAAGTGTTGAATAATCATAGTAATTCATTAAAAATTTAAAGCAAACACAAAGACACAATGCCTTACCGAAGATTCATACAAAATTCCTTGCGCCATAAGTCTGTGTGTAGCCCTACGCTATGGATGTCGGCGAAAGATATGCTTATATGATAACCTTCCAACTTGTGTGTACGTGTCTTGCCTAAGAGTATGTATGTGCATGTGTTTGTAAGTGGTGTGTGCACGTACGTATGTACCTGAAACTTTTGAAACAATTTTCTGAATTATACCCGACTCAATCAACTTATAAAACATAGTGCTATCTCTTACTTTGCTTACTTTCGTAGGTGATTCCGTGCTGGATTTGTTTTGAAAGTGGCCACTATAAATTATTGGTGCTATGCTATTTTTCATGAACTGTTCATCCGATTTGAACAAACATTGTATGTTCAATATTCATAATGTCAGAATGGAATTTGTTAACTTGACTCCCCAATGGTCTCCCATTTTGGGACATGGCAGCTTGAAAAATATTGCTTTTAAATAATATTTTTTAGAACATTTTCAATCAGTTGCTTTCAAATTTGTCACATAAGTAGTGACATTATAGGCCACTTAAAATTATGTGAATTAGTTTATCATACACCTTCAAAGCAACTTGTTTATAAATATTTATGGGAAGTGTGACACATTTGTCAAAACTATTTAAACCAAAATTGGTACGCTGACAATACCTAAAACTAACGTTAATAATGCTACATCTCTTATGTAGACTATTTTGTACTATAGTGTTGCTTGAAACTATAAACCGCATCATATCTCTGGATGCTCATCCGATTACTGCCAACTTCAACACATATTTAGTTTCTGTAGTGGGTTACCTTACAAGATATAGAACACAATTAGAGAAATTTACACATATTTTCAAATGGCAGTTTTATGAATATTTAATGTTAGTACCTATGCCATAGCTGTCAACTCATTAGACACTATATAAAAGAAAATTGGTACGCTGGCAGTGGCTACTATGAAAATAAAATATGTTAAATAACAGTATCTCTGGTCATGCCATTTTTTTTTAATATTCTTCACATTGGAAAGAAAAAAATACCTTCTACAATACATCTCAGGAACTACTAACCTATTTGTACCAAACATGGAATGCTGGAGCAACTTATTATTTGCTCTAAATATAAACACATATTAAAAACCTCCTTTATCCATCATGCTGCAAAATAAAACAAACATTTAACTTATATATAATAACAGTTCGCTCTTATGGAGTCCCAACACGCATGGCAAGGAAGAATAATTTTCAGCAGTCACTAACGAACCAAGTCATATTTTCATTATGATTAAGCCAATTTAAACTAAAATTAGGTTGCTGAAGTAACTAAAGAGTGCAATAAATTCATTAACAAATTGCATTTTGTCTGATTAAACTTTAGTTATGTTGCAGCTATGGTGGTGCAGTGGATGGAGCAATCGCCTTCCACCAAGGCGAACTGGTTTTTCCACACAGCACCGGGACGTCCGAGGGATATCTGATGGATATCCTTCAGGTCATGTGGTATATCCCATGGATATTTTACAATATCCATGGGACTACCAAATCATCAAATTCAGGACCTCCGCCGGATATCCCTCCAGGACCTCCGCTGGATATCCCTCCACGATCTCCACGGGATATCCCGTCAGGATCTCCGCGGGATATCCCTCCACGACCTCCATGGGATATCCCTCCAGGACCTCCGTAGAATATCCCTGCAGGACCTACGTGGAATATCCTTCCAGGACCTCAGTGGGATATTCTTGCAGGACAATGGGGAAATCCCTGCATGTTCAACCCAGGGATACACTAGCAGCATCTCCATGGAATATCTCTACAAAATACCCGTGGAATTTCCCTGCTAGCCTTCAAAAATTATTTTGCTGAAATGTCCATTTTTATTTACAGCAGGAAACTCAGAGTATTCACATCCAAGTACAGTGTTATTAATACTTTATACAAACGTGTAAAAACATGACCTCTGTAGAATGATAAGAGTTGGCCAATAATTTTACCTTATTTGATATTGACATTGCATACAATCTAAGTCCTCCAATGAAATATGTATATATGGGTACAGGCCACACAAAAATTCAGAGAATATCTACATTAAAACAAAACACTGAAGCAAATGTGTGCATACATATGAAAAAAAATACACAACAATCAAATGAGCTAAGTATAGGGTTAAATATAAAAAAGATCAGAAAGTGAATAGCATTAAATGTACATAATATTCTTACAACTTTCAGATGCTGTCAAATGCTCATCATAATTTACACAAATGGGAAAAGTAAACATTCCAAGTATTATGCATATAAACGACCTTGAATAATAAATACTACACAGGTAAAAACTAAATAATACTCTTTAGAGGAAATACATATAGCCTGACATTTTTATACTGCTTATGGCAACAATCTCAAATGTATTTTAAGCAGAATGACCGCAAAGCTTCGGATTTATCAGTTTACTATTCAAAAGTTATGCTATTTAAAGAATGGATTACGGTATTTATTTGTACTAAATATGGTAGGGCTATTTGACTACCAGCACAGCATGCTCGTCTCTTATACATTGAAAATTGCAAATTAAAATTACCATTTTTAGAGCAGAAAGCAGACACACTGTTACCATAATCCAGACCTGCCAATGCTATGGAAATGCAAAAGGTTACCCCCCCCCCCCCCTTCACACTTTAAACATTTGCTGCTGGTGATGCTTATAAGCTTCGGACAACATTCAGGCATTATCATCTGAATCCAGTGCAGCAGACTCCGGATATGGTTCACTGCATCCTTTGTCAATTTATTTTCATTATGCTCACTGAACTTATTTAAACCTTATTACATATAAATAAAGAAGAACTACACTATTAATTAAAACCCCTCATGGTTCCCAAAAATGGGGTTGTTAGTGAAGGATTATGTTAATAGGAGTGCTTGGGAAATTTTGGATAGATTTTAACCCATCCTGACATACATCAAAATAAGGGTGATATCTATTTTTAGTGTTCTACAAGATAAACACAATGTTTAGCGACTAAAGAAAGTGCAGAAAATTATTTCCCTCAAATTTCAAACTTTTCTTAACTGAATTTCTCACGCTTCCTCAAAAATGGGTCTTAAAAGAGGGGTGGTCTTAATAAAAGGTGTCTCAACAGCGAGGCTCTACTGTACTACATTTTCCCATCTTCCTACCAGAAAAAAAAACCTGATGATGTACACTGATATTGCAACAATAGTCAAATTTTTCGTTGTGGTAAGAGACTGGATGCCATCTTGTTTATTAATAGTGGGTCAAACTACACTGTCCCAATACCTTCATAATGAACAGTATGAAACTACATTTAGTAAATTATATGTATGGTTGTACTATGTCGCATGTTTTTATGAATGCATTGAATGGGCTCTGATAAAAATTATCAGTTTACACGAGCATTCAGGTTTTTTTATTGTGCCTTTTCTTGAACTAGAATCATTTTATGCAAAATATATTGCAGCAAATTTTATTACACTTCTGAATCAGTTTCAACAACTGTATGTTCAGAAGATCACAGAAAACAATAATTGTATTGAATTCACAAACTGGAATCTACTGGCACCAAAATTGAAGTTTAAAATTTTTACCAGACTGTTTTATATTTTGTTATAGTGTAGAAAGCAGAGTATTCTTTGGGAAACATTATGTATTAACAGTCCACTGTACATTTAGTTAATTTGTAACAATATTCAGTGGTACACAAGCTAGACACCTTTCAAATGCACATACTTAATTTTGACACATTGTTACAATGTACATTAATTTTCAGGGCGGAGAGGAGTGGGAGGGGAAGGTAGGACTAAGAAGATGAGTTGGAAATATCTATGTTTGTTTTGTTTAATACCATATTATTACTACAAAATATATTTAGGTTACTTCAGGTTTGTGCTAATGAAGTTTTACTGTAAATAGGATTTGTAATACAATCAGTCGGAGCCAACCCAAGTGATTTTGCAAACCAGGGCCACTCGCTCAACAAGCACCCCCATCCGCTATTTTTTTGTGGTCCTGACACACACATATATCTTAATGTAACAGGTTTGGTTTCTTATTGAAACTTTTGGCTAAATAAAAAAATAAATATACAGCATTTGTGCGATTATATATTATACTAATCTAAATCAATATAAATTGAGTTCTGTTCATTTCATTTTTCCCCTCGGTTAGTCACACTTGAATAAAGTGCACATTTAGCTACATCCATGACTATGAGGAGGAAATTAATTTCAGTTGGTAAAAAAAATTTAGTGCCCTTACACCATTAAACCTTATATTTATCAAGTGCATCATGTAATCCTTTTACTGGTTTTTTTTTTTTTTTTTTTTGGGCCCATCTGACCTAGCCCTAGTTATAGTAAAACCCTGTTGTGTGTTATATACCCTCTCTTAATATTTTCAGATTTATGATTTTAATGTTACCTTTACTTGTTTCCAGATTCCTTTTTACACAAGCTGTAAAAGTGTTTAACATTTTTACCTTGCAGGTACTATTAGGAAATTATTGTGGTTCCTTCTGCAATGTTATAACAGGGTTACACTATAATGAATTATATCCAAACTCTGTGCACAGAACTAGGGTAGAACCCTAGTTTAATGTTTCTGTATGTAACCTGTTCTTTATTAATAAATTACATTAGAGGAGTCTTAAATCAGTTTCTCAGTATGAAATTACTCTGTTCAGATGTGTTTGAATTATTCATTTTTGGCCCCTATAGTATAGTACTTGCATTGTATGGTACTCAATGCAAGTACTAAGGAAAGAATAAATTAGTAAACTAAGACAATCAAATGACAATTTAAAATTATGTTCATATATATCAAAATTTATTTGTACATTTTTACACTAACACATATTCACATACAGGAAATACACATTCAATCCTGGGTCTCTTCAGCCTCTGGCGATAACAGATTCGTCAACCTGAAAAAGTATAAAGTATACATACGTGAATATCTAAAAAAAATCAATAGTAACATTAAAATTGTTATGGTCAACTAGGTTAAATTATGAAACACTAGGTTATATAAAACTATTCTGGTAGTCTGTCTCAGTTACAAAGGCCACTTTCTGACAGTTGGATAGAACCACTAACACTGTGCCGGTGCCATAAGACATGGCACCATTTGCAATGCCTGTTATATATCAACTGGCCTGCAACCTACTTTTGTATCCACACATGTATCCACACAGCATCTGCCTACACATCATTAGCACTTCATTACTATTTTAGCATCACAGTATTGATTTTCGTATCCTGTCCCTCATACCACCTCTGAATACACTCAACAGAGATAAATTGGTTTCCATAATGGTGTGAAACTCACATAACGCATTATTAAATTAAATAGTATCGTAAGTAATTCCATGACAGTTTCACTGCAACCAGGTCAAAACAGGCATTACACAAATGTTTGCAGTATACTTTGTGTGCAGTTACAGTAATATTTGATATGTTATAGCTAAACAAAACAGCAGTTAAAACTAACTTAGGGTACTTTCAGTAAAAGACATATTTTTTTTACTTTGGAGCCTCATTTAAATGTTCTAGTAGAAAGTTTTCTGCAATTGCACACTTTGGATGTGGTAGTTACTGATTTTGCAATAATTTCACACCTTTTTTTTAAACATATACACATATAAAACTTCAAGTTTTTAATTTACAGTATTTACTTATTGTATCCACCTACAGTAACTGATTTAATTATGGAACATACTCTTTCATGTGTCATAATACCTGAGGCAGAAAGATATGCTATCTAAACAACAACACTGATGCTACTCACCAGAAATGTAAAAATTGGCCTTCGTAGATGAGAGTGAGTATATCCAGTCAACAAGCACCATTAGCAAGAACTTGCTTATTTCATCACTTAACTCATTATCATGCAGCCTAGAGTCAATAGAGACAAGATTATATGGTCAATAGTAATAAAACTGAAGAATGAATTTTTATCCTAGTGCGTTATAAGAACTGGTGGCTGATGTCCATTTTTTATATTTTTATAACACTTTGGTGTTAACGTGCAAGTGTGCGAAAAACTGAAATTTTCTTATTTCCAAAATGCATGTTAATACACTGCATAACACCTAACTAAATTGGCAAAAAAAAACTCCATTTCAACAGTAAACTAATTATTTTTTTACAAATTGCGAGAGAGAGAGAGAGAGAGGGAGAGAGAGAGGGAGAGGGAGAGAGAGAGGGGGAGAGAGAGAGGGGGAGAGACAGGGGGGGGGAGACAGGGGGAGGGAGGGAGGGAGGGAGGGAGGGTGTGCGTGCGTGCGTGCGTGCATGCATGTGTGTGTGTGTGTGTGTGTGTGTGTGTGTGTGTGTGTGTGTGTGTGTGTCCCCTTTTTTAAATTCTTTCAATTTTCTCAATTTCCCTTAATTGCTCTGAAATTATAATCTAAAAAGCCTCACTATTATGTAGAGACAATATAGGATACAAATTACTCCCATCCAATTCTCATTATCTAGTTTGAATGAAATTAACATTTCCAGAAGTGACTGTGCACAATGAGTCTAGGAGCGATACTGATCACAGGTCCAGTGTAATTGCAAGGGTTTTACTGCATAAATTTTGTTTGGCATTTTAATTCAATTAAAAGAAGTGATTAGAATTTTAGTGCTTTTCTTTTCCAGTAATTTCCCTATGACACACGTGTTTGCAGTTATTCTAGCTTTCATAATCAGCAAAACATTATCAAATCAGAAGTCTGGTACACTTTTAATCAGTTGTCAAATGGTAACATATTGGTTCTCTAAACAAGCTGAAATCTACAGTTTCCAATTTTTCATGCCAACCAGTAAAGCAGGCACTGATCCAAGAGCTAGTTCACAACTATTGCAGTGGACACACTGTTCCTCTTCCCCCAGTGAGACAAGAAGAGGGGAGTCACACTACTGCTAAGGTGTGAGTGCTATTCGACAAGTCATCCAGCCAGGTGGGCAGGTAGCTTACCTGTATCTCACAGTACTCAGCTGCCCAAGCTTTTTTCATTTCACTGTGTCTATGTTAATGCTTTGTGGTACATCAGTGTGTGTAATAGAGTCAGCTGCAAAGCAAGTTCTATTGGTTGGTACACATCATAATATTTATATTGAAGATGCCCAACTACACATGTTGTATTGTGTACTATTGTACTGTAGAGGTTTGACACACTGCAGCTGCATAACCTATATTGTCTTTGCACACTTATGCTATTGGACAACTTGAAAAGAAAAGGTGGACTTGCATACACACACCTTACTCAGCTGCTACTCTCTGTATACTGTGGTCAGTCAACTTCACTACAAATTATTGTGACACAGATTTCTGGCTATCTTTAAGTGGTAGCAACAACATACAAAATTATATAATTCACCCCACTACACACACACACACTACAATATATAAACTTTTTTTTTTGGTTCGTTAACACTAGTGTGTCATGAAAGAGCAAATAAAAAAGGAACGGACTGATATCTGCATACATTGACAATTGGCACATGACCGATATGACTCCCTTTTCCCACTTATAGTCGAAAATCCCGAACCAGACAACACTGTTCCCCATGGAAAATAAACAAGTGTGAATTTTTTCAGTATCTGCACACAACCAAACAAAAAGACATCGCAAGCAAGAGTTGCTTAATGTGGCGAAAAAGCAGGTATATATCTCAACACCTGTTCGTGTTTTTCAGCAAACAAACTACACAATTCACAACTCTACAGCACTGACACCTTGGGAGATTATAACTGGGGAACGAGCAGTAATCTTTGATCATACTTTGTTACCAGGGTAATTCTTAAGAATAGGGACATTTCTGAGAAAAAAATCTCGGAAAGTGGTATAATTCCACTCTACTAAGTACACAGAACACTAATTTACTAGGAGCATCAACATTGGATCAAAAGAAACCTCAAAAATGACAGTGAGGAGGGCTATGATTATCAGGGAAATTATAAGGTAAAATTGATGAAAAATATGTAAACAATGTAATATGTATTCATGAATATACATTAAATTGCAAAAAAAAAAAAAACTTGACCAAACATTAACTAAATAGACAATATTACCAATACAAGCTACAAATATGAGAGCGAGAAGGGCTATGAAGATCTGGGAAATTATGTGGTAAAAAATACAAAATATGTACATTTTCATTATAAACAGTTACCCCTCAATTTACATCCAGTTCATAGCCCTCCCCAATATTGTATTTCTAAATTGAATTGGAAACATTGTCAATTTAGATAATGTTCAGTTCAATCTTTTACCAACTAAACATGTTTTCATGAGACAATATTACAGTAATATTACGAATAGTACAAAAATATGTTAAACTGCACATAATTTCTCAGTGCAAATAGGCTATACATGACAATCATTTATGGGGAAACTCCAAGCTTCGCTGATGCGTGATGCTTCGCGTCATCACCTAAAAAAAATTGCTGGCGTGCCTTAAATCACTGTTTTGGGGATTTACTCCCCTGCTGGCGCTGGGACTCTGGCTCGGTGTATAATGTTTGGCTACACTTGTACACTATTTGTGTAATTTAACATATTTTCGTGAATAAATATTATATTATGTAGGTTCATATGTTTCACTGGTTTTACCCCACAATTTCGCTGATCATCATAACCGTCCCCACATCGTTTTTGGGGATTCTATTGGTCAAATGTTGATGTACCTAGTAAATTCAAGTTCTGTGTAATTAGTGGAGTGGAATTATACCACTTTCAGAGATTTTTTTTCCCCGAAAAATTAATTTAGTTCAGTTAATACTCACCTAATTACCCGCCATTCATACAGCGTATATGAATACCCACACCATTATGTCTATCCATTTGACCAAAATACACACACACTAATCACCACACATATATAATTTAACTTTTCCCTTGCTATAGTAGCAAAGAAACACTCGTCATTTCACAGTTATTAGATTTAACACTTCAAACAACATGAATTGCAATACAACACGCATTTAAGTACTCACAAATCTGAAACCTCCGACACACGACAATCAAACTGTAAGTAATGTTTGTTATCCGTCCAGCAATTTCCCACAAGCCACCTGTTAACCAACATGGACGCACAGTGTAAAAAGAATATAACATGGTGTTAAACATTGCCTCTAATATAAACACCATCTCTAAACGGGGATCTGTCATCTACAATATGTATATTTATTGTATTAGTAATAGGTTTTATCCTCTTGTCAAAATAGACCAGGTAAGCCTTGAATAATTCACCAGAATTACATAATGTCCCGACACTGCTCCATACCTGTGTTGTTTGCCTGTATAAACTTACCGCAACGCTATAAATATAGCCGGTAAATGAAGTTTTACAAATTAAATATTCATTGTAAACTGTATTATTATAGGTAAAGCAATTTAGCGACTCAATATAAATATATTTACATAAATTATATGTATTTTATAGTATAAATACAGAAATTTTGATAACCCTCTATCACATTTTATTTTTTTACAGAAAACTACTTGAAGCCCCTCCAAAATTCCTAGAAATTATGATTACTAATAATCATATGTAATATATCAAGGTATTACTTTTCCCATTTTCGATAAAGCCCCTTTTCTTAAGAATTACCCTACAATATTACTCACTAGCAGATACAGTACTAATAGGCCTAGGACGATTTAAATTACTGTGCTAAGTAAGGAGGTGTTTATGGGAAGAGGAAACAACAGTGAGAAGCTTCAGAGGATGAGGAGGAGAACGAAGCGGGGTAGGCAGTCCATGCTTGTGAGGTCTGTGAGGGAATGGCATGTGCTGAGGAAGGAATTGGTATCTGTGAGAGGGGTTGGTAAATTCAGGAAGGGAGTGGAAAAGGAGTTGGTTGGGTGAAGGAGAGTTGAAGAGAGCTTGCCACCCGGCGGTAGCCTAATTGCGAGTATATGTCATTGTAGCTTTCCTGAACAAAAAAAATCTGGAAATTAGTGCACTGACACTGATGTA
Organism: Dryococelus australis; assembly: GCA_029891345.1. Lineage (NCBI taxonomy): Eukaryota > Metazoa > Arthropoda > Insecta > Phasmatodea > Phasmatidae > Dryococelus > Dryococelus australis. The sequence goes on from CM056995.1 coordinate 272,220,003, forward strand.
GACTTGCGTATGTTAGCCACGTGGTTGTACATGAAATTGCAGTAAAATATTCAAACATTAAAGTACCCTTAAAATACATTCATAAAAAACAAAGCCCCTTAAAATTGCGCATAGCAATAATACAAAAATTACACTGAAGTGCTACTAACATAGGCGGATGGTGCCCGATTCAAGTTGTGCGGGTCGCGTGACCTCTCCGACAGCTTTCTCCTCTCTCCGCGACCAAGTTTGAAAAATACCACAACGGCGAAATAAATTATTTAAGCGGAAGCATAATGCTGGGGAATTGTCTGGCAAAACTTACGCAAGCAAAGGTTAACCGGTAACTAAATTGACAATGTGTTGATAATTTCGGTTCTGTGGGCACTTTGAATTTCATAACCAAAAATTTTCACAACAACAAACACTTTGAATTATTTCAAGACATATTAAACCATGCGAGTACCTATACTAAACACAATTTACACTGCAAAATATTATAGATGTCAGAGTTCAAAAATATGGCCTCTTTGCGAACGTACATGGACACATGACTGGTAAGAGCTATCATGGGCTGTACCGCAAAAGGCTGTTAGCCGGTGTCAGTGAAATCTAGTGTTTGTTTGACGTCACTATATTCGTTGCAATACTTGAAACGAAAACGAAGGCTTTTGTGCATTTGTTACTTGGTTTTACTATAAGAACTTGGCTGGTGTGTGAAAAAGATTTTTTTTTTTTTTTTTTCCTGAGGAAGCAGAGAGTCATGATGTAATCACCTTTCACATTACAGGAACATAAAAATATATTTCAGGAAAAATGTTTTAAAGCAACAATTAATCCTTTTTTTTTTTTTAATTTTTAAACTGTCTAAGCAGAAATGTAGACTGACTATTGTGAGGAATGTACTAAATTATCCTAGGAGTTTGTAGTAAAAATTAGAGTTTAAACCCTGATAAATTTTGTTTGCAATGTACTATGTAGTTTATAAATAACATGATAGGTAGCACTAAACTGAAAATAATTTTTGGCGTATTACAATCAAAATACATTCTTTTATAACTGAGTGAAAATTAATATATTGTTATTAATACAATCCACAAGAAACACGACAGCATCTCGTTTGTTGTCCATCGTTTATATTATGGTCTCGGTACTATAAATAACAGGGGAAAAAGCATCTTCCCAAAATGCTTGCAGCAAAAAAAAAAATGATCATTGAGAAAAATCTTCAAGGCCAGCCTACAATTGATTTAGCACAACAGCAGCACTTGCGACAGCACAGAACTCGCATAGCTCGGATCTGAAAGCCTACAATAAAACAATCACACGCCCTAACGATGGGTAGTTCATGAACTGCCAGTTCATTTTTAACTGGTCTTGAAAAAGAACTAGGTGCATAGTTGAACGCGACATAACAGAACTATTCTCTTGTCATATCGGACAGTCATTCTCTCAGTACCAGTAATTGTGCTAAGTGCGCCACTGCGCATGATCAGATATTCCGTCGTATGACGCTACCTTCAGCTTCCCCTGCCACCTTTTTTTTTTCTTCTCCAACACTCACTACATGACTGGCAACATCGCAACGTGCATACTTCTTATCTATCAACCTCTGTCTATCGGTATCTTTGTTTTCGTTCGTTCAGCACTGACTCGAACTGTATGGATCGCAGCCATACCTAGTTCAATAATGGCATGTGTCGCAAATCGGTCGGGAACTCGAGGACACGCAGTGTGAAACAGTTGGCAGACTTATGGCCATGCAGCGATCTTTCGTTCTTTCTTACTTTCTGGTACCGACCCCAATTACATAGTCAGTTGCAAGCCGGTCTGCGGTGCGAGAAGTTCCAGGTTCGAAAACCAGCAAGGGTATGTATTTTTGTGTCGTCCATTTAATCTTTTTCATCCACATTGGCACTAAAGACCTCGTTGTTACGGTGTCATAAAAACCCTCTTACTCACTCGTACTATAAATACGATGTTGCCAGTCGTACATAAATCCCCGTATCTGTAAGAAAATACATCCGATAGCCACACTAAGACGAGTATAGATACGACAATAAAATATAGAAAAACCCTCATTAATGAAATGCCAAGATTTACACTCGTAATAAAGAAGTGAAAAACTGCTTTTTTCTAGTATATTCACTCAATACTTCGAATATAGCTTTTTGACATTATTTGTATCATATTAAAATTAAGTGATTTTGGTAATTAAAGTCCTGTTTAAATGTATCTAATACTGGTACGAAAAAAATCCAGTGTACCGGAACCTTTTTTGTCGAGTTTGTACACGCCTGACTTGGAAAAATTAACGTTACACCTGGTTGTCTCGTGCAACACAACCTATTAAAATATTATTACGGTCGTTACTATCAGTTTCAAAAGTAATTTGGTATTGTATTACACAGCACAGGCGTGGATAACACAGTATAAAGATATGTTCACTATTTATTTATCTTACTTCTATATAAAACATAATTAATTTCATCTACACACAATAATGCACTAATTCTTTAGCAATTAATTTAAAACATCAGTTATTTAATGCTCTTTCAATTTACGCTTGCTTAGAATCGTTTGGGGAGAGGAAACGGAACTCCGAAAGAGGAAACAGAAAAACACTGATCACTAACTCGCACAGAATCGATGGATGTTTAAACAAAACAGACCTAAAAATGAAAGAAACTAAGCTTTGTAAGTTTCGCGTGCGTGTGTTGGTCACACTGGAATAAAAAAAAATAGTCACTAGCTGTTTACTTTGCTGCTTGTGTTATAATTTGTATTAATATAATACGTTATATCCAGCATCTTAAAATTCATTGTACAGTAACAATTTCAATCAAAATAAACCAATGTTTTTGTGGCGCCAAACTCTACCAGTAGTTCTGATTGGTAATGCGTATCGCACGGTGCACACGCACAGGAATTATAGGAAATTGGTCAAATTTCTGTGCGTGGATTCTGTTCTGAATTTGTGTTCTTGTGTTGTGCGTTATTGTAGGCAGCGCCATTCCAAAACTTGTTTTCTACTTTCTGTGTGTGTGCTATATTCTGTGTTAAATCAATTGTAGGCTGTAGTGATGGAAAATATAGTTCACTTGAATGAACTATGTCTTTCCGAACTAGTCACATTTGAGAACAGTTCATTGGGAAACGTTCTTTTGAACTATATATATCACAATCGAATGATTACGTGTACTGGCGAACTGCAGAGTACAAGTGTAACCTCGGTCCTAAAACTAGATAGGTCTTTTCTCTTTCCTCTTTCACCGTTCCATTTCCCCTCCACTGAAGAATCTAAGCAAGCGTGAAACGGAAAGAAAAGCAAATAAGTGATGTTTTTAATTAATTGCTAAAGAATTAGTGCATTATTGTGTGTAGATGAAATTAATTATGTTTTATATAGAAGTAAGATAAATGAATAGTAAAATTTCTTTATACTGCGTTATCCACGCCTAAGTTGTGTAATATAACACCAAATTACTTTTGACACTGATAGTAACGACCGTAACAATATTTTAATAGGTTGTGTTGCAAGAGACAACCAGGTGTAACGTTAATTTTTCCAAGTCAGGCGTGTACAAACTCGTCAAAAAAGGTTCCGGTACACTGGATTTTTTTCGTACCAGTATTAGATACATTTAAACAGGACTTTAATTACCAAAATAACTTAATTTTAATATGATACAAATAATGTCAAAAAACTATATCCGAAGTATTGAATGAATATACTAAAAAAAAAGCAGTTTTTCACTTCTTTTTTACGAGTGTGTAAAACTTGGCATTTCGTTAATGAGGGTTTTTTCTTTTTTAGTTACTGTCGCAGCTATACTCGTATTAGTGCGGCTATCGGATGTATTTTCTTACAGATACTGGGATTTCCGTACGTCTAGCAACATCGTATTTATAATACGAGTGAGTGAGAGTGTTTTACGACACCGTAACAGCGAGGTCTTAGTGCCGATGAGGATGAAAAAAGTTAAATGGATGACACAAACATCCATACCATGACTGGGTTTCGAACCTGGAACCCCTCACTTCCCAGACCGACGTGCAGCCGACTATGCAATTGGGGTCGGCAGGAGAAAGTAAGAAAGAACGAAATATGGCTGCATGGCCATAGTTCTGCTAACTGTCTCGTGCTGTGTGTCCTGCAGTTCCCGACCGATTTGCGACTCATGTCACTAATGAACTAGGTAGGTCTGCGATCCCTACAGTTCGACGCAGTGCTGAACGAGTGAAAACAAAGATATCGATAGACAGAGGCAGATAGATAAGAAGTATGCACGCTACAATGTTACCAGTAACGGAGGTAGGGATAGGACTAGGGGGGGGGGGAAGTTGCAGGGAGCGACGAACGACGGATTATCAGTGCATACGCAGTGGCGCACTGTGGCGCACCTGGCGTAGTTATTGATACTAGGAGACTGACTGACCGATAACACAAGAGACTAGTTCTTTTATGTTGTGGTGAACTATGCACCTAGTTCTTTTTCAAGACCAGTTAAAAATGAACTGTTAGTTCGTGAACTACCCATCACTAGTAGGCTGGCCTTCAGGCATCTAACAACCATAGTCCTGTCTGCTCTCTCTTATCGGCGTACATGCGAGTCTACTTCAACTCTGCGCAAACAAATTTAAAGCATATTTATATGTAATACATCATACGTCCAGCCAAGTTACAAAATAGTACAATGTCGTCAGCTAATTTGTTACACTTGACAAACGAAATATAACTTTTTTCCAATACCACATTGTGTATTTAATACTAATATTTTAATACACACCAAAAGCAAACAAAATACAAGTGCTTTACTGCTTTGGTTTATTAATGTTTTCAATCGTAATTATTCATAATTTACTAACAACGTCTCTTATAACCGTTAAAGGTTATGTGCATAGTGTTGCCACCCTGCATACACTAATGAAAAACTGAACATTGCCGAAGTCTTGGTCGCATCTGGAGGGTTGTAACGAATTATGACTTAGAATACCAAATTGCCTTTCTCAAAGATTTTATTCGTTATGAGAGCTTTCGAAACTTAATGATAACGAAAAATTTACGAATAACATAGAATAAGCCCCCTAAAAATAATTCATAATTTTCTCATGATATTCGAAGTTCAAATGTGAATAATTCGTAAATTCGGTATTCGCAACTATTTGAATTTTCGAATATCCACACCTCTATTATTGTACTGTTTGGACAGTGGTTTGCCTGGCCGGTCGAGGATCTGTCCATGTTGGGGGGTCTAGCGGGACACCAGCTGGATGATGGGTTGAGAGAGGAGGGAGTGGAATCAAACCCCAGGGGGAGTTTTATCGAGGAAGTCTCCTTCCCAAGGAGCTTGACCTTACCCACCATAAAGGCTGTCAAGTAATGTGACACCAGCTGTCACCAATAAAAATTAAATGATATAAAATAAAATAAATGGGGATGGTAACGTAATGATGTGGGGGTGAACCAATTACTGCCCTGGGCAGCAACCTATTCAACTTCCCTTATGCTACCATGGTGTCTGTATGGGGATGGCCTATCACAGATTTGGGGGAATTACTATATGCAGAACCTTCCCTGCAGCAGTACATATTAAGCTAGTGGTGGTATGTGTCTTAATAAGGCGGCGGGGGGGCAAGCTGTGGTAGGGGATTTGTAACTGCTTCGGGTTCTGGGAATGTAAAATAACTAATGTGGTCTAGATCTGGCCATGGCCAAAAAAATCCGTAGCAGCAAATCTAAGTAGGAACTGCAGTAATCTGAAATTGGAGGTATTTCCCTGACTGAAGAGCTCATCTGGCAAAAAGTCTAATCTGACAGTTGCGCCCACCTCCTTTCTTAGTCATTTATTTAATGAATAATATAATAAAATCAACAGATATCCTAAATGGCTTGAAGTTAACACTAGTTGTTACGATGGCATGCTCGTAACCTAGTAGCGGCTCTCAAGCCCTCCTGGGTGTAGTCTTGTGCAGTCGCACTGAGGTAATGAGAGTGACAAAAGACTGGCTAGATAGGGGCGTTACTCTGGCAGTATCGGGTGTAACTTACAAGCCCAATGAGTTCACAGTATTATTCTGACTGAAGTCTTCTTCAGGCTTCAGGAATCCCAAGAAGTTAGGTTCACTCGGGTCTGATCCAGAGAGGTCGCTGATTTGCTAATGAGCCACTAATTTACCATATCAAACTTACACTTTCTTAAGTTAAAAATATGAGATGGGAGTGATATAACTACCTCACAAAAGTTTAAAGTTTTGACACAGTGTATTAATTACTGTTACAGGAAGACACTGGAATGCTTGGCTCTGTATGATAAAATTCTAATGAATTATTAAATAATTTTTTTTTGCATAATTTTAAGGCAGGTGAAGGCAGATCTACATAAACAAAATATTACAAAATAATAACTTCAAAGTTTATCATCGCAGTTAACAGCGAGTAAACAGGGGTTGATTGTCCAGAAGGGACAATGTACATGGCCTGTTACCGCAGAGTGCAATGGATTGACTGTGGTAGTGGATACAGGGGTAAGGAAATCGTGATACATAGGAGCTTCACCATGGATTTTCTCCGCAGGCTGCTGGGTTGGCATTGGAGCTTCTGGTCGTGTTAAGGAGCCTTCTTCTGGCTGTTGGAGAGGGAGTCTTGGCAGACTGTTGAGCTTTTGCAGGCTGGAGAGTCTTCTGCAGATTCTGGAGAACCCTCCGACCTTATACAGGTTGGTGGGACGACTTGTCTCTTCGAGAACAGCCTTACTTCTCCCTATATACTAGAAATTGTAGCTTAGTGGCTTTCACAAGGGTGCTGGGGTTGCTAGCATCCTATCATAGGGTTGGTTATTACAGGGATGCGACACATTTCTTATCTCCCTGTCTGGAGTCTGTTTCAGTTCCCGGTTGAGTCTTTGCTTTCTGGGTTATTCTGATCTGGTCTTGTTTTCACTTATTAACAGTTATTTATGCTGACTCCCCATGCTGGACGATAGAAAATCACTTGCTATGTGCCAGGCTATAGACTTATGTGCACAGTCGACCAGGATTTGGCTGTGTTAGGTCAGGCACGTCTGGCTAGTGCTTGTTAGATATTTAAGCTAAGTTTCTTACCAGCAATGTTCTGTTCGGCTTGCCTACTAGGAGTAGGCGGGTCTAATATACACGGTCGCTCGGTGGCAGTATATGCCACCTTTTGCTCCTCCCTCTGTGAGCCATGTCTTCTACCAAAAGGCATAGAGGTTGGGTTGACACTTAAATATATTTCTTTGTCATCATGAACATAAGACAAATTCCTATCTAAGTGTATTTCCAATAGTGGTTCCAGGTACAAGTCCGATGCTTTAGCAGCCCCCTGTCACATATGTGCAGATCTAGACCTATGAGCCGTATGTCCCGCTTTCCTACCACAATTGGGTGAGGGTCGCAACAGAGATCAGGCCTTCAGTCTCAAAAAATATCCCTGCCAGCACCGTAGGCACTTTGGTTAGGATACAACTTGGGGTGTCTGTCTCGCCCCCATTGGATGAGTTTCTAGTGGTCAAAGCTCTACCGTTATAATGCCTGGGGTCTAGAATGGGTTGCCGTTGAATGGTGTATGTATCACATATACGGATTCCTGAAGGGACTCCACTGTCCTCTGAGGTTCGTACTGGTATTTCAAAACCTGGTGTCGGTTGATAAAATACAATAGATATTACTTCTAGTGGTCAAGGGAAATACTTCTAGAACAGATACCCTTAGTAATATAAACAATCTGTATTTATTAGACATAATATATACAGTGACACATGCTACCTCCTAACCAAGCAGATAGTGAATATGGAAGTAACCTACGGTAGACAGGTGTAGGCGACCTGATCCTGAACTACCCAAGATGTCTAGTGGCATTGATGGCTATGAAAACAACTCAATCGCAGCTACTCTATACAAGGGAAGTCTAAAAGAGGAAATAAAAAAAGGGGACCACAACTTTAAGAGCAGTCGGTGTAGTTGCCTCTACCAGTAAGTAGAGACAGGTGGTGTTCCACGTAAGTGTGGTAAGTCTGCAGTGGTTGAAGACGAAGACCTTCTGTTAGCTAGTGGTAGTTGTTGACAATGGTAGCTTTTGGTAGCTGGTTGTTTTTGTCTACAGTGGAGCTTCTGGTAGCTGCAGGTGGCTGCAGCAGAAGCCTCTGGTGATGGCAATGGAGCTTCTGGTAAAGGCTGCAGGAGTCTCTGATAACCTCAATGGTTTATGCCTCTGATGACTGCCGAAGACTGTTGAGCAGAAGAAGGCCCTAGCACACCATGTGTTAGAGCGAGCTAATGGAGAAAGGAATTACTCCCGACCTTGGGTGTGCACGGGCTTATATAATGTTCTCGGCGTCGGGCTAATGATGCTAGACAGGGCGGGTGTAAAAACCCTGCTCTCTGTTTCTTTTATTCTGAGCACCTTGTAATGGGACCATTAACTCTGGGTTCCTTACTGCTGTAAATGTGCTCACTCTGTGTGCTGGTGTCCATCTGGAAACTACGTAGGTCTTGGCATGCCAGCTGTAGTGAAGTCTCACTCTAGCAGGGTTTGCATTCTCCCTTCACCTCGGCCCCGGCAAGTCGGAGCGAAGGTCCGCTAAGGTGCCCCCCCCCTTCCCAACGTAACGACCTGTAGGTGAGGATTAGTGTCAGGAGTGATGCGATATACCGGTTGTCCCCTGGCCTTCTTTATTACCTGTACCATTGACAAAACTCAGCATAATGCTGTGGTTTATTACAATTATATATAGCAAGAACCTGTGGAAAGAAATTACTCACAAGGGAGTGTGCCAACCTCAGGCTCTCCATTATTTAGTCTAGTCGGCTAGCGGGACAAACGAGAACACTTTAAGGACGATTTGAAATACGGACATAATGCACACTTCGGTCACTAACAAGCAAGACTCTCAAGCAATGACATAACACTTGATTAATTATACATATAGCTTGGTTCATTGTGGTGAGTTCAAACCAGCTATGTGGCTCAGAGTTCAGATTTGACTCTTGGTCGATAAGCAAGGTACTTAAAAATATCGAGAATAGGTTCAAACACTCAAACAAATGAAAATTACAATGCTGTGACACATAAACACTGATGACAATTTCAAGAATCTTTGTGGGTGCTAGCTTCACATGGACACTGTAAAAACTCAAAGGCATATTTAAATGTGTACCTACACAACAAATAATTGAAAATAGTGATGCGTTCCTGGTTAAACTGAATGGCACATTGGTCGAGGATTTTGTCGCTAGACCAATAACAAGGTTTTTAAGTTAGGCTCGATGGGATGTGGTGACGGGTGTCGGCTATTGACTTACACCAACTTACTGATTGATGCTGATGAAGCTGTTCAGGTTTCACACAGTGGCGGCTGACTCGCCCCACTCTGAAGCAGCGGTTCCAGGTGGATGACTCTCTGATCCAGAAGTGTGGATTGGACCAACCATGCCTAACCTCAGTCTGATATACGAACCCCCTCAGCACCGGGTGGTATTCCTGGCTGGCACGGTATGACAGGAAAAAATATACAATTGTGGCGGCACAGTCTTATTCCGCCTACCTTTCCTGTGTAGGAGGTGGTAGCGTAGACCACTGTCTGGCAGCAAGGAAAGCCTGGTATTGTTCCCTATGCCTGAGGCCACACCTCGCCTTGTAAGGTATAAAGTAATATGGCTTTACAATTTATGCAGTGCACCTTGACAAGAACAGTATCTATAATGTAACCCAACAGTTGCTTTCTGGCATGAGCTCGGTAATAGTCTTCAATGATCCCCCTCACTTTGCAGGCCGATCAGAGACAGAGAGCGATGTGGACCACCAAGCCTCTATTGGTTGTGCTTTCAGGCAAGGTTGCGTAGCAAGTCTCAGGCTATGTTTATTGAGACCACAATAAACATGCAACCCGCGCTGCCTCCTACCGAACAGTGGAGTGCTGAAGGTAACTGTGTTATTCAGGTGTAGGCGACCTGGTTCTGAGTAACAAGGAAAAGGAAATAGTTCTAGACGAATACAAAGTAAATTACTGTTAAACTGTATTAAGTAAACTGGTGTCTAGAAGAGACTAAGTGAATCTAATATGTATAAGCATGTTTGCAGGATGACTGGTCGTCGTTGATGGAACTTGCCTCAGGAGGCGTATGTTAGACTTCGTAAATCTCTGGAAGTCCCAGCACTACATAGTGCTCCAGATGTTGCGAGAGAAAAAACAAGAATGACTGCTGAGTCCTGCTGCGCACAGACTTATATAGTGCTTAAGTCTAGGCTGCTGCAGAGTGGCGCGGGGAAGGCGTGACATCCTTTTGCCCTGGCGTGGGAGTTGAAAATCTCTGGTCAGCAGTAGTCAGCAATACTGCTTCGTTCATCTTCGGTAGCGCTCGGCCTTCCTCGGTGACGGGCGGCTTGTTGGCTCTCAACGAGGGGAAAGGGAGGCGGCGTGGCAGGCAGGTTGTGTAACATTCAGGTGACGAGAATTCGCTTATAAGTTTCTGTTGCCTGGTAGTGTAGACAACCAAGATTCATTTGGAAAATTCTCTCTACATGTCTCTCGCATCTGTAGTAGTGGAAGTAGGAACATTTAGCCATGATTTGTAATCGTAGTTGATTAGTAGTAGGAGCGGCAAGTGTCAATTCGCCCCCACTACCCTCCGTTGCGATGAAAACTCATTGTGAAAATAAGGTGAAGTGAGGTTTAAGGCCCTCCTCTGGAAGGTCTAGAATGTCTCGGTAGATGTAAGTAGACGTGGTGAGGCAGATAGCACGGAATTTTAGTCAGGTAGGCCGAACCCATAAGCTTGGGTGGTTTAACCACTGTAGCGGTGTGTGTTCTGTTAACACCCTCTGGACTACAGGCCTGCTCTCAAAACAGATGGTGGCATGTCATGTCATCGAGAGTGGTCCTAGCAACTTCCTGCCAGAGTCCAGATGCTTGCACACATTTCCTCCCTCGTCTCTGGCGCGACAGCTGCCAGTTCTTGGGGTGACTTTCGAGATAGCAGTAAAGTTCCAATATGTACGGCTGTTTGAACTATTTTCATTGGCAACATGGCACATGGCTCCTCGGCCAGAGAAGTGTAATGTGTGAGAGGTGAAGTGGTGGTGGCCGGCTGGCGACCTTTGTTCTCTCTCTTTCTTTCGGGCGGGCGGCTTCACTGATGCGGGAAATGTGTATTCCTCCTGCGTAGCAAAGATTACTGGGTTATGAATCCATGTGTGTCGGGTATGCCACTGTCCTACATTTTTATGCGTGCCACTGTCAAAACCTAGAATATCGCTGGTGGATATTACAAGGGAATCTTACATAAAAACCTGAAAGAAAAATCTTATAAAGCAATGGCACGACAAAACGAAGCCAATAAAAGTAATAATAATTAGACAATCTTTCCAGGGAAACTTGTTTGTCAGCAATCTAAATAGTCAAGTGTGACAGGGTTCTAGGTGGACAACCACAGGCCATTCAATACCTGGGTTGACCGACCGGCTACACGAATAACAAAGGGAGTACACTATACATGCATGAACATCGCGGCAAATTGTGCGCACGTTGGCCACTTAATACAACATAAATAGACAGTGAATAAAATTGAAGTTAAAAATATCTTGCACCTGTTTCTCGGAGCTCTGAAGCTCAGAGTCTTTGGTTTGGTACTGAATTGGTGCACAAGATATTGCAGACAAAACATACACATACAAAAAAAATTAAACATACAAATGCATAATATAAATATTCCCTCCTACAAAATGGCATTTTTCTTGTAAGAGTGATTCAAATACACACTTTGAAAACGTATTGTTATATATAATTGTGTGCCTGCACATCAAATCAGATTTAACTGCTGAAAAGCATAGAAAAATTAACCTAGCTATCCCTTGCGGAAATCCATCTTATATTGTATGTCAAACAGCTAATTTGTACACTGTGTTTCTTCATTGAATGTGTTCAGGTAAGTTCTCAAGTAATGTAAATGTAAACAGGTGAAAATGCACTCCTACAAGATGGCATTCTTCGTGAAGGTGATCTTCACAAGAACACTGTAAAAACGTATGGTTACATTTAAAAGTTTACCTACCTATAGAGTTAGATTTAAAGATGAGAATAATAAAAATAGAAAAAGCTTAAAAAAGTCATTATTACGTCCAAGTCTCTGTCTTCAACTTATTCACTGGCACTGTGGTGAGCGTCTTAATGTGATGCACTTATGGTAGCCATTACTGTCACTGTGGTGAGCATCAATTTATAATTCTATCTACTTAAGTGGGCTGTCGGCCACTGAAAACTACGGAACCTTGAGGTGAAGATGTCTATATTGCACTGTGGTTAAAAGTTACTGTTTAACATATAGCTGTTAATGGTTGCATTGAAAAGTTTGTTAGCACATTGTTTGGTTCCTTACACTTTCCCTCCCCTCTTGTTGAAAGCAGCAAGAATCACTTTTAAGGAATACCTTGATTTTAATTTAGCCTAATTGTGATTGTTCTGCTTACTTCACTGTAGTTGACTTGTTGCTCAATTAAATGTAGTGCACATGAGAGGTCTATAATAAGCCTTTCATCACATGCCCTAGGTAGCGGTTAACCGCTACTGCACTGTCTGTAATATCGGTTCACTTACTGGCGATCTTCGTTCTTACCTCTTGCGGGTCTCCCCCTTGGACGAAGGGCAAGGTGCAGGGGGTACGGCCACATTTACCTTGCTGTGGGCCTCCATGATGATTCCCTGTCCTAGCCAGGTGCATAGGCGGCCTTGGCAGTACGACGTGGCATCAGGCATCGTGGAGCAGCCCGGGGCTTCGTGGCATCTGCTTCTGCCACAACAGATTAGGAGGGCACTCATACAAGGGACGTTGAGGCAGTGCAGAGGAGTGACAAGCTCTCCACCCCGACTGCACGAGTTCCTACCCGTGGGCAGGATGTTTATCTGACGAGGCAGTGCGAGGGAGAAAATCTCGACCTCGACTGCGGGTGGTACAGCTCGTCGTAGGACCAGGTCGTAGGCAGCATCGACGATCTCGGTGGCCAGGTTTTGGCGAGGAGTGGGAGGGAGGATCGCCTCGACCTCCACTGCGGGTGATGTGCCAGATGAGGGGTAGTTGGCAGTGTCAATGGTTTCGACGACAGCAGCTTCTTGCAAGGTAAGATGGCAAGGTGGAGCACTTCCAATTTGGCAACTAAACGTCTGGGTCTGCGGGAGTTCCTGCGTCGTAGGACCTTGGGTGGAGCACTTCTGTTGCAGCTCCATGCCCCAGCTGGTGGTAGTTCCTGCATCGTAGGTTCTTGAGGCGGAGCACTTCCGGCTTGGTAGCTCGACGTCCCGGCTGGTGGGTTTTCGTACGTGGCAGGTTCTTGGAGCGGAGCACTCTCGTCGAAACTCGATGTTCTGCATATTAAGAGTTCTTGCGTGGCAAGATTTTCAGTCGGAGTGCTTCCATCTAGGCAGCTCGACGTCCTGGGTGGTGGGAGTTCCTGCATGGCAGGTTGTAGGTACGGAGCACTCTCACTGGAGGTCGAAGTCCTGGGTGGTGGAAGTTCTACGTTGGTGGGTCCTTGGCATGTCCTTGGCCTTTGTGATTATTCCTCTTTCGCATTTTCTGCGCTCGTGAAGAGCACAGCTTCTGGTGGCCTATTGGCGATCAGAACTTCACCGCCGGAGCCAGAAGTCGACTTCGTAGAAGTTGGAACGGCCTTAACTTCTGGCATTGGAGTTGAATTAGGTGGAGGGGTAGGTGCTCATGTGATTTCTATCCCTCTCATTGATGGTGGGTCCGACTGCTCGCTGATGTGGCTTGATCGACGAGGTGTTTGACAGGGTTCTCGGTCTTGTGGATTCCGCCATGACACTTCGGTGCAACTAAGGATTGCTTTTTAGCATTTGGCTGCGATTTTCTCAGCATAGCTGTGTGGTGTCGAGGGAATTGATCTAATGGAGAATGCTCCTTGGCATTGTTCAACATCCGGCTTCCATATCATGATGTAGCTAGGTGCCCTATCGATGATGATGGGTGCTGGTTCTGGCCCTATTGAGTGTCCTGTTTAGGTGTCGGGCACCACCCTTCTGTGTGGAGGTTCGTCCTCATCTTCCGATTGACCAGGTGTCTCTCCGTCGGCGACGTTGTCCCCCAAGTGTCGGTATGTTACCCTAGTAAAGCCATATTTGACCTTAGTTGGCCTTCTGGATCCGTCCTCATACATCTTCGGCCCAGTAGACGTTTTCTATTTTGCACACAATATGATACAGACCGTCCCATTTGTCAGCGAGCCCAGCGCTGAATTGGTTACTAGCCTAGCTGAGGGGATGTGCACTGAGTAATACTGTTTCACCTAGGGAGAACTACCGTAACCCTGTCTTAGGTATAGGGTATTTCTTTTGAATGTACTCGTCCTGGGCTTTCTGGGCGGCAGCAGTACAGGCTAGGGCACCTAGCCTGATGTCTTCGGGTTAAGGCATATCAGTGGGCTCACTTTCCCATTGCCAGTTGCCTGGTCGGCGTAGTGTTTGGCCTAGAAGGAGTACATTAGGGCTCATGTCGACCACTTCATTGGTCCTCCGGCGAAGGGGCAAAACAGGATCGCCGGGATTTGCTTATCCCAATGTCGGTAGTCATTTACCCCACGGATACGAAGGCGCTTTTTGATCTGCTGGTTCCTTTGTTCAGTGGGGTTGGTCTGGAGATGGTACCGTGGGGTAGTCCAGGTTTCTACTCCCCATTCCTGGCAAGCTGACTGCCACTGGCGACTCGTGAATTGAGTGCCGTTGTCAGTTAAATAGCTATCGTATATCCCCATCGGGTAAATATCTCAGTGTCTATATTGTGCACGATTGTGGTGGTTTCTTGGCTAGGTAGAGGGAAAGCCTCTACCCTCCTTGAAAACTGGTCAGTTACTACTAGCAGGTAACGGTTCTCCTTAGTACTGCGGGGATAAGGCCCCATGAGGACGGCTGCGATGTGCATCCATGCTGTCTTGGGTCTCCATGGTCGCACTGTAGGAGGTGGAACTGGGTATGATTTGCCACGACAGCACGTAACACAGTCGCTTACGTACTGTCGGACATCGCAGCTTATCCCGTACCAGCTGTATCGAACCTTGCTGTCTAGCAGGCTCTCCCTTGTACCAGGGTGCCTGGGTAGAGGGTGGTCGTGCTGGTTCCGGCATATATCGGTGCTAACTGCTGAGGAACCCTGGTCTTCCAGGGTGTATTGGGTTGTCCGTTATGCGCCCACACAATGTCATCCCATAATTCAAAGCAGTAGGGCATCTCCCGTAGTAGGCAGCATATGTCGGGGTCCTCCTGCTGCCTCAGTGTTATCTGGTGGCGGGTAATTTGAAGCTGGAGGAGTCGGATTTGTTCTTCCAGACTTCGTTCGATCAAGGGGAGGTGGGGACATCTTTTTCCTTCTCTTCCTTCCTTCTCAGCTTCTTCCTCCAATGTAGGCAATCGGGACAGGGCGTCTGGCAGATCTTTCGTTTTACCTGAGCAGTGCTGAACTAAAAAATCAAATTCCATGAGAAACATATCCCACCGTCCAAATTTACCTTTCGCATTCCATAACTCATGCAGCCATTGGAGGACTTTTGAGTCAGTCTGCAGAATGAAGCGTTGTTATTCAAGATAATGACAATATTTCTCCACTGCTCAGATAATGGTCAAATATTCCTGTTCATTAATCTGATAGCATTTTTATGTGGCATTAAGCCCAGACCATTTTGGCACGAATCTGTTTGCAGTATTAATGGTTGATCTCCGTGCAGACCGTGGATTTGCCTAATGTTCGCGAAGCTAGCTTTCAGGTTATTAAAATCTAGTTTTTGCTCTGGTCCCCATCGCCAACGAGTGTCATTCTCGAGCAGTGGGTGAATTGGTGCCATGTGTTGCGCAATGTTTGGTACGAAATCGCGTAGCAGTTGAACAGACCCAGGTACCGGTGTAGTTGTCGCTTGTTTGTTGGTTTGTCGGCTTCTTCAACAGCGTGAATTGAATTCTGTTATGGGAAGTTACCTTTCGGTGACACAGCATGTTCCAAGTAATCTATGGATGACTTGCCGAAATTACTTTTTGACAGCTTGTAAGTTATCCCATGGAGTTCTAGTCGTTCGAGAACTCGCTGTAGATGTACAAGATGCTCTTCCCAGCTATTGGAAAAAATTATTATATCTTCCAGGTATGCAAAACAGAACTCTCCGATGTAACCAATTAGTACTTCTGCGGACATGAGTCGTTGGAAGGTGGCAGGGGTGTTCTTCAACCCAAACTGCATTACTCGGAATTAAAGAGTTTCCCCGTCGGGAGTAGCGAATACAGTATACTTGTGGCTCTCCGGCTGTACTGCAATTTGCCAATACCCAGACTCCATGTTCAGGATACTAAAGATTTTCGCCTGGCCAATGTCATGCAGTGTGTGCGTTAGGTCAATAGCTGGGGAGGCGGCAATAGGGTGTCTTACTTCGTTTAGACCCTTATAACTGACACAGCATACAAGTTCTCCATCTTTATTCGAGACGAGGACTACTTGGAAATGATACGGTAAATTCCAAGTTTCCACTATTCCCTGGTCTTTCATGTTGTATACTTTCTCCATGATTAAGTCACGGCGGCTTGCTGACATCCTGAAGGTGGGTTGTACATGGGGACGTCGGTTGTCGTCCAGATCTCATTTTGAATCGACCTAGTCTAGCGTAACAGCCCGCCCCGTCCAAAGGCGCTAGCATGTTCATTTAATACTTGGTGTAGCTGGCCGAATTCCGTATCACCTAGCTCATGATTGATTCGGTTGTGTTCGATAGGGATAGGTACAATGTTGTCTGGAGTGTAGTCCCAATTGACAGTGATCCTATCCTTCTCGCATATGTACACATGGAATTGCCCATGGTCTATGATACATTGTTGTTGCCGTAGCCATGGGCAGCCTAGTATTACTGCATCAGAAATTGCTGGGGATACTGTAAATTCGGTAGACACTGAGAGACGATGCAGATTTACCTGTAAGTTAACTCGGTTGTCCACCTGAAGGGTAATATCATGTTGGGCCATTCGTACGATTTTTCGTTGGGGTGCATATCCGCTATTTGCTCAGCAGTCAGGAGGTTTCTTCGGATAAAGTTCCCTGTTGCTGCCGAGTCAAGTGGCGCCAGCACTCTGTTTCCGTTTATCTCAACTTCTATATGAGGGGCTATGGGAATGGATGGTTCCTCATTTAAATCCTGGATGATGATGGGCCCTTGGTGTCTGGTGGTGGTGGCCCGCTTCGTACCCCAGTGGCAGCATTTCCAATCTTGCTATCGTGAGTAGGTTTTCCTGTCGGTCTTGCGGGGAAAGTTGCTTGTGTGCGATTATCATTGTTGGGTGAAATGGCAGACCATTCTGGCTTCTGGGGGCAGTCTTTATTCCAATAGTTCTCTAAACAGAACCGGCATTTTGGTACGAATACCATGCGAGTGGTTGGAGCTGGTGCACCTTTAAGGGATGCAACCGGTGATGCTCGAACTTCAGAGGCTTTGGTCGATATGGGTTTTTTTGAGACTAGCTTGCACTGCAAAGTTTTGTTCTGCTTCTGGGGCTCGGTTAACCAGTTCGTCCGAGGTGGTGGCCTAGGAGAAAGGAGGATGTTCCTGAGACTAGGTAGTATCATCCGACAGATGGACCGAATGGCGGTAGCTTCGTCGACACTGGGGAACATGCGTCCAAACATCTGTTTCTTCCTCTGTATGAAGATTTTCGCTTCGTCGTCGAGTACCTGAGTCTGGCTACAAAACTGTGTCGTCAGTCTGGCCAATACTTCCTCGCCAGAGAATTCTGCCACGAGCTTGTTACTGAACTGCTTCCAGTCCATTAAGAATTCACCATATCTTTCCCACCAGGTGAGAGCGAGACTTTCCAAATGTAATTGGGCTCGGTTGACCCACTGTTTTGCTGGCAGGTCCGCTTCCCTGAATTATTTTTCGCATTCTTGCGAGAATGCTTCCGGATCCTCATGTGGTCAGCCTGCGAAGTCAGTAATCTGAATGTGTTCGTCTCTTTCGGTTGCTAATGGCCAGGTGCTGTCTCGGTTGTTTATAGATATGGGAGGTCCAAGCACTGCTACAGCCTTGCTGTGCATGGACTTATATAGTGTTCAAGTCTTGGTAGTCGCAGTGGTGTGGGGAAGGCATGATGTCCTTCTGCCCTGGCATGGGAGTTAAAAATCTCTGGTCAGTAGTAGTCAGCAATACTTCATCGTTCATCTTCAGTAGCACTCGGCCTTGCTCGGTGGCAGGTGGCTTGTTTGCTCTCAGCGGGGGGAAAGGCGGAATGCCTGCCAGGTTGCGTAACCTTTAGGTGACGAGAATTCGCTTATAAGTTCCTGCTGCCTAGTAGAGTATGCAGCCGAGAATTCATCTTGAAAATTCTCCGTACACGTCTCTCACGTCTATTGTAGTGGAAGTAGGAACACTTAGCGATGAGTTGTAATCGTAGTTTATTAGTAGTAGGAGTAGCACGCATGAATATAAAATCTATTTTAACTAATTCTCCTTTCAGGGAGTCCAATTTTATATCACTCTTCCTACTATGTACAAGGTGAAGTGTCTGTGTATTCACTTGTACTGTGGGGAGTGTCTATAGATGATACGTGATTTCGAGTGGGCTGTCGGCTACTAATTATGAAACCATTTGCTGGTGAGGGTAAAGTGTCTAGCTTTACACTAGGTTTGCACTACAGCTTAATAATGACTGTGTAGGTAGTCTATAGATTTAGCACTTTTTTAAACTAGCCTAATGCGCGTGTCTGGAAGCTAATCTCACTGTATTTCACATGTCGGCTATTTGATTCACCAATGCTTCAAGTCTATAACGAGTCCCGATTGACATTGGAACAGTAGCTTAATTACAACTACCTGGCTGAGTTCTCATCTTACTGAGCATTTCACTTACTTTTCGATGGTCTTGGTCTTCGCCGGTCTTCCCCCTGCAATAGTGTGGCATGGGCCAGATACGGCCACATGAAACGAGATGTGAGCTTTAAAGTGACTTCTTATACCGGCCAGGCACTGCTTCTGCTGTTTTAGGAGCATGAGGGGGCATATGGTGCTGAGGCATCGTCTTCTGCTGCAACTGCTAGGGAGAGAAAGAGTACTGCTCTCCACCTCGACTACTAAAGTTCTTTCACGATAAGCTGGGCGTCATCGCCAGTCTCATTGTCTGAATTGGTGGCCAGAGGGTGGGATGGCCCTTCAACCTCGATGGCTCACGTTTGAAAGGGAATAGTTTCTTCTCAACCTCCAGACAGCCCGGAACTGAAGACAGACTCTTCGATACATAACAAAAGAATTGCACAATGTAAGTAATTCCGACTTAAATTTTGCATCATTGGGTCTGTCGGACCAAACACTTCAGCTATTTGGGCCCATTTGTAGTTCGGATCAAGCAATTCCGAAAATTTATACATAATGCTTATTGTGAATACATTCGTGTCGGTGGTTCTTCATCGAGGACAAGAATATGCTTCATGGAGGCTGGGACGGCCTTGATTCTTGGTTCGGGTGTTTCCTCCATTACAGCAGTTGGGGTTGGAGCATCGGCGTTTGTGCTGCTCGACGGTTCACCTCCTGGTGTGTATGGCCAGTCTTTTTTTTTCCTTCCTTTTTTGGAGAAGGTGGCTAGCCCAGGCCATCTGGACTCATCCGTTATATGGTGTAGTCTACTGTCTTGGGCCTGGAGTAGTTTTGCTCCCTGTCGGTTTCGGGAGCTTGGCCTACAAAGTGTCTGGCCATATTTCTTATCCCTGGGACTTCGCCAGGACACTTCGCTACAACTCGGGGTTCAGGCCTCGGGCCTCTTGATTGAACTTAGCTAAGTTTCGGGAGATATCATTATCCGTGTATGGTCTTGACTGAGGATCTAGGGTCAGGAACGATCTTGGTCCAGAGCTTCTGTCGACTGAGGCAGAGCATGACGTCGTCGGGCTCTTCGGGCCTGGGTTCTGGTCTTCGTGGGGTGATTTAGGGCCAGCTGGTGCATTTCTACCTGCAACTGGTGGAGGCAGATTCGAGTATGGGGAGGGGTAGCGTTGAAATATTTGTTTCATTTTTATTTTTTGTTATGTTGTCATGTGAATAGTAGGGTATGTTATTCAATGTTTGGTATGATTTTTTTGTGAATATTGTTTTGTTCCTCTTTGTGTCTTTGTGTTGTATGTCGGGATGTACGAGGGAGTAATGGAGAGGCAGAGATGATTTGTGGTGCTAATAAATGTGTTAATGAAAGAAATATGCCGATTTTTTACAATAGGTTATGGGCCCAGGTGCATACCAAGTACAAAATTATGTGCGTAACGAATCATGCGAGGGAAAGTAATCAAAGTGGCATTAAGTTCTGAAGTAGAAAATAAATTTGGCGGCATTGGCAACTGGGGACAAGACATTGAACATGGCCAAGCACACAGTGGAAAATTGTTTTTCATGGGCTTTGAAAGTAAAACAAGAGTTACTGCTTAAATATGTGTGGGAAGCTGTGATATGTTACGAGGATGCACCAAACTATTTACTATCAAAAGGAGAGACGAAACGATGTGCCAGAAACAATGTGATAGCACTAGGTATAATTTTCAAATATGTAGGAGAGAACTTTGAAGGTGACATAGCGGACACTGAATCGGCCAGCATATACATACATGGCGATATGGCTCACTACAAGTGGTGCTGCGTATCCTATTTATTCCATGCCATCGACGCATGGCTTGATTATAAAACGTCGTTAGTAGGATCCGACAGTCTTCGCACCTGCATTAGAGTCCTTCAGTACTCCTGGCTTAGTCCACCTAATCATAGGTAAAGATGGCGGAACGAGTTAGCTTAGTAGGCACATGTAATGTTAAATGTACGAATACCTGTGCAGGCAGTATGGCTACATTTGTTATTGGGAATGTCCGCCATGTTAACGGTTGTCCCTCTGGCTGTACTAACATCAGCATCAGACATTGTGGTGGTTTGGGCACCACCGGTAGTTTGGACGACTCCCCAAAGTCTGTTTCAGTTCCCAGTTGAGTCTTAGCTCTCAGAGTAGTTCTGCCTGGTCCTGTTTTCGCTGATTAACAGTTAGTTACACTTACGCCCTATGTTGGGCACCAGAAAATCACTTGATGCTTGCCGGGCTATAGACTTATATGCACGGTCAACGTGGTTTTGGCTGTGTTAGGTCAGGCACGCTTGGCTAGTGCTAGTTAGACATTTAAGCTAAGTTTCTTACCAACATTGTCCCGTTCAGCTTGCCTACTAGGAGTAGGCGAGTCTAATTTACACGCTCGCTTGGTGGTGGTATAGGTAGCCTTTTGCTCCTCCCTCTGTGAACCATGCTTTCTACCAAAAGGCATAGATGTTGGGTTGACAAATATATTTCTTGATCGTCATGAACACGAAACAAGTACATATCTAAGTGTATTTCAAATAGTGGTTGCTGGAACGGGCTGTGCTCTAATCTGTCCCCCGCCACAGGTGCGCAGACCTACGAGCATTAAGTCATATGGGCCGCCTTCCTACCACTATTGGACGAGGGTCGCAACAGGGGTTACGCCTTCAGTCTCAACCAAATATCCCCCCTGGCAGTGTAAGCGCTCTGGTTAGAATACAACTTGGTGTGACTGGCCGCCCCTGTTGGATGAGTTTCTAGTGATCAGGGCTCTACCGTTCTATCCCCTGGGGTCTAGAAAGGGTGACCGTTGAATGGTGTATGTAACGGGCGTACGGATTCCTTAAGGGACTCTGCTGTCCTACTCTGAGGTTCATACTGGTATATCAAAACCCAGTCTTGGTTGAAAACGTAAAATAGATATTATTTCTGGTGGTCAATGGAAATACCTCTAGCAAATATACCCTCAGTAAAGGGAACAATCTGTATTTATTAGATATAATAAATACAGTGATACATGCTACCTCCTAACCAAGCAGATAGTGAATATGGAAGTAATCAACGGTAGACAGGTGTAGGCTACCTGATCATAAAGTACCCAAGATATCTACTGGCGTTGATGGCTATGAAAACAACTCAGTCACAGCTACTCTATACAAGGGAAGTCTAGAAGAGGAAATAAAAAAAATGCGACCTCTACTTTATGAGCAGTGGGTGTAGTTGCCTCGACAAGCAAATAGAAACAGATGTTCCAGGAGGAACAGCAGCAGAAGGTTTAGTAAGTCTGCTGTGGTTGAAGATGAAGACCTTCTGGTAGCTAGTGGTAGTTGTTGACAATGGTAGCTTCTGGTAGCTGGTGGTGGTTGTCGACAATGGAGCTTCTGGTAAAGGCTGCAGGAGCCTCTGGTAATGTCAATGGTAGCAGCTTCTGGTGACTGCCGAAGACTGTCGAGCAGAAGGCCCAAGCACACGAAGTGTTAGAGCAAGCTACTGGAGAAGGGAATAATTTCCAAGCTCGGGTGTGTATGGACTTATATAATGTTCTCGACCTCGGGCTAATACCAATGATGCTTGTCGGGGCGGGGATAAAATCCCCGCTGTGTTTCTTTTATTCTGGGTGCCTTCTGACAGTTGCGGGGCACTTTGTGGCAGAAGTGATGGCTTGTGACAGGGTGTTGGTTCCTTCATGATAAGTTTTTTCCCTAGTGAGTCCTCACACTTGGGGGAGGCTGGCGCAAGTGGTGTGACGTGGCTTCAGACATTGCGGCTTGAAGCCACTCAGAGTGAAATGATGTGGGGTGATTTGGGGGGGGGGGGGGGGGGGGAATTGCAGCATGCTTCACGACTGCTTTCGCAACCTTCTATTTTCGTGTTTCGCCCTCCCTCGGGTTACTTATACATAAATGAGGCTGATGAGTCGTAGTCATAGTATAATAGGAAAGCTCGCCTCAACATATCTATACTATTGATATGCCAAACTAGAGCGATTGTTCCACCGCATGGTTTTAGTGTGTGCCCTCTTATTTCTACATTTTTTCAACACTGCTTGAAGCGCAAATTTTTCTGTTGCTATCTAATCTTCAATTATGAGGTAGAATCTTCAGTTCACCCCTTTAGTAAGTTGCTCTTACTTCATATTTCACCAGTTGTCTATTGCACAAACTAGTTTGTGTTTTCAACTAGTTTTTCACTATAAATTATTCAGTTAGCGGTAGCAGTCTTAGGCCTGCGTTTCCAGTGATGCTATTCCTGGTTTGAAACTGTGGATGGCAACTGATGACGTGTAGTCCCAAATTAGCCTTATGATTTCCAGATAAGAAATGCTTTTTTTTTTTAAATGACAAGTGCATGGAACAACTTGTGAATAAATTAAAATTATTAAAAGTTAGAAGAAAGGTATTCCTGTAATCAACTAGTATAAACTTTTTTTTTTTAAATACAGAAGTTTGGTCACCTTGTAGACGTATTCTATCAAATTAAATAAAACTGTTAAGATTTAATGTTTTTTATATTTTTTTATAATTGAATACTTATGAATTTAGAGTTTAATTTCTACAAGATGCTTTGAAAACCAATTATTTTAATTTATTGAAGCATGTTGCTTAAACTGTCTGTGTGCAAGTAGCTTTTGGGACTGTGCTAGGTCAGCAGCGCATAAACTATGAAACTTAGTTCAGTCTCTTACTGGTTACCAGCGTTTGCCACGTGGGCTGTTGACTGGGCTCAAAGTCCGGTACTGTCGGTACAGCTATATGTCTGACAGGAACACTGGCCTTCTGGGGCAACGTCAAATTACCAGAGTTCAATGGGCTTGGCTTCAGTGAGGCAGTAGCGACATTGCAGGATGGTCGGGTGGGCTCCATTGTCTTGCTGGCCTTGGCTGGTGTGGAGCTGCTATAGTGCTCCGCTAGGTGTCTGTGATTCTAGAACGTTCCTTCCCAGCTGCCAAAGTGGGGATTGGCATGCCCAAGTCTGGTGTCGCTCCCGGTAACCAGGGCCCAGACGATCCTCGCTGCCTGTCCTAGTCGACGCGGAGTAGAATACAAAATTCTGGTGGGATAGCCGATCTCCCCACATGTTGAGCAGCTTGCGCCTGCCCCCGAGGGGCCTCAATTCCCAGGGCTACGAGGCTGGCTACACACACCTGCTTAGCAATACTAAATTCAGTCTCCTTCGCCGCACTCTTGAGCTCCGTGCTCGACGTGGAATGGCATAGAAGTACAACTCGGTCAATACCCTTTTGAGACGGCAAGCAACTGACGAAGTCCTGACTAGACGTGTATGCAGACAATGGCTGACGGTGCATTCCCTGGCTCCAAACAATGCAAGCACCTGAAGGTGAGAGTTGTAGACTGCCTTCCTGCCACTGCAGAGTGTGGTCCACCAAGGTAGGACCTCCATTCCCAAACAAATACTCTTGTCAGCACCTTAGCTATGCGCTTCAGTCAGTGATACAAATTGAGGTGACTGTCACGCCTCGGTGGGGTGTGTACCTAGTGGCAGAGGCTCTACCGTTCTGTACACCGTGGTATATAGAATGGATGACCGTCAAAAGATGAGATGTGGTGACAGGCATGCCCCCAAAGAGGATCCGACGTCCTACTCTAGGTTCGAAGTAAATCAGCCTAGTCCCTTGTTTGCCCTTTCTGAGGTCTATGCTTCGTGACAGATAGGTTCTACTCCTAGGTCAGAGAACTTCTGGATACAATAAAGAATTAGTATTTATTGAAACCATAAATACAAGGTGACTCGTATGTAAAACAAGCAGGTTTGTGAAGCTGAAGTAATAGCTATGCAATTTTAACGGTAGAGGTGACCCACTCCTAAAACTACTTAAGATGCAAGTGGAAAAATAAAATATAACTTACGCAACTATACCTATGGGGTTGCCTAGAAGAGGCACTTAAATTACAGGGTGACCACTACCAGCAAGTAGTGGTGGTTGTCGACCCAGGAGGATTGGCAACAGAAGTGTTAAGTATCTGGTCGATGTCTTCGGCAGACGAAATCTTCTGCAAGGTGGTAAAGAACTAAAAGCTTTTGGAGAGGACCATGAGGGCATAAATAAGTAGAGAGCCCCAGCACACTAAGTGTTGAGGTGAGCTACTGGAGACGATAACTCCTGACCTCGAATGCGCACCGCCTTATATCTGGCTCATGGACAGGTACGCGCCGGGTCAGGGTGGGAGACATGGCGTGCCCTGTGACATCTGCCTGGAGTGAGCGAGGTGGGAGAACTACCCTCGTATGCTCAGTATAAGGCCTCGGGTGCTCGGCCATCTACGGCGGTGTGGCAACACACTGTCTGTCGGGTGCTTCGGGGAGGCTGACGTGTCACACGGCCGCATTGAGTACCCTTTGTTATATGTGTAGAAATAGTCCATTTGAGGTGAAACTACGCTCTGTGAACTTCTAAAATTATGTGCTTGGTTAGGCCTTTCTTGGGTTTTAATACTCCTAGTAGAGAGAAAAGGGCAGGTCAGGATCAGTCCGGAAACCAAATAATTTCAATGTCCCTTCCTGGGAACACATCTTGTTAGATGTCTTGGGAGTCATTTCCTTAGGTTGTTGAAGCACATGTGGATGAGTGTGTAATCGTATTTGGTATATTGGTATAAGCAGCACGCTTCATTATGTTGTTATTTTTGAGAAGATGAACAAATTACATTGGTATAATTTGTTTGAGAATAAGAATGAGTAATATTTTTTTTGCTAATTTGTTGGAGAAGAAGAATGTGGAAATAAAAAATTGAGAAGCTATAAATTTCGACCTTCAGATATTAACTGAAATGTTACAAACTTACATCTTTGCAGTGGGAAATAATGGCAAATATGGTAAATATTCTGAAAATATTTGACCATACAAACACTTGCAGTCTGTTCACAGATGTGACTATCAGAAGTGATACCAATTGTCAACAGCACCATGAGAAAACTGATAGTAGTTCTACCTGTTGGCAGCGGTCTGCAAGGCATGTTGAATGGTTTTCTCCAGTTCATCCCATACGGTAATTTTATTCTTAATTACTGTCTACAGTTGACCAGGATGCTAAAGAAACTTCAGCAGTTGACGATGACAACTGTTTCAATAGAAGCCCTTGCTATCACCATCGTCAAGTGTGCTGTAGATTTGGAAAAACAAACACGATTTTCTGAGGGTGCAAATCTCGGCAAAATTTTTTTGTCAACCCCAGCAGCAACAGTTGTGTCAGAACGTTTCTTTAGAACTGCTAGGTTGATTGCAGACAAACGGAGGAATCATCTAGATCCTGACAGTGTTATAATAATACCGTATTTACCCGAAAGGAAGAGGTTTTTTTGACACACAAGGAAAGAAAAAATAAGGGGTCGTCTAAAATTCGGGAAACATTTTCAATTCAAAACCTAGGCGATTTTGACACAGGCTTTTCAAACTTAAATTCCTTGTGTCCTATGGTTGTATGTATTTTTGTAGTGCTGAGACTGTACCTGTCAACTTTGACAAGGGTTCCCTTATCTGATGTCACCAGGCTGTACAGAGGAAGTGCTTTACTGGGAAGCAAGATAGCTCAAGTCACGTATAGGTATAAAACACACACAAAAGGTTTACAGTGTAAGAAAAATGCTGCTACCATACAGCTAGGTTAAACACACCTATTTCATTGTGATCAGAATTCTTTAGAGGTCAGTCGAATATATAATAATATTCATATAATAGTATTTCTTCTTCGAGGGTTAGTCATGAATTCATGCAGAAATACTTCAACCTAAATATTTTTTTCAGCACTTCACAGGGGTAGTCTTGAATTCAAGTTTAAATATTTTCCCTCCAAAATTATTTCTTTAGGGAGCGGTTGTTTTAGATTCAGGGTCGTCTTCCTTTTGGGTAGATACGGTAGTATTTTTAAAAAAGAAGTTATGATTTTTTTTTACTATCTCGTACATAGTTCAAAATAATACCTGTAATAAAATAAAAAAGATAAAAATGTAGACAAAGATTTATATTAACGCATGACGCTTACTAAGCCAAGCAGCAATGGCTTTGATTCATCTGTGCGTAATTTCCCTAACGCACCGGACAGGGTCCGAACAAGTGTAATTTCTACCAGCTCACCTACAGGTTATTCCCTTGTCGAAGGGAATATCACCGCGGTCAGTAAGCTATGCTATGCTATCCCCTCAATCAGACGTCAAGTATGAGTAAGCCCACAAGCGAGTCACCACTGCCATCCTCAAGCGGACAAGTAGTTCAAGGGCGCACCCAGGGATAGCGACACCTGCGCTCCAGCCAGCAATGGAGGAGGTGCAGACAACCCTTGGCTCCACCTACAGACAAGTGTCTGTCGCACCCCCAACCCGAACAGGCAAAGGGCCGGCTGGCGGTATATGTACTGTACTTGTGCCCCGGCTGAAGATCGTGAGTTGTTCACCGACCCTCTTCACGGCCACACAGCTCTGACAGCTCTCTCTACCACTCTGAATGCTAGAGCCCTCAGCCGACCCAGAATCTTCAAGAAACACACCAAGTTGTTTGTCAGCTCTTGTTAGCGCAAGATCAGATCCGGCAGCTCACTCCACCACCTCGTGCACTTGAGCTCTCCGACTGCTCTTTGTCGCCTAGACAGCCCAGAAGCTCTTCAGCCCCACAATCAGCATCTACCAGAGCTTCCAGAGGATCTCCCCCCTGGCCATCCTTGAAGAAGTCGCCAACCCTCTCCATTAGATAGTCCTTGGTAACAGCAACCTCATAATCCTCCAGGAAGTCCCTTCAGGACACAGCACAGATTAAATAGACAAAATTAATAGCTACCTAGACAAAACTGCCAACCCCTAGTCTAAAACCAGGTCCCCTTAACCTGGAACCTGCATAACTTGTACTTCCGGTCAGCTCAAGGTAGCTAGGAGGCAGTACTGGCCATGTATATTTATTCCTCTCCGGAATAAAACACATTTCTCACCTACTTTGACTATCATTTCCTGAGGTGACTGTTAGAAACCTAGTAGACACCAAGCCCACCAGAGTGGAGCACGAAGACCGTGTTTTACTCCAACAAATTTAACAGTCTCGTGTAGGACTGTGAGCTCCCCCTCAGGGACTTCATCAAACTCACACACACGCTCGACTGTCACCCTTTCGATGCACTAAGTGTATCAAAAGGCAGGGCCCCACCCACTAGTCATACAACCCCTAGGGAGGCTAGACCACCAGGCCAGTTTGCACTCCGTCCACCGCAACACTTGAATTGCTGGAGGGAGTGTTTGACCGGTTCTAGATTGGGCCTATCCGCCCTAGGGTCCACACCCATAGTTGTGTTGGGACTGAGAGAAAACCTGACCTCCAACCACTGCACAGTTTATGTTGCCAACTGGGGTAATGGTACGGCTCTGCTTCAGCCCAGTCGCCACTAAGGCAGAACACTATTAGTTAGGGATCACAATTGCCTGCTCTCCTCTCCTCCGGCAGGCCATAGCACCCCTCCATGCCTTACACCAAAAGAAGTGATAAAATACTGCAGGAGAGAAAGGTCATTGCATCTTACAAAACTACCTGGTGCTGCACTCCATCCAGTAAGGCATTCTGCGAAGATAACCCCCAGGACCGACCTCAAGCTACCTGCAAGTTTGTGCAACTTCACTCCCCAGCTCCCTCCCCGTCTTCTTGCAGCACCTCTACGAAGATGCCGGGGACCCCACACCCAGTGGTCGCCACCTTTCGCCAAGTATAAAACTTACCACTCGGCCTGACCTGCTCTCGGTACTGCGGAGGACATAGCACCAGCCCAGCCCAAACCAGCACCTTCAGTTCCAGCCGTAGTAGTATCTGGGAAGCCGCCGGCACCTCCAACTCCGCCAGAAATCACTACCAGCCTACCTGTCCAGCGCCAGAGCCAAGCCGGCTGAGTAACGGCACAGGTAAACAGGTGATCGCTGGTCACACCACCCGGCAAGTAGCCAAGCCGAGACTCGACTTTGTACCCAGCAGACAGACCACAGGACCCACACTTTACACTGGCCAGGCCTCTACCGACAAATAAGTTGAACTAGCCAGCCATACCCTTGTGCGACAGATCTGGTCAATAAAAACTAACTTGTTGAAACGTAATATCAGCCAGCAACAGATAGTGTCGCGTCAATATGTATAAAAAATATTTTTTTTTTTACATTCAGTCAAATGAAATAGTATTAATTTATTTCCTTTCTGAATCACGTCTTTTTTTTTTTTTTTTTTTTTTTTTTTTTTTTTTTTTATTTTTATTTTGACTAGGGATGGGATCCTCAATACTTTATAGTATACAGTATCGCATGAGAATACAGTAGAACCTCCGTTGTAGCAAGCATGGCAACTGTGAGAACATGGGTGTAACGAGCTCTTTTTGAGGAACAGCCAGAAAAATGCAAAAATATTCCATGAAAAATTGTAATTTTACAAGTTGAAACATGTGTGGCGAGATCGTGTGAAGCAGGCTTGTGGCAGGACTCGTGACCGTGTGAAGTGCACTTTTATCTGTTTACCGTAACTCCACTCCCTCCCCACGTCTCCTCGTTTCCATAAGTATCCTGTGCCCATCTTGTGTGTCACATTCTTCCACCTTGTCACCTAACTTCCCCTCTCTTGCAAACCAGGTGCATTGTTCTATAAATAGAATACCGCCCTTTCTACCTTGGCATCATTTTCATGAACCAGTTCTGCTTTTCTGTAGTCATTCAGGGTCATTGTGCTGTCAAATGTGTTTGATTTCAAACAACTTGGCATATGTAGATCAAATACAACTACATATTAATAGATTTTTGCCTATTTTTTCCCATACTGTGGCATACGAATTAAAGATAGGGACACAATTACTACTACTACATTTTATCGCTGTGCTATAACGAACTTAATTTTAATTTATTTTTATAAAGTTTGCTTGAATTTTTGCTGGTTTTGAGTAAGTCTCGCACCATGCAGGTTTTGTTAGTTGAAAACGTATCATTTCCCAGAGACTAGTATTTACTGGCATAATTCTTGCACTGGCACAATTCATGCCCCCCTTTTTATTGTGCTGAATCAGGGGAAAACACTTTTCCTTTCATATTTCACGCGTGTTTCTCTCAACAAGGCATGTAATGCTAATGGGCCCGCGCGGTGCATGCTTTGTTTTGCCAGGTCACTGAAACTTTAAGGTCAGTGGTCCCGTTATCGATTACTGGCTGCCGAGCCAGCGCTGCAAACATGTAAACAAAATCAGTCACGGAGTTTATTTGTATGCAGGTAGTTTTTTTAATGCAAAGGGAATAGTTTACATTTATATTAATTTTTGTTTAGTACGAATGCATAATGGATAAATATGCCAGTCAAAATTCTGCATTTAAACTTCAGGTAATTGCGTATACAGCAGGAACACAATAGAGAAGCGGGCCGAAAATTCATTTATCTTAGTAACATGCATGTCATGTTTTCCCAATACTGGGCCGCTGTTATGAAGCGAACTGGACCTGTAACGACAGCAGCGGAGGGGGCGGCTGCCCGCCAGAATAATTGTATAGCGACTGATAGATAGCTGTCCCGCCCGAGGATCTAGGGCCGAGCGACAGTGGCAAGACGCCACGCCCGGCCTACAGGGGATCTAGACGGTCGCCCGGCCATGCTACTGAGGATCTAGGAGCTCGCCCAGCTTTGTGTACACGGCAATGTTTTCACTGCTAATCCCAGCACACAAATAATTTAATTTTGAATATGTATCTTCATATCTATTACCAATAAATAAATGCTGTGTTTTAAAAAAAACGTATCTCCCGCGATTGGCTAGGGATTTCTTACAGTACACCCCAGTTTTATGTTTACATGCACGTGTCTTTGCAATTCCTTGCATAATTCACGCACCCTATTTTTTTGCACTAAAATCCTGTAATATAGGTACGAGAATTATGCCAGTAAATACACGTATTTGGTTTGAGGTGGTCGTTCGGAGCTGTGACGGGCGAGTTATCGCTTGCAGGACAGTGCTTTGGCAGCCGAGTAAGTGATAACGGGAAATGTTGCATAGGTCAAGCAACTGATTACAGGTTGAGCGGTTATACTTATGTGGCGTGGTATGATTTTCTGCTCATTTTCACGCAAATCAGTTTTTATACAACAGGATATTTTTATGTTATGTTGGTTTGAACAGTATTTGAAAGCAATCTAAGGGCGATTTTTAAGTAGTAGGACCTACTGGGGATCAAAATCAGTCTAATTCGGACACAGTGAGGACCGAACCTGGCACCGTGACATCTCGTTATAACAGGACTGTACTGTATCCAAAAATTTTGAATTTTAACACCCATATTCTTGTGCCATAGTTACAATACAAGCGTACCAATTATGTTTTAAATGAGTACAATAATTTCAAACAGTATACCATAACCTTTGGAATAGATACTATAATTTTGATAAGCATACCATAATTTAAGTACAAGTGTAGCATAATATACCATATTTTATTCATAGCATAATATTCACACAACTGTGCGCACCTTGAGGTGTTTTTAGAGAACCCATATATACCACAATTAGTATTTTTGAAAACATTTACTTTTATGGTACATAAATGAGGTACAATTAAAACAGGTTGAGAGTTGCGAGCAAGTGCCGAGAGGCACGAGTGAACTACTTGAATACTTACTGTACATTGAATACGTACCACAATTACATTCTGCACAAAATTTTTTTCATTTAATTCATATTTATTCAATGAATCACTTTTATGGTATATACACTATCGACCAAAAAGTAATTGGGCACGTGTCTACAATGTTTGCTCGGTGGTTGTCACCACGCTAGAATCTCTTAGGGCCACCTCTTGCGGCTATAACAGCAGCTATCCAGTCTGGCATACTCTCTACGAGTGTTTGCAGGACATCCTTGGGGATTCGCCGCCATTCCTCTTGCAACCATTCAATGAGTTGAGCAATGGATTTTGGCCACAACTCACGAGCCCTCACCCGGCGATCCAATTTGTCCCAAAGATGTTCTATAAGGTTGAGGTCGGGGCTCTGTGCAGGCTAGTCCAATCAGCAAACATTGTCGTCGGCCTACCACTGCATAGCAGCCTTTGAAACATGGCACCTGGCAATGTCATCATGGAAGTAAAATGGGTCCATTCCATAAAAACGCCACAATGTTGGGAGCATTTCGTTATCCAGATGTTACAATACGCCCCTGTGTTCATGCGACCATGGACAAACACCAGTGGTCCTACGCCAAAGGCTGTGAAACAGCCCCACACCATCATTCCACCACCACCAAATTTCCTAGTTGGCACTATACACTCCGGCAGAAGCTGTTCCCAGAGTAGACAACACACCCATACACGTCCATCAGACCGGATTAATGTAAACCTCGATTTTTCACTCCACAGAACCGATTTCCACTGCTCCAGTGTCCAGTTGCGACGGTCCAAACACCACCTGTCACAGAGCTTTATTGCTTGTCATGATATGGGGCTTATGTGCAGCTGCTCTTCTGAGATATCCAAGTCGGTAGACCTCTGTATGCAATGTTCCAATGGAAACAGATACTCCTGTTGCTGCACGACACTCCTGTCGGATGGTAGCCATGGGTTGTGCCCTATTTTTGACAATTTCACGTTCCAGGATTCTGCAATTTCAGTCGGTCAAGATTGGAGGTCGCCCAGACGTCGCAGCATTAGCACAATTCCCATCGACCTTCCACTTACGCAGGATGAATGCGACAGTTGATTTGGGCCTGCTTACCATCCGTGCAATCGCCCAGCTAGACAGCCCACGATCACGCCCTTATCAAAGTCAGATAGTTCTGTACCTCGTGCCATCTCCTTATCAACTGGTTCTACACTGGCCTGCAAAGTATGGCAGCCACACAATCAATTGACGTACTGACTTACCTATCTTCATGGGTGCTCAATTTGGTTGATAGTGTACATCAGGTATAATAAAAGCAGGCAAAGAGTTGTGAGTGAGCACCGATAGGCACGAGCGAGCAAATTGAGTATTTCGCAGACTAGGCCACGACAGGTCAATAATAATAATAATAATAATAATAATAATAATAAAAACCCGTGAAATTGCAAAAAAATGTGTACTGAGCTATCATTTTCCTCAAAGTTTGATTACAGCTTTTATTGTGGAAACGTGATTCTACAGAATCAAAGAAGACTGTGTTGGTTTATCATTGGTTAAGGACTTTTGGGTTAAGGCTGTCCACCATTTGTTTCCCGTGTAATGTGGGTTTTATAGTTTCAGTGTGTGTCAATGGTACTAGAAAAATGAGCAATTTTCTTGGCCAAGTTGTTTTGTGTTCACGACACTTAAAATTTGGTATCGAGAAAAGTATCGGTATCGAGTACTGTGAGAACGTTTTGGTATCAAACCTGGTATTGAGTATCGAAAATGTAGTATCGACCCATCCCTAATTTTGACATCACTACTAAATACCCATTGAAGGGTTCTCCCACCTCTAGTCAAAGTTTGGTATTCTGGTTGCTGGCTGGTAATGCCAAACTTCTGGTCACCACCATGGCACGGGGGGACAGAACATTTCTTGGGTTTTAAGGCTCAAGGAGAGCAAACACTCGAGATCACCATGGGACTCAAGACTCTGAGCTAGTAGTGCTGTTCATCTGAGTATCATAGATGCCTTAAGTGGTGAACACTGTAAATCCAAGAGGAAGCTGGGCTCTGTAAGTGGTAACGTCGTTCACCAAGCTGTCCTTGAGGAGGAACAGGGAGGCCTTCTCCCAAAGGGGTTACAGACTCAAGTACTAGCGGTGATGTCACCACATACATCACACGTCTGATAAGGGCTCCAGCAAAGGTTTATTCCATGGGTGGACCGCACGGCATCTCCACCCTTGTGCTGCTGCAACCATAATTGTATTTGATACAGCTGTGCCAGCACCTTTTGTACACCCACTAAACCCAATAAAACTTAATTAAATTTTCTTATTTTTTCCTTCCTCTTATTAAAGTAACATTTTTGAAGTGCCTCAGATGTGTAACCACAGCTGTCCTTAGAAACAACTACCAGACTGGCCACAAAAAGGTGACTAAGATCACAAGCGACCAGGTTATGTACTTTGATGAGACATGGGCTAATGCCCCCAGAGAATACACCAAGGAAAGAGAGAAAGCCATTATGCTGCAAATAATGTGAGTCCCCCCCCCCCCCTCCCCGCCCACCCAATTCAAGTGTGAAACAGCATTCCTTCAGTAGCCAACACTCAAAGAGGCCTGAGAGACTGTATCACTTTGTGATTACCCGCTAAATCATACAGCATCGTTGGGCCACCTCCATGCCTAGCAATACACCTGCAATCTGATGTATGGATGTGGGTGCCTCATGCTCTGTCACTCGAAAGCCAGTCTGCTCCAACGTGCTCGACTTTTTACCAGTGAAGGACCCTATCAGACTGTCCTTCCAACCCAACACCCCTGCCAGTAGTCTACAAAATTGTAGAACTTCCGGTATGCCCAGCTCGACTAAGTAAATAGCGTTGTTCCTAGGAGGAATCTAGAAACAGGCAGTTCTGACAAACCAGTTGCTGAGTCAAGGTTTACTTACCCTATGGTCTACACATTCCTCTGGACTAACATTCTACAAAACCAAAGTATTCAACTTTGTAAAAAAAATATTGTTTTAAAGTAGGTAGTTTTAACGAGAGGCATGTCTCTTCATATGTACGCAATCAATGATGAATGGTTGGAAAGAAATACGCAAGATGAGAGAGTAACAACAAAGATGGGAAACACACAACTCCAAAAATCCAACGGACAGGAAAAAGCCTAAATATAACACAACAAATTAATTTATGACACTACAGTGGATTCTCTATCCATAATTTCATTTCTCAAAGGACTGACAAAAATTTCAATACATGTGAACTTTCAATGAATGTGGTCTTGAAATGCAGATAAATAAAAAATAGAATATTTATATACAAAAAACATAAATAAAAATAAAATATTTATATAAAAAAAAAACATTTTTATTTTGAGCTTGACATGCAGAAGATCAAAAAACTTTATGATCACAATGCACAGTTCCTATAAAATAACAATGGAAATGTCTTTGCACCATTGGTGTATACACTTTTGCAAAATCCTGCCAAATGTTTATCCAGTTTAATAACAGACAACACAACACACTATTAACTCAAAAGGTTATTAAAGCTGCACAAACACAAATTAAAGTAAATGTGTTTGTTGGGATCACATCCAAGTCAAACTGGTAATGATACCACAGAAAGTGACCAAATTTTCATGGTAAAGGCCGGCTTGCTGGCTGGAGTGTTTGTAGCAGTTTTGTAACTTGGTCCATTGCATCCCTGAAAAAAGTACACATCTCAGTCTGACAATCAGTTGCAGCAGAATTAAAACTAAAAACACATTACATCAGACTCTAAATACATATAGAAAATAATAAAAATATAAACTAAAGTTCCAAAAAAAGCAAAGTTGCAAAAATGTACCGTATTTTGGAGTGTATAGGCCACATGCATATAGGCCGTACCTGAAGTTTTTGATGAAAAATTGGGGATAATTAATATTTCATTTACAATTTCGTACAATGTACAAACATAACAAATTCACACTAAAATTGCTCTCCTACAAAACATTTGTGACAGAAAATTTGTATTATGTTGTGATGTTTACAAATATACGTTGTGCAATTACTATTCCACAGATGGTTACTTGACTATATGGTTACATTTTACATGTGCAAAATGGTTATTTTGTTTATGAACGCAAGTGAACAATTAATAGCTCGAGTGGAAAAGTTTTTATTCTCTTCCTCTTCTTCTTTTTTTTCTCTTTCTGTTCTTCCCTTCCTTCCTTTAAGTTAAAATATATAATGTACTGTATGTTGACAAATTCCCAAACATGTTTTGGAGGAAATTTTTTTTTAAATTCCAATATCTCACATGTAAGCCGTGCCCCACATTTTGCAGTAATTTTATTGTAAAAATGTGTGGCCTACACATGCAAAAATATGTATATACTACAATAGAGCTATGATTTTATGAGCACCATGGCTACCGGGTATAAGACTATATAATTGAGACAAACCAAATTTTAATCCAAACCACCAAAAATATGTGGTTTAAGTATGGTTTTCCACACTATGCCTATGTTTAATTATCAGCTTAACTATCACTAGTAGCAAAAATTTTTTTTTTTTTTAAATATAAAAAATTTCAATTTTTTAGTTTATTCTATAAGCATGTTTTCAAAATTAAATGATACTCCAGAAAAGCATATACAATTCCCTTGGTGAAAAAAAAAAAAAAAAAGTGCCATGCAACTTTTAGCAGCCCTGAAGTCTGGCACGAAAATAAAAGGTTTTGTTAAAACACATAAATTTATTTCAATTTTTACATGTACTTACAATGAAATGGTAATGCAGGTTACATATGAACACTGATTGACAAAAAAAAAGTTTAAACAGAGCATCACAAAACCTTCAGCAAAAGTAAAAGTTCATCGTCAGTTCCTTTTCGTGAGAAAATCGAAGACTTCATTAAAAAAAAGTTTATATCAATATTCAGACATTTTAAAAATAAACCCCTTCCACTGCATTGGATAATTCCACAAGCCACTTCATGGCGTCAGTTTAACGCGTGATGCACTGCGCAGCTATGATACGCACTTGACTTTGCCTCATCTGAACGTAGTTTCATTTCAGTAGGCAAATCATTAGTAGTACTTGAAGAGGCTGGTCACATGTCTCCAGGGTACTTTCTCGCAATGAAGAACGATATTACAGACACGACAGTCCAGCTTGTACTGTTCACTCTACTCTCCAAGCAGACGTCATGTCAACCCCTCTGGAGGGAGATTGTACTCTTGGCTGAGACACCGAGCCCGCCACCCAAAGTCACATAGTTCTACAGCATGCCAAGGGAGCGCACCACCCATACTAAGAAGCGATAAGGGATGAAGCTAGCCTCATCAGCAATTCTTCCGCAGCAGAAGACAATTGCAGACGACTCTAGGGATGGAGCTTATCACTCCCTTCATCCCTCGCCACCTCAATGTCCAACGGTCAACCAGAATATAAGACCCTCTGCAGCCCGAATTCGAAAGTCCACTCTTCTTCCACCGCTGTGGACAGAGCTGGAGGAAGCTACCACCCGCGATTCGCTCTCCTCCACCGCTCTGGATTGGACCGGAGGATGACAGAAGTAAATCACTCTCTAGTTTGCCTTGCTGATTCCACTGCTCACTCTTGGACCTGAAGAAGCCAACTATTGACGACTCAACCAGAAGCATATTCTGCACCTGCAGATATTCTGGAAGACTTACCAACTGTTCCTGAAGTCAGCAACTCTCTCCTTACCTCTCTCCGATAACGGTTGTCGACTGTCCCTCCATAACATCAAGAATTTTGCCCTACTGAACTGTAACGGCAATACTTATCACTATCCTTATGATAGCAGTCTCTAATGGTCCCTTCTGGACAAACAGGCAGATAGGGAAAGTTGTAGTTAACTACCTATCATTTTTATCGCCTTCAATTAGGTTAGAACCTGGTCACCTTCACCTGGCTGTGCATAGTTTACCTTCCGTGCCAATTCAAGGTTAGTTTTAGGCGGTAGTATGGGCCACCGTGTATATGCTCTCTGAATATATACTGCACATGATCTAAACTTACTTCTGAGTACTGATATCTTGGTGTCACTGTGTTAACCACACGTAGAAACCAGGCCGCTAGAGTAACACTGGAAGACTATGCTCACCAAAGATAGCATACACACCAATAGAAGGCCAACCGTGCTGTGCTCCAGGGTATAGTACGGTAGAGCCACCACCACTATTAAAACATCCACCAGGTGGCTAGCTAATCAGGCTGTCCAATACTTCACCACCAGTCTCTACGGGGCCGGAAAGGATTAAGTGTTGGTTCTGGAGGACTAACCCCTGTGGACACCACACCCAAGTGTCGTGACATACAGCCTAAGGGAACCCACCACTCTGTCTACCACTCTCCACAGGGCTGGACGATCGGAGCACAGGGTATGATTCTTACCTGTGTAGCTGCAGCCCTAGGCAGAACACTATAGGGACCTACGTCGCCAGCTTCACTTTTGCGAGGCGGTAATTTGTACCTTCTCCTATGCCATACACCAGGGAGGGTGGTGCCCCGAGGAAGCATAGAAGGGCAGCTTACACCTCCAAAAATAACTTGAGTTGCAATCCAACTCCCTCTCCTGCACTTTGCACTACATCCCCGTGGAGCAGATTTAATACCACCCATACACTGGAGAGGCTTCATCTACCAGTGCCACCCCTTATCAAGACAGCTGGGTCACCGTATCCACTGGTAGAGGTCACTCGCAGAGAAGAACCTCCTCTGGATATTGCCAACCAGTGGTTCAGAGACTTCAAGACCATCAACCACCAGCCTGCTCCATGCACCAGCAGAGTCAGCAGTGCATCATACCCTGGTGTGACCAACAGCAGACACCCGCTCTCACAGCAACTGGGACAGCAGCCACCATGGAACCACATCCAACAAGGTAAACCAGTTGCTAAGGGCCAGGCCATGATAGCAGTTCCTGACTTTGATCCCGCCAGACAGGTCACATGCCTTGTTCTTTATACTGACAGTGCAACCACCAAGCATTAGGTCGTAAAGAATACTCTTGCTCGTGATTATGGTGTCATGAATAAAACTGTAATTTAACATCGGCGAACTCTTCTCAGCCTCAAGGGCGTCACATAACAGAGGTTCACGTATCACCTACCACAGGGCGACCCATGAGACAAGGGTTTTCGTGGCATCCAACCCTAGGCCACCGTGCATCAAGCTTTAAATATGACCCAGTTTGACATAGTTGCATTTCAGATGTCCACATTCATGCTGAGGGGGAGGGAGGGTATTATAAAATAAATATAGAGTATAGAATAGCTTCTCTGTTTCACCAACTGTAAACAAACAGGAGTGGAACTATGCATGTATCATACATGAATGGGTTGTCAATACTTCCAGAGCACAAAACAGAAATCCAAAACTGTACATACAATCATAGCCTCATAAAACGTAGAGTGAGTAGATTGTCAACAATCAGTAGTGCCAGTTCCACAAGCAATTTGAACGCAAAATCCAAAAACAAAGCCAAACTCAAATTCTAAACAGCACTAGCAAAAAGTGTATCAACAAGCAATAGCAATGGGTCAAGACTTGAAAAATGGAGTAGAACTGTGTCAAAATCGACTTGTCATTCAAGTCAAGTTTTTCTAGCAAACATCAAGCTATTAAACATGCAAGTGGAGTCATGGTGCATTTTGGTTATAAACAAATAAATGTTTGTACTTAACAATCATCTTTTGTATCTCGTTATTCAATAATTTTATGTTGCCAAACCACTAAGGTTATGCCCAGAATGACAACAACAATTCACCTACATGCGTTGACACTTGGTTGATGTTTGAGATGGTCGAAATAAACAGCTACAATAAAACTGGAAGATGCAAACTGACACACGTGCCATTCCGACAACAACGTTTTGAAGTGTATACATACAGTTGTCTACGATTTCTTGCCGAATGCTTTGTTTATATCTACAATTTACTGTGTTAGATCAGGGTTGCCACCAGCCCTGAAGCTGAAATCCTGGTTCCTGTTTATAGAAATCATGTAAAATCCTGGAAGCATAGGGTCAAATCCAGAAAAATCGTTGGAATTAAAAAAATGGGGAAATTACAGAAAAAAAAAAAAAAAAAAAAAAAAAAAAAAAAAAGCGGACATGAAGGATGTTTACATATTTAATGTAGTAGTTTTTGTTTGAAATGTACAAACCATGGTATTTCTTTTTCTCCACTCACACTTATACTTTTGTTTATACAACGAACATATCAGCGATAATTTTCATTACCTCCCCATTGTGATATCAATGCCAAACACAAAACACAGTTACCAAATTCAGATTGCATGCGCAAAAATAGCAATTTGCTGCAAAGATTCTTTTCTATAATGGCATTGGCATTTGCATATGATCGTACAAACCACGAACAGAAATATGTATGTAGATAACTGTATACATGCGCCAGTAAATAATTTAGCAAAATATTTTGGACCTACACTATTACTGAAGCATTGACGTATGTCCAAAATATTCAGTTAAATTATTATTCACCTCACTTGTAAGAATATTTTAAACAAATGCATCGCTATGGGTGCTGCTCTAGTGTCATAAAAAAACCCCAGTTCCTAGAGTTAAAAATCCGCAAAAACTGTAGGCCTGTGTTAGATCAATAATTTCTGCTTTTCCGCAAAAACTGGGGATTAAATGTGGTATACATTTAATTGTACTATATTTGTTTTCTGTTGCAACATTTTTTTGCCCGATACAACAAAATTCATTATTATTAAATAAAATACTATTTAAGAGAATTTATGACTACATTAAAGCCATATTCAAATAAATTTTTGTGAAAATTGACATTTTATGCGTAAACATTTAGTTTAGGCAGTGGAGGAAGCAGAACAATCCCTAGACAGAAGATGATAGCACAACTTCACACTTGCATCGTAACTGGTATGATAATGAATGGGCACAGCCACCATACAAAACAGTGTAAGCACATTTCTGACTTTAATTGTTCAAGTACCGGTATTTTACACACTCAAAATAAATACCCACTTTATAAAAATACTGGGATCTCAAAAATGGACAGGCATTATATTTGCAGCTTACGTAATTTTTCCTCCCTGCAATTGACAAAGTCAACAGGTACAGTCTCAGCGAAACACAAATACATACAACCATACAACTTATTTAACTTACAAAAAGTCTCTTTACCGAATGGTATATCACACCTTTAGTATAAATATGCATAAATATGAT
The DNA here is from genome assembly GCA_029891345.1 of Dryococelus australis. Taxonomy (NCBI): domain Eukaryota; kingdom Metazoa; phylum Arthropoda; class Insecta; order Phasmatodea; family Phasmatidae; genus Dryococelus; species Dryococelus australis. Next base: position 272,260,687 of record CM056995.1, read on the forward strand.
AAACTCGTCATTGTTATTCTAAAAAGATTACTGTTTAAAAAACCTGTATACGAAAAAAAAAATTAACTATTAACAAAAAAATGCAAATGAGGACAGCTTGTCCGCTCAGCAACTACTCCATGCTTGTAACAGATTTTTTTTCCATCAGCATCATATCGCAGACATTACCGTTCACACAAAAGTCATTCAGATGTCGACAAGAGGGAAGAAGATACACTGTGAATCCCATAACCAAAGGATTATTGTTACTAGTAAATAGTAAAGCTTTTTTGTTTCATGGGTAAACCATGACTATATGAAGGGGTGCAAGTTATAAACGTGGCATTACACCCGTGTATATACAGTACACATTTTAATTTATGATGCACACTCAATTTTAACTCAAAAATTTTATATTGAACCCAACTTGACTTGACTAAAGTTTCGTACAACTTGACTAGGCTCAACTTGAACCTGCAAACATCAACTCATCCAAAATACTGCAACATATACCAACAATTACAAGCATATCAATGTCATGAGACAAAGGAAGGGTGTGGTGCTGCTCCTCATGCTGCTATTCATATGAAATTATAAAAGGAAATGTAAGGGTGGAGATATTTATGAGAGATAAAGCATTAGTGATGGGCAAATTAAATTTTTACAGCTTCGAGTTGAGTTGATTCAAGTTGTATGTAAGTCTAGTAAAGACAGTCGGGTTCAGTATAAAATTTTTTTTAGTAAAAATAGAGTTTGAACCTTAAATACAATGTGTATCTATGTACAAGGGTATAACGCCTGCCCCTTATAACTTCTTCTCCCTCATAGTCACAGTTTACCAAGAAAAAAGATTGGGACTAGTTTCTACCAATAAGAATAATTATTTGCCAGTGTGAGGGATGAGTGAATGAATGTCTATGGTAGGAATGGTAATGTCAGTTATGTGATGCTGATAGAAAAGAAAAAAAAAAAAAAAATTGTCGAAGGGTAGCTTTAAGATGGTCTGTCAACATGCCACAGCTGAAGGGTAGATTTAAGGCTGGCCTGTCAACATGCCACCACCGGGTGGGTGGACAGGCAGTTCACACTTAAAGTTTATGTTAGCTTAGTTATTTTTTTCTATACATAGGTTTTAAAACAGTAATTAGATGAGAAAAGTAATGACAAGTTTACCATTATGCATATTTCTGCTGAAGGTGTGAGGTGACATGAGATAAAGGCTTTTCATGTTTAAATACTGTGTGTCCTAATGTTGTACGTATTTGTTGTATTATCAGATGTTGCCCAGCACTGTATATAAAAACTGTAATGAAAATGGGATTGACTTGGATTGGTGTTAACCTAACACTACAGTAGAACCTCTCTCTATCAGCCCAAATTAGATAGACTAACTTTCTATAACAACTAGTTTTTGAGAAACTGTAAAACATTTGGGTAAAAAGTTCAAAATACAAAGGAATTCTGCAGAAAAATTAATTTGTTACACTCTTTTTGGTTGCTACATGTTGCCATTCTCTTGGTGAGCACTATATGGACCAAGCCATCTCATATCTAAAAATATATACAGTGGACTCTTGACCTGAAAACGCATGTTCTGATAAACCATATCCACAGTTAATTTTCAGTAGTCCTGGCAAAATTCCAATATAAATTGCTACTTTGTTTCAATGCCTAGGAGTGCGGCGTCTGCTGCGATCGCGGTGTCGCTCGGTATCCCTTTCTTTTCCTATCCCTCCCCTCTACCTGCCTCCTTTCCCCTTAGCGCGTTTTCCTTCTTCTAGTATGCTGGCGCTCACCTAAGAATTTGGGCAGCCTTCTTTTGCTTCATCAACACTGCTGGTGTTTGCTGCCACTGTGGTTTCATCATAGAAAATCGCTGGAGTGCTAAAAGTGTGACCATTACTATTATTTATATATAAATATTGGTGGTGCATAATTTTGTAATTGCTGATTGTGGCTATACTTAAATTGTTTAAATATTATGTAGGAAGGTGTGACCAGATCTAGGTGAGTTGGGGCGTGAGCCCTTTTGTTAACAGGGCAGTAGTTTGCATTATTCGTGCAAGTGCTAAAGTAATATTTGTGGGCTACAGTGATATTGGTAAAGTTTGTTTTAACCAGCACATTTGAATATGGTTTTTGGTTTCTCTAAGGTGGTTTTGGGCATTTTAGATGCAAACTTGTGATGTGTAGTACCATGTTAGATTTCAATATGGGCCACCCCATTTGTTCTGCCAGCTATGATTCTGATTAGGCTCGAACACCACAGCTCCAGCTTACGAATAATATTTCAACATTGTCAGGGTTTCTAATTCTTATGGCCGGTCTATTTGATTGGGCTAATTAAAGCTGCAAGCTGTTGAATAAGCGTTTTTAGTGAATTTTTAAAATCTTTTTTGATTGTCGCGGGTTTTTTGTAGAGCATGAATGCTGCCCCGTCTGAGAATTGTTTTGATTGTTCTCCCAAATTGTCAAAGCTGGGTGTAAGAGCACTATTTTAAAATTGTTGTGTAAAAAGATAAATGATTTACGTGGACGTCAATATTGTTTGTTATTCTGAAACAGAACAACCTTGCTTGAAATTTTAGTCCTCGCTTGAGAGCGAGCATGGAAATGATTGGATTGAAGTTAACTGTAACGGTCAATCAGCTGACAAGTATAAATAACATTTTGCGAGGTGCCTCTACGAAAGGTAGTGAACTTGACCTTGAATTAATGGCTGCTGTTACTGACCCACGTAACTAGAACTATGTTGTGCCAAAGCCTTAAGGGCATTGTCCACGCCTGGTTGGATTAAATTGCCTCACACATGCCTTTGGCGTTCCTTACTGTTTGAACAGTAAATTTTTTAATGACAGCCTACGTTCATGCTCACCTTTGAGAATTATTTTAAGGTAGACAAGCTGGAAGACTACAGCATCAGTATTACTATATATATGAATTATTTTTGTGAATCTAGTCTGACTGTTTTTAATATCAAGGTCTTTACTTTAAATACTCATATATTTAGTTTTGAATAAATACACATTTTTTATACCTCGCCCTTTTGAGAAGTGTTTGCTTAGTATTGATATAATTGTGTTAATAGAGGTGAAGCACGTCGGGTCATTTCATACCGATTTCTATGAGTGTATATTGGAGAACGTTTATATGGATTTGTGAAATGAACCAGCATTGTTTCCGAATGAAAATAAATATGTATGTTAACTTTGGAAGTGTTATATGGTCTTATGTTTTTTTGAATGCTGTTTTGTGAGATTATAATATTGTTGATTGGCCTGAATGTTTCTGGTTTTTGGTTCTGCTATGAATAATTGTGGTATAGGGTCACCACAAAATAACGGAACTACCCAGTTTAATCATTTATCAGATATTGCATCAATTGAAATATCTTTTGGCCCTGCCACTTAGGGTTTCCCGCAATAATCATTTTTAAGCTGGTTGCCTAAGCAAACGTCTAATAACTGCGTGTGAAACACATTTATTACTTCTGTGCAGCACCCTTATTAGTTTAGCTCGGTTCAGCTTATGGTGTCGGCGACTTGGCAGGTGAGTCTGGAAAGCTCCCTTCCCTTACATGCCTGACCTGAGAAGTGGTTACCTAGCAACCAGCGGGTTTCCTTGCAATCTATATCTATCTATATAACTATCTCTATCTAGATATCTATTTAGCAATCTACCTCTATCTGTATCCATATTATATATTGACGCACTCCTAGCCTGCTTGCTCTTATACCATCAAAATGTCGGGGGGGGGGGGGGGGGAAATGTGACCCTACCTCTGTCCGGTTCTAATACGGAAGATGGGTTGTAATTGGCGGGTGTAAGTGATGAATCCGTCCGGGGTGTGACTTGTCACCCTTCTGCAATGTGATGGAATCTTAATGGTATTTTGTCCGGCAGGTCGAGGTTGGGGACCTAGTGGTGCACCGACTGGTAGAAGGATTGAGAATAGATGGACGGGAATCAAATGCCAGGGTGATTTTGATTGAGAAAGTCTCCCTCCCAGCAAATTTGTTCTTACTCACCATCAAGAAACACAATGCCAGCTGTCACTAATGAGGGAATTAAAATAATTTAAAATACATTAAATTAAGAAGAAAATATTAATTTAAGAAATGTGGGGTAAATTTTGACAGTTCTAGAAAAGTAGTCTGGCCACAATGTATCCTTCCACCACAGCTGTTTTTCACTGTAGAAAACTACGTTTGTAAACAAATGAGAGTCCAATGCACACTTGCATTTTGCTCTTTATCCGTGTTCCCAGTTATGGTAGGCACTGAAAGTCTGATGTTAGCCAACTTCCATCCAGTAATTAATGTAGGATATTATAGCTAGGTTGGCATTCCAACCTGTTTTATTTTTGTAATTTGTTAGGAATCTGTTTATTTTATTTCAAGGGAAAGAAGGAACCAGTGACGGAGTGGGGGGCATTAGTTCAACTTCATTCGTGAGACGGCACTGTTTTGAGGTTCTTGCGGATGTGTTGCCATTTTGAACTGCATATTGTTTTGATGGGAATATATATATATATATATATATTCCCATCAAAACAATATGCAGTTAAAACAATATATATATATATATATATATATATATATATATATATATATATATATATATATATATATATATATATATATATATATATATATATATATATATATATATATATGCCACTGTTAGTTTCCGTACAAATGCAGCATATTATGTATACACACACACACCTACGCACACAGACAGAGAGAGTTTGGCCGAAGTTAACCTTAGTCTCGAATTTACTATATAGACAAACAAATATTATTCATGCATTACGTAAGTGTTGAAAGTGCATCTTATTAGACCACATGAATTTCAATAATAATAGTAAAGGTTTACAACTACATTACAGTAGAATCCCGTTGCAACCAGCATGGCAACTGCGAGAACATGGTTATAACCAGGTCTTTTTGAGGAACCGTCACAAATTCACACAAATATTCCATGAAAAATCGTAATTTTACGAGTTGAAACATGTACGGCAAGATTGTGTGAAGCAGGTTTGCAGCGGGACTCGTGTCCATGTGAAGTGCGCTTTTGTTATTTGTCAGCCGTGTCTCCACTCCCTCACTCCATCTCCTCGTTTCCCTAAGTACCTTGTGCCGTTCTCATGTGTCACATTCTTCCGCCTTGCCACCTAACTCCATCTCTCTGTCAAACCAGGCGCATTGTTCTATAAATAGAATACCACCCTTTCTACCTTGACCCCATTTACATGAACCAGTTCTGCTTTCCCATAGTCATTCACAGTCATTGTGCTATCAACTGTGTTTGGATTCAAAGAATTTGGCATATGTGGGTCGAACGTTATTGTTAACTGAGAACAAATATAACAGTCCAACCGATAGCTGGAATCGAATACAGCCAGATATGAACAGATTTTTGCAGGTTTTTTTTTCATACTGTGGCATACCAATTAAAGATATGGACACAACTAATACTACATTTTATCGCTGCGCTATAACTAACATAATTTTAATCCATTTGATACAGTTTTCTTGAATTTTTGCTGGTTTTGAGTAAGTCTCGCACCATGCAGGTTTGGTTAGTTAAAAATGTATAATTTTAAGGTGCTGAATTAGGGAAAAAACTTTTTCTTTTACATTTCACGTAGCATGTTTCTCTCAATGAGGCATGTAATGTTAACGGGCACGCGCTTTGTTCGACCACGCCAGGTCGCTAACAGTCAAGGTCATTGGTCCCGTTATCAATATTTCCGGCTGCGCGCCCGCACTGCAAACATGTAAACAAAATCAGTCACTGAGTTAATTTGTATGCTGGTGGTTTTCTTAATGCGAAGGGAATAGTATACATTTATATTAATTTTTGTTTAGTATAAATGCATGACGGGTAAATATACCAGTCAAACTGTTGCAGTTAAACTTCAGGTAATTGCATATATAGAGGAACACTGCAATAGAAAAGCGGGCCAAAAATTCACTGTTTCTCAGTAGCGTGCATGTCATGATTTCCTAATACTGGACCGCTATTACGAAGTGAACCAGACCTGTAACGACGAAGTTGCGGGCGGCCGCCACCCGCCAGAATAATTGTGTAGCGACCAACCGACAGTGGCAAGCCGTTGCATCCGGCCGCGCTGCAGAGAATACAGTCACTTGCCTGTCTACATGAACATGACAATGTTTTCACTGCTAGCCCCAGCACAAGAGTGATTTAATTTTAAATATGTATCTTCATATATATTATCAATAAATAAATTGCTGTGTTTAAAAAAAAAACGTACCCCGCGGTTGGCGAGGTATTACTTACAGTAGACCCAATTATAATGTTTACATGCACGTGTCTTGGTGATTCCTTGCATAATTTATGCACCCTAGTTAAGGCGGTCGTGCGAAGCTCCAACGGGCGAGTTATCACTTGCAAGGTGGTGCTTCAGCGGCCAATTAAGCGATAGCGGGAAATGCTGCTTAGGCTGGGCAAATGATTGTGGGAGTGCTGCATAGGCCGAGCAACTGATTGCAGACTGAGCTGCTATACTTACATGGCATGATCAGATTTTCCTGTCATTTTCAAGCAATCAGTTATCATATAACAGGATATTTTTACGTTACGGTGATTTGAACACCATTTAAAAGCAATTTTAGGGTGAATTTTAAGTAGCGCTGGGGAACAAAATCGGTCTGATTTGGAAACAGCTAGGGCACTCGTATAGCGAGGATCGTACATGGAACCGTGACATCTCGCTATAATGGAACTCTACTGTATTTACAAAACACGCAAACTTGCTGTTTGTAAAATGTGGACCTCTTGTACACTTTCTATTGTAATCCTTGGAAATTAACGTCACTAAAATCACGTTTGTTCGTCACTAGCAATAAATAATTTATTTACAGAATGACTAAATAAAATCCACACTGTGTACGTTTCCTGAAACCACCAAACTTCAATTCGATACAAAAATTAAATTTGTGTAACATTACATTTCACATCTTTGTTTCCACCTAACCTCAAAACTAGAACAGCCAAGTACTTTTTCACAACTCAGTCTGCATGCATATTACAGAACTTTGACATAATTATTTTATTCTTGATGTCAAAACTGTAGACACATCCTTAATTACACGTTTGTGATCAAAAATAGTAGCTATTTTCAACATCTCAGGACTAAAACAATCACTACAAAATACTACGACGAGCAGCGAATCGTCGCATTGGCACTACAATCAATTGTAAACGATTATTTACAATTTCTGCAGAAGGTAAATATTTGCGTTAATGTCTTTTTCGTGCTAAATTTCACGTTTTGTAAAAAATAGGTAGATTTAGTGAAACTGTGAAATATCGTCCAATTTCGCGGTATTTTGTGTATTTCGCTTTTTTCCATTATCTGGAGTCCCTGTACATAAGTGAAACCCTGTTAAGATGTTTCAGAAAAATATTGAAAAATGAGTGCTTACTAAGCAGAAAAACTTCTTAAAAGTGTAAAATTATTTGTTATAGACAAAGTGCTAACTTATTAAAGTTTATTAAGCACGAAAACTTCTTAACAGAAAACTTCTTAAAGGAGATTTACTGATAATTTTGACACGTAACACTGTCGAGATAAGATTGAGTGACGTCAAAGAGGAAGTGAGTTTCTATTGTGTAGGCCCATTGCACAAGGGTTAAGGTGGTTGGTTGGCCAACCAAATAAGTCTGTAGGGCAAACCTCGTTACGCCAGGAGTCGACACTCCTCGGGGGCAGGCCCAGGTTGCTCGTAGTACAGCGAGACCGACCTCGTCCATCGGAACTTCTGTGTTCCACTCGAACCCGGTACGACATGCATACGACATACATCCAGTAATTCGAGCACTAATCAGCGGGAGCGACACCAGGATCGGGAGAGCTAACCCGCACATTGGCAGCTTGGCCAGCACAGAGTGCAATCGCCGTCATCATGCAGACCACTACAGGAACCTGACCTCCCCCACGTCTAGCAGAACCAAAGACACTATTTGCTCCACCAACACTACAGTAACACCACCTACAGAGAACACCTTGCCGAGCTCTGGCAAGTCAACCTCGCCCCAGAGGGCCACTGTTGTTGTGACGCATGTTGCCAGACCTAGTGTGACAGAACATATTCCTAGTAGACAGTCTACCAGGCCGACACTATTATCTAGTAAGAAGGGGAACTATTAACACTAGTAGATTAACTGATCTAGCACAAATAAAAGGCTTGCGAACTAGAGATACAGCAACACTCATCAATGCAAACGTCTAGTAACTGGCTGTGAAAAAACGTCAGGCACGGTGCCATTTGTAAGTGATCTGCGGCTTTTGTATAGTGCCTTGTCTTCCCAACACATCTGTCGACACTCGACAGTACACTGATGGATGGTGCGGTGAGCGAGTTTGGCTTGCTACTTCCCCTACATGCCTCCAAGAGGAGAAGTGGATACCTATAGCAACGAGAGTGGCAACATAGTGTCCAGTGTCTTCTCCCTCACTCCCTTCTTACTGTCTCTCTCAGCTGCACCTTACTTCCTCCCCTCACGTTCCATAAATGCCACCGAGAGGGGTAGCTGCTGTCCAACATGCTGGCAGCAGAGCTAATGTGTGCTTGGCAAAAGTAGAAATTTTATCAAGATTATGCGTTGCTCAAAATGTTTGCACCTATCACCACTTGTATTTCAAAGCAAATAGTTTTGCCTGAAAATGTTACGCAAAACATTTTAACGAGGAATTATTATTTGGAAAGATGCTTTCTTTTGTAATTAAAGGTAGTTTTTCCTGTAAAGTAGGTGTTTCATTGTATCTGGCGTAAATTTAACATGATTATAAATGTAGTATTTATTTAACTCAGGGGGCAGCATCTTCGCGAATAAAATTACATACCCAAAAGCATATACTTAGGCTCACCTTGTCACCAAAAAATGTTTGAACATCTAGCAACTTTTATTATAAAGGTAAAGTTCATTTTCAGTAACTTCTAGCGGAGAAATCAGAGGGTTTATATTAATTTATTTCAATAGACATGCATCTTCGAATAAACTGATAAAATGTACGGGCCTATTAGACACCTTTTGCCATCTAATAGAGAGAAATTAAGCACCGAGCCGAGTGCAGTGTAATTTGTAACAGGAAAAATCAGAGGTCGTGGTTTTGAATGATTAATTACAAAATACAGTGAGGAAATCAATCATAAGTGCTTTATTTATTAATTTCTATGTCAAAACAACAAGTTTTCTTTGCAGTAAAATATAATTAATTACTTTAAAAACACAGATATTTGCCACAAGTGCAAGGCACCGGCAACATGTAGCGTTGCATGGAGAAGTAATCCTACTGTCGCTACATCTTCTCCAGCTGCCGTGAACACACTGCCGATAGATAACTTATCTGTGCGTTTTCGCTGTATTGGTGCACGCGGGACATTCAAAATTTGACTTGCATTTGGTGTTATATTATTTTAATTTTCAGAGGGGTTTGAGATTTCTAGGTCAGCTTGCATTTTGTGTTGGATTACAATAAATTATATACAGTGTTTTGAAACACTTTCTTTAATTAAACGAGTTTATGAGAAATGTTTGGTAATGTATTATTTACAGTAATACTACTTCTAAAATTCAATGCGAAGGGCAGTTATCGGCAGTGGTATCAGGGTATCTGCAATATTGTTGTGGTATATGTATCGGTATCGGAAAACACAGTATTCGAAAAACTCTATAGTCCATTTCCCCTGGAAAAGACTTTCTCGGAGTCCTGCTAAATATCTACTTGCCAAACGTAAACAAACATTGCAGTGTGACTGCCATGTAGCATCTGTCAAAATCAATGTTTACATTCCATTGTGAGTGTACATGTGGTCGTATACTTTTGCTACACCTAAACATAACATTGAAATGTGATTTCTACATTTATACCTGTCAGATATATTGTTTACTGTTTACAGTTTTTAAAAGAATTCTGTGATATTTCAAAAACCATTCCGTACACCATACAAATATTACCAGTTTAGGCCTATAACATTATTTAGGTCAGCTTTATGATATTTTAATTGCCTGAATTGACGCTAGATCTTATCGTTATTTTACATGAACATATTTGTTTTCCACGATACAGCACATTATATGTAATGCACGTTAATATTTTTCCCCAATTGTATTTAACACTGTTACAACTGCAAGGTACAGAACTGTAGTATTTATCCTTTTGTTATCAATATGTGTTGGGTTATTTCTATAAAAAGGCAGCCTCAGTTGGAATAAATATTAAAACCAGTCAAACGAAAAAGGCACATTAAATTCAAGCACGCAACTCGTGTCACTTATTTTTTGTCATACAAACTTAAGAGATAGCGGTGAACATGCACACAAATAAGCTTACAATAACATTTATTCTGCTCACATTTATATGTATTGCTACTTACTGTTTATTATGCTTATTGAAATTAATCGGGCTGGGCTTAGTATTTTGTTGGGATTGTAGCAAATTATGTTACACGAGTGTGTTTCAAACACCTAGGGAAAAGGTACAATGTTTAGATAAATAAACAGACTTGGATGTAAATAATAAAACTTCATCATAAAAACAGTTCACAGTTAAAATGTATAAATAGTGCACATCAAATATTTGAAATCACGCACACACAAGGCCAGCCAAACGACCACCACGCAGCATCGCCACACCATTTCACACGTAGCAGTTTATGAAAAACACCATAACAGTATAATTATGAGTGCCGTGGAAACACAAATTTATCACAACATTGTAACTTGCATAGGTAGGTTTAAAAAACACAACGTCTACAAATGTGATGTGGTAATTTGAAGTATTTTTCGGAGTAAGTATAATTTACGCTTAGTTTAGCAAAAAGCAACATGCCATTCATGGCTCGCCACATCTGCCAACATCCGATGGTATCCATCCTGCCATCGTATCTAAATATATTAAAATAAGTATTCAAACATTAAAATTTCTTAAGTTGTGACACATTCAAAAACCATTATTTTGCTGTAATAAGTAGGAAATATAATACAATTACAAACACATGTAATTTATTTGCTTACTAGCTATGTGAAACTTCCAGAATGTGAGAGAGACAAAGGAAGACTGAGAGAGCAACAAGCCTTGCCCAGCCGGCAGTTGCTTCCTCGCTCGATATACCGTGCCACTACGGCCTAGGCACTATATTTTGCGCTGCTATTTTTAACTGTAAAAATGAAATATGTTGCCATCGGGACTACCCTAAAAATTTAAATGTTTCATTAGGCACCATTTAATTAACAAATAGCATACTAAAAAAATAGATTAAAATAATATTTTAACTGTGAACTATTCCTAACCGGCCGTTGCCAACATGTTGCTGCTCTTGCTGTTGATAATTCATATTTAATATGAAATAAATATTACAAGTTATAGAAGATGTTACGGTAAAGTTTCATTTATTCAATAATACAGTATAGTCAGTCTCGTGTAAGGTTTCCAGATTTTGACAGATTGTATGAATGTAGTACCTTGCAAACAAACTGAATAAATATCCTTCCGCCACCATGTGCTTTTCAGGTGACTGTCAAAACAGTCAACATCATGGGAATTTTTGCTTTACATTTCAAACATGTCAACTATAATTGAGGAAAATATGTGATTATGCAGATCTTTATTTTATTTTCGATGGCAACATCTAAATTATGTTATCAAAATACTATCAATGAAACATATTCATATTCTTACGATTAATTAAACAGACATTATTAATTACTATCAAATCAATAATCACAAACACAAAAAATATATCTTTTAAATCAAGAAATTTCATTGGACTTGCAAGTTTGGAACGCTCACAACAGGAAAATATTTGAGGCAAAGGAAGACATTGATGTTGGTTACAATTAAGACTGTAATAAAAATTTAATCACACATGTTAAACAATTTAACGGAGAATACAAAAACTTACCTGGCCCGAAGTATGATCAGAATTCCCTTCTTTATACGCCTCTTGAAAAATTTAACGAATTCATTAAAAAAAAAAGTATGTGATTGTCACATAGTTAACTGATATGAGCATCAGAAAGAAAGAAAGAAAAAAAAAGAAAAAAACTAATTCACAACTGAGCAGTAAAATGAACTATGAGAAAACAAGTCTGCTGAAGTTCTGTGTAAAGGCATTGTCACCAGTACCTTAAAAAAATCACATTTAGGCAGTGAACAAACACAATGAGTTAGGCCTGTTAAATCATACACAGAAATAGTTAATTAGAAGTGTAAAAGTCTTCTACAATCAATAATAATGGAACCAATTTGTAGCAATTATAAGATAAGCCTGTACAAAAACCATTCCTCACAAATGGTGAATAATGGTAGGCCTGTGTTTATTAAGTAATGAAACCTAGTGGCAATTACATCAAACACATGGCCGTATGTACTATTACAGTAACGTGAATATTTAATATACATGTCCATCGTGACCCAAAAAAAAAATTTCAATACAATTTGTTGTCCTATACAATTAGTATTTATTACCATAGATAAAAAATTTACCACAGAAAAAAATGTACTTCACATAGTCTTTCTGGACAAACGAAACATTATATATCTCAGTTTTAATGTAATTAGGCCTAAATAATTAGTATTTAATTACAACTGCATTCATGGTTTTGGTCTACACACGCAGGCGAGCAATGTAACCTCAATGTTTTGGTAAAGTCAATACTATTCTGTGTTTATTGACCAAACTGTAACATTAACATACTTTCTAAGAAATGAAATTAATGCTGAACATTTAAATGTCTGCTAAAAATTCGCACACAAACCTAACATGTTTACTAACAAATGTTTGCCTAAGATATTTACATTTCCCCACAAAATACATCACACTCCAAATATTCACATACATAATTTATCGCTATTTACTTTGTGACTGTTTTTGATGAAATTCCAAGCAATCGGCAGATAGTTTCTAGCACAGAACGACTTTTGAGTTCTCCCAAGAGTATCATGTCTTCGACTCCTTTGGCAACACATACAATGTCTTGCTGTAGTTTGCAATTGCATGAAGGATTTTTACGTTGCTGCATTAAAAATAAACTATTCCCACAGCATTCATTAATTAGATTCAGAACTTACTAAGCTGATACGCCCGCACACAAAAATTGCATCTCACAATAACAACATGGCTTCCAGTTGTTTGTCGGTGAAGATAAACAACCTTCCTTTTCCACTATTTCTGTTATGCAAGTTAGCAAATTTGAAACTATAAACACGTTTAATAACTCTATACAGAATTCTATAATGTAATATTATTTACGTTTATTCCGAAATGCTTACTTATTATTTTATTTGTACTGTGCACTATTTTCTTTTTTGCTGATGTAAGAAAGAATACGTGTTATTCAGGGATACCACCATTGCTTCACATGGCGGTCAGCTGACATTATGTTATTTCAAATACTACGTTACTGCAGTACACTTTAAATACGTTGGCAGTAGTAGCTGTCAAATTCTGGAAACCTTAAATGAGCCAGATTATACTCTAAAGTTAACCACAGTGTTATACATTTGTGGAATACAGGTTATTGAAAAAAGAGGCTGACATGTTACGCCTAGTGAGATTTTTCAAAGGTTCGTTTTCAAAAGTCTCTTCCACTTGGGAATGGACTGTAGTTTTACTGCTTTTTTCCCCTCATCTGTTTTTGAAAGTAAACTTCCTTGGCGGCCTGGTGACTATCAGATTTCATGTGCTTCTAATGAATGTCTTTCTCATTCTTGACAGCAATTACACAATAAAACTGTTTATTCTTGTATTCTCTAACTTGCTGCTGGATGGAAATGGTATTTTGACACACATTTTCAACAATCAGTAACACTTGCAACGATATGCATGTGGTTCTAGACTAACAGCGGGGACACTGAACTTTCTTGAGAACACAAGGGTTTTCTTTTAGCAAGTTAGCGGCGGATAGTTCATTGAAGGAGAAATAAGAGGGAGTGGAGAAGTCACCATGCATGGGGGGGATGTTGATGGAGGAAAAAAAGGGGGAGCGGGTTGAATTGGCCTGTGGACCTTTGCTCAGAAGGGAGGAGGGGAAATACTACTGGGGATGGTTTGGGCCCTCCTGGTGCTTCTGGTTGGCTGGCTCGTGTAGGCGAGGGAGTCACGGTATGAGGCCATGCCTCTTTGGCTCCATCCCTCCCACTGCTTTTGGTCAGGTCACTGCGCTGCAAGATTACTCTGGCGGGCGGCGGCCAACCGCGGCCTTTGCCGTCCTTACAGGGCGGTTCACATCGTATCAGCTGTCCGGTGTTGGGAAAACATGCAGATAGTCGCAACTTGGGTCAATGTGTTGAATTTATACGAAATTTAGGCTGCATGTAAATAAGTTGTGATGGTAGTTCATTTTGTATTTGTAGCTTGAAACTCAGTTTACTGTTAAAACATACAAAGGGTAAGGGGTAAGACCTGGTGTGACATTTTATGCATTACCTGCCTGCTGGGATGCTGACATCGAGGCACTGAGAAATTGTTTTCATCTGTGCAACAAACATCACAACTTGTGGCATTGGTGTTAACTGCTGGAACCACCATCTTGGAAAAGTGCTGACAATCTGCCAAAAACAACGACCACTAAATATGTCAAATACACAAATCAAAGTAACATAAAATAATACGATACATGAAAAAATGTTTAACAGTACACAAAGCACACATTTTAAACAGAAAGAAAGAAAGAAAGAAAGAAAGAAAAAAGCATGTGAATACGTATCAAAAATCTACATGTTTAAGTAATGTAACTATCATGCTCATAGCTAGTTTCAATTTTTGTGGGGAAAAAAAAAAATTAAGCCATGATTCGACTTAATCATATAATTTGGGTGACAATTTGATATCATCTATGCAGCTCAAACCCACAGCCATAGCATAAATAGATCCTTAGTTTCTGCTTATGATAATTAAATCAGCTTGCACACCCCTACCCGGATGATACATCAATGTTGCTATTTTTTTACAAAGAATATCAACAAAGTTGATTTAATTTTGATATTCAGACAGTTTCACCTTCACTGTGGTACTGAGGAGTGGAGCGAGGTGATCAATGTTTCTAAAAGTAATCTTAAAAACCCTATATCATCACTGAGTAACCAAACATCACACAAATTAATAAAGTTATGTAAGTGGCTAACACATAAATGAATACATACTGACATGGTTGGTTGGGAGAGTGAGAAGTAAAGAATTCTGTCTATTGGCTGCAAGACAGATATGTGAAAGCAAGATGCTAGTGATAAGTAAGTACAGAATATTATGGTTTATTTTTGGCACACTTCTATTTTAAAAGTTACGGTTATGGTGATATTACATTAATTTTCATAAATGCTCCATATAATTAGTAAAAAATTACTCATTAAAAAATATTCTCATGTCAAATTTCTAAAATGTGAAGGAAGCCGCCGCTAGTGGGAATGGAGAATCCCAACTTTTAAACCACCCGGTACAAGGGGAGGTCCCACCATGTACAGTAAAACCTCTCTATTACGGCCCGCATGGTTCCTGAGAATAGGGTCGTAATGAAGGGAGGGGGAGAGGGGAGTCATCATAATAAGAAATTGAAAATTTTGGACCAATTTTGACTCACCCCTAACCCCTAAAATATAAATACATGTGTATATTTTAATAGCTGGATGTCTCCTGATTAATTTGATACCCAAGAAAGGCATATTGGACCACTCCTTGTCGTAAAAAAGAAGGCCTGAACACAGTATGACATGGCCATTGAAAGTGTGTGAAAAGATTACACTATGTATTATTAACATATAACTAAACACTGTTGGAGATGCCTTATGTTTGAAGCAAAACACAAAATTTTATTTATTGATAATATATATATGAATATAAATTGAATCACTTGTGTACTGGGGCTAGCAGAAAATACATTGCAGTGCACACGTAGCTGGGTGAGCTCCTAAATCCTCTGCAGCGTGGCCGGACATGGCGACTCGCATTTGTCAATTAGTCCTAGATCCTCTGGGCTGGGCAGCTGTCGGTCGGTCGATACAAGCTGGCGGACGGTGGCTAGCCACCCACTACAAGATTATTCTAGTGGCCGAGGACCAGCCGGCCGCCGCCAGTGCAGTTATTACAGGGCCGGTTCGCTTCGTAACAGCGGCCTCGTGTTGACAAAACATACTGATAGATGCGATTCACGTCAATGTGTTGAATTTATACGAAATGTAGACGGCGTGTTGGCGTCTGCACTGGCACGATCAGGCCCAGCAATGTATACGTGAATATAAAAATTCAGTGCTGTCTACTTGAAATATTAATTCTCCTGAATTTTTCATCAAAAACATCTGATGTGACCTATACACGCACATGGCCTTGCTCGTCAAAATATGGTAACATAAGAACCCATTTTTATGCACACACTTATCTCCCTTTGTTCACTTTACACAGAAAATTGACTTCACAAAAAAAAAAAAAATGCCCACCAAAAAAATTAGCATATTACGTAGGCATGGGTGGACATAAACTTAAAAATAATCATTCAAAAAAGACATTGAATTAAATTTGAAGTTATCGTACATACACTGATTAAGAAATTAATCTGTAATGTGCCACTATTTTTAAAGCAAAAGAGGAGGGATCATAGAAGCGAAAAAAGACAGGGAGGGTTTGGCTAAGGCAGTGGCATGTGACTAGGACAAAGAATCCTTCCTGATCTGGCCTGCAACTCCTCCCGCCCCTCTGACCCACACTCTTCCGTGGACAATACACCAGTGTCCCCTTCTGGCATGAAGTAATTTATTGCTTACGCTGCTTGGGACAACAAATGTCAAAACCTATGATGGCATCTTGAGAAATGCACGACCACTAACATCAGTAAAGGCTAGTTTTCCATAGATTGAAAACCGTGGATAATAGAAACTTGTAGCGAGGTTGGAAAAAAGGTCTACAAAAACAAATCCGCGCATAACTGAAACTGTGGTTCAGAATACCGTGGTTGGCGAGGGATTACTGTATCTATTTTTAGACACGCCTCAAATTTTCGACTTTTTTGACACAAACTTTTCACGGATCGTCGGGATTGGGTTGTAATAAATGGGGTCGTAATGGATGGGTTTTACTGTACCTTGGTATGTTTGTGGAGCACCGTACCAGTAATGGTCAGTGAAGTGAGGATTAAAACCTTGAATGCCAACTTGTGTATTACACAAAGAATGTACATCAGTTACAAATCATTCATCTACGGAGTCACCTGAGGGTTGCACACAAGACCTACGCTAGCTACACTGGAGTGGGGGTCTTCCCATGTAGAAAGGAGAGGCAACGAGATGCAGTATCCTGTGGCGAGTGAGATGTAGGTGACTTGGGGACAGAAACCACAATGAATAACTTGAATTTAAGTATACACTCGTACTTGGTTCGTGTACGTGTGGCTTGGGTGGCCTTCAAATTCTTGACGAGTATCACATATAGCATGCCCGGGAGAGATTAATCCCTCTTGGTCAAGGTACCAGCATAGATCGTGGGTTGTGTAGGTTTGCATGTTGGGACAAAATTAGCAACACTAGGCAACACTCATCGCCAACGTGTTACCTGTGGACTCGCAGGCAGCAGAGCTCTCCCCTGCTCTGTTGGTGGTGCTGCGGCAGCCGGCTGAGAAGTGGTGCTCATGTTGCTGAATAGGGTGTAGGAAGGTCGTGGAGAGATAGTATATTCAGGAGAGAATGCTGACGGCTCTATGCCTAAATGTATGTGACACTACGTAATATTATTAAATATTTGAAAGGCACTCTTCCCGATGTCCGGGTTGATAAAGAAAATAAAGAATTGCTTTCTTAGGATTCTAGAATAGAATTATTACTAATTTCTTCCTCTAGGAAGTGCAATTCCCATTTAAGATGGTCATTGACACTTGTTTTATAATTCTTCAGAGTGAGGCAGATCTACTAATAAACTCTGATAAATTATGAATTGCCACACAAAGAAATGTATGCCACATGAAGCCAATTATAGTTGGCGGTCCTACACTGTACATCTGGGTAAAAGACTAGACCAGATGTGTATTGCCATTTAACCACATCTAGTCATTTGCTAGCCTGAAGGGTTATACAGCATATCACGTGAGAAGCCACAGTACTAAGGTGTACTGAGTTCATAGTGAAGGACTCCCCCGAAGATTAGTCAGTGCAATACCCTGAGCATTATGTTGGATAAACTTAGAATACAGCTTGGTGTTACTTGTATTTACCATTTGACTATTACGTGAAACTGGCATTACTTCACGTACACAAAATAATTAAGAAGCTAAACTGTGGCTTATAATTGTGAATTCACAAAGGATACAAAGGTTATTAAAGCTAGTAGAAATAAGTCTCAGTAAAATCAATGGGTTGGTGGCTTTCATATATGAACAAAACATGATACAGCAAAGTGAAATCATGATAAATATAGGTAATTAGGTAATAATTTTTACCACGGAATACTTTTCTGCTGAATAATATATATACCATTGTGTACAGCTAGGTCTATTTTGCCAAAATAAAGAAAAAAATTTCTCGGATGCGAACTATACACGGGAGGGGGGGGGGGGGAAGAGGAAGGAGGAGTGGTAGCCATAATTGGGGGGGGGGGGGGGATGTAGAGGAAAGTGGCAGGACTATCTGTTGTTTCATCTCTGGCTATTACATCACTCCTCTCTCTCTTCTTTCTCTCTTCCTCGCTCAGTGACGGTCGAACCCCAGCTCACCTCCCGCCCTTCTAATGGCATCCTGTCACACCACAAAACCAGAGCTGTCATGATAACAGTTCCCCCTCCTTACTCCCATGGGGCCATTGTACTAACACCCAAATATTGCTATCGATAATTCCGATAATTCTGCCATCCCTCTGTTTCCATGGCAGTGAATAGGGAACCATGTTCCCGGGAAGGCAGGGGAAGGGGGGGGGGGGTAGGAGGCCCCTTTATTGTGATAAGGGTAGAGTGACATTCTAGCACAGCAAAAAAGGCTGGGCACTGTTAAAAGGAGAAAGGATAAAAAAGAAAAACGAAGCTGAAAACGTCGAGTAGTAGGAGCAAGGCGATCCGGATTTTTTTAAATTTTGGCTTAAGTTATTTAATTAAAGCATTTTCCAAACATACCACAATTACCACACATTAATGTAAAAAAGAATAATTTGTTCCATACTTACTAATAGGGCGCCACAAATTTTTGGTGCAATTTTATTTAAAAAATTTTTTCCCCTGGAATTAGTTGCAAAAATCATGGTACACACTATACCAAACGAATAAATACGGTATTTTATACACACACACATATAAATAAATAAATAAATATATATATATATATAATACAATTTAACTGCGGAAGTTAAAGAGTATAAATAAATTCAAGTGAGGAGAAGGCTACCTGTAACATTTATGTTACATTTAATTAATTGGTAAATAATTAAATTTAACGAAATTTTACTAAATATTATATAGTACGGATAGGCGAAGCTTCGAAAATTCGAACTCGAATAAAATATCTTTAATTTTCAGCTTCGTATTCAAAATCAAATTTTTTACTTAAAAAAAAAAAAAAAAAAAAAAAAAAAACTTTGGGCAACTTCTTATCATTCGCCCAAAAAGCAAAAGAAGACAACATGGGCTCAATAACATCAAAGTTTTTATTACAAGTATGCCACATACATGGCTAGTGAAGCATGAAAACATAATCTCAACTCAATAGAATGCCCACAACTTAGTCCAAACTGCACTTTGGTGTAAAATAATTGTCAGTATCTAATTTTAATCACAATATATCATAGCGGAATTATCAGGGGAAAAAAACCGTTTTATATTACTAAACACTTCATTATATTTCTAAACTTAACTCAGCACCTCGGATTTTAATTGCTATTATGTGCTTATTTTCCTCATTTCCAACAGCGTCTTAATGTATTACAGTGTGATAAATAGGAGATTAAAATGCAAGTTTTACAGACTTAACTGCTGTGAAATTGCACCCACTATGATTAAATCTCAGGAATGTAATATAAAATCGGAAAATTGTTAATAAAATACAAGTTGGGTTTCGTGCGAGAAGCATTGTATAGTCTCTTATGCGATTATGATTTGATGAAGCAAATTTTGTAGGGAAAATTCCAATAATTCCGTTTATTCACAGATATGAAAGTTCAATACAAAAGCTAAAAATTTTTTTGTACGTCTCATATTATGTAATGTTAAAACTACGTGTTTATTGTGAACATTAACTAAAACTGGTTGTAAACTTTCACTAGTATGAAGTTACGGTGAACCGTGCGCACTAAATTTGTCTTATATGTCAGCAACATCAATAACTTGCAAGTAGCGATTGCTTGTTCATGTTGAAGCATGCCGCTTATACCAATTAACTACAAACGATTATGACTCATCTCACTGCAACCCTAAGAGTACTACTTCTACACACGTGAGATTCAAACCCGCTCCATTTCGTACAAGGAAGTAACAGTCTGCCACAATTCTGGATGGCAGCCGGACACGTGGATACAAGGGGTTGCAAAAGACAGCGGCGTGTCACCAACCCCCCACCACTGTGCTGAGAGCCAACAAGCCATCATCTTTCTTGGGCCACGCATGAGCACCACCAAGAATACGGGAAGGCCAAGAGATAACCAGAGGGTGCTACCCCCACTCCAGCTTCGCACCTGAGCGACATCACACGCCCTCCCGCACGGCCGCCATGACACGCGCTACCTCGCTGCTATATTAGGCAGTGCACAGCGGTCGTCCTCAAGAGTTGTTCCTGCAGCCTTCTCCGAGCACCTGGGTGATGGAGTTTAGACTACTACGAGACCTTCAACAGCCCTTCCAGAGGCTGTCGCCAACAGCCTAACAGTCTCCAGGAGCCACCAGAAGCTGCCAATGTTGATGTCCGTTGATGTCGCCGTTAAGAGCTCTACAGTCTCGCTACCGGACGCTCCAGCGACGCCAATAGCTAGCAGAGGTTTCTGCAGCATTATACATACCACACGTAATTCTTCTTTGTTTCCTACAGATACCCCCATTTAGAGTTAGGTTTGTATCTAAGTAATTTTCTACAGTTTTCACTTAACTTCCCCACTTAGCTTAGGACCAGGTCACCTACACCTGGATACCGTAGGATTACTTCCGACCACCGGTCTGCCTGGCAGGAGAGCATGTGACACTGTGTTTAATAAGTTTTTAATAAACACTGCTTTGTTTCTCTTATCCTCGAGTCTTATTCATAGGGTAATCTGTCACCAATTACCGAGAGAACTTCCAGCTAGTACCGCCGACCGGAACCGGGAAATTATTTTTAATCCAAAATTAGCTACAACTGGAGACTCCCCCTAAAGTGGCTCCAAGTTGACTACAAACCCATTAGACGGCCAGCTATTTTATTCCTACCAAGTATACAGGTACTGGAGGAATAGAACAGACCAGCCATAACCATTTGCAACACTTCTCGATCACGAAGAGATGGTACATCTGTGTTGTATCCCTACCGGAGCACTTGGGTGCTGGCGGGAGTATTTGCTTAGGTGCTATGACCTGGCCTTGGTTGGGATTGTACACCCAGCGATAGTCTTGGCAACCCACACGGCTCCAACGCTTCTAATCAGCCCACAACAGTGGGGGATCTTCTGAAGCAACGGACCTCGCGTTGGCAAGACTGTTACCAGGCAACACTAAGTTATGACTATCCACGTCCGTGGTGCTCCTTTCGAGGTTCTCCGGAATTACACCTGCTCTTTGCCATTCAAGGTGAGGCACAGCTCTAGGAGAGAGGAGCAAAGAGTTGCACGCCTTGCTGCCAAACAACTGACTAGTCTACCCCACTTACAGCTAGCCGATGAGCCGAACGAGATTGTGCCGCCTTACTTTGGTCAATAGCACCACCCAAGACAACTGCTGTTAACCGAGCTATTTTCCCGTCAGCACCGCTACATACACCCCCGACTGCTATATCCAGCCGTAATTAAGTCTAAATCAAACCCACATGCACAACCGATCTAAGTGCAACCAAGGCCACACGAACGTGATCCAGCCTTAACTATCGGACACGCTTCATGCATATGTAAATTTGGTATATCAGTTTTGAATATTATTTCAAGACGTGTACACATGAAGTTTTCCTAATACAGCGGAAACTCTCCATCAAATTTCAGGGGACTGACAAAAAAATTCTATAGATGCAGACATTCTGTTGATGTGGACTT
Source organism: Dryococelus australis (assembly GCA_029891345.1). NCBI lineage: Eukaryota > Metazoa > Arthropoda > Insecta > Phasmatodea > Phasmatidae > Dryococelus > Dryococelus australis. Next base: position 272,282,874 of record CM056995.1, read on the forward strand.
GACATATTAGAAACACAAAAAAAACTTCATAAACTTTATGTTGAACATATTAATGGGCCTATGTTAGGTATTTGTAAAGTTTAACTAAAATAAAACAATGCAAATGGGAATATAAAAGAAAATTTTTCCTGTACACTCACACTCAAATTTAATAAAAAACCATATTTAAAAAACTATTTTGAAATCACTTGCTCAGAAATACCTATCTTAGCGTGTATATACCACACTGACTTTTTCTATTCCTGTCATATTAAGTTAAGATTACGTACAAACATTATAAATTCAAACTTAATTTCCCCACAACAATACATATGTGACAGAAAAACTGAGGCATAGACTGGCCTTGGCATAACCTAGATTATACAGACACCCCATATCGGCCAGTGTTTCATTCCAAACCAACCCCACTGTGTCACCCTTGTACTCCCATACAAGAACCCGCAGTTACTTGTGTAATTCACATAGCTGCCGGAAAGGTATTAAAAATTTGCATACCCCCCAAACCCAACACTATGTGTAAGCTAGTGTCAGTTACTCAGGATGTCGTCCCTTTACGGAAACCAAGCAGACCAGAACCCTTTCAGCACAGAGTAATTCAGAAACGTCCAATTAATTTCTGGCAAGGATTTGCATAGGCATACTTCCATTGATTTCCCGTATTTGAGATGTGAAAACTGGCATCACGACTTTTTGACGGCCATTTACAGTACGCTGGACTGGACTTCCTGGGAGGGAGACATTTGTGGTCACGCTTATCCTGAGGTTTGGCAGAGCTCTAGATTCGAAGGGTTCTGACTACTAGGCTATTGCCATGCGCAACCGTGATCAAATTGTTGTAAAAGTCTCCAGAGTAATTGGTACATCACTCTTCCCTCTCAGTCTGAACAAGACCAGAGGCCAGTATTACGAGAGGGTTGACTAGTCAATACTTTCACGTCACTGTCCGAAATTGATCTACGAAGATCGTATTCTGCAGTCACCAACAGCTAGAGATGCCACTATTGCAAGCCATCTCCAAGAGGTATCAAAAAATGTCTCCCTGTATCCTGCATATCCGCAAAAATTACTCCCACATGAACCGTAACTATTCAATGTGAAATCACATTGCTTGCTAGAACTTAGGCGTATTTTTAATTGTGAGATAATAAAATGTTAAAGTAGTGTGCGAATGCACGCTTTAACGAAAGAGGGCCACAGCATATCGCTTAGGTTTCCCAACATGAGTTAAAAACAAGGGCACAAAAAAACAACGAGATAAGAAAACCCACTGTAATCTCGGAGCAAACAACTAAAAGAAAACCAATATCATCTGGCACCATCAGGATTCTACAGCAGAATCCCGTAGCGAGCACGGTAACTGCAATAACAAGGGTATAACGAGGTCTTTTTGAGGAACCGTCAAAAAAATGCAAAAATATCCACTGAAATATTGAAATTTTATGAGTTGAAACTGTGCGGAGAGACTGTGTGAAGCAGGGTTGCGGCAGGACTCAACCGCGTAAAGTGCGCTTTTGTTATCTGTATTCCGTAACTCCACTCCCTCGCCCCAGAAAAATATTCCATGAAAGTTGTTATTTTACGAGTTGAAACATGTACAGCGAGATCGTGTGAAGCAGGCTTGCGGCGGGACTCATGACCGTGTGAAGCATGCTTTTGTTATCTGTATGCCATAACTCTACTCCCTTGTCCGACACCTCGTTTCCATACGTACCTTGTGCCGCTCTCCCCAAGCGCATTGTTCTATAAATAGAATTCCGCCCTTTCTACCTTGACACCATTTTCATGAACCAGTTCTGCTTTTCCGTTGTCATTCACAGTCATTGTGTTGTCAACTGTGTTTGGTTTCAAACAACTTGGCGTATGTGGGTCGAACGTTATTGTTAAATGAAAACAAATTTCATTTAAACATAACAGTCCAAGCGATAGCTGGAAGTGAATACAGCTACATATTACCAGATTTTTGTCGGGTCTTTTTCCATACTGTGGCATACCATTTGAAGATATGGACACAACTTCTACTACATTTTATCGCTGTGCTATAACAAACATTAATTCAAATTTATAAAGTTTTCTTGAATTTTTGCTGGTTTTGAGTATGTCTCGCACCACGCACGTTTTGTTAGTTGAGAATGTATAATTTTCCAGTGACTACCGTATTATCTGGTATAATTCTCGTACTGGCACAATTCACGCAGCATATTTCTCTAAATGAGGCATGCAAAGCTAACGGGCCCACAGCGCACGCTTTGTTCAACCATGTCAGGTTGTAACACTTCAAGGTTGCTGGTCCCCTTATCGATTTCTGGATGCCGCGCCTGCACTGCAAACATGTAAACACAATCAGTCACGGAGTTTATTTGTAAGCGGGTGGTTTTTTTTAATGCAAAGGGAATAGTATACATTTATATTTATTTTTGTTTAGTACGAATATATAATGGGTAAATATGCCAGTCAAACTGCTACATTTAAACTTCAGGTAATTGTGTATGCAGAGGAACACTGCAATAGAAGCGGACGAAAATTCTTTACTTCCGAGTTTAACGTGCATGTCATGTTTTCCCATTACCGGGCCGCTGTTACTAAGTGAACCGGACCTGTAACGACAGCAGTGGCGGGCGGCAGCCGCCCGCCAAGAATAATTTTATATCTACTGACCAAACAGCTGTCCCGCCCGAGGATCTCGGGCCGAACGACAGTGGCAAACAGCTAAGCCCGGGCACGCTAAAAGGATCTAGGCGCTCACCCAGCTAAATGCATACAGCAATGTTTTCACTGCTAGCCCCAGCACAAGAGTGATTTCATTTTGAATATGTATGTTCATATCTATTATCAATAAATAAAGTGCTGTGTATTTAAAAAACATATCTCCCACGGTTGGCGAGGGATTACCTACATTAGACCCCATTTAAATGTTTACATGCACATGTCTTGGCAATTCCTTGCATAATTCATGCACCCTAATTTTTTGCACTAAAATTGTGTAAAATAGGTGCAAGAATTATGCCAATAAATACGGGTATTTGGTTTAAGGTAGTCGTGTGGAGCTGTGACTGGCGAATTATCGCTTGCAGGCCAGTGCTTCGGCGGTCGAGTAAGTGATAGCGGGAAATGCTGCGTAGGCCGAGCAACTGTATTGCAAGCAGAGTGGATACACTTACATGGTGTGGTCAGCTTTTCAGCTAATTTTCAAGCAATTAGTTTTCATATAACGGGATATTTTTACGTTATGGTTGTTTGAACACAATATAAAAGCAATTTTAGGGCAATTTTTAAGTAGCAGGCCCTACTGGAGATCAAAATTGGTCCAATTCGGAAACAGCTAGGACATTCGTATAGCGAGGATCGAACCTGGAACCGTGACATCTCGCTATAACGGGACTCTCCTTTACTCCTGTTCCTTTTTGTCCTGAAAAAAAAAAAAAAAGAGAAAAAGAGAGAGAGAGAGAGAGAGAGAGAGAGAGAGAGAGAGAGAGAGAGAGAGGAGAGAGAGAGAGAGAGAGAGAGAGAGAGTGTGTGTGTGTGTGTATGTGCGAGCAAGTATGGGTACAGACAACGCAGTTTGTAAGAAAATGGGATAAAAGAGAGTTTAGCAGCCACTTGCAAGTATCGAAGACCTTCCCTACTCAGCTGATTTATTCAAAGCAAGCAAGGTCATGTTTAGACACAAGGGAGACGTCACACCGATAAGAATGCACAGAACAGGGAGCACTACAGAAGCACCAAGGGAGATAAAGATATTGCTATTGAGAAAAAAGTGTTACATTCTCGTAAAGGAATTTCCTTTTCAACCCATTGCATCTGAGGTGATTGGCCGAGAAGAAGGTTGATTGTCCGCATATGGATCAGGGATAGTTTCCTTCTGTCTTGTGCTGCCTACCCAGCATTAGTTGAAAGGAACATTGATTGCCCTGCAAGTATATTCAAAATGTCCATCACAGTAGAATCTGTTCTATCTCCACTCAAGGATGGTTGTCTGTTTAATATCCTGAAAGGATGGCTAACGGAGAGGAAGGCAGAATGAACCATCAGGATGCTGCTTACATCCATCTGGGGAGGAATTCCCTTCTCTCCACAGGAAGAATTTTAAGTTCACCCTGTGCAGATGGAGTTAGTCTAGAGTGGTAACGGTGACCTGCATAGACTAGCAAGCGTCTTTCGCAGGTGCAGATGCCTGCCCCCTCACGACAAAAGAGAAAAGGGAAACTGGACAAACTCACTCTGTCTTGTTGAAGAGTGTCTAACCGAGCCGAGAGAAAAATTATTATGGGAGAATCTCTTCCATCTCTCCTCAAGGAAGAGATCTAATTCTCACCGTGGTTAGACAGAGCCAGTCGAGACACCTATTGCCGTTGAAGGAACGTTCCCAAGTCTTTCTCAAGGAAATTTGTTCTCATCTCCCTCAAGGATGAGCTTACGTCGCAGCGAAAAGTGGGCAAATAGACGCATCATGCTTTTCATCAATGGTTATTTAATGACTTCAGCTCACCCCTTTGCATAGTCTTGTTGTTTGTTAATATCACTAAATATCACTAAAGTTTGAATTACCACCACATGAGTTTGTATTGTTTGCTATTTAGAATGGACATTCTAGATACGTTAGATTATTTTATTCACCGGTCTACCATAACTATGCATCTAGAGCAATGAGTACTTTCGCCCGCAGATAGATAGCACTACTCATATTGCTTTGTCTCTCAATTGTCAACGAGACTCCAGCCAACCAGCGCCGAGTAGTGGTCAGAATTTAGTACAAAAGGCAGACTCTGCACGCCTCTAGACCAGTCTTCATTTGCCCATTGTACATGCTGCCAGGGCACTGATCAGTCTGCGACACAATTTTTCAGTCGTCTAGCATCTGTCGCTCAGACATAAATTAGCCTGTACCTTAAGCCTTCGCTTACGACTAGCTTTGATTACACCCACTGTGCTAGCCGCCAGGGTTACTCTAGCTTTTCCGTGCTTACCTTCCTTCACTGCACCTTTGTGCCAGAAGGATAGTCCAGTTCCAGTAAGCCCTACTCGATGGCTCTCCTGTCATATTCTGCTTAGCTAACCTAGCACGGAGCCAGTTACACCATTCCGTCACCTACACACTAGACACAGAGGCCCCTTCTGGGCAACAATAGGATCCAGCGATAGCAAGTTACAAGTTGTTCTCACAGTGCTAGCCTACCCTGTCCTCATTGTTAGTTCAACACGGTCGCCTCTACCAACATAGAGTAGTTAGCTTCCCGGCAGACGCTCATGTCTACGTGGGAGGTAGTGCGCCATCACGGGTTATTTTCCCTATAGCAAAATAAAAAGTGAGTTTTGCTTGATGCGACCCACGCCTCTCCTCCAAGATAAGTGGTTAGTGCGCTGACTGCCCTCCCATGTTCAGTAGGTGATCCTACCGCGGCGTGTTTGCTACTACTCTAGCCCGGTGGGTCGTGGCAGGTTCAATAGGGGGCCGCTTAGTGTGGGGATACTGTCTGAGGAGATGGGAATCAAATCCCAGAGTGAGTTGAACCATGATTGTTTCCCGTCTGGGAAGTACAATCTTCCTCACTGCAAGAGCTGCCAAAATGTGGGACGCTAGTTGTCCCGAGGGTACGGGTCGGGCAGATTAATTGATAGTAATAGTAGGGTTGGATGATCCCGCCGGAGAGGTTGATGTTATCCACAGTGGTTGCATAGGCTGGTGTGAGGGGATGTAATTTACGGGGGAAGGAACTACACGGAGTTTTGGGGTGGCCTTCAGAGGTAGTCGAACATGGATGACCTTCCCGGAAGCTAAACGGATTGTACACGTATTGTGTATCTCTTTCCTCTGGTCTAGCTTGGGTGGTGTTATAGCTACGGTAGGCCAGGGATTCTCCGGTTGGAGGCAAGTTATAAATTCCTGATCTGGCCACGGCCAATAAGCACCCAAGTAGGCGTCGAGCTCGGACTCATGGTCAAGGAGAATGAATGGAGAAATGGGTCGTGGTTTAAATTCTGGGAAGTTAAGTGTCCTCACACTTAACTTCTGCATCTACTTGTGAGTTGGTTAACCTCTGTAAAGCTCGTTGCTCTTTGTGCCAGTTATGGCTCTAGATACCACCCTTCTTACTGTGCATCTAGACCTGCCATCTGTCCTTCCTGCAGACGTACAGTCCTGGGGGTGCATCTTATTCAAACACACCTGAAGCACTGACGGATGGATGTGTAGTCCGGAATTAGGACACCACCGAGGGTAGGTGAGGGAGCACTGGAATGTCTTTCGGACGCAAATGCCCTTATTCAAGCCCCGTCTCCTGTGGAGTTCGGCACGCCTCACGACTATTCCTTAGTGGGGTTTTATTGCATGTAACAATGTTTCACTAATAGAATTATAACAAAACAAATGAACAAGGAACTATAATTAAAAGTAACGTAGTCCACAATTTCAAGTTTGACGTAATATTTTTTATTATGATTTAGGAAATGGGAAATTTCAGTTGGATTATACATGCTAGATAAAGAATTAATTATTTACATAATTAATTCAGGCAAAGATAAGCACAGAAATAGAATAAAGCAAAATTATTCTGATCTGAGACTTATTAAAACTTACATTAGTTTACCCTCTTTACAGCGTAGCCTCTCAGGGGGAATTTGCCCAGAAGGGAAATGTCGCGACGATGTACTACCGTAGAGTCAAGGGAGTGAATGGGGTGCAGGGATTGGATGTTGAGTTTACCTCTGGTGTGACGAGCAGTCTTCTGTTGCAGAAAGAGCCTTTTCAAGCTGCTGGACAGATTGAGCCTTCTGCAAGCTGCTGGAGATGTTGGAGCTTTCGCAGCCTGTAGGAGAGGAGACCGCGTCGTACCACAGGTGCCTAAGGATTTATTTCCTAGATCAGTAGGTGTAGGATCAGAAGTACACCAGTGGCTTGCAGCCTACCTCAACCAGCCACACCAACGACCTACTGAAGCCATCACCTTCCTGATCCCAGCTGTATTTTCACCAGTTATTCGACCCACAGCAAATCAACTCTTCACACCCACACCTTTTACCAACGTGCCCACTGTCGGTCCGTCCTTACAATCACAACCTTCGCCCAAGTATACCCTTGAATGCAGAGAATCCTCAACACAAGATCACGCTGTCAGAACAAGACTTTGTGCCCTGCCGCAAAACTACCAGGCCAGTCCGGTACAATGAGCATGCCACAGCATCTCGCTAGGACTAAGTTATACACAAGAACCACAACACAACAGGGTGCGTCTGACGCCGCATCCGCACAAAAACCAGTCTCACTGCATGTAAGTCTTTAATCTGAAAGGATGTCAAGCTTCAAAGGAACATTACACAATCAGCACACTGGTTATTCTGCATATCACCATCATTTTGTGAATCTGCACTGCTATACCAGATAGCATTGATTTTCTGATCATTTTACATGGCAATCATCACTTATATTGGATGTTGATTTGATGGAAGCAACAGAAAATTATGCTTATACAGATTGACACTTGCTGAACTTCTCGGTTCTTTCGAATTAAGGGGTAATTATGCTGATTGCCCTCTTTGTCCTAGCAGAGGAGAGGCGAATCAAACCCCAGGGTTCGGCGTATGGAAATGAGTTTCCGTTCGGGGAGTTTTACTACCCTCACAGCCAGGGTTGTCAATAGGTGGGACGCCAGCTGTCTCAAGGGAGGTGAATGATTAATTGAGGGTGATTGTGGGGATGATCAATCTAGCTGGGGCGACGAAATTTATCCACAGTGGCCTCGTCGGCCGGCATGCTAGAACAAAATTAGCTGGGGATTTGCCACGTGGTTTACGAGCGGCCTTTGGTGGGAGTCGAACCCTAATGAATTTCCTGGAGGCTAATCTTATTGTGCATTCGGTAGGCAGGGCTTCTACTGTCAGGTGTCGTACCCGAATCCATCTACCTGAAGCTAATCGTACTATGCTCGAGGGAGCTGGAACAGGAGTTGCCGGGGTTTCCGGTACATTAATGGGTACAACGGTCTCTGTGGGTTTCAGAACTATGTCTTCCGGTGCGATGTCTTCAGGCAGACACCAACCTAACAAATGATCCAGGGGACCCTCATGTGTTGCTGGTATTACAATATCATAATGAATAGATGACGCTACTGGTTCTACAGGTAACAGTGCAACTGGACTTGAATTGGCAAGCAGATTATCAATAGGTAGTGAGGCACGTCTCGCACGTCGCCTCTGGCGGCTACCAAGTCCACGGTGGGTGTGATGCATTGTACTTGATAATGGATCAGGAAAACTATTCTACTAGTAATGTAGGCAACACACAAAGTACGAGTTATGTAAGATTTATTACGTCAAACAAAAATAATATTGAGGATGCCTCCCGATACAAAAGATAAAATATATAATTTAAATACTAGACCCAAAACTCTATAGACAAAGGCAAGCCTGGAAAAAGGAATAGCAAAAAAAATCTACGTACGCAATTCACAGCGTATGAGGAAGTTAAGGGGAAGTCTCCAGGGAAATGTTAATCGCGTACTGACCTGCTACCGTAGGAGTCAAAGAAAGTTGACTTAAGGTGAAGGTAGTGGGTACAGGTGGTAGGAGTTTGCCGTCTGGTGAGTAGTGACTGATTTGGACGAACCTTACCCCAGCTGTAGGAGCTGGAGTGCTGGCAGCCTTCCCTAGCTGCTAGCTGGAGCGGATGGAGTTTGAGCTTTGGCGCAGGCTCTGGAGCGGGAGGAGAGTCTTCGCAGACTGGGTTATGCTCGTGATCCTATTCGGCCGGTGAGCCCGGCATCTCTCGCTGGACCATGGTGCTGGACATCTATTTATACTTAATTTCAGCCGATCAGCAGATCTCTGGGGTGTGGGAGGTAGCGTAGACTTCCAACGCAGGGGTTGGTTTACCAGAGTGCTGGAGCATCGAACATTTCTTATCTCCCTGCTTGGAGGCAACGCCGAATAAAAACATCTAGGCCTGAAGCTGGCTGGCCGTGACGTCACAAGGCCACGGGGGTGCTGCCATCTCGGGGGTTGATTGGAACTACTTCTGCGCTACCATGAAGAGTTGTGGATATTCAAAATTAAATATTCTATTCGTCGGGGTGGCGCGTGCATGTAGGGAACCGGGCGGGCGGTGCTTATTGTAATTACTTAGCTTCATTACAATTACGTATTCAGCTGTCCAGGCTAGTGGAATCTCCATGTTCAATACGTTTGTCACGTTCGCCATTGTTATGACTTGTCCCGAGTGAAGGGTCACTCGTAGATGGGACGAAGTCGCCTGTAGAGAGCGCAGCGTGCTGGCATGTGTCAAAATGTAACATTAAAAATATAAAATCTTGGAAAGCTCTAACATGACAAACGAAATGTGATAAATATGTTGCTGTTCATACAGATGAGTGCATTTGGTAGATAAACATTTTTAGCAACATTAACCTCTCATATGAATTTTCTATTAAATAAAATATTATCACACAACAAAACAGTGTTGAAAGGATGTCTTTTTTTTAGGCTACTTATATTTTGAAGATTGTAAATCCATTACAGTTTCCCAATACATAATTTATAAAACACAAACTCACTGTTTGTAATGCTAATCTCTCTGATACACGTGTTGTACGAAAATTCATGGACAATTATTTCTATAAAATTACGTTTGTCTGCAACTGATAAAAAATAATTTATTTGCAGAATTATGCATTTTCCCAAAACCAACCATCTTAAACTTGGGAATGTAAATACACTTGTTGAGCTATAAAACAGATCTGAAAATGACAGATCAGGCTATTTTACAAAGCAACACCCTGAAAAGGTACCTACAATCAAATACATTGTTTGAAAGCCAATTCAAAAATAATTAATAACTGCCTGTAAAATATTTCACCAACATCAGAAACAAACAAAATTTACAAGGAATGCTTATTGCTTGAATGCTAGGTACGGCAAGGCACATCGTAAAGTGAGCCATGCTAATTGCAACCGCATTAGGACATTTACACCATGTATACAATTTTATATAAAACCCATCATGACTGGGTAGTGAAATAGCATTTAAATCATACATGAACTGATTGTCCTGCAAGAAACAATGAAAATGTAGCTCGCCATTCACTAGAAATTTCCTCTGGGAGGTGTATTTAAGTTTTTTTTTTGGCAACAAGGTAAGGACTTATATGTTCACAGAGTATAATTAATCTTAGAAAACTACAAAATTTATGTTTTTCTAAAACAAAATAAATTTATGTTTTACTACACCATTTTCTTTTCACTTTAAAAACAACTAAACACTGCTGACAATTTATAATTTTTTGGGGGTCAAAGTCAATTAAAATATGTCTACTTTGATCTTACAAGTCAATTTATTGGAATCATCTGACTGTATTTAAAAAATATAACATGTAATTTTGCTTCTCAAAACATACTAAAAGGGCTTATGTAAAATTTGATGCATGCCACTCTACTGCGCAGCGAGCATGCGTACTCTACTCTATGACTTCACCCCATCATCTGCCCACTCATACATGGACCATGTGGTCGCAACCCCCGGAGTCGAAGCTTGTTTTACCACAGAGCCATTAATACGGCAGAGAGGAAGAAGCTAGTTAGCAGGGATGCTGAAAGAGAGCAGCACCCTGCAGCCGATGTCATCACTGCTGCCAGAGCCTCGTGGAGAGGTGGTAAATATGTCAACAGACCCCAGACAAGTAGACAAGAAATTGTGGCACTGCGATATGAGGTTTGGTATCCCCGCACCACTGGGGCAGCCTAGGATCTGCAATTTTCACTATATAAGGAGAAGAGCCACCACTCTCGCCAGTTTTGGTAGGCCCGCCGACCTGTATAAGGTTGGAGGGTTCTCCTCAGTCTGCGGAAGACTCTCCTAACCTACGAAGGCTCTCCAGTCTGCAAAGACTCTCCACCAGTCTGAGAAGACTCTCCAGCCTGCGAAGGCTCTCTAACAGTCCGCAGAAGGTTCTTCATTCCAGCTCTAAGAATTCTAACTCCATCCCCTCAGCACGCGGAAGAAACTATCCGAGGTTCAGGGGAATCTCACAATGCTGTAAATACATCACTACTCCAGGTATCATGATGTCCCTGCACCTGCATCCTCATTACAAGAGACAATCCTCTGCACTCCACGGTAGCAGGTCGTATAAGTCGTCCCTTCTGGACACCTCCCCTCAACACGCACTTTTAGTTGCGATTAGAACTTCTGGAATTGATTCATTTTATTATCATTGCAGGTTTGCCTTCAACTACTTTCATTAGCCAATCAAATAATTTTATATTTGTTAAAATTATTTGTAGGAGAACCAAGCATCCCCATGTTTTTATGTATAATTTAATAAATACGTTTGTGGCAAAGTTGAATTACTGTTGGATAACTATTTTCATCCCTGTAATTTCACTAACAGAGTATAAATGTATTTTAGTTCAATTAAATTTGTGGCTCAATAGAAACTAAGCAACCACTCAGGACTAAGCACAAGTGAGCAGAACCATCTTGGGATTCCTGGCACCTAAATCAGGCTATAGTCTGAATAAAACCGGGAACTCCTGAGAGGTGTCCGGTACAATCGAGCTTGTCCCAAGAAAAGCTCCCATCTATTCAGTCTCTTGAACTCGCTTATTACCTCGGTGCGTCTGAATAAGATGAAACCCAGGAGGGCTTGAGTGTCACCGATAGATTGTGAGTGCACCATCATAATTGTAAGTGATTACTGTGAGCCAATTAACAATAATAGTTTCATTTCTTGCTGTGGTATAATATATATTTCAAATGCCTAAGAAATTAGGTGGATGCAACAGCCAGCTGAGATGTTTAGCCAGACGGGCGTTACAGCATGAACTGAGTCAGTCCTTAGTGATTACAGCTCCTAACCAGGACAGTGAGCCCACCCTTCCATATACTCAGCCAACAGAAAAATGATATAAACTGGCCAATGAATTACCTCCTCCCCCTGCCCCAATTACCAAGGACTGTAGCACCTACCTAGAGTCATTGCTAGAGACTTGTTGGCATGGTTAGACCAAGAACACCTAAACTATTTAAATCCACCTAAATCGAAGCCAGAAGTGCCCCCCTTGCCACGACCGTTCCCAGCTAGTAACACACCCCAACTACATGTCAGATGCACACTGTTGATGGGAAGGTGTTTACTATCATCCACCTAAGCCTGTTCGTTCACAAAGCAGTGACAACCCTAATGGATTTTGTCCTAGTGCAAAAAACAACCAGGTCAGCCCCATGCTGCTGAAGGGTAACCTAGTCAATACAGGAGGGAATCAGCACTCACATCCACCTATTTAGCCCCCATAAAACTCATGCACCACACTGTGTTATTAAGCTAATGAGATAGCAGCGAGAGTGCGTCATTTAGCACACATTGTGGGGCGCAAGTACTTCATAACCATCTAGGGCTATAGAGTGGGCACGAAGAAGAGTGCATCACATTTTCATGCTATTTTTGAGCATAGAGGGTGGGGGTGGGGCAGAATTGCTCCAAAATTAAACGACTCCTCCTCCAAAGTACAAGCCATTTTCCTGATAATAGTGAAAGGTTGCAATTTTGAATTTTGACTGGATGTGCACATACCATGTTACATTTATCGACGGCATCAACTGGCTCGCACATGCGAAGAGCAGCCAGAAGGTAGCGGTTGAGCAGAGCGTTGAGCGCCACATCCCACAGCACATGGTCACCAACAATGCCCTGCCAGCTGAGTAGGTTCCTCAACAGCTTCACTGCACTGCCAAACTGCCGCTGGAAGAACACGTTTGCACTGCTCCCTTTCGAGTCCGTCATCCTGCAAACATACATCTCTTCACATTCAGTTTGCTTCAGTTTCTTACTATTTTTATTTTTATTTCCTGCCAACTATAGACAAGGTCTGTTATGCTGGTTTGCATATATATACATTACTACATCCCCCCTCTCAAATACTTTAAACTTTAACATTAAGACTTACACAGAAACTTAAAACCTTTTCTGGAATTTTCATAGTGTGGTTACTTAATTTTTTAAATAAAATTTGTGTGTTCCGAAATATAGCATAACACAAACTGTTGATAAACACACTGATAGAGAATTGATAAGAGCCCAAAATTAAGAATGTTTAAGGTATGGAGCTATTATACTAGTGATATTTGAGGATTCTAATTAACATGTGTAACTGTCCATTGTACATATAAAATACGTATTAATTATTCCAAAGGATAGCTGAACTTCCATCATTTCAGGCACAGGATGTTGCTCACCTTCAAAGTGTATAACTTCTACAAAATACATTTAATTTTGGTGCCTGCCATCATGAAGTTAGTAACTATTACTCTGTGTGCTGGAAGTCACATAGCTCAAATGTCACTAGTATTTGATGTCTCTACTTCAAATTAGTTTTGTAAACATTGCTTTTCTAAAAGTCACAACCAACACTTTGGGTGCATTCATTAAAATTTGGGTGAATGAGCTAAGTTTTGTTTGACTTCACTTGTTTACGTTAGCCGGATGCATTGCGTAAGTAAAAGGTATATTTGATCCTTTTTGTATTATTTTCTTAAACTCAACAAATATAAAACAATAACTTTTGCCATAGTAAATTACATTTTAATTGCAAAACATAATTTCAGAATCAACAAAACTCGCACTACTCTTATTGAACCATATTTTTAATTGTGAAGACTTGCTTGCATTTCTCAATGCTCTTGTTCCGAAATTATGTGCTTTAAAGATAAATCAAAAACAAGACTGTCGAAATTGCAAATTTTAAACTTTAAGGAGTAGAGATTGATTGTGACAGAGAGTATTTACTTCCTAACATGTGTGTATCAAAATGCAAAGTTTTGTACAAGCTCTGAAGGTTAAAGTTTACATACTACAATAATTTTATCATCAAAATATAATTGTTCACAGACTATTATTAAGTTAAGTAAATTATACACTGCAGCCAAATGTGACACACTACATTAAATGTTCTGCGAACGTGACTTAATTTTCACATTATAATCCATGAACTATGTGCTGATAATTAGTGGAGATAATTAGCACTGATGACAGATAACAGTAAAAGTACTAATATTAGCTATGTCCAATACTGATTATCTGCTATAAACAATCACTAGTAGACTATCAATTTCAATGACCCACGGTCATGCACTACTACCAAAAGAAACTGCAGCCCTCACTGTTGGTATATTAAAAATAAGCAGGTATTGATGTGGTTTCATTTTATTAATTTGTTTTGATTATTTAAGTACTGGTCAAGAGCTTTGGGCAATTACAAATCAAAGTTTCATGAGAATGGAAACTGGGGAAGTAAACATCAAGAACATGCACCCTAATATGTCTGGAATAAGAATGGCAAAACATGTGGAACATCCATTCTCAATATAGTCAACTAAAACCACTCAATCTACCCAATAAGAATCTGGTATATCGCCGCACAATCAAACATTTTCTAACCCCTTAAGGAGCTGTAATTCTTTCAGCCAACATAAAACCAAATATGTACTTTGAAAAATGTTTTAATTATGACATGATATAATATGCATTAACACCACTCAATTCACACTGTTAAAATCACAATAGATTATCTCACTAATAAAGATCATAGTCACTCCACTTCTGTAAATATTAATAAGCATGATACCCCAATACTCACTGTCTGAATGAAATGGGAATGAAGACATCATTCTCAACGGCAGCCTTCATCTTGACAATAACAGAATTAATAAACTTGTCAAGATGCTTACTGGTGGGGACCAAAGTGGGGTGCTCCTGCACGAGGCGATTGGTCAGGCCAACCAACCTGAGTGTCTGTGATGTAGACAGCGGGTCCCACTGAGCCTCCACCAGACCTGCCCACCAAGCACACTGAGTGAAACACACTAAGCTCCTTGCTCACACTCATATCAATACAAATGCTTTTATACGGCATGACCCAGCTCACATTCATAAAGAACTCTGTTCTCATTGCCATGTAATGTGAACCTACTATCTCATACAAATTCTAATTTGCAACTTGATTTTCAAAGCTAAGTAAAGGAAGAAGAAAACTATAATTTATAACTTAGTTGTCACCATCACATTCTCACCATTATTTTTAAGAGCTACAATGTAAAAAAGTTTTCATTGCTTAGAATTACTGTTCCTTTTATGGCACTCCAAGCCTGCCAGCACATAGAGGAATACATCTCACACCAGTTCTCCTCCCGCAAAACAAATTTGTGGCGAGGGTAGTATCCATCAGCAACCTTAACTACAAAGCATGGAGGAGACAGAGTTGAAGAAGTTCATACTATGATGAATTACAGCTGACGGCAGCCACAGACAATCAAAATGTTTCTCCCCCCTTCTAAAGCTATGAAGCTACTTGATCTATGAAATTGCACATTATTCTAGTGTAAATGTGACCCTGATTGCAGGCTATCAACCTGCCACTCACCAAATGAGGGAGGGAGGATGCAATAACAACATGCTAGTTACTCGAAAACACTTCTCTCACCACGCATGCAAGGGGAAGCAGTGATACTGCAGCTGGCAAGCTGTAACAAGTTAGGGCAGAGTGCACCCAATGATAGCCGACATAGATACTAACCAAGTGCCTCCTCCTCACTTTCCAGACATGTAGAGGGAGGAAGGATGTCCTATCTGAACGTGCATAGCAACAGCTGAATGGAAAAGAGAGAAGCACACACAATATGTGCCATACTTGTTGCTAGGCATGCCATACTTGTTGCTAGGCTCACCAAACATTTGTATTGATGCATGGCGCATTCCTTCACAACTCGCATGCACACTCCCAGTTTTGACATCACCCCATCTATAGAGTTGCTACTCTTGTGGGAAAGTCATTTTATGATAGGTCAATTAATACCATGCCTACAGGATCACTCCCAGCCTAGTGAGTGATTACAGACACATGTTATGAAGGGAGGAATTGTACTGTCTACCGAAG
Source organism: Dryococelus australis (assembly GCA_029891345.1). Taxonomy (NCBI): domain Eukaryota; kingdom Metazoa; phylum Arthropoda; class Insecta; order Phasmatodea; family Phasmatidae; genus Dryococelus; species Dryococelus australis. The sequence continues at coordinate 272,298,789 of CM056995.1, forward strand.
CCAGCAAGGGGTCGCCCATATTTCCCACTCAAGATTTTCTTATTCGATGGCGCTATTGACACCAGTCAGCCAAAGATGCAAGTTCCATGGGATGATGCAATATCGCAACACCCCCGCTACATTGACACCGCAGACACCAGAGCCTCATGCAGAGGTGATAAAAAAAGTCAACAACCCCTGAAGGGGGAAATAAGGAAAGGACGCTGCTGCTCAGAAGTCAAAATAAACCAATCCCCGCGGAGAGAGGCCAGCACCCCTGCACCCCTCTGACAGCCCACAAGCTGAAGATTTGGGTTTATAAGGAGATGCGAGATTCAGACAAGGCAGTGTTCACCAGCCCTCCAGCATGAATAAGGTTGAGTGGACCACCAGCCTGAGTAAGACTAGATAGGGCACTCATGCCTGAGCAAGGCTTAGTTAACTGGCATAATTAAGCCTCAGTAAGGCTCAATTATAAGCAGAGGTAAGTGGTTCAGATCCTGACTTCAATAGTCTGAACAAGACTCAAAGTAAAACACTCCAGGATTCTGACCACTAGACCAAGCATGCAGAGTCAAGTCTCCGGGAGTAAGCTGTTATGCCCAAACTCCCACAGTCCGCAAAGACTTGAGTTATTTGAGAGAGCAAATGCTGCTCAACTTAACGCATCGAAAGCAATGTCTCCTATGACTTAATAAGTGCACCGCATCAGTCGCTTTAAGCAGGCGTCAGTTAAATACACAATCATTAAGTGGCTACCCAAGCTCTGCCTAAGTGGTAAGATTCGGTGGAGCATATACCACTAATAACACCTCCATTAGGTGAATTGAGCAGGCTAGGTTATTCCTCAACTGTGAGCACCCATGGCGATCACCACCACTCGCCATGCCAGGATAAGAGTCTCCAGCCCTGTCCCCAACAGCAGAAGATCAACAAAACTCCAGGTAACTGTGAGATCAAGGATCAGTGAGTTCGTAGGGCTGTGACAGTGGTTCCGGACTTTATGCCACTTAGACAAGCCAACCAACCTGTCCTTTACACTGCCATGCACCAGTGAAAAACTAAGGCGCTCAATGAGAATCATGATTCTGGCATCACAAATTAAAACTGTAAAGACGAATATGAATATTCCTCACTTAAAGGCTACATGACTTAAGTGACCATAACATTTACCCCACAACGTCCCAAGTCATTCTTTGATGTGACTAGTCCCTCTAAATAATTGTTGTTTTATTTTCTCCTCCCCCCGAGCACACATCACAGTTGACGCGTGACACATTTCTACACTACTGAAGAGCGCACTCTACCAAATGACTTTGCCCCATCTTGAACCATATTAGTATTTGGGCACGTCAAACCTCAACTGAAGCAGTAATGGAAACGAGACACATGGTCTAGCCAAGTTGACAGAGCCTCAACATAATCTAGATCGTCAATGCGTACCAGATGCCGTCCCTAACCATTTCTCAACCTCTTTATACCACTTACCACCCAGGTAAAAAAAGGTCACGGCGATGACATCCCCTTCCAGGAAACACTTAAGGCTCTAGCCACGCCATCCTCCTTCCCGCTTCTGGTAAAGAAACCTTTGTCGATAAGTAGGTCCCTTCTGGACATTCCCCGCTTAATTCAAATAGGATTAAATAATTTTGGCTAATTTTAAATTAATTATCGTTCGCCTGAATTTTATACATTCATGGTTTATTGTTTACCAGGTTGCCTTCGCCTGGACTACCGTAAATTCAACTTTGTATTATTTTCTAAAATCATTTAAATATTTAATATTGTATTTCAGGAGAATGTGGAATCACGTGTTTTTAGATTTAGGTTTAATAAAAAGTACGATTTATTTGAAATTTATATGGTAGATAGTCTTGCGCATTTTAGTTTTGGTAACCTCAGTTCATTAGATCTTTAAAACATTTATTTTGACTCAAAGTGCTCTCGTTTATATGATGGTAAAGCCGGTTGCACGTATTAAAGCCACCAAGGCAAGTACACATACTTCAAGAGTCAAAGAGAGAGCTGCCAGCAAAATATACTGGTTATCTTGCTTAAAAATCTTCAAGAGCACACAAAGCACTACAAACATATTTCTATCAGTGGAAGCAAGTGACTTGAAGTCCCTTACACCAAACCAACTGGAAAACGGTCAGGATTGGAGAGGCAATTGTTTTTGCCACTTGATCCGCGATCAAAAACTCAACTAGATCTTACTGGAGTGAACAACACGTCAAACCAGAAGCTCTGTTTCACCACTGGCGACCGCCGATAACTCCATCCACTGCCATTCATTCAGCCGGATGCTGAACAGTAGAGTGAGACTTCACATTGCAAAACAGTTGATCCTGGTGTACTCAGCTAGAACATTTTCATTCAAGGGCATCGCCTTAATTCTTTTCTTTTTTTTTGGCCTTCATGCCTTACACAAGAAAAGGAGGGCTTAAGTAAAAATTGAAACTGATTCTTAAAAAAATTGGAGCACGGTATCTTAAAACTTCACCACTCCACCTGTAGAGGAGGAAAACACCTTACATTTTACCTCCTACAAGAACCACTGACTGTCCAGGATTCTACATTTTGACAAAACTCTCATTGGCCTTGACCCTCCTCTACTGCCTGCACTTATACTTCAACCCCTCCCTATCTACCTCAAGAGCACTTCGACAGCACCACTACTCCGCAACCAGAGTCAGCCGCTATTCTGCCACAGACCCCTTCTACCAGCCAGCCAACAAAGAAAAGTGTACCGCTGCTGAGCACTCACCAGACAAGTAAAACTACAAAGGATTGTAACTCCAGTAACACTCGATTGTCCCGATGCAAAAACCTACCCAACCAATGCTATACACAGCGACCTTGCGCAAACATTTTTGAATTCCTGAGGTATGCTACTTGCAACAATGACTTCATGAACCTTGAAGGCTACCTCTCTTAATAAAACCATGTCAACCTACCGTACAACTACCCGTTTGAAGTTGGTTGTTGGAGTTAAACACTTCAGTTTTCTGTCAGGAAAGAACAATCTCAAAACCCCAAACTGTTAATCACCTCGACGTAGGGAACTCAGCTAAAGCCGGAGCACTATAGCGAGCCTGTGTTCAACCCCCGGTGACATCAGGGTGACTACTACGTAACACTTCTTGCAAAAGCTGATTTGATATTCAAGATTTCATTCCTAACCACTACCTAATTATTAGATTCCCTTCATTCATGAGAGGTAACACGCCTCATAGTAAAACTTTAATTATATCTTCTAAGAAATTATAAGCAAATATTTTTACAAAATACTGACAAAGAGAATGCACCTTTCCATGAAACACTTTTAACACAAATCGTTTTGAATACCTAAAAATGTAATCATGTGACTTCGTAATTTTATTTTAAATAAAACAGACTTGATTTTATGGTTCTTTAAATGCTATATATTACAAATTTCATGTGAACTGTTTCAACAGTATCATTTTGCATGAAGCTAGGCAAAAAAAAAACAGTACATGACTTGATGCATGACCTACTCGGTGGGAACTAACCCCTCAGAGCTGATGGGTGCAAACCTTCCTTGGCAAATCATAGCATACTTGCTTCTGGTTAATGAGAACCTTCAGCAGTACAGCATGGCCTGCAGACATAATGTCTGGTTATAGGCTGTTCACGATAAAGTGAGCACTTTTTAAGGCCCTCTCAACAGACATTAACCACTAATAAATATGTTTTATTGCAGTCTCAGACATTAACTTTTGAAAGTCGTGAAAGTATACACCGTATTTATTAGCTACATGACAATACTGATATTAAAAAGTGGCTTAAACATAAAAAATAGCGTAAAAGAAAAATTTGAAAGGACCTTAAGAAGTGCTCACTTTACCATGAACGACCTATAGGCAATTGTACTATGCTGCATTCAATGTAAACAGGGTTCTCATCGGTTCGCCTCAGTCAGGTAGGAACCCAGTTGGGGACCATATCACTAGTACACTGGAGGGGCATTGGACAGCGGTTTGGGGTCCGGTGTACTGGGTAGCGCAGTTGGTTGACTCCTCAGTAAATGTCACAACTAGGATTCTTATCCGGAATGATTTGGGTGGGAGACCTGAGTCACACAGGAATTTCTGGCTGGATGCGGAGTCACCTCTCTTCCCCTTTGGTCATTGAGTGGATGGGTGTAGTCCCAAGAGTTATTATTTAAGGTGGTACATCTCTCAACTGGAGAGATAGGCCCTGCCCAATATGTTAGGAGCCAGGGGTTTTTATTACTGGGCCAGAGTCCTTGCAGTAGAACCATAGATTGTGCTACAGCTTAGCATCACACTTGCTACGCTCAATCTTTCAGTTCACAGTACTAACAGTATCTGTGTCCAGCCTAGTCAGCAAGTGACTGGTGTACTGTCTCAGCCTTACAGGCTTTGCAGCACCTCCCATGGCAGGAAGGTAAGGCATCAACTTGGATGAATCGGAAACAGTAAAGGTAAATTTAAATTTGCCTAGAGGAGTACGGTTTTCAGTTTGAGCTAAAGTGTAGGAAAAACTGAGGTAATTGATCGAGAGAAGTTTCCATGGCCTTGAGTTGGTAAAGCTGGGTGCATGGTAATGTAGCTGTCTAGTTGGATAGCCTTCCCTTTGGTGTGGAGTATTTCTAGTACGGGGCTCCTCTGTGATAAGTCGTAGGTTGATGTACCAATGCTAGCAGCACAATGTGAGAACACAAACACAATGAATGTCCCCAGTTGGGATCACTACCATGCTAAACAGTGCAATAGGTAATCAAAGGCACTTCTCCTCTGTCTGAAGGGTAGTATATGAAAAACATTTACTCTAATTGAAAGGCACTGAAGTTAATTGATTACTGACTTTTTTCTAAAGAGAGATAATTCAAGTGGACAACATACAGTACACTGTCATAGAACTCCTGTCATTTTACTACTGTAAGCAAGGGTGCCTGGAGTGGCTAAACAAATAAAGCCAACAAATAAATTTGATGAGACTGGTATTTATAAACACACAACAAAAAACACAATGCAAAAAGAATCCTGGTGTTGGTCAGTAAGTGACTGTACTGGTTGTGTACATTCTATGTGTATTTTGTATGTGTGTGTGAGAAACCTTTTTTATTATTCTTATTGTATGGGCGCATGCTTCTGATCTACGATCTGCTGTCCAGTGCAAATGAAAACATCTACCAGCAGGCAGCATTCTTGTCATTATCAGACAAGATGGCAGCATGGTCAGTCAGTTGAATGCTTATGACTCGGGATAAAACCCTGGTCCTCTGATTAAGTAACTCTTTTCTTGTCTCTATCAAACATTTTTGGTTCTCCGAGTCGGAAGAATGTCTACAAGGCAGAAGATTTAGTGTGACTGAAACAGTGCTTGTGTATATGTGATTATGTTTACCAACTCTGAACGCTGATGCCATGATAGCCGCCTGTGTATTTTTCATCTTGTTTAGTGGAGTACATTTCCTCATGTCAGGATGTTTCTTATTTCTCGTTTTTTGTATTTTGGTGGAAGTCGCATTATTTCTTTGGCGAGTTTTTCTATTGAAGTTAAGTGTCGTAATTTTGGCACTATTATTGCGTGGCCATTATCCCATACAATAGGATAGTCATCTTGTGTGTCTTTACTTATTTCGTTTTGGGTGTTTTTCGTTGTCTTTGTTCTCTCAGTGCGTTACTTTTAGTTGCTTGGTCAGCACAACAGATAGTTCAAATTTAGTAATTGTTTTGTTGCATTGTACAAAGCCTAATCATGAGTTTCATGGCATTTGTATATAAAATGAAAATTCAAGAGAACAGGTTAAAACAAATAAAAGAACGTGCTCACAAGCTTCTAAATGATGAAGCCGTTGCAGCGAATTACGAGGCGAGGGCTTATATGGACAAAGTAAATAAGATTCAGGGAACAATAAATTCGTAAAGTGACTCGTTCCTACAGGCAGATCCAGTAGGTCTACCCCAAGATTTCAGTAAAGATATCTTTTTTCATCATCATTCTTCTGTCTACTCATGTTTTAGATACGACAGCTAGTTTGTATTCCTTTCTTGCCACTGAAGTCGAGCAAGCACAAACGACCACCACTCTTTCACCATTAAATGTGTGACTGCCTAAAATCAATCTGCCAAAATTTTCTGGAAAATGGGACGAATGGCCTAACTTTTGCTAACTCTTTCAGGCAACGATACATCTCTCGCTGACATCAAAAAATTTCAATATTTGGTGAGTTGCTTGAAAGGTGATGCATTTCAAGTGACAAGAAATACTCCATTCACTTCAGAAAATTATTCAGTTGCATGGGAGTCTCCAACTTCTCAATTTAAAAATTCCAGAAAACTGACCACCTTATACAGCAGAAGAATGATAGATTTACCTGTCGTTAATTCTGCTCATCATGAGTCTGTCTTGCAATTTATAAATACACTTTTAGAAAATGCCCATGCCTTGGAGGGACTAAGACATTCTATCCCCAAAAGTAACCCTATTTTGGTCACTATTTTAGTGAAAAAGTTGGATTTGCCACCATGCACGAAATTTGAAAATTCTCGGCCAGAAGAAATTTTAAGCTCCTTTCCAGAGGTGGATGAGCTAGTCAAATTCTCGCAGTTAGAAGCGGCTAGAATAAAGTGTGCCCATGATGTTGGGGTAAAAATTAGGTCTACCCCAGCTCAAAATACAGTCAGGTCAACCCACAACAAAGCTGTTCTACTATCTAACTCTCTGTCAGCTCCGGCTAAATGTGTGTGCTGTCACCAGATGTCCCATTTTATTTATCAATGCCTAGACTTTCTGGGTAAATCTCTAAATGAGAGGCAGCAAACAACTGTGTTTCAATTGTCTCGGGTCTGCTCACATGGAAGCTAATTGTTCTTCACAGCATACGCATACGCATAGTCAGTGTCAGCACAAGCATCACTCGTTAAATACAGATCAGATGTCTAATGAAAGGTCTTCAGAATCAGTTCCAGAGACAACCTTCCATTCACCAAAAAATATTGCACCTGATAGTCTCAGAACTCAACATTTGTTGGCCTTTCAGCACGTAAACGTGCTCGTACCACTGAGCTGTTGTCGACTGCACTAGTTACGATTCAGGATGCAAAGGGTCAGTGCCACAACTGTCGGGCAATATTACATAGTGCGGCACAAGGAAATTTTGTCACTGAAAGTCTGGCTCGAAAATTGTGTCTGCCTTGTTCCCAGAGTATTGACCACGTATCGGGCTTATCTCAATGCCTTGTTAAAGTTCATGGTATTGTTACTACAAGTGAACCAGTTACAGCTCACTCATCTTTAGCCCCTCAGTCATTGCTAGTTGTTTCAAAAATCACCAATTTACTGCCTCCTACTCAAGTGGATATGGGTATTCGGCAAAATGTTTGCTCTCTTCCACTTGCTGATGCAGCGTTCAACACCACTGGAATGGTAGATCTCATTTTGGGCACAGAGGTTTTTCTGAGGTTCTCTGGGAGAAGGTTTGCCAGTTGCACTTGAAACTGAGTTTGATTGGATTTTGATGGGAAAATGTCTAGAAGCAGCATCTCAGATGACGGGATGAACGAGCCCACCCACTGCCTTGTTTTGTGTGACCTCATTGGAAGGAACACTAAGAAGATTCTGGGAGTTGGAAGAGCCCCATGTCCTTAAGCAATCCTCCCTTGATGATTTGGCATGTGAAACACATTACGTACACACACATTATCGGCTCCCCTGTGGACACTATGGAGTACGTCTTACCTTTCGTCAAGAGGTAGTTCCTTGGAACTCACTGATGGTTGCTGAGAGACGATTAAAATCACTCGAACGCTGCCTCCTCACTCAACCTGATATTCATTGCATGTATGGGGAGGTCATGGAAGAATATAAAAGTCTGCAGCACATGGAATGGTGGCATGGGCAGCGGACACAAGAACCAGGAGTGTACTACATTCCTCATCATAAAGTGCTGAAGTCCACTAGTTCAACAACCTAACTCAGAGTAGTTTTAGATGCTAGTGCTAAACCGCCCCATAAGCATTCATTGAACGACTGTTTTATGGTCCCAAGTTTCAGGCTGACATCACTGACATTTTTGTAAATTTATTAGGACCCACTCAGTTGTCTTCTGCTGTAATGTGAAGCAGATGTATCGCCAGATCCTTGTACATCCAAATGACCGAAAATATTAGTTGATCCTGTGGCGCCTTGACCTCGCATAGGAAATACAGGTTTTTCAACACTGTGACTTTTGGTGTAAAATACTCCCCTTTTTGGCAATAAGAACACTACACCAGTTGGCTGAGGATGAAGGTAACCTATACCCCCATCCCTCAAAGGTACTGACAAATGAAACTTTCATTGATGACATTGTCACTGGAGATGCCTCCCTTGAAGATACTCTGCTCTTGCAGAAGGAGCTGATTGAGTTATTGAAAAAAGGTGGGGCTGAGCTCTGCAAATGGGTAACTACCAGGTCTGAGCTGTTTGAAGGGCTATCCAAAGCAGATTGTGAAATGCTCACATTTCAGGATTCTACTCAATCATGTGGTGTTCTTGGAATTCGGTGGCAGGTTACCAATGACACTTTCGCTTACTGTGTGGATAATATATCAGAAGTGAATTCCAAATGAGCTATTCTGTTGTGCATCGCTAGAATATTTGATCCATTGGGATGGCTCTCTTCTATTGTGATGTGGGCAAAGGTATTCATGCGATTGTTGTGGTTGCAGAGCCTGACTTGGGATGATCCACTACCATCATCTTTCTGTCAGGAATGACAGCAGTTTTCGTTGACACTCTCAGCAGTGCATCAGCTCTCCATACCTCGTCCCGTTGTCTGTCCTGAGGCCGTACACTTGCAACTGCATGGCTTCTCAGATGCATCCGAAAAGGGCTATTCAGCTGTGGTATACCTCTGCTCTGTCAAACCAAGCGAGCAAATTACGGTCAGTACAGTGATTGCCAAGAACGAAGTTGCTCCTCTGAAACGTGTCTCTCTACCCCACCTTGAATTATGCTGTGCCCACCTCTTATCAAGGCTTTTGTCTCATTGTCTGCAGCTTCTTGGGCAGGTCTATAAAAAATTATCTGTGAATGCATTGTCAGACTCAAGTGTAACACTTGCTTGGATCAAAAGTCCCCCCCCCAATATTCTCAAGACCTACGTTGCTAATAGAGTCACTCAGATTCAAGAATGGACATCTCCAAACATGTGGCATCATGTACGCTCCACTGATAACCTGTGCCTCTCAAGGTTTGTTACCAAAACAATTGACCCCCGAGCACATGTGGTAGTCCAGACCCAGGTGGTTGGCACTTCATTCCTCTCATTGGCCACAACCCGAATTCCCGTTGATACCTTTGCAGGACTTACCAGATGTGAAGCCACTTGATTGAGCAGCATTAATTGTTACTGGACCAGCTCCTTTATTGTCACTCTTTGAAACCTTTTCCTCATGAGATTCTTCTACCGAGCTAAAGGATTGCATTGTCTGTGAAGGTCGTCTGACTCCTGCTGAAATCACACCCAGGCCACTCACAGAATTTGTTGGGTGATCCAACAAACGACCTTTCAGAAGGAAATTGAATTGCTACGCAAAAGGAAACCATGTCCACCTCGCATCCAGCGCTTGCTGCTCTTTCTTGACTCGAGGGGGTTAATCAGCGCGGGCGGGCATCTAGAAAACTCGTCCCTGCCTGATAGCACCAAACATCCTATCATACTCTCCCATGATAACCAAGTGGTCAAGCTGTTGGTCTACCATTACCACTTGGCATTTTTACATGCTGGCCCCCAACTACTGCAGGCAATGTTAGCCCAGAAATTTTGGATTTTGTCTGCTAGAAACCTGGTTCGGTTGTATGTCCATAAATGCATAAAATGTTTTCAATGCAAATCCAAATTTACTTCTCAGCTCATGGGTGATCTTCCCACAGCTCGGGTTACACCCAGCCATCCTTTTACTTGAACTGGAGTAGATTTCAGAGGTTTCTTCACCATTAGGCTCAGCAAATTGAGGAAAGCACCTAAACAGAAAGCCTATATTTGTGTGTTAATCTGTTTCTCCACACAAGCAGTACATTTAGAGATTATGTCTGACTTGACTGTCAAAGCCTTCTTAGCAGCTCTCAAACATTTTGTTGCTTGTAGAGTTATCTGCTCAGATTTGTACACTGACTGTGGCACTAATTTTGTGGGTACTACTTCTCTGTTGCAAAAAAAAAAAAAGGCACAATTTCCTTACATCAGATGACTTGTGAGAAGCTATTCAATGTTTTTCCCTGGCTCATCATATGTACTTTCATTTCAACCCACTTGCAGCTACACATCAAGATGGCATTTGGGAAGCAGCGGTGAAATCAGCAAAGACTGTTTTAAGGAAAGTAATTAGAAAACAAATATTGACCTTCGAAGAGCTCACTACAGTCACTACCTGTGTGGAAGTAGCATTATATTTACGTCCCCTATCTAACAATTCTACTGAGCTTATGGCCCTCAATCCAGGATACTTTTTGATTGGGAGGCCTCTCCTGACATTCCCAGAGGAAGACTATACACATGACAATACGAACCACCTCCAGCAATGGAGATTAGTAAAAGCCATCAGCCAGCCCTTCTGGAAGAGGTGGCATCGTGAGTACCTCCACACACTGCAGAGTCGTGGAAAATGGACCATTCCACAGAAGAACCTTGCTCCTGGTGATCTTGTCCTTGTGCAATATGATAATGTTCACCCATTATGTTGGTGCATGGATCGCGTGGTGGACGTCTTTCCGGGTAAGGACAACTTGGTAAAAGTGGCCAGAATCAAGACAGCGAATGGTGAATTTGTGCATCCGGTGAACAAGCTCTGCTCTCTCTGGAAACTGTGAACTAACCTGTTGCTGTTCAAGTATGTTCAATTATTTGTAAAATATTCATTTTAGAAGGGCGGTAAATGATGTGTACATTCTATGTGTATTTTGTATGTGTGTGAGTAACCCTTTCTGTTATTCTTATTGTGCGGAGACATGCTTCTGATCGATCTGCTGCAGAGTGCAAATGAAAACATCTACCACCAGGCAGCACTCTTGTCAGTATCTGACAAGATGACGGCATGGTAAGTCGGTTGAATGCTCGTGTCTCGGGATAAAACCCTGGTCCTCCAATTATGTAACTCTTTTCTTGTCTCTATCAAACAGTACTTAATTTGAACTAAAATTGAGTGAAAGGTCAGCAACAGTGACAAGTGATTTCACATTAGCAGGTGTCTAAGGACTAAAATTGGATGGAAGTGACTCCGGACAGTTTCTGGGAAACACCGGTTCATGTAGGTCACCGGATTTGCACAAAGCGAAGTTCGCGATGAGTAATACGGTAGTAGGTATCCAATCTATCGTTGGCTAATTTGCAAGAGGGCCAGGATCGGAGTACTTCACTGGATAAGTTGGTCCAGAAGTGCCATGAATTAACTGGGAGACTTAAGGAGGTATGGGGCCTATATACACCCATGTTGCTTCACTTTTGACATCAGGGGATGTTTTCTCTGCTCTTTATCACTCTGCAGCGGCACAGACTGGGTGCACATGAGCCCGTCGGCTGTGAGTGGTGACCGGGTGTTACCCGGTTTGCGGGTTGCATCAGGTATATGCTTCAGAGCCCTGTTTCTTACTACAATTTGGAAGTAAGTCCTGCTTGTTTAATGCAGGAAAATCCACCCCATTATCCAACTGGGCTGGTTCCTTGCTTATTTCCTTCTCTGAAGTGTTGCCTGACCAGACATCGCTGCAGAGAAATGAGATCACCTTTTCCAGATATCTGCTCAATCTGGCTCTGCAAAACAACTCCAGCACTGTTTACTGGTCATTGGTTATGAGGTATATCACATTTGGTAGGAGTAGGGGTATGCGAGCCCTCATTAAGTGTATATATGGGGGGACAAAAATGCTGGAGTATAGTATGTGTCTTGTTCTGAAAAACGAAACAAGCATGCTAATGGATTGACGTGTATCGTTTAAACACTCCCTCATCGACATGAGACCTTTTCCTGTGCTGGATCAGTCGTGCACTTGGGACACTCAGTTCGCTTTCTTACTGGATACCAGTGTCGGCCTTGTAGGCTGTCTACTAGGTATATAGTCAGGTACACTAGGTCTGGCAACATGCCTCACAACAACAGGGGCCCTCTAGGGCAAGATAGACTTATCAGAGCTCGACGGGGTGTTCTTAGTTGGTGGCGTTGCAGTGTGATAGGTGGAACGTACGGAGTTCTTGGTTCCGCTGGACGTCGTGGTCAGGCTGCGGTAGTGGTCTGTGTGGAAGTAGTGGTTCCACTCGGTGTGCTGGACTAGCAGCTGATGTGAGGGTTGGCCCTACCGAGCCTGGTGTCACTCCCTCAGACCAGGTCCCGAACCACCGGGTGTAAGCCGTAGCCGGTTCACACTGGGTTAGAGTAGAACACGTAGGTACCAACAGGTGATACCAGTCTCACAACGCAACGGGCAGCTTGGGCCTGACCCCCCGAGTGTAGACTCCTGGCGTAACTAGGTTTACCGCACAAACCTGCTTGGCACCAGTGAACTCTGCCTTCTTAATTGCTCTTTGAGCAACGGGCCTGCTGTTAAATGGCATAGGCTGATAGCATACCACATTTCCTGTAGGCAACAAGCAATTGACAATCCCTGACTTAGAGTGTCAGCCAACAATGGCTGGCGATGTGCTCCCTGACTGCCTAACAGTGCAAGCACCTGGAGCCGTGGGTCGTAAACCGCCTTCCTGTCACTGCCCGGTGTAACCACAAACGTAGGGTCTTCAATCCCCAGCAGCTATCTCTGCCAGCACCATGGCTAGGCGCTCCAGTCAGTGATACAACTTGGATTGGCTGTCCCACCTCTGTGGGGCGTGTCCTAGTGGCGGAGGCTCTACCGTTCTGAACACCAAGGTGAACAGAATGGGTGGCTGTCGAAAGATGAGGTGTGTGTAACACTGACAGACCCCTTAAGGGGGACTGATGTTCTACTCTAGGTAAAATGTTCTGTCGCTTGCCACTTGTCGGTCAAATACTGATGGTAGATAGGCTATAGAACAATAACAAAGAACTCTTGGATACGTTTAAGGTTAAGTGTTTATTCAACAATAAATACTTAAATGACTCGTACGTGCTACCAATAGGTCGGTGCTGTGGAAGTAATTAACCTACGTATAAACGGGTGAAGGTGACCCACTCCTAGGCTACTTAGATGCAAGGGAATAGGTATTAACTTTACTGATCGCAACTAGTACAAACTGGGTTTGCCTAGAAGAGGCCCTAACATTAAACAGGGGAGCCACTACTAGCAAGTAGTGGCGGCTGAAGACCCAAGGGGTGTCGACAACCAAAGTGTTAAGTCATTGTTCGTTGTCTTCGGCTGAAGAAACTTTTGGTGACGACATTACCAAGAGGTGTTGAAGCCTTTGGTAAGTGGTGGCAGCAGCCTCTAGAGAACTAGAAGTTCTTGGAGAGGACCATAAGGACCTAGTGGTCAATAGAGCACCACAGCACAAGAAGTGTTGAGGCGAGCTACTGGAGATCATAACTCCTGACCTAGGCCGCGCAGTGCCTTATATACAATTCCTCTGGAATGCGCGGTGAGCCCAGAGTGGGAGGTGTGATGTGACCATGTGATGTCTGCCTGGAGTGCGTGGGTGGGAGAACTACCCTCTCCTGTTCGTGGTATCGCCTCAGGTGCTCGGCGGCGCTCTGCCTTCTTCGGCGGTGTGGCAACACACTGTCTGCCAGGTGCATTGGGGGGGGGTTTGGCATGTTGCGTGGCCGTTTCAAGCCCTTTTGTATACCGTGAATCCAAAGCGCATTTGAGTTGAACCCACTCTCTACGCATTTGTAACACGTTGTGCTTCGTTTGCTCCTTCATGTGTGTAAACACTCTTCGTAGATAGAGAAGGGCAATTCAGGAACAGTCTGGGAAACCAGGTATCTTCCATGTCTCTGACAAGAACACTTCCTGTTAGACACCTGGTAGTTGTTTATAAGCACGTAAGATGAGCTGTAGTCATTTATATACATTGGTGTAAGCGGCACGCGTCAGGATAAACGAACATGCTTTATAAGTTGAACTCACAAAAATAACTACACACAGTTGTGCATTCATGAACAAATACATATACAGTAACACTGAATCATGATGGAATGTGGGCAAGCAAACTCACTTGTCATCTTGGGCAGAATTACTTTCTCCACAACAGTGGGAACCAATAGCAGGTCAGGATCTTGTCTTAAGGTACTCTCTGTCTCAGTTACATTCAGGCCATACAATATTAGGCTGCTGTACCACTTATACCTTTCAAACTCCATGCCTTCCTGTAAAAGCATAAAAAAGAAAATAAGTTACTGTAAACACTCACGATAACTCACACAACATTTGGAACACAGTCTTCAGATAATTTGATGCTAATATACTAACTGGTATTCAAATATAAGGAATTTTGTTTTAAAATGTTGAATATCCCAACACCTCTCAGAAAATTTAGAAAACTCCAATTTGCAATATCGTTGTTCATCTTAAGTACGCCTAAATATACAAGTGACACTATAGTTTGTCTCAAGAACAGATTCCAATGTTTGAAAGATTGAATGGAAGTAGTGCTCAGTAAACAAACAATTAGGGTTGTACAAAGATTTGGCATATCGAAACTGAAATTGGTAATTGCTGCCTTTCATTATCGTTATTGATAAGAAATCTTCTATACAAATATTTGATTTTGATTACTTTGAGATTATCTGTTATACAGTTCAGCAACAATTCTAAGAGCTTATCAATGCACTGAATAAAATAAATTTGTTTGAAGCACAAACCATTGCACTTTTTTTATTTTTTAAAATTTGCAAAGCATTTTTTTTGTTACTAGATGTGTTTTATGTAGGCAAAATAAAACAGAGTTCACCACAGCAAGCCTAACCGACTGTTTTATTGCTGTAATCTTGTGTTGTACTACTGTCGGCATAAATATTTCAAACCCAAAATAAAACTTGAACAATTAAACTTTTTATCATACAACAGTAATGTTCCGCATGTTTACAAAACTGCTGATGTAGATATCAGGTAATTGGAGGTGCGAGCAATATTTCGCACTGGCCCGTACTATCGATACTGCCTACATGGTTGATGTCTACAACTACGGTACTTAAAACTTTCTGCGAAAAGAATATGATGCTGAGTTACCTAAAAAAGAATTTGGATGGTGGCATATTATGTTGGAAACAAAAAACTACAAGTATTTTACATTTACCCAAAAGGAAGACGACCCTGAATCTAAGACAACCCCTTCCTAAAAAAATATTTTTGAGGGAAAATATTTAAACCTGAATTCAGGACTACCCCTGTGAAGTGTTGGAAAAAATATTTAGGTTGAAAGTATTTTTACATGAATTTATAACAAACCCTTCAAGAAGAAATGCTATTATATGAATAATATGACATGTTATTTAGTTTTAAAGAAAAGCTAATCACAATGAAATAGGTGTGCGTAACCTGGCTGTATGGTAGCAGCATCTTTCTTACACTGTAAAACTTTTGTAGGTGTTATATATTCGTGACTTGAACCATTTTGCTTCCCAGCAAAGTGCTTTCTCTTTATGCCCACAAAATCAGACAAGGGGACCCTTGTCAAAGTTGACAGGTACAGTCTCAGCACTACAAAAATATGTACAAACATTGGACAGACTGTATTTATGCATGATAACCATTTGTCATAATCTTTTGTATCACATCACACCAATTCTGAAGGACTAACTGCTAGGTGAGTAAAAATTATGAATAGAAGCCCATAGTAATTTTGTGCATGTAATACAAACTTAATTACTGAACTAGCAGTGTCACATATATGGTATTTGTGCCTAAGTTTTGAATTGAAGATGACCCCCAATTGTAAATGACACCTTTATTTTTTCTATTTCTTTTCTGTCAAAAAACCTCCTCTTCCTTTCGGGTAAATACCGTAACTTCACCTACGGAACTAACTAATGTTACAAATCAAATCATGTTCTTATGTTTACCATTTGAAGCAGAAATAAAAAAATTATTTTTTTCATTGTTGCCACGCATGTGTTCTGTGAATATATTTCTGATAAATCCATTTTATCAAAACCCTGCTTATGTTTACGTTGTGTTCTTGTTCAGTTTATCGTAATACAGTGGAATCGCATTATAACGAGTCAACAATGGCAAAAGAAATTATCAATATAAAAAAATTTACCACTGTACAAGTTTCTATTATCCACAGTCTTCATCACCAGTCTGCCATCATAGACTTTGACATTATTGTTGTCCCAAGCAGCATGAAGCAATAAATTACTTCCTGCCAGAAGGGGACTCTGGTGTTTGGGTAGTGAGGACGATGGGGAGGGGGAGTTGCAGGCTGGGTCAGTGAGAATTCTTTGTTCTAGTCACATACCACTGCCTCTGCTTTATCCTCCTTGTCATGTGTTACTTCCAGCATCCCTCCTCTTTTGCTGTAAAAACAATGGCACATTAAAGACTAGTTTCTTGTTCAGTGTATGTACGATAACTTTAAATTTAATTCAATATCCCTTTTTCAATGATTTTTTTTTAAGTTTATGTGCGCCCATGCCCATGAGAGATGCTAATTTTTTATGGTGAGCAATTTGTTTTTTCTTGCGAAGTCAATTTTATGTGTGAAGTGAATTAAGTTAAGTGTGTGCAAATAAAATGTGTTCTTATATTACAGTATTTTGGCAAGTACGGCCGTGTGGGTGTATAGGCCACTTCAGAAGTTTTTTTATGAAAAATTCAGGATAGTTAATATTTCAAGTAGACCGCACTAAATTTCTGTATTCCCGTAAACATTGCCGGGCCTCATCATGCCAGTGTAGAGGCCAACACGCTGCCTAAATTTAGTAGAAATTCAACACACTGACATAAACAGCATCTATCAGCATGTTCTCCCAACACCAGGTCGCTGTTAGGCAGTGAACTGGTCCAGTAACGGTGGCAGTTAGCGGCCGCCCGCCAGAGTAATCTTGTAGCGACTAACCGATAGTTACCCAACCCCGAGGATCTCGACCTGAGCGACAGCAGCAAGCCGCCACACCCTGCCGCTCTGCAGAGTATCTAGGCACTCACCCAACTACGTGCACGCGGCAATGTTTCACTGCTAGCCCCAACACATGAGTGATTTAATTTTGAATATACGTATCTTCGTATCAATTATCGATAAATAAAGTGCTCTGTTCTGCTTCAAATGTAAGGCATCTCCAACAGTGTGTTTAGTTGCTGTTTTGTGCATAATACATACAATTTTCTAATAATGAAATGCAAAATCGTTGGCCGATTTAACCTATACCCCTGTCCCCCATAAAAGCTTGTATTCTTCTACCGCAGTGTTTTTAAAAACGTACCCCTGCGGTTGGCAAGGGATTACTGTATTGATCAGTCATGCAATAATTTGTTAATTCACGTTCATAAAATAACTTTCATCCAGCACATGTAAAAATGTAAACAAGTTGCCATAGATGCCGTACATCCTGTGTTAAGGAATGCCATAAAACTAGTCGAGTGCTGCGACAAGTTAATACAAAAAAAAATCCAGATGTCCGACGGCATAACCTTGCTTCCTTCTCCATTCATCCCCCCCCCCCTCCCCCATCCACCAATGGCTGTGGTTGACGTGAAGGAGTTAGCTGCCTACCAATCAGCTCTCTACTTCACTCTTTGTCTCTTTCTCTCATACACAAAGCCCGGTGTTCAGTGAACTTTCCTCCCTACTTCTCTCGTTTCCTACTGCACTACTCCTGTCTCTCTCCTCTCTAACAATTCTCTTTCTCCTATCTCTCGGCCCTCTATCCGCTTTCCCTCCATCACCAAAACTCTTTCACTGGCCTTTGCCAGCTTCCATTCTCCACCAGGCCCTAGAAACTCTGCCCGTAGCTCGCAACACCACACTCCACACTTCTGTCTTGCACGCTCACAAAGCAAACAGTCCCATGTGTAGACGCTCTAAATTTTTGTATCAGGAAGAGCTGGCACCATGAACAGATGTTACTTTCTCTTTCTGTTCCAACCTGCAGGCAACACAGGTATCTGTTCAAACGTAAACAAATGTAGCTTTATGGTAGGTTAGAAAAATATTTGGACAATCAGGAATAATATTTTAAAGGAAATGAAAAATGTCAACATTGAAAACAGACATTTACAACAAATTAAAAACCTACGATTTTAACTTGTTTTACTATGGAAAAGTACAAATTACTGGCATAAGTTTACAATTTTTTACTTAAAATTTCTACAAGGTAGGCAGAAAGCAATCACTGCCCACGCCTTCACTACTCCTCCCCATCATTCCCCTTCTTCCCTACCAATCCTCGCCGGACGCTCCATGCCACCCCCCTCCAAAATATTCACCCCGCTCACTAGATCTACATTAAATAGTACCTACCATTCCCTTGCCCCCCCTGCCCTCGGGAATCAAATATCCAACATCCTCCCCCGCCTTTTTCTTGTCGTTGTCTACCTCTCATATTCATGCCTCTCACCTTTGTACCCCGCCATCTTTTTTCTCCCACTATTACACCCGCACGCATATCTTCGCTCGCTTCTACATTTGACATGACTTGTGCTGAGTGTCACCACGTGTCAAAGACTAACAAAGGTTGGCTCGGGATTGGCAAATAGGTGGACATCACTTGCGATGCAACGTGTTTAAACATTTATAAAACACAGTTTACAAATGTTCTTATCGCTATAATGAAAGGCTTCATTAATAGGTTTACGTTATAAACGAAATTAAGTACCTTTTAAATGATAGGGCAAATGACGGTGCATTTAAAAACTATCGCAATAGCGGACATGACCCTATAGGCCATATTCGCAATAACGCAGTTCCACTGTATTTGGTACAAATACAAAAATTGATAATGTTGAAGAAATTGAAGCGGACCACTCAATCATCATTTATTCCACATCCAAAAGAAAGAAAATGTGTGTTGTTTGGAATTTTTATATGCCAGAGGAAAGTGGCAAGGGGGCAATCTGCAATACCTGCAAGAAATGTTTTTGTACACTAACAGATTGGAGCCCAAGGTCAGGTTTCATAATGGTTGTCTTAATATTTCACTGTGGCTGAATTCATATGCATGTCAATAATTAACTCAGTAAAATGTGCACATATACAGGATTATTTTCACAGCCATGTGTGCATTTATGAGAAAACCTTAGTTTAATCTTAGTTTCTTCATAATACCAAAGAATGTGTTGAAAGTACATTTTAATTTGTCTCAGTCAGCTAATTATTACTGTCAGTATGTGTAATAAACAAATTTGAATACTATATACATGTATGGCTACCAAATATATATAGTCCACTTCATATAAATGGTCTCAAATTTGACATTTCTAGGAAAGTAGTGCCAATGACATCTGGTTGGCTATGTATTCCTCCGCCACAGCTGAACTGTCATTGAAGGTGACTATTTGCAAACAAACACCCTGTGCTTCCAGCATTTGTAACCAAACATCTGACTGCCTGTTTTTATAAACAAACTGCATGTGCCTCCTCCCAAATGACTTTTAAAAACTGCGACGGGCTGCTCAAACAGTTGCGGGTTGGCAACAATCCCATTTTTTTTTAGTTTATAAATATTTTATGTAATTGACTTAACAGCCCATGTAATAAGTCTATAAATTGATAATTCTTAACCTTGCAAGAAATTTTTAACCATAATGCACGATAATTAAATTGTATTTTGACCATCAAATAAATAAGATATTTTACTGTTTTTTAATATACTCGAAATATATTAATGACAACTAATCTTGTAACACTTACCTGAGGAAAGTTCTTGAAAACATAAAAATTTTGCATGGTTTCCATGAACACCAAATACCAAGGGACCCCCCCCCCAAAGGAATGCACTAATACCGCCCCTCCCTCTCCACTACCTTCTTTTCAAAGACAATATACATTCTTACATACAGGCTATGACTACTATTGCATTAAAAGTACATAATTCAGCTTTGTGGTATGATACGACAACAAACTCTGTACAACCTGATACTTTTATGGTGGTTATAAGACTAAGGATGTTAAAGTACATAGGTAGCCAAAATAATATTTAAGCAAATGTTACTTAATTTCAGTAATTTTTATAACTCTCATTTAGTAACTCAAATGTTAAGTATTGCAGGCCTACATACAAAATACTTTAATAATTTTTCTCAAATACCTACATGTTCAGATTGTCATGCTGTGAATAAAAATTTATTTCTTACTAACTCAGTGTTGATATTTACACTGAAGTTCAGTCGCACAACCTCGCTCCTCAAAATGGTGAATACAGCCCTAGGTTTTATTCTCGGGTACCTAATTAAAATCTGTATTTCAGTTCAGAGATGTTACAAAGCGCTCTAGAGACGCAGATGTGACCTAGGGCAACAATATATCAAACGAACCAGTGTGTTAGAGTTTCGATCAATAATAACACAAAGAAATGTTCATAGCAATGAAATGTGGTCCCAATTTAGGTATCATCTTAATTTTATTTCGAGGGAAAATTGAGATGAGTAGGGGGGTTTAGTTTATCATGTTTCGTGAAACAAACTTATTTTTATGTTCTTACAATGCCGGAATCACATAGCCCTTACGCGCAAGACACGATGGCCAACAGTCAATGAAATACACGATAGGTCATCGTAAATCCGACCGATTCTGTCGCCCGACCAGCAATTTTGGATTAGAAATGATTTCTATTCATCGTCGTGTCGTGCAGCACAATGCACAGAATGTACAACATTGCAAAATGAAATGGCACTGCAAGCTTTTCCTACAATGGTAAATACGCAGTTTAAAAGAAAAATTAATTGAAAACTACTGTATCTAACTCTCAAAAATAATTTTACTTTTGTATGCATTAGCAATACCAATTTGTCATCATTATGTATTACAATTTCCTTCTTGTTCACTGCATTGAGACTAACGTAGCCTATCAGCGCCTTCTAAATAGTTAGGTTAAATGCAGAGAGCATGGTGTCAGTCGTGCTGTAAATTCAAGTAGTCACATTGAAATGTGTCGTGGTTGCATTTTTGGTCGTGTTGTGCTGTGTTGGTCGGATCCATGTGATTCCGGCATGAGTGTGTGGCATTTTGAGTTGCATATTGTTTAGATGGAGCAGTGTAAAAATTTGCTTGTATGGAAATAACATTTAAATTATTTAACTTCAAAAATCATAACTTTAATTAAAATACAAAACGCGATACATACGTCGCTGTTCGTATTCGTACAGATGCAGCAATATATACACACGCACACTTTGACCGAAGTTAACCATACACTCAAATTTACGATGTAGACAAACAAATATTATTCACTCACTACACGTGCATTTCAATAATTATATTAACGGTTTACAGATACATTTACAAAACACACAAACTTACTGTTGTAATCTCCTAAATACGTGTTTTCCTATGTCAATCCTTGCGAATTTACTTCACTAAAATCACGTTTGTTCATCACTAGCATTAAATAATTTATTTGCAAAATCATTCAGTAAAATAAATATTACGCACGTTTCCTGACACAAACAAACTTAAACTTATATACGGAAATTATATTTGTGTCACTTCATTGTGGAAGGCGGTTAGGAAAATGGCGGAACGAGCAGTTTTAACGATGTGCCGATTAATATTAATTTAAGTCAACATAACCAACTATGTTTGGAAAAAGAAAAGAAAAAATAATTAACTACCAATTAAATATTCCGACAACAGCAATAATATATTCATATAATAAACACAATGAGAAAATAAGAGCAGGTACAACTGCCTTCACCGGGCTGGAAACATAAACATGGCTAGCCATTGTATGGAAATGTTTACTGTTCGTATGTGTCGACATACTCTGAAATAAATGCTGAATGTGTTTTTTGAGTCGCGTTACTAATAGCCAAGAAAATTTAATATTGCTTTAAAATTATCATTTAAACTATAAATGTTATAAGTATAATTAAGATTTTTAATTACCACATTTTGTTCCGAGTACTATTTTCTTCCAAAGACATCATCAAAATATCCAACCTAATAACACGGATCCCACAGTAGTTCATCAGCTGATACAATACTGTCAGAGCGAGAGCATTTACTGTTTATATACTGGGTAGGTTGGTCACATTGTCTGTCAAATTTGAGACCACTTATATTAAATGGACTATACCTATATAACTGATAAGTCTTGCCTTTGTGAACAATGAAAGTTTTGAAAGCATCAGTAAAAAATGCTCAAGTTCTGAAGATTTTTTTCTTTCAAAGTTCACAGTTTTTATTCCAAACTCCACTCTGCTTGACATTGAGGAGGGTCAGAGCCTTGGGTGGAAGGGAAGAAGCAGGACTATTTCCACAGCTGCACCCAATAACAAAAAGTGATGTTAAGGGAGTGACAACCATGAGAAATAACACAAGCATAAAGCTGATTTTTGTCTCCAAAAATTCTTGTAACTTTGTTAACATGGTTCACTATTTTAAGTTTA
This sequence comes from Dryococelus australis, assembly GCA_029891345.1. Taxonomy (NCBI): domain Eukaryota; kingdom Metazoa; phylum Arthropoda; class Insecta; order Phasmatodea; family Phasmatidae; genus Dryococelus; species Dryococelus australis. Next base: position 272,321,256 of record CM056995.1, read on the forward strand.
TTAACTACAGGGCAGGCTGTTATTTTCTGTGACATATCGCACCCACCCACATAGTAAACCAGATGTTGATATCTGGATGTAGATAAATTCTACATGCATTGCTTGTCAGCATGCATCGGTTTTTATTTTGGTCCACTGAAAAAATTTATGTTATAAAATGGTTTCCCACAGATTATTAACATAATAAAGTACTCATTTATGTAAATTTGATATATCAGTTTTGTATATTATTTTAACAAAAGTTTACATATGAAGTTTCTCTTCTATAGTGAACATAGAAAATGTACCCTTCGGATTCATTATAATAAAATTCTACTTTGCTTACAAGTTATTAGTACAGTCAATTCTTGATTCTAAGACCCCTAGAATAATGACCCTCTAGAAATAATAACCCTTTTTCGGGGAACCATAAAAATTTTCCATTAACAACCCTCTTAAAATTACTTCCTGAAATAATATTTTTCCAGGAACAGTGAAGGTTCATAGAATCAAGAGTTTACAGAAACATTTTCATATCAAAAATTAATTCTGTGACTGGCATTAATTTTGAATCTGCCTGTTCGTAAACACATTCTTCTATACAGTACTAACCCAAATGTGTAGCAAAGCACACAAGCACAAAACATTAATTGGTCTATATTTTGTTTTTTGAAAGAATTAGTTTTAACAGTTAAAATTCTGTCTGAAGTGGATTTTCTATCTACCGCTTCTCAGGGGTCTGTCAAAAAATTTCCAAACGTCCAGAGTTTCAATAGACGAGGATCTGACCTGAATATCAGAAAAATACACCTTCTAACCATACTAAACTTTATGTTGGGAATAATGATATCTGTACATTATTACTAGATAAACACAAAAAATTGGAATTTTTCAAATAGCATAACTGTATTAGTATTTCTGTGGGGGGGGGGGGGGGGGAATACAAGTCAAATTTTGAATGTCCCATGTGCATTCAAACAACTGTGAGCACACTGGGAGGTTATCAATCGGGCAGTGTTTTTTTGGTGGGTGAGATGGTGAAGGGGAAACCTCGGCGAAAGGCAAGGCAGTGAAGAGGAAAACTTGGTAGCAGACGAGGTGGTGAAGGGGAACACCTCACCAGTGGGAGGAGTAAAAAAATCTACCCATTGCCTTCCAAACTAGTTGGCACTCAGAGGGAGGGTGCAAGGACACCACGCTGGTTGCTAGCAACTACTAGCTCCCACCCTGCCAGCCATGTAAGGAGAGGAAACAAGCTCCACTAAGTTTCGCCCAGGGTAGCCGAAGCTTACTTGCGGTCAGACAGGACCCGCCATCCTTGATGTTGGATTTGTAAGTTATCGATTCTAGTGGGCACAGTATGAAGTCCTGTAAATCACATACATTTAGTTCACGAATTCTCCAGAAGAGGCATTTGAGTAGAAAAGTGGGAAGACAGGTTCATACCTCAACCTCCACCACAGGTGTTAGAAGAAGGTGGGGGCTGTACATAGCACTATCCTACTTTCTCCACACCCGAAACGACCTTGCTGCGTGACAGTATTCCAGTTTGATTCATGAGGGTCACACAGTTGTCAAATGTATTGAGAGAGTGAGATGGGCATGTTTACGAATTGTCAAAATGTCACAAAGGAGTTTCGAAAGTAAGAAAACTAATCAAGAAATCACGTAAATTGCATGGTTTACAAAACACTACGGAGTTGTAACAGCCAAAAATAAATTCTCGCAGAAGTACTAAAACAATGATCTTTCAAAGTTTAACATAGTGTAAAAAAGCATGTACATATGTGAACAAATGTGAATTTATGAGAAAAACTGATGGTGCTATATAGTACATACTATATGAAAAAATTTGTAACTCGCTGTTCACTGATTTTTCCGTATTTACTAAAGTATTTTACCTAAGTGTAAGAAAACATAGTAGAACCTCTTTTTTACACCATTCAAGGTATCCATCAAAAATGATGTACAAAGCAGGAAAGTGTCAAATGTGGGAAATGCTGTAGTGTTTCAAACTTAATGAAGTTGTAATAAATCAACAGTGACATAACATTAATACTATACACAACCTTTTTTTTATTATATTAAAAAAAAAATACCCACAACCCCTCTGCTGGACATAGAAAGCTGTACCAAAATATAATCTAGTATATTTACAAATTGATTAAAGAAGATATGCTAGCAAAAGTAAAGTATGTAACATTGGCAAATATTGAAGATAGAACAAATAAACTGACAAATATAAGCATATTTACAAACTTTGCCTAGAACTTTCTTGAAAAACTTCTGTCACAATTTGTAATTTTCATAATAAAGCACATAAAAATAAGAATTAAGGGAATACAAACTGAGAATGATTATTTACTAATGCACAACAACTTATCACACTTTCTATTTAATTAGGCTTAAAAAAGAAGTCTGAGATATTTGTCTGCTTCAGCTGCTAGTGTTGAAGAGTACAGTGGCGCTGTCACGTGATCTAGAGCAACTTACTGGCCAACAACATGGCATAGAGTTACAAATGACAAGTGTTCCATCTACGAGATCGTGAGCGCTGTAAACATTGATAGTACAGAATAGTTATACTTCTCCATGCTCAGTAGAGTTTAGAAAATAAACAAGATAGCAATGATATTTAAAATATTTTGTTTGAGGTGTTAACGTAAAGAAATAGTGTAAATAGCAGGAAACGAAAATATTTTTATTGTAATTAGCAGTAGATATGTACATATAATCAAATGGAGGTAAAACAGGACCGAAAATAAATGGTGTAATTTACAGGAAAATGTAAAAATCTGTAATGCAAAAACGAGGTTCTACTGTAGGTAAGAGCACTGAAAAATGTTGTACTTATTTATGTAATATGAACCAGTAGTTATTATAAAACATACCCCTTGTGAAAGTAAATTAACAAAACTGATGCGTGACTCATTTCTGTGCTTCGAGGAAGTGCTCTCTATGCCACAACTGCGCCCCATCTTGGAAAGCATTAATCCTTTGGGCCAGTCACGTCATTTTTAAACCAGTAATTGAGGTGGGACACGTGCCTACAGGGTACACTGGAGACCCCAACTGATACTACAGACACATGATCCTAGATTTTACTGTCTCTCCCTACACGCCCAAAAACTGTCATGTCACCTCCCCCCCAACATTCCGAAGATTGATCTCTCTAAGAGACTGCCGGCTTCTCCAGGACGGTTCCGGTACATAACCACTGCGCTGCTGGAGAGCATCACTGCCTCCATGAGCACGCTGAAAGGCAAAGATATGTCATCACCTCCAGCCAAGCAGATAAGGTATCCAGGCACCTGTGTGTGACATCAGAAAGAACAACTCCCAGGAGGCAGGGTCAGCTTCTCTCTTCACCCTTCGGAGGATCAACAAGCTCAAATATTAAGCATAAATAGGGCATGGAGACTGAGCCTCAAGGCAGTCTGCTGCACCTCTCTGGTATAATTGGCTGGAGGTGACAGCTAAGGGTAAGCTCTAGCTTGCCTTGTCCCCTGCTGCAATGCTCAGGGATATCTGAACGAGGTTAAGCTATTGCTAAAACCCTTCTTCCGTGTCCGTAGCTAACATCCTTCAGGGGGTTCTCGACGATCAGTAGCCACCAGCAACTCCGGAGCTTCACCAACAACCAGAGGGTTACGACCTCTTCAGCAACCTCCATCTCCAGAGGCCTTCGGACACCGACACCACCAGAGGGTCCTCCAATGCCACTCTCGTCGACCTTCCTCTTTTCCTTGGTAACTTTTCCTCAAGGTATCCTTCCAGCCACAACGACGACATCCCCTCTGGGTGCTAGCCACAACACTTCTTCAGCACCCATCTGGTGTTGAATCCCGGAAATTAGGTTCTTTCAGAACTGACCTTAATATGGAAACATAATTTTAATAGTGGCTTTTAATATTCATTAAATTCACTAGTCCAGCCTTAATACATGTTCACATAACCATTTCATATACGGGTGCCTTCACCTGATCTGAATGTCCCAGTTTAATTAATAATTTAATTGTTTAATTTTTTATTTAAATTCATTAGGAGAGTGCAACCCCTCATCTATTTACTTTTTAATAAACAAACATTTTTTTAAACTAACATTCTCTTATTTGAATTGGTATTACTGCTTTTATTTAACGTAAGCCCTATAGGCCTAATGAGAATATTATATTGAAGAAAAGCCGACGCAACACATCAACAGCCTCTAAGGCAGGAACACACACTATCCTCTTGTGGAATTAAATGACAGAATATCTCCCTACTCTGCCTCCGCTATAAAAGGCCGGGAGAGAGAGAGAGAGGAGTTCTCTGACCCCTTGACCCACCGTGGAGCCAAACCTGTGCACCACTGAATGAAACCACGCTGAAATATACTCCCTGCCTATTCCACTTACCGCTGTGAGGCCAGGCCAGGAATAGAATAGCGTACTAACCCGTTGGCAAGCTAGGGTGTACAGACGCACACTTTAGGGTCACAGGATACACTGCTAATTCTAGTTATTTGTCTTACGGCATACTCATGCAATACAAACGCAAGAGAGGTACTAAATACCAAAGGAAATTGGAGGTGCAGAATATCTTAAATGAGTTAATCAAACTAATAGCCTCCAACTTAGACAAACCTAAACCACAATTTGAACCTCCTACTAAGTTACCCAAAGGACCGCACCTAACACACTTAGCTATTATAAAATAAAAGGAAGCCTTTCTAGAACTGGATCCTATTCTCTTAAAATACTCTTCAAATTAAATACCCTCCTACAGCTACAAGGATTACTTAGACACCACTCCACCGCAGCCAGCGTAGGCTGCTGGTCGGCAGCCATCCTCTACAGTCAACCAGACTGTGCAGTGAGGAGCAACACGGTCTGGAGTTAAAAATATCCTGTGTCGGAGACCTGTAGTGCTTACCACTCTAGACTTCGTACCCATCAGATAGCCTACAAGACCAGTGTTGTGGAAAGACAAATGCCCAACCCATAAATAAATTCTACTTGTTTTGACATTTCTCAAAAGTCCTTCGCGATACTGGTATTGCAGTGGTCAAAACACAAACCACTCGCATGCTTACCTCTAGCTTCAGATTCCCGATTGACAATGAAAGTCCCAGGTTCAAATACCAGAGCGGACACTAGCAAACTCCTACTACGAAGCCCCTGTCCCAACGTGGCAGATATCAGCCTAACCGGCACACATGCCAAATCACGTAAAACAACCTTTGGGCTTGTGCCTCGACTCCAACCTACGTCAATCACTTAGATTGTGTGTGAAGTGTTTTGTGAATTGTTAAATTTAATATTTTCCTCAACCAAGAGGAGTGTACACGCGACAATAATTGGCACCCAACATGGTGTGTAAGCTACAAAACGTGCAGGCTTGGTAGCTTTGAACAAGCAAGCCACCCCCACAGTAGTGGTAGCAACACTACAATAATAGCGCCCGACTTAACCTTTGGGTGTATATTCACACCGGACGTCACAGCCATTGACAACCTTTATGAATTAGTTTCACTCCAGGAAAAATTATCATTGCTAGCTTTAAGAGCAAGACCAGTCAGGTAAATCATATAACCTCTACAGTTATAGTGGGCATAAAATCTCACAACCCCTAATGTATGTTAACGTGACTGAACAGATATGGGTGTAACTTACGTGCCCATTGTTACGTATCTGATGATACTCAACTATTTACTACAGATATCTCCTTAGAACCTATGGAAATACTGTATTTCTACGTGTATAGGCCGCACATTTTAACAAAAAAAAAATGACAACAAAAAGTGGGGTCCGGCTTATATACGAGATATTGGCATGAAAAATTTTTTAAAAATATTTTCCCCCAAAACATGTTTAGAAATTTGTCAACATACAGTACATTTTATGTTTTAACTATTAAAGGAAGGAAGGATGAAAAAAAAAAAAAAAGGGGGGGGGGGGGGGGGCCTTACACTCGTGCAGTTATTTGTTCACTCGCATTCACAAATGAAATAACCATCCAGCATGTGTAAAATGTAAACATGTTAGAGCTCGGCCATAGATGTCGTACCCGAAAAAATAATTTCTCTCCTGTACAAGAGAAAAACATCTTATGTAGGCTGCATGCCCGCAGTGGCTCTACAAGTGCACGTTGAGATGCCATTTTGTGTAACATGTTGTTGTGGTTTTGTTATCTCAAGTCGCGTTGCCATTTGAGGAATAGTAATTGTACAATGTATATTCCTAAACATTGCAACATAACACAAATTTTCTGTCACAAATGTTTTGTAGGGAGAAATTGTGTTGGAATTTATTATGTTTGTACAGAATTATGATTTAAATTTTTTTACAGGAATAAAAAAATTCAGTGCGGCCTGTACTTGAAATAATAATTATCCCTAATTTTTTATCAAAAACTTCTGGTGCGGCGTATAGATGAAAAAATATGGTATCTAGTTCAGGGACTTCAGAAAGTCCGCCGATAAAAAACCCTGTAGCGCCCTCCAACGCCTCATCATGTCGGACAGTGATCATAGCCGACATGATATAGCCCAGGCTACAATGCCAGGGAACTTGTTTCTTGACCCACTTGAGAAATCATCAGTGACCATGTGCCCACCTGATTCACTGAGCCCACTGCCAAAGACTTTTCACTACTCCTGCGTATGGTGGGAGGACGTACCACATTATACAGATGGTGCAGTTGGCTAGACTGTAATGGACAGGGATTGTATACCATCCGTTGCATTAAATGTGCCTTGGAATATCACCTTTCTTGTATAGTTTGCCCAGGCGAAAGGGTCATTCATCCCGACCAGGTGTACTTTTGCAAGGTATGCCAGTGCAAGCTGTCCCATAAACCGAACAATCCAGAACCGAGACCCAGTGTGACAATATCGCCCATCAACACCAAAATTTAATTTTCCAGAATTTAGCAGCCACCCCCACGAAGTCCCTGTAACATTCCTAGAGGAATGTGACAGGGAACTCAAGGAGCACAACACAAACCAGAAACAATGGGTAGCGAAAACACATGGGCAATTACATGGCAAAGCCAAAGAATGATGGGCCAGGTATGGTGAGTTTGTGATGGACTGGAGCCAACTGAGGGATTACCTCAACTTGCAATCTACAGGGGAAGCGGTAATGGCCCAGCTTATCATGAACTTCCATGCAAGGGTCCAGAGCTCGGAGGAAGAAGCAGAAAATTATATTTGTCACAAAGTACAAATGCATTTGCGAATATATTCTAATGAGAGCGAGGAGAGTTGCATGCACAACATTTTGTGTACTTTGCTCCCATCCTTTCATAATTTGCTACTAAGCCTGAAGCCACAAAGTGTGGATGAGGTTGTTAACAGAGCATGGAAAGTGTAAAAGAATAACAGGAACTGCTAGACTGGTCGGCATGTGTCGCTGCCAAGGTCACCACTTCAACACCTCTTCCGGAGCGACAAGCTGACCGCGGCCCGCCCCCTCCTCCTGAACAGCAGGGAGCCTATAGGCCGCCGCCTCCTCTCACTGCCTCTCTTCCTTCTTACAGGGACCATCTGGGGAGGTATGCCAGAGAGAATTAACCTCGCCCGGCAGGAATGGAGAAGTAAAAGAATGAACATGTGGGCGCCGAATGTGCCACCACGTTTCCACATTAAGGGGCTAGCCCAGATGACTGATGCCCGGTCCAGATTCCTGGTACTGGGCACTTTTCACCAAATGAGCCCCGGTTGCAAGTTCACATCAATTATAAAACTGCCATGGCTGCACTGGATACAGCCGCCGTGGGATATTTTATTAGAAATCACCTGCTCTTGCAGCGTCAACAAGCAAGTATGCACCCCCCCTCCCCAGACAGACAGTTCTCATAGCACATCCCAAGGTACAGCTGAAGTTAAGCAGAGAAATAACCCTACCGATACGGGTTCACCATAAGACAGTTAGGGTCAACTTCCTAGTTGCCCCTAACCTCAGTGAACAGGTGATTTTGGGGCTACCACAATTATAGTTAAACCACTGCATAACAGACTGCAGGCAACGAAATACCCTGCTAAGTAAGGGTAGGAAATTGGTGATCAATTGGAAAGGGAACCTAGTCAAGGTTACCCCTGCTTCTGCCCCAGTCCGCATCATCCAACTCCAGGTGAAAGCACCCCAAAGTCATCCACGGAAAATCAGCCGTAACCTCAAACCCCTCCTACCCTCATAGCACAACCCAAGCAATCTTGTAGTCAGGTCCGACGAGCCTGACGCCTTTGGGCCTGACAACAGAGGAAGAATCAACCTCCTCCAACCACTGCCCCGAGGTTCGAGCCCACCCGGTCAAGGGAACCTGGACCTCCGGCAGGCAATAGACAGGGGAATCATTCCCCTACCCGTAACATGGACACACCACCAGAAAAGGAATTTCAAAGTGGCATATCCATCCGGACCTTGCCCTCGACACCGTCTCATCTATGAGGTGTTCTTCGGGGAACCCCTAGTCCAGGAGAGTCTGAGCGGCATGTCGGTCAGGACACTGCCCTCTGCGCCCAACCTCGACGGCCAATGGATGTCAGCCAGTCATGGTGGGATGTTCTCCTGGAAAACTAATGTTTTTCAGGCGTTATGGGGAAGCCCTTGGAACAGAGAGGTCCTGCCAGAGACTCTCATGAACCAATGAACCAGCATAAAAAATTAGGTGGAATGTCCACCCAAACCCTGCCCTCTGGCCACAGTGTAATAACAGAGATTAGCAACTCTCATCAGGCTGAGGTTCATGAGAACTCCTGCCCTGAGCTACCCATTCTATCGGTTGACGTAATCCACGAGGGTCCCGCCGATGGAATGACCACGTTAAACAACGGTATAATTGTCTCTTGTGAACATCTTTCTGTACAAGAGGAGGACCTTATCTCGGAACAGGACCTGGATGAGTCCTAACTGCCCTTACCTCCAGGCTCTGTGCCGCCCACGCCGCCCCCAGGAGACGTGGAGCCAATACAGGATCAGCCGCATGACGCCTCATCCGAGCCGCCGCTATCTTCACCAATTCCAGAGAGCCCTGGACAGCCATTTCACCAACCTGCAAGGAAGGAGATGGCAACTTTAATCATGGCCGTGTGGGCAGAGGCACTGGTCATACCTCTGCTCCCGACCATTGTGTCCGATACCGGACGTAACTTCAGCAAGCAACGCCAAAGGGGAAGGAGGTGATATCTCCTCTGAGTTCCCCTTAACGGCCACTCCAAGCATGAAATCTCTAGGCATCAGGGTCCGCACTCGCTCGAGACGGACGTTCCAAGATGGCAAGTAGACCCAGAAACTTATAGATGTAGAACCACCTACAGAGACATTCCTTGCAACTACCTCACCAACAGTCCTGAAGGACGCAAGTGAAACCAGCATCCCACCCCTGCAACCTATGGAAGCAACGAATGATAGCAGTGCAGAAAGGGACCATGGATCACCAACCAGTATTACAGATAACACCAATCACGGAAGGAGTCTCAACCAGCAAACAGGTGCACGACGACCGCAAACCAACTGAAGCTCGAGACACGAACAAAGGCTGCAGCTCCCAGAGAAGGGATCTGACAGCACGTTCCACCCACCTCCATTGCTCGCTGGGACAATATCATTAGGTCTCATGGAGGCCCCTCAACAGTTTTGATGGCCACTACTGCCACACCAGACACCCAAGAAAAGTGGGCCAATAAGTGGGCCAATCACCAGCAAAAGGGACGCATAAAAGACACCGCCACCAATAACAAGTAAGTGTCAATGGACGATAGTGCCTAGTACTCAATTTGTTTTGAATTTGCAGCTAACAAGTCACAACTATAAACATAACTTTGACGTGTGCCGCTTTTACCATACACTATAAACAACTACAGGTCATCCTAAGTCAACGTACTTATACCACCTACAGGAGACAACTACCAGAAGTCTAGCAGGAAGTGCTCTCGTCAGACATGGAAGATACTAGGTTTCCGGACTGTTTCTGAAATGCTCTTCTCTCTCTACTAAGAGTATTAAATTAAATCTGTGAAGGAGCAAACCAAGCATGATGTGTTACGAATACGAAGAGAGAATGGATTCAACTCAAACACACTTTGGATTTCGTAAATGAAAGATATTTGAAGCGGCTGCGCAACACGTCAGTCCCCCCGGACGCGCCCAGCAGACAGTGTCGCCACACCACCGAAGATGACCGAGAGCCGCTGAGCACCTGAGGCCATCTAATGAGCACAAAAGGGTAGTTCTCCCATCCTGCAAATTCCAGGCAGACGTCACAGGGGCACGTCACACCTTCCACTCCGGGCCTCCGGACTTGACGCGCACTCCAGAGGAGCCATATATAACGAAGCCTGCAGCTGTGGTCAGGGTTTATCATCTCCAGTAGCGCTCCTCAACACTTCTTGCACTAGGGCTCTCTACTGACCTTAGGCCCTCTCAGTCCTCTCCAAGAACTTCCAGTTCTCCAGTGGCTGCTGCCACCACCTTCCAAAGGCTTCAACACCTCCTGGTAATTGCCATCACCAGAAGCTTCGTCCACCTGAAGACATCGAACACGACTTAACACTTCAGTTATCGACACCTCCTGTGTCTCCATCTTCTTTCAGGGCTAAAGGTGTTATAAAGTGTTAAAATTGCCTTTTCATAAATATTGCACTATCTTCTTTTCAAATTCTAAATGCGCGCCATGCGAAGAAACAGACATTGATATTCAGGCTTCAACGCCTTAAAAAAAAACAGTCATCTAACGCCAGTGTTACACAATTTAAATTGTTAGTGTGAATATGTATGATATTATTTTATATGCCATTTAATTATAATATTAAAGTTTTACTCGGCATACATAGCACTTTGCTTGTGTGAACCCTGTAGGCAGCCACGGTAGGTCTGTGCGACCCCTGCCTCTGGGCAGTCATCCGAGGAGCACTGGCGAGGTAAGACGGTGTCACATACGCACTTCATATTTTTGCACTGAGTTAGATTTTCCTAGTTTTCTTTAGTTTACAGGTTAACCTTTGCTTTGCGTAAGTTTTGCCAGACATCCCCAGTATAATGCTTCCGCATGTATGTATATATTTTAGGGTTTTGTTATGTTATATTGTTTCACTGCCACAACATTTGCGACCACATGGTTAACCACCCCCAAGTCTGTGTTGCGCCAGCGTCGCATTTAAAGTGTTCTTGTTGATAAATTCTTGTGCACCATAATATTCCGAGGGTAACATGTATTGTTTCATTAAAAAGGTTCTTGTAAATTTTGTCATGATTAATGTTTTGTAACTGACCACGCGGTCAACCGCACATGTGGATATTCCCGCCATTAGGCACATTAACAACACCTGGGTGTTTGAAATGCAATCAGATTAATTTTCTGAAGAGCGCCGTAATTTTTGTACTATAGGATTTCACGGAATTTCACTGAAAATACTGCAATTTCACCTGCACCACTTGGCCCGCTAGAAACTTCATCCAGTGGCATCCACGTCATGTAAAAGTGCTTTCATGCATCTGCGTGTTTATTGTGCCTGTTCATATCATGTCCCATGTTTTCTCATCAATCTTTGTATAATTTTTGTACGGTGACATTATTTTCGTCCTAGCCTGCTAAGTGTATAGACCGTCACCACACACACACCACGTGGTGGAACGCGCGTCCCGATGAGTAAGCGTTAGCGACATCAGTAATCACACGTGTTAGTGCACATTTTGTAATTCTCTGTGTTCTGTCTCCAGGAAAAATCTACAGTCCATCCTAGCGGCTGTAGACCCCTTTCCTTGTGGGGGCTGTGTTCTCAAACACCCCGGAGAAAATCATCCATCTATGAGTGCGCTAGATTAATTACGAGCTGGAGGAATCATCCTATGGAGTTGGCTAGTCACGTCCGAGAGTAATCATTAATTCATATTCTGGCACGTTATGTACATAGAGATCAATAAATGCAACCTCAGTGACAAATGTATGTTTTGCTATGTAGTGTCAACCAACAAACTCCCGCTTTTTCAGTGTTAAATGTTTAGTAATGACCAGTGTTTTGTAAAGATGCTCGGGTGAGAAGAACACACACAACCCACAACATGCCTAAGAACCCTGAGTCTCGAAGTGCGGTGTCTGGGAAGAACCGCTGGTGCCCACCCGCAGTAAGTAAAGTGTTTTTGTTCGTCTCGTGTCTCACCTGAAGGTGTCATTATGTTTTTCTCTAACCATGACACTCCTCCCCCCTCCAAATGCATTATGTATTTTCCGATATCTGATGCATGGTATCGGCTGACATTCATTATTAATGTTTAAGATATTACAAGAAAAATGTTGGTGAGGCAGCCACTCCGTGTAAGAAGAAGAGACAGCAAGAAGGGAAATTCATCACAAGCATCAATGACTTCGCTGTCGGAGCGGTTCGAAGGACCATTTACACGATCTACAGCAAAAGTACAATATGTTAAATGAAATTACTGTGTAATGCTTTATTTATAAAGTAAGACCCATGAAGTTTTACAAAGTGTGCCGTTCAGGAAATTGGTGTTGGGTTGTAAATAACAGAGCATGACAAAAAGTACACAATAAATTACTATGAATGGGTAATTATGAAGAACAGATGCTTTTTTGAACGAAAGGTTATACAATTGTAAAAACAATATGCATGGGATATATGCATAAGTTGTAATATAAATGTATGAAGGTGAGAGTTTGAATCCTGTGGGGAAGTTAGGGGCATTCTCTTACGCAGTACGAAGGATGCTTGCCTACAGCTGCGCTGATCAGGACAACTGTTCTAATAAATACTAAAACGTTGAGATGTTTAAAACCAAGGAATAGTTTGAGGTTAAGATGTAAATTTTAATTCATGAAAAATCTCCATTAACACACCAGCTTAGGTTAGCTTGCATCCTAAGTTAACATGCAGTTTAAAATGTTTCTCAATTTGTAATTGTGCTGTCAAATTTTTGAACTGATTTGGTTAAATACACAAATATTTTAGCACGTAATGCTCATTTTCCTGGTTTTCAACCAATATTACCTCAATTCATGCCCCCCCCCCCCGCCAAAATTTTGGGGGAGGGGAGCATTGTGTTAAGCAAACATCTGTGCCTTATAAGGGACATAAGAACGTACTTATAATGTTTGGTATTTGTGGGATGAGTAGCGGCACATAAGTTACTCTATTTTCAAAATATTGTGCACACGCAAAACCATTTTGTGCCTTTGGGCATCTGTAAACTTTTGTTTTCATATTGACTGTGCAAAAAATGTTTTTGCAGAACTATGGTGAAATAAACATTAGGCCTGCAGCCAAAACAATCTCTCTGGCATTTCATACATAGTACAATTACCTGCGTTTTACAATTGTTTTATCTTGGTCCCTGGAAAAGTATAAAATTAAGGTATTCCACTGTATTTACAAAGCTCGTTGTTATTATTTTCACAGATAGTTGTGATAATACAGTTCGGAAATGTACGTACCTTATAATATATTTAATACTTTCAGGGGGAATAGTACAGTTCAGTGTAGTAACTTACATAATACTGTCCAAACACCAGTTAAGCTGTTTTAGATGACCTATGTTGTGTGATATCAGGTCTGTCGTATTATTTCTCACACAATCATACAGGTTATCACATCACCCTCTCTACACCTTTGAAGGAAATTCAAGAAAGTGACATCGATTTCCATGGCAGACACAGTTGTACAGTCTTCTGCACAACATGGGCTTCAAGTGGCAAAATGTTGACGGAAGAAAGGCGATGCTTGAATGTTGAAAACATCGCGGCCCAGAGGTGTTTTTTTTTTTTTTAGGAGGTAGATGGAAGAAAATGCAAAGGGGGCCAACTTTGTTTTTATCGACAAAACGCGGAATTCTGCAAAAGGTATGCTATGCCCTAAAGTGTATGTTTTGGAACCATTTCACATCTATGTTATAATTACGTACTAATTTGTAACACTGCTTACAGGCACCACACCTAAGAGCTGTCAGGACGATACAGTCCAGACAGCAAAGAGGCGGTGTGTGGGTGAAGGAAAGCGTTTTGTCATTGTACATGCTGGAGGGCATAATGGCTTTGTGCCGGAAGCGAGTTTGTTGTTTGTTGCAGGTCAAGCGAAAGGGGACTATCATGGAGAGATGACATTTTTCAAAAATTAATGAAGAAATTACTGAAGTGCTTGCCAGAACCTAGCGTCATCATCATGGATAATGGCACCATGCCACAGCACACAGATTAGTGCTCCAACCTTTCGTTTTTTAATAAATAAAATATTTATTTTGTTTGTTGCATGTTCAATTTATTCTGTGCTAGTCAACACAAGTATCATAAAACAGTTACATGCAATGTGAGATGTGGTACATTCAAGCTTTCTTCGGCCTTTTGGAATCAAACCTTTGAAAAATCACCCTAGGTGTAACATGTCCACCTGTTGTGTTCAATCACTTGTATTCCAAAATTATATAACCCTGTGATTAACGTTAAAGTACTGTGTTCTTGAATAGATTAATAATCTACTTAGTATCTTCTATAACATGTAATATTCATTTTGTATTAAATACGAATTAAGCGAGAGCAGCGACGTGTTGACAACGGTCGATAAGAAATAGTTCACAGTTACATTAATTTTTAACCTCGTTTTTATGTATACTATTTGTAAATAAAACGTCAAATGATATATTTGTATTAATAGGTAACACTAACAAAAACATATTTTATTGCTGCAGTAAAAAATATCAGCGGAAATTACAGGGCGTAGGCTTGCTGACACACTGGTTTATTTTCCGTACAGAAGGGAAGTTTAAGCGAAGCGGATCGCATCGCTCTCTCTATTTTCTCTCTCTCGGGAAGTTCGTACCACCTTTGTGGCAGGAAAAGTATAAATCTTGTTATTTCTAATTTAAGCACATTTTATACAAATTACAGCAACAATAATGATGTTTGAAATTGTAATTTACAACTGAAACAAGATTTTATTGTTTAAATACCTATTATATGTTATTTAGATGTGATGCGATGGCCCGACGCTTACAAATCCAGCAGGTTGGCAGACGTGGTGAAAAAGGAGAATATAGAATCACGCGCTTGTCTCAACCCAACCCAATATGGCGGACGATTATACCCATTGCCTTACGACTGGCAGTGATGTGGCGACGTGTCAATGACACTGCGTGTTTCTGAATGAAGCGTCAAGTTCGTACCAGTGTTTCTTTTTTTAAACATCCTAGCAAGTTACAATTTTGTGATAAAAATGTGTTTCCACGGCAGTGTTAAAAGTGTTGTGTTGTGATCGCTGTGTTTGAAAGGGCGTGGTGGCTGTGTTGTAATCGTTACGCAGGCCAGGTGTGTGTGTGTGTGTGTGTGTGGATTTCAAATATGTGCAAAATGTATACGTTTTAACCATGAACTGATGTTATGACGAAGTTACTTACTGAAATTCACGCCTGTTTATTACAACGTTATACCTTTGCACTAGGTGTTTGAAACATAGTTGTGTAATGAACTTACGTTTCTGTGATTTGAATGTCTGCCACGATCCCCTCAAAATACTAAGCCCAACCACATAAATTTATATAATTAATACAATAAACCTACAAACCAATAAGTACCAATACATATAAACATTAGCGGAATAAACGTGACGGTAGGCGTATATGTTTGCATGTTCACCACTATCGTTTACATTTGTCAATACTACAAACAATAAATACGCGACACGAGTTGCATGCTTGAATTTACTGTGTCCCTCCGTTTTAATTTTTATTCCCAATAAGGCCGTCCTTTTAAAAAATAACCCAACACATATTAATACCAACAGGTAAAATACTACTGCTGTTTCCGCCACAGCTGTAACAAACACGGCCGTGGAAAAATATTAATATGTATAATGTGTAACATGCTATATAGTATGTAACAAATAGATATAAAGCCAACCTACATATTGTTATAGGCCTAAATTGTGAACAATCATAGAAAATATGACTGCATTCTTTGAACAGCAACCAATGCATTTGAGAGTTATAAAAGTAGACGTCACATGGCAGTGTTTATGTTTACATGTAGCGGAAGGATAGGTAATCAGTAACCAAAAGTAGATATTTAGCAGGGCTTCAGAAAAGGCCGAAGTTATTGTGAATCAACTATACAGCTGAAGTATGTCTAGAAGAGTAGTTCTAGACATTCTAATCACGTTCATGTTGTAGAAGTCTCCAATAATGGAATATTTGGTCTTCTATCAATACCTTGAAACCAACCCCTTATTTAAAACATAATGTTTTGGAAATAAATGTGTTTAATTCAAACCTTGTATACAATAGATGTACTGTCTGCAAACATTCATAGGTAATTCATTTTAATTTGTTGTATCTTGTGCTAATTTCAGCTGGAGAAGGTCCCCAACAGTAGCTGGAAGAAGGATACCATCATCGATTGGCTGCAGGAGCACAACATTCTGTTTGCTTCTACAATCTTGAAGGTCGAACTGGTTGGTGGTTGGGGTGGCGAAAGCGAACTTGCCTCCAAAGCGGTGAGTTTTGCTCTCTGATGACATAGCAATTGTTTCTTTTCTGCGACCAAACTTTTTCATTTGTGCTTAGTAACATGTGTGTTACACATAATTATTAGGTGATCGACGAGACGGCTCTTGAAATGAACCATAAGGTGCTACGTCTCCCCCCTTCCATTGCCACTACAATGGCATTGAGCTTGTGTGGGCCCAGGCGAAGAAGCACTACAACAGCCACATGAGCAGGGGGGAAAAGTTTGATAATGTAGCGGTAGAGACCATATGGAAGGAGGCCCTTGATGTGGTCACCTCTGAGAGGTATTTTTGTCTCACACCTCTGAGAGGTATTTTTGTCTCACGTTGGATCTTGGCCTCAATTTCATGTGTTTCACCCAGTAGTCATATCTGTGTGATGTCGCTATGTGTTATATTGTGAATTACACTTAGAGTTACAGTGAAATCCCGTACCTACAAGTACAGCATATTACGAGAATTCCGTACTTAAAGCAGTTTTTTAAATAAACTGTCATATAGTACTATACTACCTAGGTTAAATTATCTGGTTACAGTGCGTGAGGGCTCATTTTGTATTTCTGTTTTTACGAGCGATTCAAATTCATTTTGATTAATTGTATTTAACTTTTTTAACAATTGTGGTGAATTGAAATCGCTTAAATTGTGCATTTAGTATAATTAATCTTGTAAAATGTGTATAAGCCACAGTCCATGAGAAGTGGCAATGCTGCAGCACAGTAGATGTTGCAACGCAGCACAGTCTGTTCGACTCGTGTTCCGTGCTTGCATCTCGCATCCTTTATCTACACTGTATTTGTTACTAAAGTAACAAATACAGTAACCAATGCACAAAGCAAGGCTCTGCCTTGCTTTGTGCATTGGTGCATACTTTTAGCATGTTGATTACTTGTGAGAATTTACGCCTATTGTGATTTTAAATGGCTAGTTCCTAGCGCCGGCAAGTATGTAATGTGAACAGCCAGAGTATCGGATCAGCTTGTGGCATGCTGTTCAGGTTTCACAAAATGGCAGTTACACAGAATTAATACGAACGTGAGCAGATCATTGGTTGAAGATATGTGGAACAGCCTGCGGGGTGTGGTTTAGGTTCCACAAGATGGCCGGTATAATAGGGACACTGGCATTTAGTTAGAACAGCATCACTGGAACAATACGAGTGAGAGCAGATGATTGGTTGAACATTCGTGGACCTTTTTGTAACGTGTGATTCTGTTTCGTTATTGATAAGTTTATAAATTGCTGGTTTACACGTGGATTTTAATTTGCTAATAATGTTTGTATAAACACCGACATATTTATCACCTTTTTGTATTGTGGGATGTTTTGAAATGTACGTAACTTAAATATTTCTGTTTCTGCTACTATGCCACCATGTTGAAAACAGTTGCAGTGCCATTAGGCCTACAGGTGTTCACACGTGCCGTTTTCTACAATTAGCTGCACAGTAAAATAAAAACAATGTGCAGTAATACTAATGATTGCCCTTTATTAATTTATTTAGTTCCTGTAATTATTTCAACTGATGACGTAGAGGCAGCAGCTAGCAATCGGCCACAACATGCAAGTACAGTAAGTTTACATGCACGTGCACGTGTCTTGGCGATTCCTTGCATAATTCACGCACACTAATTTTTACACTAAAAAATTCTGTAAAAAAAGGTGCAAGAATAATGCTAGTAAATACGGTATACAGTTGTAACTTTTTGCAAATAATTTTTGCTGCTATAATGACGTCCCTCACTATCACATCTGAATATAAATTTCATATTTAAGTATTATTTATTACTATATAAGTGATACCGCACATAATCTAGCTATATTTGTAATTCCCACCTTGTTTACATCAGCAGTCACCCTGGCCGACATTATCCAAAAAATGAATACTTAATTTTTTGTAATGAATCTGATGTTACAAGTACTCATAATTAAGTCAGTTTTTCACACTTTTATGAACTCTTGTAGGAACAGGATTTCACTGTATTTCAGGATATGGTAAATTATTAACATTTCTACTGGGAGCTGGTTCATGTACACTGTAGCACCGTAGCACCGTTCTCCTCACCCTCAAATCCTTATCCAACTCTTCAGCCCATCAGTAGCATTAGCTGTGTGTACTGTTGTGTAGTTTGTCTAGTCTTTTCCAGTAATCTCTGTTGACTTTCTCATTAACGTATCACTATTAAATCAATTTATCTGTGTACTAACACATACTATTTACTAACTTATGCATGCTTGTGGATTTTTTTTTGTGAACGGTTTGTGTCATTTTCTGGACTGTTCTGTTGCCTCTGATACAAACTTCAAAAGCACATTTACATCTACTTTGTTATGCTTATGATTGCAAAGTGCTGTATTAAACCCATCAACTAAATATTAGAGATGGGTCGAATGTTCAAATTTCGAACCGAACTTTAAGGTTATGTTCGGGTTCGGTTCGACATGTATTGGCATGTAAAAGATCGGTTTTAGTTCGGTTTGACAAATTTAAGATGTTAGTGTTCGGTTCGAAAATTTGCCAGAAACGATCATATTAACAAACTTTACATCAAAGACATCGCTTTTGAAAAATAACACGGGACACAACACAATAACAACTACCGAACATTTAAGCAAATCATTTTTTTTTTTTCCATAACAGTGATGACAACATTGTATCTTGAAATCTATGGTGTGTAGAACCAGGTGCTTTCCTTTATTAAAGCACAGTGTTTTAAATATTAAAATAATTATTGCACTATATTATGTGAATACAAAAATATCATCGTAATAAAAATATTTATATATAAAATTAAAATGTTTTGGCAAACTATTTCTAGTATTGTAATCTTTGGTACTCTAAAAAAACACACTAATGGCTGTCCGGTATTGGTCTCTAGTGTATTAGCTCATAACATTTTTCTAGCTATCAGTGGTTTAATATAGTATGGTGATGAAGTGATTGCTTTGAAAGCAAGATTTGTGTTTTAAGTGCAGTTTTGAATTGTGAAATGGATAATATGCAAAACAGTTTAATCATTTTTGAATATAGTAAATATTTACCTCGAAATGCATGGATGAAGGAAAACTTTATTATAACGAAAGTGCTGAAGAATCATTATCTTTGAATTACTGCCATGTGTTCAGTGTTTTACGTCTGGTTTTTTCCTTGTTGACTGACTACGGCAGTTTTTGAATTAGTGAATTTTGTGTTAAAAAAGTTACGTGATCTGATTTTGTCGACAAAAATGATTATTTGTTTTATAGTTTTATGTAGGCCTATGTAGCAAACTTTTATGAAAATACGAAATTACCAAATCTCCGCAATATGTTTTCAACTAAAGAGGGTATATTTGTTTGACCTAACATAAATGTAATTGCATGGATAACTTAATTTAAAATAAAAAAACTTCTTTGCTTTGCCATCATAATTAATGCAGTGGCAACTTTGTTTACAGTTGGTTATATAATGCAAAATATTAATGCTGGGTTTATTATTTTCAATTCAAGTAACATCCAGGTTATTCAAGAATTACTAAAAATAATCACACATGTTTATAAAATAGGTCTCGTTTAAACATATTTATGTTCAAAATTATGTGTTTCTATTGCCAAACAAGTGACTATCAACATCATGCAAATTGAAACCACAAATTTGCAAATTAGGCCTATTAAAAAACAAAATGTTGGAATCGAAAATGGCCTACACCAAAAAATTTCATTTCTTTTTTAAAATGGTATCACTTTAAAATTAGTATTTTTAATGTTTTGAGAATATTCATTGTAATCATTTCAACAGCTAGGAGAGTTTATATTTTCTGTTCCCTAGCTTGTTTTAAATTTTAAAATTGTTTCTGGTAAGTACTTATCAAAAGTTATGAAAAGTAAAATTTAATATCATGGTTCTCTCTACGAATATTGGAGGTTATTTATATGGATGCTGACCACCTGAGAAAAATTCAAGAGATTCTTTAAATTGAGAGATGACAACTAATAATGATCTTTGACCGCATGATTAAATTTTGAACCAATATAGTGAAAATGATAAGAACCGAAGAAATTAAAAATATTAGAAGGTAACTGTACCTGATAATGTTTTTTAATGCTTTATAATATTGATTTTGAGAATTGCTAAATAGTTTAATTTTTATTTTCTACAACAAAAGCATTACTTACAATATAGGCCTACCACAATACGGTTCCCCGAGGTTGTGAGGTTGTTCAGAATCGCCAGCATCAGTTATTTGTTGTCACTTTTGTTGTAATATACAATAATTTTAATTTCTTCTTTTAAAGTAATGCACAAACAGGAGGGGGGGGGGGGGTTCCTTGGGGTCACTGACACATTCTTAGGAACTGTACAAAGTGGCATCATTTAGTTATGTAGCATTATGTAGTTATTTTCTCCAGGGTTCCATTTACCTTGTGTTATTTTTACAAACAAACAAGTTAAATAATTTTTTTTGATGATGGGCAGTTTTATTAAGCACATTATAATATCCAACAACTATTTTGTCCACAGAATTACTGGACAAAACCTAAGGTAGCACATTTTAAAAATAATCCAAAATAATTTAAAGTGTAAATATGCTTACAAGCCATAATAAACTTGCCTAGTTCTGAAAAGTTAATACAGTAGCTCAGCAGGCTACCTAACTACCATAATTACAGTGTTTTAATAAACCAAATATCATTTGTGTAACATAATATGTAGGCCTATTTAATAGTCTGTCAGTATGATTTGCAGAATTTTTATGGTTTTTCAAGAGTTTTATAATCTTACATGTTCATTTAAATGCCAGGTGAAAATTTAAATTACAATTTTATTCATACCAAAGCCAAATAAAAATTAATAGCACATGTAAATTAAGCCTGGTATCTAGCCAAGTTGGCTCACAGAATTCCTATACAATTCCCGTACAGCAATGAAAAAATCCCGTACATCTGCAGTTTCCGAGTACCCTTAATGATGCTCATAGAAAAGTACAAAACAAACATTATTAAAAATAACATGCATTTCCCCATTATTTCAAATACAGTTCACTCAAATACATGGATGGATAGTGCTTAAAAGAAACACATAAATTTAATCATTATGTATCTGTGTTTGCAAATATTAACATGTTGCATAGAAAATAAACTTTAGGTCTGCCTCTTCCACTGCAAACATCTAATGCAGTCAGTGACAATATAAGATGGGATGGATTTTTTTTTACTAATTAATACGTCGATACTGGTAGAATAAAGTATATTTAATCAAGTGCCATGCTTGAGAAATCCAAAGCTGTCCTGTCATACAAATTACGTTTTATTAAGAAAATATTAAAATTTTTAAGTAGGGGGAGAGAAAATGTTAATCGTTCTGTGCTTCATATACTTGTACAAATGCATGTTGTTTCAAGTTCTCATAATAGGCTACATTTTACACAGCCAAGCAAGACACAGGTATGCAAAATTCTTAGCACTGCAAAGTGCAATGCTGAAAAGAAATGGTAGCTATATTATGGTAAATATGGGTGAGACATGTGGCACTAGTTCAATTCAATTGTGGTCAATAACCAGGAGTTGGAAATTATTTCAAATTCTGAATTGAACAAAGTGTTGACACCACTCCATACTAAGGCAGAGTTCGAATTATAATTTTGTCATTAAGTAATTTGGGATTTCTTTGGTTTCAGCTCAAAAGCTATCAGCTTGTTAAGCACTCATAACACATTGCAGATCACAATCGTCGAAATATAAGATGATGGTACTTAAAATGTATGTAAAATTCTGATTATTTATAATTATGGCAGTAATTACATTCCTGTTATGTAACAAAACAACAAACCTAGCAAACAGCCGCTTTATGTAGGTGTATGATTCTGTCATATGCGGCGACACACACACTGCAGTGCCATCTTGCACGTAACAAGAGCTGTTGCACCCCCTCCCCTTCCGTAAACTATTTCCCGCGCAGTCATGCTGCCTAGTTTACCTTTATTTTTACCCGGCCTTGTTTACAAGAGGCATGAAAGAAAGTGAGATACAGAAGTTTGTGTCATAATATCATAAATAAATTTTTGTGTGATGCTTCGGTATTCTTTTTTACATTTGAAGTACTATCAGTGGAAGTAAGCAAATGTACAATACAAAAACTATTTTCAAGCAGTAGTAATAATAAATAAAGTGGATAAATTGAGAGATGTAAAACAAGACATTGCACGAGCGTTTGGTATTTCGCTTTCTACGCTGTCTACTCAATTGAAAAATCGCTGCGTTAAATATTTTGACCTGGAAGACACTTCGTTTGAGTGGTTTTGTGTTGAATAACATGACTTGGTAACGTCTGAACAAGTATCTAACACTCAAAACGGCATCAGAGAAAGGGTGGCTCAACTACCACTGCCCATAGGAATATAGTGTGTAGTAGTTCCACGCAGGTAGTTGCCAAGCTGCCTTTTTTTTTTTTTGTGCAGGCTGGGAATGCTACGACTTCCACGACTAGTTGACACACAATAGCTGGGAGAAGGAAGGGAAATGCAAAAATCGGGGAAGAGGAAAATGTTTTGACAGCTACCAATCGTAGGTGTAAAAAAAAAAAGGGGGGGTGCAACCATGCGTGATTATTTTCAGTATCTGTTTGCAAGACAGGGAAAACTCGTGGCAGAAATTTACTTGTTTGATTTCCAAACTCTTTGTCTGCATTGCACCCTATCCCCCCCCCCCCCCCCAAGTAATGCCATTTTGTGCTATGTTTCCAATAATAAAGTTTATCTTAAAAATG
Organism: Dryococelus australis; assembly: GCA_029891345.1. NCBI lineage: Eukaryota > Metazoa > Arthropoda > Insecta > Phasmatodea > Phasmatidae > Dryococelus > Dryococelus australis. Next base: position 272,344,466 of record CM056995.1, read on the forward strand.
CTCCATTTCTTTTAGTATTAGATGTTCAGATTGCCATTTATGAAACTTTCCATGTCTGGAGATTTAACCCTTTCAATACTGTTTTTTTTATTCTACAGACAAATTTAATTCAGGCATACATTAGGGTGTGTCTAAGAAGCATGTATTCAAATTATTAGATTTTTTGGAAATAAGGCTGGGACACATATGTCCCATTAGCACCTTTCGGTGGGACATATATGTCTCATTAGGTTGCTAAATATATATAACAATTTTGACAAATGAATATTTATTTTGACATAATCAAACCTAATAAGAGCATGAAAGACGTACACAATACAAAGAAAATATTATAATATACGTACTATTCTTACATTGTCCATTTCATATTCAGTAAACCAAATATAAAACAAACAAATTTCAGTAACATCCTAACACTGTCTTTTGTTTTTGTTTCCTCACTCTAGTAACACTCCTGATACTTGATAAGCTTGCTACATGTGACAATATAAAAAAAACATACTGTATATAAAAATCACAACTACTTGCACATTTTGCAAATAGGAATATTTGGCCATTTGGGTGAAAATGTACTGTTACCACAATGGAATGGAATAAACAAAACTATTTTCTTAGAATTATGTCTCTAATATGTTTCCTATTTCTATTGAAATTTATTCCTGTACAGTAATAGCCTAAACTTCCTAACGAATCACATATTACAGTGTTGCTGTTAGATTAGATGTGATACGGAGCGAAGCAATGTTTGCAGAGAGGCAGTTTCCATCTTCTGCCTTGAACAACGATAGCATCTTCTTGTATTCCCTTCAACTGGAAGGTGGTCACCTACATTCAGCATAATTTTGAATCTTTTAGATGGACATCCACTCGATTTCTTACGTCTTGTTTGGGCCCTTTCTTTCCCATAAGCATTCATGACTTCAGATAAACCGACAAGTAACCGAAAAAATGAAATATTGTTTCCTCTAACCTCCTTGAAAACAATCCATGCAGTTACAGTGGAAATCATTAGACGCCTCTTAAAGACTTTCTTCCACCATTTTGCACATTTTCTGTCATGATCATATAGTGTTGCCATCTGATCAGCAATATCTACCCCTCCAATAAACTAACAGAAAGCTACTGCAACGGGACATTCAACATCAATTCTGGTTCCATTTTTTTTTAGTTCGTTTCACAGTTGTTTTGGTACTCCTGTGACAGTTACTAAAGACTAACACTTCTTTAGTGTCGTGCCACTCGACTGCCAAAGTACCTGATGTATTTTGTAATGCAGATGAAGCCCCTCTTTCAAGTTTTTCTGCAAATTGTGATACACTTTTCCTTGTCTTTATTACAGTACCAACGGCTGCACTAGGCAAAGTATCTATCAGACATACTGAAGTAAAAAACCTGTCAAAACAAGTAACTCTATCTGGGTTAGAAATAATTTCTGCCAACTTAGCAACAACCCTCTCTCCTAGTGTGCCATAGGTATGTAAGGTCTCTTTAGCACCATAAGTGTAACCAGTCACTGTTTTAGCACTGTTCACACCTTGAATTTGATCATGGACTCATCAATGCTTTGTACAGCACTATCTGTTCTACATGTCTGAAATGTAGTCTTCAAACAGGAAGTAAATTCTTCTACATAGTACAATTTACTTAAACTGTCTGGTTTTCTGGTTAATTGCAATAAAGCTTCGAGAACAACAACGTGCACCTATCTCTCAACATTGCATTTTTGATTTCCTACATTTCCCAGTGAAGCATTTGAGGACCAATAATGAATAACATGAGGAAGCCTGTTGTAAGACATGACAAATGAAAAACCGAAAGCTATCATTATTTCACCCTCATCTGTCTTTGCAATTTTATTTTTCGATGCCAATTCAAGAATCTCTAATCTCTTATTTGTGCACTAAGCTATAAATATGAACAAACTTTTTGGAAACAGTTTTAAAAAATCATGCAATTCTAAAGAGCCATGATTCAATTCTGCCAAAATGGCACAGTCCCGCATAGGCATGATAGACTTTCTTGGCTCAAAATCGTCTTTCACATTAGACCATATAACATTATCTTTGCTACTTGATAACACTCTGTCACTGTTTTTTAACCCAATAGTTTAGATGTACCTACACCAACTAACTTGTGTGCAGGCACGCTACTAGCTGTTAGTGAACCAGCTGACAGTTTCTTCAAAGCTTGTTTGTTCTCTACTTCTTCAGAAGATGAAGAAGAAGATTCCATTACTTCACTACTTGAATCAGCTGAACATTCCTGCCTGTAATCTGGGTCATCTTCATCACTGGCTGAGATATTATCTGAATCTGAATCCTTCATAAGCAGCTCATTTATTTGTTCAGGATTCAGTCCAACTCTCCCGGAAAAGAATTATGAAAATGCTTTCACTAGGACTGATGGGACAATACCGACCCAAGCAAAGTACCTACTGGGACAAACGTATAAAACATGCATTCATTACAACAATTTATAATCTGTAATTCGTCAAAGTAGCATAGTTTTATAATACAACGATACTAGATATTAGTATGTAACACAAATAACATTTATTCTGCTTTGCTCACCTTTTATATTTATTAGAAGCCACGATATTAACTTCTTGATGCGTCACACCTTCACACACTGTTCGATAACATCGGCCATATGACTTCCTTAGCATTTCTGCCACACCATAAATACTGAATAACCCCAAAATTACTGATACGCGCTATTTATCTTGTACTGTGCCCCAAAACCGTCCCTTTAGGAATTTTTAACTTCTGCTATGACATATGTATCCCGCCAGTAGTAAAAGGGTTAAGTTATATCAATATCAGTTTTTCGAAACTCAGATTGGTGAAAACTGATGTTATTAAAGTCATACAGGCTGTGCAGCACACATTTGTCTTTATTATTACGCCATAAAATTACCACCGCTCCTGGAAACCACAGAGGCAAGTTACAGATGGAAAGACGCCTCGGTGTGGCGTGTGATGCACTCCCGCGCATCTTGGACTCGCGACATGCAAAATACAAGTCTTGGATGACGCACCCATAAGAGGAGTGTGAAGAGAAACATTTTTTGTGAAATTTTGCACAAATTTGCGTATCTCGGTAAATATATGTTCTGTAAACACAACCTTTTGCTAGAAAAGGTAAAGAACTATCATCTATAACTCTATGTTTTTACTTTTAACATATTAAGTACATTCATGGAGAAAATAAATTAGTGAAAAAGGTCAAATATCACATTTTTCAAGCTTGCCTATGCAGTTTCCTTAAGCAGCAAGAGAGACGTAAAAACATACAGACGTAGTTTATCTGTGGGCTTTCATTGCATGTAATAAAATCCCAATGTTACAGATCTGACTTGCACAGTACAAGACCATGATGGAAACACTTTACGCCATGCGCGTAGTTGCAATAAGTCACTAGGCGTGCGAGTTCGTGTCGCCCCTATCGCTCCCATGCTTCTTGACCTTGGACACGCAGGTTCACACTCCTCTTAAGAGGAATGGAGCATGAAAACATCATTTGCCACATTTTTGCCATAAGTTGTTTTGAAGAGGGTTTAACAAAATTTTCAGCTCGACAAAACACAAACAACTGTTTTGAACACCTTACTTTTTTTGATATTTACTGTCTTGATTAGGAGCACTGATGGAAGATAGTTATTCACTTGTATCTTCCATTAGTGCTCCGAGAATAATAAATGCAGTGAATTTTTAAATAATCTAAGGACGTTTACGAAATTATTATTTAGGTCTTGTAGTGCCAAACATTTAGAAACATCTTCTGTAAACCAACCTGTGACAAAAATTAGGTAAATATACGGCTTTCGTGTAGGTACCATTCCTCTTAATCACAGATATATTGGCTAATTTTTGCACTCAATTTTGTTTAAAGGGTTTCACATCCAACAAAAAAATTGTGAGAAAGCGTGCCAGTGTTTATCTTTCCGCCGACATCCACCCCAAAAACATCTGCATGCACAAACGACTCCAATTCTTTCCGACTCAGGAATCACAAGCACCTTTCTAGAGGCCTTATTTTTGAGAAAAAAAACTGCAAGAGGCACGTGGGTAAATACTGCATATACTAATATTTAAAATGTGCAATAGCACCACTGTTTTCTAAGGAAATTACTTGTTCCAACTAAAAAACTAATAAAAAACATTTAAAATTCAAAGTAAAAAATTTTGGCTCCTGGTATTTCGAATTATCAAGGTTTTACTTAAATGTTTATAAGCATTTACACTTTAGAATGAATATTATAACGTAAGTGCAAGCCCTGGTACACCAATATTATCGTCTGTTTACCATGCGTTAACAGATTATGAACATAGCTACCAGATGGACGCACTTTAATAGTCACTGTACCGCACGTTACGAAACACCGTTGCATGCAGACTGATGAAGCTGGCTTCGTCAGCGAAACATCGCAATTGTGCAACTGCGTGGAAAATGTCTTCTCCTACTTTGTGTGTATGTGTGCCTGTCAACAAGTATTGACTGCAAGTACTTCAATTCCTGTCGTTTTATATATTTTTTAGTAGCCTAGTGACCTACTTGCAATCTTAACACACTTTGTGGCACACTTATGTTGTTCCTCCTTTAATCATATATTTACCAACATGTTTAAACTTCATTGTTTGAATATTAGACATGAGTAAAACCGATGGGTTTTTGCATTGGGAATCTATAACCCATAAAAAGGAGAGGAATTCAAATACGTATCTGATGATTTGTGAGACTAACATATCCCTTCTGGAATAAACAACATTGTGTTTCTAGCCCACCCCCTGCACACACACAACACACAAAAAACATCAAATTTATCCTTATCACTTTTTTTTTTGTTTACAGCATAACATTTTTTGAGCTAACGTTTTTTTTATTTACAGTATAAAATGTTTTGAGCTGGTATCACATGTACTTTTGTGTGAACTTCTCAAGGTTAACACTATACACTTGTAAAATACCCATTAATAATAATAATAATAATAATATATATGAATTGTATAATGGGCTCATCCATGTATAAACACATGTACACACAAACACAGTGGAATGTAAACAGTACCATACAGCAGTCAGATGGCAATGTTTGCTTACATTTGGTGGGATACAAAACTGGCCAGCATGTAGATCTTTAGCAGGGCTCCTAGTACGTATCTTCCAGTGGGGAATGGACTGTAGTTACACTAGCATCATGTCACACGTGAGCAAACTACCTCGGCAAGCAGCGAGGTCTCTTGGCAGAGTCCAAGAAACTGAGAACCCAGACAAGGACCTCGCCGCTCCAGTCTAATATCGGATCAATACGAACCCACGCAGGTAAAGGAGGATGGAAGGTGCCCACAGTCCTTCCTCGCCACCTACTACTACTCCAGAGCCAGGGGTCGACGCAACCAACCCGGTAGTACTACCATTGGAAATTACGCCGGGCAGCCCCACAAACACCGAAGGGCCCCCAGTACAAATGGTACCAGAAGCTTATTTAGAGGTCAGCCAGGGAAAGGATACTGCAGAGCCCCCTCAGACATCCCCACAAGTGACCAATCATGTGGACCACAATCCCACTGACGATCATCCCACACCAGCTGAAGTACTCATGTTCAAACCACTAATGTCCCCAATGACCACTTAGTACGCCAGGGATGGCTAGTGACAGCAACGCCCTACACCCGCATGCTGATGGCGTTCAGACCATGCCATTGAACCTGAATGCCGTTGAGGTGGTAGAGACATCCCTCTCTCCCGCAATTTGATCAGATGTAGTTGACAACAACGTCCAGCAGCAGCTCCACCCGGAGATGACTGCGCCATTGAATTCAAATGTTGTTGAGATGGAATGCCCCCCCCCCCTCCACCGGAAGCTCGAACAGATGTCAATGTCTCCAACGTCGCCCAGAAACTTCTTACCCATCGGGTAGGAACCCGTGCAGTCAAGGTAGAGGGCCCTGGAGGGCTGCTCACTCGCACTGCTTCATCATCCTTGGTAGCTGTGTCCTCCCCAACAGTTGCCGCAGAAGACAAAGCCCCAGCGCCCCGTGCTGAGCCCGGAAGGTTGATGCCCCCTCGTGCCGCCAAAGCTGGATCAACACATGGCCAGTATAAATAATCGCCCTGGCGGCCAACTGGCATGTTTCACGTGGCCATAACCGATGCACGTCGAGCTATGGCAGAGGGGAAGACTGGCAGAGAGCCAAGAAACTAAGTAAGTCAGGGCTCCATAACCCGAGGCTGCGAATCAGTGATATAAACAAACTATAAGGACTGGTTATAGCCCTATTTCTAGCTAATCCTCAGTTTCTGATAGCCACAAAACCAACACTTAGTTGAGTAGTGTAATCATGATTAGCCATGCTACCACTAGCTATCGACGACAGGGTAGGAGTAAAATGGCAGACAGTGTATTGAGTAGCAGTAGCAGGTCTTAACTGTAAAGAAAATTACGCGTAACAGTAAAGGCACGTTAAAGGCCCTCATTAAGGACAGAAAATTTAAGGCATTAGTAAACAGTTGCCAGATATAACACGTATAAAATAGTATGGTGGATAGATGCTTTTAACACGCACAATGTCAGTGAATAAACGACGACATGTGCAGCAGTAAGTAGCAATACTAATCATCATGAACTAGTAAACCCGGTTAGACATTTATCAATAGTAAGACGTTGCTAAATATGCACAGGTGAAACTACAAATGACAAACAGGCTCTGGATGCCAAAGGGCCTTTACCCGCCACTACACGTCACAATAAGTACATCCTCGTTATGACGGAATACACCACCCGTTACGTCTGTGCTAAGCCAGTCCCGTCTATTGATGCGGCCACATGCACCGAGTTTATTAAGGAATTTGTGTCATAGTTCCGGCTGCCTTGAGCAGATACTCGCAGATCGCAGGACTAGTTTTCAGAATGACCTGACTTCCAACCTCCTGAAATCACTTGGTGTCAAGAAATTCGCTACTACCGCCTACAATCCCCAGCTGCAATGGTTTAGTCAAGAATAATAATTGCGCCATTGATGAGCAACTCACAGCCTGTGCGAATGCCGACCAGTCTAACTGGGATTTGTACATCCCCTTCCCTCAATTCAATCATAATACCAGTGTTAACAGCTCCACCAAATTTACGCCTTTTTACTTGCTTCATGGGGTTGAAGCCGTCCTCTCCGCCCAGGTCATCGCTACTAAGTTTTCCGAGCGGGGCCATGATTGGTGCGAGAAACTTTTAGCAGTCCGTCACACTACCCGCAACAACTTACTTCAGGCCCAAAGCCTTCAGAAAGCTAACCTCGATAAAATGCACCGCAAAAATACTTTACAAATTCATGATTACGTTTGAGTGCTTAACCGATTTAGGCATAAGGCACCAACACATTGCTTTCGCGGGCCGTACCGTGTTACGCATGTGATAGGTGAATTCACTATTCGCGTACAGACAAATAAGTCCGGTGTCCCTAAATTTGATACAGTCTGTACGAGCCATTATACGTTAGTGCACGCCCGCTAGTTTTCTGTTCTAACGTCACTCTGTATTTTCTATTTTTCTGTGTCAGTGTCTCAGTCCAGTATAAAATGTATTATTGTTTCTCTACGTCCGTCGTACACCCCGTGATAACCTGTGAGTGCTCAGCTATCTGTGTCCTGCCATTGCGCAAAGCATCATGCAGCACACACCACCTGGGACATGCTGACTATGCCCAGACTTCGGCCGCATGCCGCAGCGAGCAGCGGTCCCAACTTGCATTCTACGCCACCTTCCTGCCTTCCAGCTCAATCGCAACCTACTGCTCGGTCGCCAGCGCTCAGCGGAGGGGTTACCAGGTTTGCCAACTTTACTGCTCTTCTTGCAGCCGTAGCCGCAATGCTCCCCAACCGCTGGCCAAGATTGGCTGCCCTCCCTGTGAGCGGCACCACGCTCACCAGGCCTCATGCGTTGCTGTGGAAATGCTTGGTGCGGCTTGCAGTGGGAGGAGCGCTATCTCCGCCCACACTGCCGCCGTACCATCACTGTGTTTTTCTTCTTTTGTCAGCAGCTGGACTCTCCATGGCCACGTTTACTACATCACGGCGGAGTCTGATGGCCACCTGGCTGGCAGTGCTTTGCTCTACACACTGTACTTACAGTTTCCTTTCCTGCCCGGGGCGATGGACCCATTTCACCACGTTGGGTGTGCACTTACTACACAGCAGAAAGATAACTATTAATCTCCCCCTACCCAGTCTCCCATTAAAGCCACGAGCATGAAGTTTCACATTTGCTATACGACTAATTAACTGCTTTCGGCCTTATTTAAGTATTTATCCATGTTTTACGTCACCACATAAGTTGTTAGACCAATTATCGTCACACCAATATTTCATTTTCTCTACCCCCACCCCCTCAGAATTTCTGAATAATTTTTGTATTGTGTTAAACTTTATGGCATTCATTTCAGTGCACGAGCGCCGAACGGAGTATTTTTTCTCAAATAACACATTGTTAATTTTTATATGTGCTGACTGTCTTTCGTGGACATACGTTCTACAAGTTTGTTTATGTATAGTATTTACCTCACATATTGCAAATGCTAATCTATCACAAAGTATTTTGGTAGTAATTGATCTAATATTTGTGTGTCCCTATATTTATATGTCAATTTTAATGTACGCCATTAGCTTCCTGTTATTTTTCATAATGCCTGGGCTACATTAAGGCATTTTTATTTTGTTCGTGCTTAGAGTCCCTGGATCTCAAGGTTTATGATTAAAAATGAATTTCAATATTATTGCCAAGCCTTAATCAGAGCTCACTTATAATCCCCATGTGTTAATTTCTAACAGCAATTAAATGCCCAGTATATTCTGTTCCCTATATGTTAATTACATTCCACTTGTGTACGTACTATTTTCTATTTTTATTCACAGACTTTCAGGTGGAATTCTGCGAGGCCAAACGAGCCTCCACGATGTTGATGAAGAATTATATGATAATATAAAATTATAGAGATTCCACTCTGCCTAAGTTTGATCATGATAAACAAGCTCAGTTCCCCAGTTATACCTGCTTTAGTAAGACCTGTTCAGAACTTTCAATCCCCTCTATACGTTGTTGTATCTCAGTAATAGCTGATAAGTGCCTTTATATAAGCATTATTTTGCACTGCAGACTTTGCTATACAGGTAAGGCCATTCTCAAGTTAGAGCATTACACCGCCGAGCGTTTTAACCAATATCATTATGATAACGCTTAGGCCTAAGTCTTAACTATTACAACACGTCAACTTATCTATATTTCACATCAGATGCGCTTCTAGGAGTACATAATTTTGTGTTATTGCAGTTCACACTGCCCTTACCCTTTTATAAGCATGCCAGTTATTTGAGATGTTTTGATAAGAATTAGAATACCCCTTATGGTTTTTATATGTTTTCTTCCCTTCAGGGGGCATCACTTAATTATCTCTCACTTGAGGGTTGATACTGACTTCTTGTATCAGTAAACAGACTTATCTAATTATTTATGGTTGTAATTGATAGTATCAGTTAGTATGCCGTTTGGCATTATGGGCGATCTTGCATTGGTTCACCCTGGGCTTTGCCTACATGTAAGATTGCACAAGATGCATTAATGTGAGTATATATACATGGTTTATTACAGTTCAGACTGTTTTTCCATTTATCCAAGGACCTCCATGTGTGTGAGCTGTTTTATGGATCGACATAAGAATTGAACTATGATTTTATTATTTTCACCACTCAATGAAATAAATGTGTAGAATGTTGCCCTTACTAGGGACTATTATCAATTTATTATCAGTGACCAACGTTCCCTCCCTCCTTATATTTGTTTTTGAGAGATCAGCCAGTTTGCCTCCAGGCCTTATGCATAATACTGCAGTGATTACGCTCCAGCGTACACTAGTGGCTCTTACGAAGCCTCAACTACATGCATAATTGCTCCAGAGGTATAAAGATGAGCATATATGTGTATTTACAGTTATAACTGCTTTTGAATTTTTCATGGACGAAAGTATGTGTAATATGTTTTATGATTCGACATGAGATTAGAGTATGCATTATTCACTTTGGACCATGCATTATTCACTCATTTAGGTAAATCAGTGAAGTATGGCAATTAAATAGAGCTAATTTTAACTTATTATCAGTGGCCAAGGGACACTAGAGGTGTATATATCATTCAGAATTGAGATAGCATGCCTTGTGGCGTGTTGTGTTTACAAATAATTGACAAGGCTCTAGTAGTTTTGCATTGAAGTTATTTCAGACTTTGCACTTTTATCCTGCTCTAGGAGCAGTGACATTATACAATACTTTTCATGAAGGGATTAGTATTTGACAAGTCAATATCTACTCCCATTTAACATTAAAATTCATTATTTTACAACCCTCTCACTGGGTAATACCATGTTCTTTGAAGTGATTATCACTTAGGGTTAGGAGTCAATATATATAAGTGATTTGATTCGATTACCTGCCTCATGGCATCACTAGACTATAAGAAAGAATAAGCAGCCATTTGACACTAAAATGAAACAAAATAAAACGAATAAGCCAGAGGCTCACACAGAAATCAACCAGTATGCAATGCTCTGGTATATATTATTTCCTTTTTTTTCATAATTACGAGAGTAGTATAAGTATTACCACTGCTATTTGCAGAAATTACAAGTGAGAGTTCGCCTTTCCTCTTGAAGTATAGCAGTTTCATACACAGAAAATTAAAGAGAAAAAAAAGAAAGAGATTGAAAAAGATACATTTCCCAAGCAGAAAAACAAACAAAATCTCCTCATAATAATGTAATGCTTGTTAGATCCAGTACTTCTTAGCATTGCATGTTGTTTTATGCTATTGTTTATTTGCTCTTCATTCTTAGTCTAGGTTAGGTTATATTCCTTGCTCCTTTCATTGAAATGTTACATTTGTATGTTTTACTGCTCTAATTATTTTCAAGCATTTTGCTTGTAACAGCTGGTCCCTGTCGACAGTCACGGTGTATAGTATCATGCCCTGCCTTGTGAGCAGTGTGTTTTTTTTTAACTACACTGATCTTTTATTCAGTCACTGAAGTGACCCGTGTTCTATAGTCTATAAGATACTTTACTGGCGTACTCCACTTTTATTACCCTTCCCCAGCTCTGCAGAGATTTGTGTTGTTTGTATGTACAAAGTTCAATAAAAATTTTTTTGTACCCAGAATCCACTAGCATGTACGCATATTGTGAATTAACTGTAAGGTAGATTATATTAATAATTTCCATGTTACTTGTTTTTTCAGTTCTTTAAGGTGTTTTTATTTATTCATATAGCCTACGGGCATTACATTCACATGCATACATGCTTCGTACAGTAACTTACAAGATGTATATAATTTTCCATGTCATTTTATTTGTGTAAACCCACCTAACGTATGTGTTTTACTTATCTGTCATCAGTAGCAGTCGTTAAGCTATTAGTCATAAAAGTTTTCACATATACAAATAATTGCTGCACTCGTGCACGCTTGTTCTCGCCAAAATCACATTCCTTTCTCGACAGTTCAGCATGTGCTGTGCTCTGCCAACAGTGTGGAGTCAATTTTCTTTTACGCACCCGAGCACCACCGTGTAATGTGGGTTTTCTTTTATACGCCGTAAGCGCTACCACCTATGTGATGACAGTTTTTTTTTATACCCCACACATGCTGTTACCAGTACATTGTGTGTTTTCTTTTATGCACCCCTCGACGCTGGCCGTACCTATTCACTTTTCTTTATATCTTTGTATCTCTGACATGTTGTCAAGTGTTCACTAAAACGGCGCCTATTCCAATCTCCCGCCTCCCGCTGTCCACGGCCTAGCCATTGGGGGAACATTCTTTTCGCATTCTTATTAAATGTGGCAACGGACACGCGGCACTTACAATACGATCAGTACTTATAATTTTATTCTGGCAAGCCAATTTTCTTGTATCACTGTAATATATTTTACATTTACCCTGCCTTGCCTTTTGCCCCATACAATGATTTAATAACTTAACTTCTCTATATTGTTTCAATTCAACTTCTTTGTTAACAACAATATTTTTTTTTTTCGGTGGCTCCTACTTGTAATTGCTCCCTCGATACCACGTTCAGTCCTCCGGGTATGCCACCTTGCGCGATGTACGACACCTACCTTGAGCTCTTCAGCCAACCCTACGTTGATGTGCCCACCTGCTGCTTGTGCCTCTCTCACTTACACCCATGTCATTTTCTGCACCCTGGTCCATTCCACAGCTGGGATGGCTGCTTCTTCGACGGGGGGTAGTGTAGCGTCGTATGGCGGAGCTACACCACTTCAGGTCATGCGGGATGGGGATATAGCTGTGGCCGGATGCTGTGATGTCGCAATCTTGCCCTACTTGGCCCAGCTATTAAAGCAACCCCGCACGACGTTGTTCCATCACACGGCACCACAACATGAAGCTATATACTTGTGAGTGAGATTGCAGGCTGAAGAGGAAGCAGACGACTTAGACCCGTACAGTAACTTACAAGGTGTATCTACTTTTCCATGTCATTTTATTTGTGTAACTCCGCCTAAGGTATGTGTTTTACTTATCTGTCATCAGTAGCAGTCAGAGGCCTACCAGAACTTCAGATATATCGGGTGAGCATAAATGCTTTTGCGGTAGGGAGCCATTGTCCCCCATTACCCTTGTAAAGTAATTGCGGCAAGGTTAGTGCATAGCTGCGGATATTGAGAATCCAGTTAATCATTGATTGAGTATAATTTATAATGTAATTGTAAAATCATAATTGAGCTGTACTGTAACTGTAAGCCCTTGTGGCATAACGTAATTGTATCATTGTCAGTAACGTAATACGTAATTCTATTGTCCTGTAACATAAATATACTGTGTCTTGTTAATCAGAATTGTTATAGTAAAGATATATATTTTCTTAAATGATATTACTTATTTAGCCACCATGGACTACCTCCTATTGCAGTATACCAGAGTAAATGTTGAATCGGAGTCCAAAGAGATTATGAGTAATTGATATTCAGGTGGAAGACTTGTGTTACAATTTGCTTTCATAAAAAGATATTCGTCACTTCATATTAAAATATGCCAGTATGGCAGATAATATTTGACCCTTTACCAATTTGCCACTGACTGGAAAATTTTACAATTAATCAAAGTAGCACTCAGCTGTAACATGAAAAAGGGGAATAACCAGTTGACATTCAATAATGCCAAGCAAAATAACGTAGCTAGAAATGTCTACTTAAACACGATAAAACATCTTTCAGCAAATTCCTTACCAACAGGCAAAGCTTCTATACCAATTTAACACTTAATATATACATATATATATAAAATATTTAAAAATCAATAGAAAAGTACAGTGGAACCTCTATGTATTGAATTTGGATGGATTGAAATCCTGCATCAATGGAACATACTCTGTAGTCCCACTTTTGATTTATGTGCATTTCAAGACCACATTCATTGAAAGTCCACAATACATGTACTGAAATATTTTGTAAGTCCCCTGATAAACGATGGATAGAGAATCTACTGTAGACGAGTGATACAACACCTGATTACATTACGCTAATCCAGAATAAATTATAAAATGAGGCATAAATCTCAATTTGAAAACTAACGAGTAAGACAGCTGTCATTTAAGTAATGACAATCCCAGGTAATCATCAAGAATGTGACACAATTCTGGCACCAAAACCAAAGTAAAACTCCAAAATATACATTACATAATCTGGTTTAAAAAGGGCATGCCTAGGTAATTACTTCCTTTAACAATTACGTGCCTCTACACGAAAACGATTACAGTTGGCTGACCAAACCTTGATCATTAATCCTAAATTTAATTAACATCAATCCTGGAGACCATTGTTCCCTCAAATGCACAACATTAAAATTATGTACTTGCAAAACAACAAAATTCTTAGAGCCAAGAAGCGGCAGTCAAAAGCCCTCCAAGATGCTTCACAGTAAAATATACGGATTAAAATAATATTGAAACACTTCAATAAAAATGATAACAGAGAGGTTGCTGAATTGACAGCCAATTAAGGTACTTCATTGTAAATCATCTTTTGGCAGGTACATTTACAATAAATTACAGTAAGCAGTGAATACGAACCTTGCACAACTCAAGCAAGCCTGGGGCAAAAACAAATGGGGCAGCAGTACACAAGCTGTAACAAGCCATGCAGGCATTAAAAAATCACACAAGCAACTATGATTAAATATACGCTAAGCAATTTGAGCGAGTTACTGAAAAACGTAATCACTGACCACCCGTAGAAATATTAGCTCTACACCACAGCCAAAACTCAACTAGGATAAAGATAAGTGCCCATTAAAAAATAGCAGACGCCTCCACAACTCACCACAATTTTCTCTCCCTTTTGCTGGCGTATAAATAGCTTAAATAAATATGAAACCATAGTAGATACTACATTATTTTGCCGTCAAATATTTGAAATACCATGCTCTGTGCCATACAATCACATAATATAAGAGCTCATTTCGATGGTCAAAGCTCCCCAAAGTCAGATGACAATAGTCGGCGACCTCTAGTGTCGAGACAAGAGGTAGAATCAGAATGCCAGCCAACAAAATTATAAGCCCTAGTGTTTAAAATATGTGACACAACCAAACAAGGAGGGGATAAGGGAGTAGGGGAATGACAGGAGGAAGGAGAGGAAATCAAGGTGTTCATAGAGGACTAGGTGTTCATAGCGCTAGTATTCAGTGGTCATTAACCCACTTACAAAGGCAAAGGTAACAAGGCAGGGTTACAGACTACTTCAACACCACTCCAAGGCAGACAGCCTCGGCTACTGTTGGGCCACCATCTTCTAACGTCAACCAGACTAGGCAACGAGGAGCAAAACGGCCAGGAGTTAATAAGGTACAGTGACAGAGACCTATAGTGCTTACCACTGGACTTAGTAACCATCAGAAAAACTACGAGACCAGTGTTGTATAAAGGCAAAGCTCCAACCCGTAGATAAATTCTAGTTGTTTTGAAATTTCTCAAATGTCCTTCGCGATACTGGCATCGCGTTGGTCGTCGTCCTCCTCCGTGGTCAAAATACAGACCACTCACACATTTACCTCTAGCTTTGGTTTCAGAGTGACATTGAAAGTCCCAGATTCGAATGCCACAGCAGACACTAGCAAGCCCCTACTATGAAGACCCCGTCCCAACTTATGAGATACCATGCCTAACTGGCACACATGCTAACTCACGTAAAATAACCTTTGGACTTGTGTCTCGACTCCGACCAATGTCATTGCTTAGTTTGTGTGTGAAGTGATTTGTGAATTGTTTAATTTAATATTTTCCTCAACCAAGAGGAGTGTATATATAACAAAACATGACTGGCAGTTAAAACTGTGTTCAGTAAAAGTAAAACATGGTTGACATCGCCATTGCAAGTGACAGCTCTTTAAATAGAGGTAACAATTGATGCATGATGCATTTCACACTTAGAGAAAGCACAGCCTACATGAACGACTTTGCCCCATCCAAAAGTTGCAACAATTCCTGGGCAAGTCACCTCCAATGAAAACATGGTAATGGAGGCAGAACACGTGGTACTACCTAGTTGACAGAGCCTCAACACAACCTCCAACCACATTGTAGTGTCATGTGGCGGCGCTACACTACCTTAGGTCGGGCGGAGTATAGATGGTAGCCAGAACAGTTTGTTTTATAAACACGCCCCACTTTGCCCAGCTATATAAGAGAGCTAGCAGGCCGGTGGCACCCCTCACCCTAGATGGCGATGAGACCATGACATATATTAAGTGTGTGACCAAGGCTGAAGACGAGGGCACCAACCTACCAATGGCCAGAGGGATTCCGAGGCCAACCGTCCAGAAGTTAAGGGTGAGCATAATCGCATAGCGGTAGGTACCAATGCTGTTATCGAGTCACCGTCCCATCCCCCTTGTAAAGTAATTACGGCAAGGATAGGGCTTATCTGCGCTCATTGTGAATCCTCTTTAATTATTGACCGAGTTAATTTATAAAGTTATTGTAATCCCCTTGTACTACATTGAAATTGTATCCCATTGTGGTTTTAAAGTAAATGTATTACGTTATAAGAATTTGTTATTCCATTATATATATATATATATTTTTATAATATATCTTACTTATTCAGCTATCAGTGTGTTACACCCCCAAGCAACCCCCTTGACTCCTCATAAGGTGAATTGAGTAACGAGAACAGACCCAGTAAGTGCAGCCTATAGGTCCGAAGGAAGGGAGTGTTTTTCACTGGTGGAAGCACCGTATTTTCCCCTCTCTGCACGCCAAGCAAGTTGAAAAAAATAAATAAAATTATCTGACATCATTGTAGATGCAAACGAGAGTACTGTATGAGAAAGCCTCTGTCCCCCGTCTCTTACAGACATCCCCACCCACCCACACAAGCAGCTGCTTCATTCCACGCAATAAGCAAACCTTTTCCTAGGTCAGTTACCACGTATCCGACGCAACACTAGTGTAGCAACCTTGCAGCTTTCTTGTTCTCGCCCGCCCACCCACCTTCCCTTTAGAATGCTTAATTACTGTAGTTAGAATATGTGTATTGCTTTTCATGAACGCTAAATATACTGTTCAAATATATACTTCAACCACTTCTATTTTTGTTGTGTACTATCGGAGTGTGTTCTCTTCCTCTTTTCTGTAGTTTGTTTTATCTTAAGATTACACAAAGTGCACGACCCCATTTACACCAGACACCACTTCACACACCCACGTTCACCGGTACATGGATACACGTAGCCAGTCCAAACTCTCTTAGTTCATTAAAATAGTTTTAGTTGACACAAAAGACTTTGAGCGTTCGTTAGACGAACTTGACAGGCAACCCACAGAACACCACACACTACCATCCGTCATATCCAAAACGCCTAGTTAGATACATCATTTCCTAGCACAGAACACAAATAACCCCCCCCTCCCCCGACACACATCCACCAACATACAATCCTTTCCTAACATGTCACAATCTCCTACACCCCTAGCCGATTTCTGTGGATTTCCTCTGTAGGAGGAAATTGGCAATTCACCCCTCCTTTCACGTGCAGTCCAACAACCCACAGCCATCCACACTTACACTAACATTCAACAACACACACCACACCACAATGTGGCAAACAACCCACCCCCGTTAACATAACTTTCATGCAGCCAGAAAAACCCCCCTCATTTTCAAGAAAACACTGGGAAAATGTTGATGAATTCTTGTGCAAGCTTTTGAGGAAGTAGCCGAACTTAACGGATGGACAGATATTGACAAGTGTAAACGTATCAAATTCTCCCTTGCTGCAACTGCTAGAAATACCATAGAGAATTTGAAACTTAAACAAGCGCAACCCATCACTTGGCAACAGATAAAAACGGGTTTGACTAAGGTATTCACAAGCCCTAAACACTTAATATATAACAAGAAGCAGGCAGTTAACAAGGACACCATGCATCACCTCGAAACCCTTAAAAATTACAGGACTAAGTACAACCCTACCATGACCGACAATGACTTTGTAAATGTTATTTGGAAGAGTCTCTTGCTGTCCATTACGGACAAGTTAATTGGGTTAAAGAATGACACATTAGAAAACTTGCTTGAGAACTTACAACACACTGAAATTGGCATCTTTCAATACCAGCAGAGGCTCACACACACCAGTCCTCATCCAGATTCTGCACAGCTTGAAGCCGAAATTAGCAAACTCAAGCAGCAAATCGCGCAACTCTCCCTAAGCAAAGTTGAACCGCAAACCAACTGTCAACATAATAAGTGTCCATATCACCCCCAAAACCGTGGTCAATATTTGTCCTACTATCCCAGACAGTACCATCAACCTGCCCCCCTCACCATCCACTTCCTACTCCAACAGGCCTCACAACATGAGGTATAGAGTCAGCAGCCACGTTACTCACATAACTAAGACTCAGGCATGCCCAATACCACCCACTTTCACCCCCCAACAAATAACACGACGCACTACCACACAGGTAATTAATTCCCACTACAACCACGCACATACAACACTGCCCAACAGCCACGCTATACGTCAAAACTTCCCCACGCGAGGGTAAGACACGCCACCCGTGACGACAAAAGTGCCCAGGTTCGGGCATCGTGCAATGCTCTTTTCAGCAAAGTAGTACATCACAGGTCTTATGCAGAGATCGCTAGTTTAAATCTAGGGCCGAAGAATCTCAAACTTATTCTATTCCTCCATCTACTACATGTTCGTGCCATTTTGTTAATGGTAACAGAGAGGATCCACGCCCTACACATGTACATTTTGCACAACCTAACAAGGCACGCCTTTCTGCTAGCTCAACTTGCATCCCAGTTTCCCAATCCAGTCGTAAACAAACGCCCACACCTCCACCTTTATTACGGCAACACCAACTATCAACAATAGTGACAGCGCGCACGCAACCTCGTTTCACCGGGCCTCACAAGTGCAGCACACCTTCCCCCCGCGTAAAGGAGGCCGCGGTTGCCACACCTCCCATGTCCAGAGAGCAACAGTGCAGTGTTGCCACTTCCCACTGAACCCTTGCAGGGCAGCTTGCAGCTCGGGGTCCTCACAGCCTTGCTAGCGACACCTGCGCGTTATGCCTCTATGTCGGGCATAACAGTCAAAATTTCCAATTTTCCACAGACGTGGCACATCGTTTTCTGCGTTTTAAAAACAAATTCCGCCCGTCCTCATACCATTTTTGTCACCCGTTCCACTCCCACTCCCGACGTAGCCTGTGCCAAATGTTTTCCAAACAATACCAGCAAGGCCCGCAATGATGAGCACAGCAAACTGAGGGAAGCCGTGCCACATATTGGCACAGGAAAACAGATGCGTGTTACGCCTCCTTCACCTTGTCAGCAAGCCTACTTCAACTTAGCCACGCCGCGTATTCTAGTTACGATAAAGGGTCGATGTTACCTTGAACTTTTAGATGCGGGCTGCTCATGCAGTTGCATGGCCAGTAATGTTTTGTCCACTCACCTTCTTTCTCCCTTAAAGGAACCTATCACCTTAGTTGCGGCCACATCAGTCTTATCGCCATCCCAATTTGAAACTACTATAAAGTTACACATTCAGGACAACATATATTCCCAGAAATTCTTAGTCGTCAACAACCTTCAGCAAGACATCATTTTAGGTGTGGATTTCATTAGAAAGTATGATATTATTCCAGTACTGAAGTACAGCCTCCTGTTTATGCATGTGCACAACGAAAATAAAATAACTGAGATTCCATTTGTGTCTACTCACTCAGAAATAACAGATTTTCCATCCTTAGAGCACTTGTGCGATACTCTTGAAGCCTTTGAACAGCAAACCCCTCTCGCCCCTAATATTAATGAAACCCTTTCTCCTTCTCAGAAGCAGGCCATTCAAACTATTATTGACCAATATAGTGACCGTTTCACTAATTCCATTCACGACCTCACTGAATCCAAACACTTTGAAATTATATTAGAGTTAGACACTGACAAGCCAATTGCCACACACCTCTAATGTATTAGCCCCAAAGTACGAGATGAACTTTTGTTTCAATCAAAGACATGGTCCGTGCCGGGATAATCCGGGAGGCTGACTCTCCCTATTCTGCCCCTAGCCTAGTGATTTCTAAAATGACTGGTAGCCTCCGTTTTTTAACAGATTTTCGTAAACTCAATCAACATTTAACCAGAGTACAATACCCCATTCCGCATACTGAGGATATTTTTAACGATTTGCAACATTCCTCTTCATTACTAGCATAGATTTGTTTTTCAGCTTTTATAGCATACCTGTTTGCCCCCAGGATCGTCATAAATTGGCTTTTAGCATTAATGGGGTTGATTTATTAGAATATTGTAGAATACCAATGGGGTTGTCCACTTCACCCCAATACTTTCAGATGTTCATAAACATGCTTTTAGGCCCCCTCAGATGGACTGCCGAAATCGCCTACATTGACGATATTTTCATATTGGGCAGTACATTCGAAGAACATATTGCTAATATTCATAAAGTTTTCCAACGCTTATGTCTTTCCAATGTCAAGGTTAACACCAATAAATGTTCATTCGCCCAACAAACTGCTAAGGTACTAGGCCATATCATTACTCCACAAGGCATGTCCACCGACCCCTAGAAAGTTGCTGCTATTGAACAGGTGGCTCCCTCTACTAATGTGAAACAACTTCGTTCTTTCTTGGGGTGACCTTTTACCTGCGTAGATATATTCTAAATTATGCCACTGTCGCCCAGTCTTTGATCGATCTCACTAAACACACCACTTCTTTTAAATGGGGTCAGAGCAAAAGATTTCCTTTTTGTATTTGAAAAGAGCCATTCTTCAGGGGCCAATTTTACAGAAATTTAACAAAGGCCAAGAAATTGTTCTTGCATGTGATGCCAGTAACCCAGCAGAAGAGGGGGGGGGGGGGGGGGGGGTGAGTTTCACTTTTGTCAGTATTTATATGGGCGTAAGTTTATCATTGAAACTGACCATGCCAGTCCGAGATATTTACGTACTATGGCAGATCATAACGCCCATATCCAGAAGATGGCAATCGCCTTAAGTGATTTTGATTTTCAAAAGAATATTATCAAAGGGAAACTCAACACATTACCCGACGTATTAAATAGGCTGCCCACTACACCTCAGGTCACTACCCGACTGTTCACCACTCACCTTATGACGTAAAGCTACCTTTAATGTCATGTCAGTCTCTTTTTACAGCTTTTGCTGAGCTTATTTTCCAAGACACACACAAGGAGGGAGAAATTGCTGCTAATATTGCTAAATATTTTAGGACACATTATGAAGAATTTAAACATTATTTTATCACACCTACTTCACCAGCGGAGAAAGATAGGCTTGTTAAGGCTATACAAAATGAAGACATTTACAGATTACCTTATATTATGAAAATTGTCTCCACACTTTACCAGGTTAACATCGTCATCAGGGAATGATTTACGGACACACTCACGTCAACATGTATCGATCCTGTCCTCAAATGTAAAATTCTTGTCCGCTACGCCAATATTATACACTTTCTCCCTGTGTACACGCACGAGCATGAATATGTTCATATTCATGATGACTCAAATTTCTATTTAATCTCCATCACTGCTTCTCAATCCCCATTCATTGGTGAATATGATAACGACCACCATGTGTCAAAACTCAAACAAGCATTGTTACACCCAGATCAGGCTGACACTCAATATTGGATATTAAGGCGTCGTTACGGCATGGCTAGCAATGGGGAAATATTTTTTAAGGTTAACATGCCCCAGGGCCTTAATGACGCCATATTCGGGCGAGGGCACTTTGGGGTTCTAAAGACACTCCATAAATTTAAACAATTTTATTTTTGGGATTCTATGGCAGACAATGTTAAAAAATATGTCCAACCATGTCCAGAACGTCAAAAATTAAAGCAATAACATCTTAACCCATGGGCCAACTCACCCCTTTCCCATCTCAACTCATCCTCAAAACTTAGGCTGTGGATGCTAAAGGTCCTTTACCCACAACAGCCCGTAATAAATGATATATTTTAGTAATGACAGAATATGCCACACATTACGTCATTGCCAAACCTGTTCAGGGTATCAATGCAGCAACAAGTGCTGAATTTATCAAGGAAGTGATATTACAATTTGGCTGCCCCTAGCAAATACTCACGGATAGGGCAACCAGTGTCCAGAACGAGCTTATTAGCAATCTCCTCAAGTCATTAGGTGTCAAAAAGCTCATTACCACCGCTTACTACCCCCGTTGTAATGGTTTAGTGGAACGAAATAGCAGTGTCATAGGAGAACAACTTTCTGCTTGTGCGAATGCTGACCAAGTAAATTGGGACCTTTACATCCCATTTATTCAGTTCAACATAAACACCAATATTAATAGTTTGACGAAATTTACATCCTTTTAGCTCCTCCACGGCGTGGGAGCTGTCCTCCCTTCTCAAGTCGTTCCTACCAAATTTTCTGAATGTGATCATAATTGGTGTGAGAAACTCCTTGCAGTACGCCAAGCAGCTAAACAAAATTTAATTCAAGCCCAGAGCCTTCAAAAATCTTATTTTAAAAAAGTCACAAGGAGAACACATGAAAGGTAGGGGTGTGCAGAAATGGATATTTTTTGTTCAGGAATTTTCGGGAGGGAAAAACTTTTTTCCCTCGGAAAACGGGACAGGATCGGGAAAAATATCATGTGTCAAAATGATAACTAGGTATATTGAAAATTCATAAAAAAAAATTTTAACGCAGGATGTTGGTTCAAGTGTCCAGCAGTCCAGAAGTGCTCCCATGCTCACTTTTTAATACCTTCCTGCAAGATACACACCTTGGCAATAATTTTCTCTCTGGCAGAAGTATGTAAAATTTCTACACGCCAATATTTTTACTATTTACCGACTTATCTGAGATTTCCATTTGCAACCGAATTACTACAATAACAACGTAAAGAAAGTAAGTTCAAGTAAACAATATGCTAGAAAAAAAAAGCGTAAATAAATTTCTCACCATAGACAAGTTAAACAATTATGCTTCGCTTTGGAGACAACTGAAAAAAGTTTGCACCTCAAAGAGTAAGGATTTCTTTAACTTGTTCTATGGTTTTTCTGGATACCATAGTTGAAAACGTACGCCATGGGATGCAACACTCAGTATGTCGAACATCTTTGACTAACCAAAACATAAATATTGCATTACTGGCATTTATTTTAAGGTTGTATTCAATTTTGTCAAGAGCAAAACTAATTTATTTAGCATTGTATTTAATAAATGTGTATGTAATTGATTTGATAAAGTGGAGAATTCCTTTGTGTTTTTTTTATCACTTATATGATCATTCATCAATGTTAAATTACCAATCATAATACTGACTTTCGGTTAGCGCAATCTTTGGTAAAGTTTATAAAAATATAGCCTATCAACCAAAAGACGAAAAATAAATAGCGTACGTTAATGGTGTTTACATAAATGTGCAAACAATTTAGAATAAAAATTTTTCAGAAAAAATGTATATCTGCAATTAGGTAAATAATGAGTTTATATGATAGTAATGCAATGGAAAATACTAATTAAAGTTTTGGAGAATACACCCAAATTAGTTTAAGGTTGACAGGAAGAGAAATATTGTTTTTTATGCTCATAGGAAACATCATCATTAGGAATGTGCATTCAACACCATTTTCCCGAAAATTTCGGGAGTCTGCTAATTCTTACCCGACATTTCGGGAAATCCATTTTTCCGACTTTTTTCACCGAAGGTATGGGATCCCGCACATCCCTAATTAAAGGTTAACAACTATGTGTAGGTGCGTAATCACGGTACTCACAATGCCCTCACCCACCGCTACCGTGGACTGTATTGTGTAACCAATATTTTAGGAGTGTCTGCTGTACGTATTCAAGTCAATAAGTCTGGTGTTCCTAACTATAACTCCGTATCAACCAGATACACAAAGCTCGCCTATACTCAAAGTGCTATGTATATAAATGTCTTAATTGCTTGTTCGATGTCTCATATGTTTGAAAATGTGTTACAGTGTATTTTTTCCCTTCCCTGCATGCCGCTCTAAGCTGTACTTGTGTCCACATCGCTACCTATGAGCCGAGGTATACTGCAACTAGGCCGCGCTGAATCATCGCCCACTCAGCACGTGTGATACGTGGCCAGCACAGCACACAGCGTGGAGTGCTCGCTTTGCTCCTGCCTTCCCATCTGCAGCCGTCCAACTCTCTCTCGCCCGCTGCCGATGGCCGTGATCCAGGGGTGCACTTCACGTTGCGGCCCTTGCTTCTCTTCCGCCTACGGTGACGTCCGTCATGCCAGCCGTCAAGGTTGACTGCACTGACTGTGGGCGTGGCCACGCCCTGCCAGAGCCACCCAGAGGGGGGTGGAGAACTCTCTCCGCACACTCGCCTGTGGCGACCTTGTGTCTCTTTCCCTTTGTGTATTTTTACAGCTGGAGTCTTCCGCCCACAGCTTTCACACGTGCTGGTGATAGCTACATCACGGAGTGGTTTGACATCATCACAACACCGTCATTACCCCGCCACACACACACTAATTCCAGCTCCCCTAGTACATAATCTCAGAATTGTGCTTGCTTCCTTAACTTGTATTTTATTGCCTAATAAGACCTTACTTTTAGATTTATGTACCATTCCCATTATGTTATACGATTTTACCTTTCTTATCATTATCGCATATCTCCACTTCAGACTTTGATGTCTTTATATTTTTAACGTTACATTTATTTTGGTTACTTATGATCAGGCCTCTCCTAAACTCTTTCCCTTATTGTGTATTTGTATTCTAACACAATTTTATTGAGACTTACATTTTAATTTTGAATGCCAATTCACACACAATCTTGATTAACAAAAGTGTTACACTCGGGTACTTACCTGTAAAGGGGACCAATTGATTAGTTTAAGTCGTATTATAGGCCCTAGAATTTTTGGGAGGCATAGATGCACATATGCTTCTTTGTAGGCATCAATGTCCGTCGCCCGCCATTTTTCAAATCTCTTGACTATACAATGCACGGAACAAAATTCTTCTACAACATCGTCGAAAACCAACTGTGCATCAGACTCAATAATTTCTGAAAGAAATACAATCAATAACAGTTACTAAAAACTAATAGTGTTAAAATTTAAAATTGTAATTACTGAAACTGTACTATCTAATTGAAACAACATATATGGGGGTTGGGGCATAAGTCATGGCAACTATTAAATTTTGTGATGAACTGTTAACGGTGCACGGAATGGTATGTGTCGTGGGGAGGACAGGCGGTCCTAGTGCGCGTTGGCAATGTCAAATGGCGCAGGGTTGGCCTGTATGCGCGCAGAGAGCAATGCGAAATCCATTGTCCGGTGACCGTCGTGCCAGATGGATGAACCCAGTGTTGAGCAGCACTCATACATCAAAATAGCCATTCTCTGTGGGAGAATTACCAGAGAATGTCACAAGGAATTGGTAAAAGCTGTTGTGAAAATTCCCCCACCATACCGGACAGTCGCAAGGCAGATAGGAGCATTTCAGCGAGGACATGTACAATTGTTGGCATGTTCTTTATTGTCCATACACATAGTGCTTACCTTGTCTTGTCATGTGTCTATTTCACATTATCCACACGTGCCAGTATTCTCACACTACAACATAGTTGCCATGACTTGTGCCCCAACCTTTGTATGTACAGTATGAGCCATAAACCACGGTTCCTAATATAGTGGCTTCAAAAATGATGTTACTATTTACGTACACAATGCAAAAATTTAACTACCACAAAAATGTTTCACAATTAGCGTATATTAGTACAAAGCCAGCATTTCTTATTTTGGAAGCTTGACGTAATGATACACAAGGCATTGCAGAACATATCGTTGATTATGATTCTACTGTCTCTAAATACATTTTAGTTGTTTTCGAAGTATGTACTCGTGACCTAAGCAGCACTGCTTGTTCACATATAAGTACAAATAGTTCAAGTCTGCTTCACAGTGAACGTAAGAAATAATTATTAATAACATTAATAAATTATACCCTAAATATTTAAATTGAAAACAATATTTCTTTCAAAATTAATATACAAGAAAGAAACAAAAAAAACATAAGTCTGCACAGGACTGTACTCATGGATAATCGCAAACACACACAAAAGTAGGACGAACAATTTTCCACAAGGATGTGTGGTTGCAACAGTTCAGTTGCTGTGCCAGCTCTTGAGGCAGCAAATGGTGGTACATGGCTGTGACTATCTATGAATACCATCCTGTGAGTACTTATATTTTCTGTTCCTTTTATACAATGTAATTAGTAGCCTGGTTGCCTATTTATGTCATAATATCATAATATAAGCACCAAATTGCTTTGAATGTTGTGTATTCGAAGTATGCAGAACCCTGCAAAAAAAAAAAGGAGCCTTAAATTTTTTAATTAAACCATTACTGAGTGAAAAACCTATTTTCTAAGTATGCAAAATAAGATATTTACTAGGTATTGTTGTAAAATGTTCAATATATTGATGCTGGTTGTGGTGTATGCCCATGTTGGGGTAGTTGCTTGGGTACTGGCTAGTGGAAGGGTTATAGTGAGTTGGAGAGGAATCAAACCCCAGAGTGAGTTTGATTGCAAACGTCTCCCATCCAGGGAGTTCAATCTTACTCACCATGCACGCTGCCAATAAGCGGGACGCCAGCCTTCCCAATAAACGGAATAATTTACTATATTGCAGTGTGCGGTGGAGAATAAGGTTATTGCTCTTTCTTTCTTTGTCATCTGAGAAACTTTAAAAGGTGATACCACATTAATAGTATAAAAGAACTACACCTTTTCCAAACAGGGATCTATAATAATTTTTAGTTACTGTTAGCATTCTTTCCCTTTTGCTGTTGGTGTTCAGTCCTACTGGAAATGTCTTATTCAGACACACCCGAGGCACTAACAGGAAGAAATGGCATGCTAGAGTTGGAGTGAAGCTGCTGACAAGCGTGGGTATACCGGACGCTTTCAGGGATCTCAGTATGTCTTTTTAGACTGCAGTCTTCTTTAGGTCCTGGACCCTAAGGGTTCGGCCCACTCCCACCTGTCCTGCAGTGAGGAATTTAATTACAAAACGTGAACCCAACTGTAAACATTTCCAGTTATATATTAAATGAGAAGGGTAAGCAAGAACAGACAATAAACCATTGACAAAGCGTTTACTAATGCTAAGGAAAACACTGGGGAATTCCGGTTCTTGTATAATCCGGGGGGGGGGGGGGGGGGGGGGGCGTAATTTAATTTAAGTAGTTATTCCAGGTGAAGGCAAACCTGGACGGAACTTTAACCACAATCTATTCCAGGTCGCAATTTACAGCGAGTTACTTTCCTAAGGGATGGTTGTCCAGAGGGGATATCGTGACGACCTGCTATTGCAGAGTCAAGGAAAAGACTTCTTAGGGTAAAGGGTGTAGGGTGAGGACGTCGAGGTTACCTTTGACGAGCCTTATGCAAGCTGCTGGAGCAGAGTGGCTGGACGAGTCTTTTCAAGCTGCTGGAGTTGGTGGACTCTGCAAACTGCTGGAGCTGGATGGCTGGCCTTCTTCAGGCTGGGAGAGGAGGAGGTCTTACCCAGATCCAGGAGAGGCCCCCAACCATTGCGGTCGGTGGAATGACGAACTCTGGCCAGAGCGAATTTGAGATTCATTATATAGTCCACAATCTTCTCTTTGTGGCTCTCACAGGGGTGCGAGAGATGCTAGACTTTCTCCGCAGGGACTGATTATCTCAGGGCAACGAGTGGTGCCACGAATTCCTTCTCACCCTGGGTTGAGGCTGACGACAAGTTTACTACCTCCACTCGAGGCTCTGCTGCGGCGACACTACTGGGTGCAGGGGTGCTGCGATCCTGTGGCGACTCATAACTTCTTTATTGGCTGTCGGCTGGTCTGTGACTCGTCGGGTAAAACCATTTCTGTCGAGAGGGTGGCGACTGCATTTCGAAGTTTGGGCAGGCAGTACAATTTAAATAATTAATCAAGTTAATTATTGCCCGTGTCTGTAATTGTCCTGCTCATGGATCAATCCTGTACCCACTTGGAATTATGTATCTGCTTCAGACTTGCCCTGAGGCTCTCAGCGCTCGCTGATGGGGCGAAGTCAGCCCGTAGCATGCGCAGTTGCACTGCGCAGCAGTGTGGCATGCATAAGTGGGGGAAACCTTTTTATGGCAAGCAAAAAATTATAAAGTGTGTTGGTACTTGTGCAACACACTTTCACCTGCAATGCATACCATTGGACAGTAAACCAGAAAACTTTCTATGTGGTAAGTGTAGTAATGTGCCTGACATATTTACTTTTTCTCCAATAAAGACTGTGAAATCTACCAGTACACAAAAAATATTGACTCAAAACAGCTATGCAGTGACACTCAGTTTAGATAATAGTGAAGTAAATAAACAACCGGAAGTATTGGCAGTAACATCACTAAACATGGACAATAATATAAAAGCTCTTTTCAAGTATTGTGTGAAAAAATTGAAGTGCTGACAAGAGATATCCGTGACCTCAAAGAAGATAATTTGCTGTTAAGAACCATGGTTGAAAGTATGAAAAGCACTAATGATAGTGGAAACAAAATTTGTTTAGTGTCTTCGGCAAGCGTGGTAGCTTGCTTATCATCAGTTAAAAAAACATATAGCGAAATTGTGGGGAAGAATGATTAAATTAATTCAGGTACGATAGAGAGTGCTGGAGAGAAAGTATCTGGCAACGCCATGCAGCATTTGCAAGTGAACAAACTTCAGGACCAGTAAACTGTGTCAAAACAACCGGCCGATGATGCAGACGGCTTTGTTGAAGTACGCAGAAGCTGCACAAAGACACCTATAGGCAGCTGCTCGCAAACAAATTCAGCTTGGCATTATAAATAACATCAATATTAATACTGTGCCCAAACAAGTAAAACCACGTATGAAAGTCATGTTTGTTTCTTGCTTCGCACCCGAAGTTGATGTAAAAGAAATTGTCAGTTATATAAATCAAGAACTTAAGGTGCCAAACTTAAAAATTGCTAAGCTGAAAACAAAGTATGATTCCTATTCTTTCTACGTGGCCGTTGCTAAGTCAGACTTTGAGACAATCTTCAATACAGTTTTATGGCCGGCAGGGTGTCAAATTAGTAAATTTTATGGTCGCCTTCAAAGTGAATATCTTCACAGTGCACTTAATGCAGGTAAGATCATTGTTAATTCACATCCGTCTTTTAATACTGCTCAGATGGCAGAGGGAGGGGAGAAAATGTTTTAAATTAAGACTAGATGGGCAATCACAGGTGGCTGCTTTGAATGAATGTATAGTAGGAAAGATCTATTTAGTGTTTGTTATCAGAACAGGAGAGGTCTAATAACCAAATCTGTAATATTTTCTCAAAATATTAGCAGTGTAGATTATCCAATATTATAAATAACAGAAACTTGGTTCAATTTTAATAGTGTAAACATCCAAAATTTTTCTAATAACCACTCCATTTTTTGTGAAGACCGAAATACCAAATTGACTAAATTTAATAGAGGAGGTAGGGTTCTAACATTGGTTAATTCTTTAAGATTTCCACGTGTAATAGAAAAATATGATTTTTTAAAAGATGATATACCGTATTGTCCTAAATATAAGTCAGCAATTTTTTCCAAAATTTTTGTGCAAAAATTAAAGACCCAACATATGCCGGCAACTCAAAAAATTTACTTAACTAATTATTCTAAACAACCCATTAATTGTATTTAAAAATTTACATGTACTTCAGTTAATGAAATGTGTGTGTTTAAACAACAAAGATAACAAAAAACATTATTTCCGTAAAACATTAACACATTACACGGTTTGTTTTGGTCAATAAATTGCGGTTACTGCAATTATTTATATTTTCAATCCAAAGATGTTGTAAGATATTGACCTGTGGCGTGTGGAACACGGAGTTAAAATTTGTGGAAAATAATGTTTCTTCATCTTCTTCTCATCTGTCTTGTGCTGCCACACGTGGCTTTGAAAGTATTCTGTACAGCTAGTTAACAGAAATGAGGTTAATCATAAGGTATCCCATGTGCAATTCTATAGATGCTATTCTTTGAAAATAAGAAGACATTCTATAGGAGTAAAATTGTAATTCTGAAGTTCACATATTTACGGTACATCCCAGATATTTTTCTACTTTCCTGTTGTTACAAAAGTTTGTAAACACATGTCTGTTAAATAAATTGCATGTACGGTAATTACAAAGAGTACAATTAAAGTGTGTGATGGGTGATGCAGAAACTAGTAGTGCACAAAAGTACCAAACGAATAAAGGCATGAGAAGAAGCTTTAATGCAAATTTTAAACATGTGGTTATAAAATATGCTAAAGAAAACAGTTCACCAGCAGCAAAACAGAGATTCTGTGTTTCTGGGGGGGGAGTATGTGATTGGTTGAAGAATCAAGCAAAGTTAAAAAATGCAAGTTTACAACGAAACTAATTTCATGGGCCGAAGACCGGGAACTACACAGAGATTAAGAAGTGTGTTGTAGAGTATGTGTGAGAAAAACGAAATGGAGGATTTCCAATAACCAAACAAGTTATTAGAGTTGTTCTGATATCGATACTAAGTATCGTTATCAGCAGATACTTCGCCTTTTTCCGATGTATCTATATTGGGTATGGTATCAGGCTGATACTTAAGTATTGGTTGCAGACAATGAAGTCAGGTTTATTACTTTCTTTAGGCACAAAAATGAGAGTATTTGGATTTGTATATGACACACATTAAAAGGAAAAGAAAAATAAGCACAAATACCCAATTTACTAGTGAATAGCACACCTGTTTCCCAAAATAAAGCAAAAAATTCTGGGGTACCTTCTATACACAGAAAAAAAAGAGGAAGGGGGGAGTGTTAGCCATAAATTGTCGAAGGATGTTGAGGGAAGTGGTCTGTTGTCTCATCTCTCCCTCTTACATCACTCCTCTCCCTTCTCTCTCTTTCTCACTCAGCGACCCTTCAGTTATGTATAGGTCAAAACCTGGCTCCCCCCTTGAAAACTAATGGCATCCTGTCAGGGTAGCAAGACCAGAGCTGCCACATGTTTACCGCCACCCTTGTAATAACACCTAGATGGTTGCCTGTTGATAATTCTGCCATCTCTCTTTGTTTCCATGGCAGAGGCTAGAGACCCATGTTGACCAGAGGGGGCGGTGGAGGGAGAGGGGGAGAAGGGACCTTTTTATGGACACATTCTGGCATGGTAAAAAAAAAGAAAAAAAAAAAAAAGAGAGCCACCCACTGCTAAAAGGAGATAGGAGAAAAAAGAAAAATTAAGCTGGAAATGTTTAGTAGTAGGAGAAAGAGGTTTCCGGATTTAATTATTTTGCCTTTTTGCACCTAAGTTATTTAATTGAAGTATTTTCGAAACATAACGCAATCACCATACATTAATGTAAAAAAGAATAATTTGTTCCATAGTTACGAACG
The DNA here is from genome assembly GCA_029891345.1 of Dryococelus australis. Lineage (NCBI taxonomy): Eukaryota > Metazoa > Arthropoda > Insecta > Phasmatodea > Phasmatidae > Dryococelus > Dryococelus australis. Next base: position 272,375,498 of record CM056995.1, read on the forward strand.
GGGTGCCACAAATTTTTGGTGAATTTTATTTTTAAAAAATGTTTCCCTGGAACTTGTTGCAAATATCATGGTGCTCTCACTACACACAAGTAAATACAGTATGCGTCGCTCAAAACAGCTGCATCTAACATTACTTGTATTTCAAAGCAAATGGTTTCACCTGAAAATGTTATGCAAAACATTTTAAAGAGGAATTATTAGTTGTAAAGATGTTTTCTTTGTGTGTTTAAAGGTTGTTTTATCTGGTAAGGTTCGTGTTTCATTGTATCTGGTGTAAAATTAACATGACTTGAAAATTTAATATTTATTTAACTCAAAGGGTAGCATCTTAGCGAATCAAATTATATGCCCAAATGCATATACTCTACCACTTGTCACCAAATATTGTTTGAAAATTGAGTGACTTGTATTGTAAGTGTTCATTTTCAGTAACTTCTTGTGGGTAAATAGGAGTATTTATATCAATTAATTTCAATAGACATACATCTTTGAATAAACTGATGATATGTAAGTGCCTATTCGACACCTTTTGCAGTCTAATAATGGGTAGGTAAGCACCGAGCCAAGTGCAGTGTAACTCATGACAGGGAAAATCAGAGGACGTGGTTTTTGAATGGTTAATTATTAAAGAAAGTGAAGAAATAAATTATAATCGCTTCATTTGTGTCTCAAAATTACAAGTTTTCATTGCAGTAAAATATGATTAATTACTCCGCCAAGAGAAAGGTTGGACGACAGAACAGCTCATGTTGAAATGGTTGGAGAAAGTGTGGAATCGGCAACCTGATGCAAAGCTACGCAAAAGGGGGAATGTTAACTCTGGATTCGTTCAGAGGGCATCTGATTGAGGCACTTAAGAATAAGATTAAGGAACTCAAAACTTCATCAACAATATACCGAGTGTCTGCTAAGTGGGGCTCACACATAGACAACAACAGGAAAAACCCCAAAAGACATCTGTGTCAGCTGCAGGAGTGGATTTTAACAGCTTAGAGATCAATCAATCAAGAATCAATTGTCAAAGGATTAGGGTTGGGAATTTTGATTTCTCGATCTCTCTATTACCTCGATTTTTGCTGTAATAGACATAATTGAGAATCTAGGAGAAGTATGAATTTATAATTTTTATTATTATTGCAAAATATAAGTTTATAGTTTAATAATTAGGCCTGCGCAAAAATTCAAATTTTCAAATACAGTTTCTAATAATTAAATATTTGTATTCAATTCAATGTCGAATATAAACCCTTTGAATTTTCGAATATTCAATTTTTTCGAAAGGTGAGAGTTGATATTTAGAAAATGTGGTTTCGGACGCAAAAGAACATCACGTACAGTAATTACTGTAAAGGAAGACGAGGTTTTTTGACACAATAGGAATATAAAAATTGAGGGGTTGTCTACAATTTCGGAATTGTCTTCAATTCAAAACCTAGGCAATTTTAACAAAGGCTTTTCATGCTTAAATACCACGTGACCTATAGTTGATTATATTTTTGTAGTGCTGAGACTGTACCTTTCAATTTTGACAAGGGTGTGCTTATCCGATGTCGCCCAACCATAAAGAAGAAGCGCCCCACCATAAAGAGGAAGCCCTTTGCTGGGAACCATAATGGCTCAAGACAGAATAGGTATACAACACCCACAAAATTTTGACACGTGCCATATGTACTATTAATAAACTACGATTACGACTCATCGCTCTTCACGTGAAATATACCCTAACTTAAACCACCCATGTGAGAGCTGTTCTGCAAACCAATACTCAGTGTTGCACGCAGTTTAAATCTACTGGGTGGCAAACATGTGGCTACAAGATTACCCAAACAGCGAGCATTCAGCTTCTCCCTCTCCCCCAGCGCTGAGAGCCAACAAGCTGTCAGCCACTTTGGGCACGGCCAATTGCAACCGAAGATCCATGAACAAAAAATGCTGGCGAGAGGGTTCCCACCTCCCATGCCTGTCCTCCAGAAGGACGTCAAGTGCTTTCCCCGCACACCACTGCAGCAGCTTAGACTTCTGACTATGTAAGTCAGTGTGCGGCGGGGCTCCGGCAGTCATTCGTAATTCTTCTCTTGAGTAACTCCGAGCACTCCTTCGAGCTGGGGCCTCCAGCAAAACCTCTAGTCTTCAGTAGCCATCGCGACTACCCTCTGAGACGACAACAGTCTTCAATACCCATCCCAAACGAATATACCTTGCTACTTTAACTTCTTTTGTCTCTTCCAGACATCCGCATTAGAGAGCTTTAGTTGAGTAGATAAATATTCAGTTTTCTACTTCACTTTCCCTTCAGCCTAGAACCAGGTAGCCTACACCTGGTTAACGTAGTTTTCCGTCAGTATTCCATCAGCTTGGTAGGAGATAGCACGAGTCACTGTGTTATTGAGTCCTCAATAAATATAACTTTGTTCTCTTTCCCTAATGCTTTTATTTCTATAGAGTAATGACTACTTAGCCCACTAGGAATAAGTTGTACAGTGCACTACCGATAGAAACCGGGTACTTTTGTAAATACGAAATAGCTTGACTGAAGCATCCCTTCTGGGGACATCCAGTCTGGTACACACCCATTAAACGGCCGCCTGTTGCTTTCTATTACCCAGAACACCCAGGTGCTGGAGGGAAGGATCAGAGGAGCCACGAACACTAGGAATATCTTCCACCAAGGAGAGACAGAAAGCCTAGGTTATACCACCTACCAAAGCACCTAGCTGTTGGGGGCAGTATTGGTCTGGGTTTTGCAGCCTGGCCTTGGCTGGATATCACATCCAGTAGTAGTATTGGTGGCCCACATGGCTCAACGTCTCTGATCAGCCCGCGGAAGTGGGGGATCAATGGAGACTCTTACCGAGCTTGTGCCATGAATCAGCTACTGGACCTACACTATTATAGGGGATATAGTTTCTCGTCCGTAGTGCACGACATATCTTGTTCAGTGGAGAACCAAACTCTATGACTTACAAGATACGGCATGGCTGAAGGTGTAGGAAATAAAATATTGTTCATCTAGCTGCCTACGCAGGGGAGACAGGCAGAACGGGACTGCGCCGCCTCACTGAGATTACAGGCAGTCTCGACTGTCCATGTGGTATCATATATCCATTTCCCACCGCTCGTTTGAACCAGTCTCAACTAACACCCGGTGATGAGGGGTCTAGTCTACCAGACTGAAGCTAGATACAGACTAGCCAATCCTAACTTCTGGAGTCAAGAGTCAGCGGCCTGGAACTTACAACGTAATCTAAATCAAGGACTGTAGCATCAGTTTCACTCAGCCAGTTAACCCACATTACCATATGATCGAAGACCTTCAGAGTAACAAGTTTCTAACATCTCCCATCAGCTACCTATAACCGTGCACTTGGTCTAGTGGAATAAACCTCGACGATTGTGCCACACAGTCAACAGCTGGGCACATGTCAAGTTTTACAGTGTAAGAAAAATGCTGCTACCATACAGCCAGGTTACACATACCTACTTCACTGTGATTAGCTTTTTTTTAAATGTAAATCAAATATATCATATTATTCATATACCAGCATTTCTTCTTGAAGGGTTTGATAATTCAACCTAAATAATTTTTTCAGCACATCACAGGTGTAGTCTTGAATTCAGGTTTAAAAACTTTTCCATCAAAATTTTTGTTTAGGAAGAGGTCGTCTTAGTTTCAGGGTCGTCTTCCTTTTGGGTAAATACAGTATTCGTATTCCCAGTAGTTAAAGCATTTGCAGTAAATTTTTGTGAAGTATTCAATAATGTTTCGCAGTACAAAACACTTTTTCCATTAGAAGGACTACATAAACACAATTTGCGCTTGGACGCTTTTCAGTGTATGTACTGGACAGTATTAGAACATTTTATAATTCCAATTTAATTTATTTCAAAAGACAATATTTGTGATGTAAAAAGAAAATTACCCATTACAGTAATTGTAAAGTAATAAATAGTTTGTGACTGAATGGTTTTCAAAGAATTCTTGGCTAGAAATGAAAAAAAATAATTCAATTTTTAAGGAATAGCAAGAAATGTTGAGTATTACATTAGAACTGCAGAAGTTCTGCTCTTTTACATTATCATTTGTTTTTGTTTTTATGCACTTTGGAATTGTACAATTTTTCTTGGAACTAAAATGATTGAGAATCGAATAATAGAGAATTGAAGCTTCTAAAAATAATAAGAGAAAAAAAAAATTAATCGTCCCATATCTAGTTGTTTTACTAATAAACTTAAATGTACCAATGATGACATTTTATGGGACACTGGAGACAAGCGTGATGGTGAAACCGGCAGTGAAGAAAGAGAAACCACCAGTGATTATGAATAGGTAAGTAAAATTAACTGATATAGACTGTTCATGGTAAAGTGAGCACTTTTGAGGCCCTAATTATGTTTTTCTTTCAGCCATTTTATATCATTTAACCACATTTTTAAATAAACTAGGCCACGTAAGTATTTTACACAGTGTAGATATTTCACTGCACTCGGAAGTTAACGTCTAAGGCTAAAACAAAATATATTTATTGACTATTATTCCAAATAAGGGGGATTTCAAAAGTGCTCACTTTACCGTGAATAGCCTTAACCCACATGTACAGGACCTAGTATATTCAGCATTTAATTTTTTATTTTCTAGTTGGGAAAAATTTTTGTGTGTAAATTAAAAGAATTAATGTGACTTGAAAGCTCTTAGTGACACAGAGAAAAATTTATTGAACTTAGAATTATTAGGGGTGTGCGAAAACCGGTTTTAGTTTTTCGAATAGTTTTCGAACGAATGCTAATTTTTTCGAATAATTATCAAATATTTTTCGAATACTGCTTTTTAGTTTTAAAATTGCAAAGATTGCATAATCTTGCGTTAACAGAAACAAAAACCTACTTTTCATTCATATAGGGATGTGCGAGTACTCAAAATTTTGAGTACGATCTTGAGCTTTGTAATTACTCGACTCAAAAGTGCATCATTTTCTTAAGCTCGAAAAATTTGAGTTTTTTGGGGGGGAAAAGTGCATACTGCAATTTCGTCCTGAAGAATACAAGAAAGAAAGGCTATTTTATATGCATCATAAAATAAATGACTACTGGCCAGGTAGCGGGCAAAGTTTGGGAATTTTCCATTGGTACATATACCGAATTATTATTGATTTGTGTGCACTCAGTAACATTAACCAGACAGCTTCGTGCTACCTTTTACACATACGTGAAAGAAAATTCAAACATTACCTATTTGTAGAGTTGAAATAAATTCGCAAATGCGAAATAACCATTATAAAATCTGAAAAGTTGCACTATTCACTATAAAAAGCTAAATTGTTATGATTTATCGATAAATGAGAAAAACTTCCGTAAATGCACCAAATTCTTCACAAATGTCTTTCACTGCGTTCGTTTTCAACGTAAATAAAAGGCTGATCTTTTTTGAATTAAAAATACTTATAGACGGTCTTTGAATTGTATTGAAGGAAAACGTAACGTAAACAATTGCTTTTTTCGGACGTCAAAGATATGAGATACGCAAGAAACATTCAACCCAAAATGGCTCGCTACATCGAATCTAGCACTAGCAGTGTCGGTTTTGATGAAAAATGTGTATGTAATGAACGTGTGCATAACGAAACGGTTCAAAGTCATTGTGTAACGTGTTGTGTAGGAACATCTTTGGCATGAAGATGTGTAGGAAATGGCGTGATTTTATTTTGTGTTGTGTAAGAACATCTTAGATGTGTACACATGAAGCCAATAGCGCATTTTTATTTTGTGTTGTGTACATAAAGCCTTCTGCCAATAGAACTAAAGGAGCACAGAAAAATGAGTAATTGTTTGAAAATATAATTTCTAAAAGTAGTAGAAGTCAACAAGTAACCTTAGTTGTGTAAAGTGTGTTAAGAGAAGTCAATTGGCCTATGTGAAGTAAAAAGAAAAAAAAAATTACTTTATTGTTAATTAGAATAATACTACAATGCTATTTAATTGAATGATTAATTTCCCCACTGTAATTATTTTGGTGCGATTTATTATTAGACAGTGAGCTTACATGTTGATGTTATTACTGTACAATATTTAGATTTTAAAAATTGACATGGGTACTTTATAACATGGTTCAGGTAATTCATTAAACTGTATTGTTAAATACTCTTAATTAATAAGAAAATTCTGTAATTATTCCATGTCCATTTGTGTGTGAAGTAGGCTGTTAGTAGTTTTATATTGACAGTTTTATTAACAATTGAAGAAACTCGCTCGAGTTCGACTCAAAAGATCAAAGCTATTTTAAATACTCGGCTCAAGCTTGACTCAAACAAAATTTCAGTGCTTGCACATCCCTATATTCATAAATAAATTCATGGAAAGTTATTCTATTTACATGAAAACCCTAAAGAGTCTTAAAGACTAACATAATATGTTACTTTGTACCAATACTTACAACAAAATGCTTTCTTCTTTGTTTATGTTGATGTTTATGAGAAAACAAAAATATGCTTTTATGCTACAGATGGTACAGCTGATAAAGTTTAGTTCTTAGTTCACATTTCTTAAAGAACAAAAAAAATACTTTACACTAGTAGTTACAATGCAAGGCACATCATTTAAATAATTAATTAGTTGTTAACACAAAAAAATAACTTTACACAAGCAGAATGAACCACTAACAAATATTCAGCAATTTGCTGATACCTGTAAGAAAAAAATTATTTTAAAAGTAATTTTTAGTTCTTTGCTGATGTTTTTAGGAAAGCAAAAGTGAAAATATATTACTTTTTACTAGTACTTACTACACAAGAATAGAGAAACCTTAAATGGTTTTTGGTATGGATGATATAAATTGATGGTAGGATTACATGAAAAAAACTGTTTTTGCATTAAGATACTACAAGTTAATAAATATTTGGTGAAGGTTATGTGAAACAAAATATTTTGAGTTATTTTTAATTTTCACGTAAAAAATTAACTGCTCTACATGAGCAGGGAGAAGGGTTTCTCGACGAGCTGTTACTACATTGCCACCTGTTGCGAAAATTCTCTCACTTGCAACCTGTGTTGCAGGAAGGGGTAGGTAATGCCTTGCAACCTTGACAAGTTGAGGGAATTGTTCGCTGTGACTCCTCCACCATTCTCAAGGATTGTCATGCATGGAAATTATGACAACTCTTTTTATATGCAAAAATAAATTTTGGTTATGATTAGTGCTGAGCCGATACAGGTTTTACAGACAGAGGTACAAACCGATACTTCCTGCAGATGCAACTGATATCCAATACCGATACAATGGACATATGAGTAATGGACTGAGAGACTTCTACTAGCACTGAAAGTATTTTGGGAAGCTGATGAAAATCTGTGTTAAAGTCAGTGTTACACAATGTACTATTAGATGCTTTAAGTAAACATGCAAAACATTAGGAAAATTAACGTCATATTAATTCTTCAAAATCAGATAAAAAGCAGCACTCAAAATATAATTTAGTAATTTATTTTTAAATTTAGGTCAAGGCAATTTAAGCATGTTCTAAATATATAAAATTAAAAATGTTAAATCTGCAAGGTAGTGTATCACAGTTCTCAACATAATTCAACTTTGTTCATATTCAGAAAAGTAAAATTTATTAATATGTATAGTTTTCAAATTCAGCACTCCCTTATTTTACTGAGAGTAAAATTGAAGCACTGCCAGTTCCGGGGTTACGAATGTCAGAATCATTGCTTTTAAAAGATTTTAAATACTGATATGACAAGGGTAAGGGAAGTGTGGCCCAGCAAAGCTGGTAATTGGGTGACCCCTGCAACAAAAGCTGTAGATGATCTTCTAAAGTGCCTGTCACAGCAGGCGGCCACAATGAAGTGGGAGCTGAAATTCTCTTTCTCTCTTCCCCAATCTTTCTTCTTCCTGTAGATGATTATCTCAGAGCAGTGAGGCATGTCCCATCTGCCCTTTGCCATCCTGGAGTGACAATCTGTCAGTTTAATACTTGGAATAAGAACGGCAACTGATGACTAAAAACGGCAGCAGTTGAAAACCTCTTACTCCAAATTGCCACCATATCATCCTCCTATTTAACGGAAAATATCCTGTCTCAATATCAGTAAAAAATAAAATTGGTTCCAGCGGGCCGATATTTGACATAGGGTATTTATCGGTATCGGGTCAGCACTAGTTACGATTAACTGAAGTGTTAAAAAATTTTGTGAGGCTCGTACACATATAACCGTATAGGCAGAGATTTATGTAACAAGTTGGTTAAAATTCAGTATTCGAAATTGCTTGAATGCTTTGAAATTTCAACATCTGATATTTTTTTTATCAAATATGAATAATAATAATATATTATTTGAAAATATTTGAATATTCGCACACCCCTAAAAATTATACAAAGTTTATATTAATTTACTGTTTTTATGTAGCCCAAACATTTTTCCAGTGTCAGAACATAAAAATCAATAGGCTGACTTATATACGGGATAATACGGTAGATGCAGTCTGTGTAAATCACTAATGTAATAATTTTAGGAAACCTATATAAAGGATTATTAAAAAATTTTGGAGTCTAAACTACAAAACTACCCTGAATAAATATTAATTGTTGGTGATTTCAATTTACCGGGCATAGATTGGAATTCTAATCATACCTAAAATGTTAACCCCCCACACACACATATATGTATATGTATGTGTGTATATATATATATGAGGCCAATCCTTGATGCGTGTCGCTTAAACTTTGATTGACAAGAGACATTTACTGCACTAGATAAGTCGCGCACTTAGGAAGCTCAGTTCACTTTCTTACTGGATACCAGTGTCGGCCTTGTAGGCTGTCTACTAGGTATGCAGTCAGGTAAACTGGGTCTGGCAACGTGCCTCACAACAGGGGCCCTCTGGGGCAAGGTAGACTTACCAGAGCTCGGCAGGGTGTTCTTAGTTGGTGGCATTGCCGTGTGGTAGGCGGAGCGAGTATAGTCCTTGGTTCCAATGGACGTAGTGGAGGTCAGGCTGTGGTAGACGTCTGCGTGGAAGCGGTGATTCCACTCTGTGCTGGCCCAGCACTCCCGAGCCTGGTGTCACTCCCGTTGACCAGGACCCAAACCACCGGATGTACATCATAGCCAGTTTGCACTGGGTTAGCGAAGAATGCGTAGGTCGTGGGTCATAAACCGTCTTCCTGCCACTGCCAGGTGTGACCACAGACGTAGGACCTCCAATCCCAAGAAGCAATCTCTGCCAGCACCTTGGCCAGGTGCTCCGGTCAGCGATACAACTTATGTTGGCTGTCCCGCCTCTGTGGGGTGTGTCCCACTGGTGGAGGCTCTACAGTTCTGAACACTGAGGTGAACAGAATGGGTGGCCGTCAAAAGATGAGGTATGTGTATAACTGACAGACCCCTGAAGGGAGACTGACGTTCTACTCTGGGTTAAACGCTCTGTCACTTGCCACTTGTCGGTTGAATTCTAATGGTAGAGTACTATAACGAAGATCTCTTGGGTACGTTTAAGATTAAGTATTTATTATACAAAAAACACTTAGGTGACTCATACATGCTACCAATAAGTCTGTGCTGCGGAAGTACTTAACTTGCGCATATAACTGGTATACTGACTCTCTACTAGGCTACTTAGATGCAAGGGAAATAAAATCTTTACTGGTCGCAACTAGCAATAACGGGGTTTGCCTAGAAGAGGCCCTAACCTTTAACTGAGAGCCACTACCAGCAAGTAGTGGCAGTTGAAGACCCAAGAGATGTCGACAGCTAAAGTGTTAGTCGAGTTCAACGTCTTCAGGTTGATGCGTGCCCGGCTATTTACTGTGGCACAGTTGTCGAGATTTGTGCGGTAGACAAAGTACACGGTTATAATACAGGTTTATCGGTGGCTGGAGAGAGGTGTAAGCTACTGACTTACTTAGATGACCTCCATGATGCTGACGAAACTGAGGTTTCGATCCTTAATCTTAACTCAATGGATGCTGGGTTGCCTCACAATGTATTGACTAATCCAGGCAGCAGAATAGCTCCAGAACCTCGGATTGGTCAGGCCATACCTAGCCTCAGTCCTGTAAACCAGTCATTTCAGAACCGGGTGGTACTCTTGGCTGGTGTGAGTATGCGGTGGAAAATATACAAATACCACGTGAGCAGTCGCGACTGCTTGGCGCCTTAGTAGGGCGGCGTGGTCCCGTTCCCGCCTGCCTTTCTGCATAGGAGAGGTGAGTGCAGACCACTGTTTGACAGCACGAAAAGCTAGATTTTGCTCCCTACGCTTTGACCATGCCTTAACTTGTAAGACATAAAGTGTCGCTGCTTAAACTACACACGTAGTACACCTTGACGAGAAACAATTTAACAGTGTCAGTCCAGTAGCTGCTTGCTGGCATGAGCTCAGTAAAAGTCTCCACTGATCCCCCACGCTTGACGGTCTGATCAAAGACATTGAGCATTTGGACAACCAATCCCTCCACTGGATGTAAATTCAGGCCAGGTTGAAAGGCAAGACTCAGACTATGGTCACTCCTGCACTATCAGTGCTCGAAGCAAGGGAATAAACTGGGCTTGGTGCCCCTCCTTGCATGATCATATTCCTAGTAGTTGTGACTCCTCTGATCCTCCCCTCCAGCACTACCAGTGCTCGGATGGTTGGGAAGAAACCGGCGGTCGTCTAATGGGTGTTTTCTCAGACTGACGAACTCCTGAAGGGGGCCCGTAGTCAAAGCTAATTCGGTTTTAGAAAAATACTCAGTTCCAGTCGGCAGTGCTCGTCATGAAATGTTCCTAGCGGCTGAAATAGACAGATACTCTGAAAATGAAAAAGTGTTAACGATAGAGAACAAAATTATGTTTACTGAAAAATCAATCAACACGTGACTTGTGTAAACCCCTACCAAACCGTGGGGTGCTGAAGGTTACCTATGTTAGCCAGGTGTAGGCAACCTGGTTCTAGGTTAAAAAGGGAAAGATTGTTCTAGACGTGAAAATAAAACTTTACTACTAAACTGTACTAAAGAAAGTTGGTGTCTAGAAGAGACAAAGTGAAGTTAACAAGTATTAGCATGTTCGTTGGATGATTGGTCATCGTTGTTGAAAGTAGCCGCTGGGGGTGTACTTAAGACTTAGTAAATCTCTGGAGGTCCCAGCACTGAGCAGTGCTCGAGATGTCGCAAGAGAGGATGCAAGAATGACTCTGGAGCCCTGCTGCGCATGGAATTATATATTGTTGGAGTCTAGGCTGCTGCAGAGGGGTGCAGAGAAGGCATGTGACGTCCTTCTGCCATGAGGCTGGCGTGGGAGGTAGTAACCCTCTTGTCAGCATTCCTTGGTTCATGTATCTTTGGCAGCACTCGGCCGCGCCAGAACTGGCTGAAGCTTGTAGGCACTTAGTGTGGGAGGGGGGGGGGGGGGGGGGGACAGCATACCCGCTGGTTGCGTAACCTTGTAGCCACATGTTTGGCCGGCTGGTTGATTTAAACAGCCGAAAATGTATGAGCAAAGTATTGCAAGCACAACTCTCATGTGGGTAGTTGAAGTAGACAACTCTTACATAAGTTAAAGTAAGAGTATACTTCATGTAAAGAGTGATGAGTCGTAATCATAGTTTATTAGTAGTATAAGCATCACGCATCACGGTAGAAGACTTTCTGGTTATGTCAATGCCAAGAGGTGGTAGAATCCTCTGGCAATTGGTGGCTGCAGCCACTGGAGAACTAGAAGTTCATGGAGAGGACAGTGAGGGCCTAGTGTTCAGTAGAGAATACCAGCTCAAGAGAAGTTGAGGCGAGGTATTGGAGATGATAACACCCGACCTCGGCCGCGCACTGCCTTATATATGGTTCTTCTGGAGTGCGCAGTGAGCCCGGAGTGGGAGGTGTGATGTGCCCTTGTGACATCCGCCTGCAATGTGCGGGGTGGGAGAACTACCCTCCTGATCTTGTGGTATCACCACAAGCGCTCGGTGGCGTTTGGCCATCTTCGGTGGTGTGGCGACCATTTCTGTCTGCCGGTTGCATCAGGGGGCTGACTTATTGGGGGTCCACTTCAAATATCTTTTGTTTACCATGAATCTATAGTACGTTTGAGTTGAACCCACTTTCTACACGTTCGTAACACGTAGTGCTTGGTTTACTCCTTCACGTGTGTAAACACTCTTAGTAGATAGAGAAGGACAGTTCAGGAAGTCTGGGAAACCAAGTATCTTCCATGTGTCTGAGGAGAGCACCTCCTGCTAGACATCTGGTAGTAGTTTCCTGTAGTTGGTAGAAGTACATAGGATTAGCTGTAGTCGTTTATAGTATAATGGTGTAAGCTGCACGCATCAACTCCTACTGTTAATGAGTCTACTTAATCTTGACCAATTAAACTTTACAAAACCTATCACTTGATCATTGGTCATGGTATTTTCAAACTTTTATATAAATGAGGAACATGCAACTCATACTTTGATTGAATAAGAAAATTACCATCCCGAAATATATTATTGTTGCAATACAGATGTTGATTATACCATAGATACAAATAATTTTTTGTTAAGAAACATTATTCTCTCTCGCTCTCGTTATTGTAGTCCCCGCTGTAAGTTGTGTGAAATGTAGAACTGTACAAGTGTATACAAAATGTTGCAATGCATTTAACATTTGTTGATAATAGAATACAATCCAGAATCAACAACCAAGACAAAACTTTTGGAATAAAATCGAGAATCAGAATCGACAAGAACCTCTAATTGCACCATCACTAGTGTACAACTCCTGACTTTGTGCCCACTAAAAAGACCATCAGGTCCACTTTGTACACCGGCCGGGCACCTAAACCTTCATTAGGCCACTGCCGTACTCCAATGCCTCTCGTGATTCTGGCTTCGCGATGGTTGAAGTCCATCAAAGTAATCGTAAGCTAAACAGTCATATCAAAAGACCAACAATATTAAATTTTTAATAGAGATTCACATACCTGGTTGATCAAGGGTGAACTCAGACAATCCCTAAGTGTAGATTGCAGTCACCAACGTGGAGAACCCATCCTATAGTACATTCACGACTAGAAGAGTCTTTGGAAAACGAACCTTTGAAATAACACCCCAAGTGTAACATGTCAACCTGTTTTGTCAGTAACCTGTATTCCACAAATATATAAAACTGTGATTGACTTTTAAAGTACTGTATTCTTGAATAAATGAAACTAACTTAGTATCTTCTACAACTTGTAATATTTATTTCGTATTAATTACAAATTTAAAACTGTGAGAGCTGCGACATGTTGGCAACGGCCAGTACGAAATAGTTCACAGTTAAAATATTATTTTAACCTAGTTTTTTCGTATGCTATCTGTAAATTAAACGTTGCCTTTTGAAATATTTAAATACTATTAAGGTAGTCCAAAAGGAAACATATTTCACTGTTACAGGTTAAAACAACAGCGCAAAATATACTGCATAGGCCCTAGTGACACTGTGTTTGTTTTATCGACTGATGAAGCAACTGTCGGCTGGGCAAGACTTGCCGTTCTCTCTCACTTTTTCTCTCGCTCCTTCGGGAAGTTTCGCATCGTTAAGTAGCAGACAAAATATACATGTTTAAACTATAGCATATTTCATACTTATTACAGCAAAATAAAGATTTCTGAATTTGTAATTTACAACAGCAAAAAGGTTTTAATGTTTGAATACTAGGGGTGTGCGAACGTGCATTTTTCAGGTTCGAACCAAACTTGAACTCGAAGCGAACCTTTAAGCACGAATATAGCTGCATGTCAAATCTCGTAATATATAAAAAAAAGTACTATAAAAATTATCTTGTAATGAGTATTTCTTTCAGCATTTGTAAATAATGATAAATGTTTGATTCTCAATGCAAATATGTTACTACCTCTGCAATTGTTTCTTCAAAAAAAATACCCCTCAACATCTGTAAATTTCGTTTCCATCTCCAGACGTAATACTGCTATTGAATTAGTAAAAGTTTGGTTATACGAGTTAACAATGAAATGCAATCAAGACTCACAAGGTAGTTAGTGAACGGAGCATAACATTCTTGTGAAATGTAAATACAGTGGATACTCAAAAATTTGTTTTTCAGTGGGCAACAAAGGAAAATAAAGAACGCTGACTTGGATTTTAGACATGAAAAATCACATACACAACCTCAAAAAAACATGTTTGTTTAATCCAAAGGCGTAAAAATGTTATTAAAAAAATAATTCAGGTAAATGTATGATTAAACATTCAATTGAAATTAAAACAACTTCCTGATTTTAGCAAAATTTTAATTTGCATTTAATTTGATGTTTTTGTCCAGTGTTCCTTTGTGACCGAGCCATGTTCAAGCCCTCTGTTAACAGTGCTACAACTTATTTATTTGTGACGATTTTTGACAACCATTACATGCAGAGTCGTTTTCAAACTCATACGATACTAACCAAACCCATAACTAATAGTTTACAATATTAATAATGCGGTAATATTCTACACCAAATTCAGTTCACAATAACAAGATCACAGATCGTTCGATACAGTATCAGAAATTGTGTGATTCTTTCTCATTGTCATCAACCTACGAGTGGAGTAATCACGTATGAACAAGAAAATAATATGCTCACTGTTGCCAATTACGAATGCAGTGGGATGTAAACAATACTATTGACGAAACGGTTTCGACTATCCGTGTTCTTTTGCATTAACAGTGCTAAAAAACGAATGATTTGTGCAATCTTTGACGAATTTACAGTCTGTTTTGAATAGACGTTACAGGAAAATAAACAATCTGCAATAGTTGAATGCAGTATATGGTTAGCATTTTTATATGGGAATTTTGACGGGACCAAAATAAATAAACATAAAACGTAAATAATGGGAAGCAGGACCGAATACGAGAGAATTCACCGTACACAACATGGCATAGAAGTTTTGTGTAGCATGGGTTTTATATAAAAAGTGAGAGGCTGACTGGTGGGCAACAAAAATTTACGTTGTAAAAAACATTCATCTACAATTTTTGCTGTCACATTTTTAAAACTTAAGTTGTTTATGTGAATGATGCATCGCACTGAGTGTTGTTTCCGAATCGGACTTCAGTTGTAACACAAACTCGAACCGAATATTTTTTTTGGATTCAGTATGAGTTCGAATTTTCGAAGGTTCGCACACCCCTATTGAAAAAGACATGGCTGCTTCGCCGTAGTTAATGCTGTGTGTGTGATTGAATGTAAATTTGCCCTATGTGCATAACGTGCTTACTTTTTGTGATCTGAATGTTTGCCACAATCCCAACAAATTCATACGCCCAGCCACACATTGTAGCCTCTAAATCTGATTTCCACTTTTATTTTCTAGAATAGCAGCATTTATTTGTCCTCAAAATATTTTGGAAGGATGCAGGTGAACCAACTGCTGAGAAAAAAAAATCTACTTGCACTTTCCAGGGTGGTCATACTCATATATAAGCTTTATAACAACAAACATTTTAACTAGGGATGTAACGACTCCACTTTTCCTCAATTCTTGATTCCAAAACTCGTGATTCCTTCAGTTACAGACACTTACTTTACAGAACAAATAAAATATAGGAGGGTGTGAAATTTAACTATATAAACTAAGCCTACACTAGTAGTAGGCCTAGTACTAATATAAATAATATCACACTTGAACAGTGGGAGCATATTGATATGAAATTCCCAAAAGTTCAAAAGAGGCATATGAGATTGTACATGTATCACTACCTATTTCGCCCACATAGTTTACTCGAAAATATTTAACCTCACTTGCCATGATAAATGCTCACCAACATAAGATATTAAAATGTTTGCAAGACTGGCACTTATTGAAAAGAAATCATAGTTAAAATTTTTCAAAGCAGTCAATATTTAAAAGGCTCCAATTTTAAAATACAGTATCATTTTGGTAAATTCATGAACAATTTTTCTGGAAATGCAAAGAAGTTTAAAAAATATATATTATTTACAGTAATAAATTTTAATGCAAAGAAATTATGAGATACATACATAAACTAGACAAGCAGTAGCCACGTAATATAAATATCTGCATTCTTTTTTTAAAAAGGTCATCTGAGACCAGTTCAGGTCTGTGTTTGTATTAATTTCTTGCACACTTTACACTCGCCTTTGCACTCTTATCTTTACATAAAATGCCCAAATGATATAGACATTTTACTATCTTTTACATCAGCTGCAGCATCTTCCATAATTTATGAGACTAGATATTTTACTAACGTCCATTTAATGTGTCAATTTAGATAACACACATTCGTTTCACGCATATCTGTCAATGTTAGTACACAACAAGTGGTGCTACCGCCATAGATTACTGCACACATTCGAGTTGTGAGTGTTCACTTCGCATGATTGGAGGCGATTTGTTGTCAAACTCTCTCTAGATTATCTGGACGTACATGTTTTACTGCTTGTGTAATCTTTGGAATGTTTTTCTACATTTAGTTTCGCAAGGAAAAAAAAAATGTATTTACGTGTGTTGTTGCATTTAGAACTATGACTTCAAAGATTTAAAAATTGTCTCGAGACAAAATCGAGAATTTTTTCATCTCTACAATTTCTCAATATTCCCGAGACTCGCGCGTCTCCAGATTTTTACAGTGCCAAAGTAAATTTGTGACATAATATAGGAGAAGAGTTTATTTCTTTCGGAGAAAGCTCATTTCGTGATACCACACATTTATTGCATTTCATGTTTTTTAACGTTTTAACTTGTATTTCAGTGTTATTTTGTGTTATCGAAATTTACAAAATCATGCCTCTAGTGAGAGGTTATGTATTTTAAGGAATCTAGCTTTAATGTTCCGAGTCTTTGTCTTCAGATTCTCGATTATACGATTCTTCAAAAATCGTGGAATCAAGTTTGATATCACTAATTTTAACTATTTTTTATGGCTTACCACTTGTCAACAGTGGAGTCAGAAAATTTGGAACCATTGACTTGAACAAGAATGATCAGGTAAAAAAAAATGGTAGATTATTTTTCAAAGGAGTAAGAAATAATACAATATTAAATTAACGTTTTTCAACAATTTTAGTTCCTTGGCACATCAGCAGCTTCATGCAATGTTGAATTTTAAACATGAAGTGGAAGGGCACACACTCAATTGACAAAAAAAACAGCTAAAGCAAATGTAATAGGTTTCTTTCAAGCAGACACTGGTGATTGCATTCTGAATCAGTCGACCACACGGCACCTACCTTTCTGGGTCCTGAATGCAGTGACTTCCAGCTCAGTCATCTCGTCGTCACTGGACATTCCTTCCACATGGCGTGCTGCAGATGCCTTTATTTCCCTGGCACGCCTACGTCGCGTGCGACGCCCCTCACGCTCAGCAGCACGCCTCATACGAGCTTCCTCCTCCTCCCGAGTACTCCTCAGCGCACCCACCAATCCCGACCCTGCATGGCACAGAACAACAAACATGCTGCCAACACCTGATCTTTCCAATTTACACACCTCCATCAGACATAAAACGTAAGGCTATTCTTCATACAATGAAGCAACCCACCCACACTGATACATAACCAAACAACAGTTATAAAGATCACCTCAAGAGGAAACTATAATCTGTTTTCTCTCATAGATTAAAAAGTACACCAAAACAAAATAAAAAATTCAGATAAAATAATACAAATTTGTGTTATTCAATTCTTACCAATCAATTACACAGTCTTAAGAACCCTTCATGTATATCAGAAAATTATGATCCTATATCAAATTAAAGAAGAATGGAGTCATTTTAAGAAACTGCACTCACACTTTTTTTTGGAGTAAGAATGAAATAATACATGTTATATAAAACACACATCAATATCTTTCACAAATAAGAAAACATCACACATATGGAAAATCACAACATAATTATTTAACATTCTCACACAACTACTTACAAAGCACATGAGTAAACGACTTTTTGTCAGAAAAATATGCAAAATCTAATTCAATTCATTGATTCTTATCAATCCTAACACCAACTATGAAAATATGCACCATTTAATTCAATACATTGACTCATATCAATTGTACTACCAATTAAGAGAAGCTAGTCTATTTTAGGTAATCTTAATTATGATGGAATTCTCAGTTCTAAATATATAATGCTGATAGTCAGTATTTTTTGTGTGGTGTATTGTTGCTATTATTATGTCATTAAATAGACAACATTAATTTCATTAAGGAACATTCATCATACACTACTACTAGCATATAGAATGATGGTCTTGAAAGATAAATGAAAAAGCCACATTACTAGACAGACTTATTCAAAATCTTAAAGAAGCTTGTTCGAAAAATAAATTTGACGCATGAAACTTTTACGCCTACAAGAAGGCGCATTAGAAATGACTGACTTCGCCCCATCTGTTCTGGCAAAATTAAAAGGGCAAGTCAACTCAATTTTTATAAACAGTAATGAAGACAGGACAAGTGGAATTACCAAACATTGACAAAGCCTCAACACTTCTCTAACCACGTGTTCCTATCTTTTACCAAAAACCTGACTCTACAATAACCCAACAAGTCAATACCCCACCCGCGAGAAACACCACTCCACATTGAGGCGCTGCTAGAGAGATGGCGCACAGTTTAAACTTCGCGTCGCTGTAAGGAAGCGAGCCAATCAGCAAAGCGTCACGGCCCACCCAAGCGTCTATGGACCTTAAGTGTCGACATGTCCGGCCAAGCATCATTTCATATAAGTATTCATGGTTCAAGCATGTGACATCAAAAGCTCCACCCCTAAAAGACTAGGTTAATTTTCCTGCACCCATCTGTGAAACCCAGGGTCAGAAAGAATTACTGTACTTCGGCATATATAGTCCACACATTTTTATAATAAAAAAAATACAAAAATTGGGGTGTGGCTCATATACGAGATATTGGCATAAAACAATTTTTTTCCCAAAACATGTTTAGAAAATTGTCAACATACTTGACATTTTACTGTTTTAACTGTTAAAGCAAGGCAGGGTAGAGAATAAATTTAATGGGAGGAAAAAAATTAACTTCTTGTGCAGTTACTATTTGTTCACTTGCATTCATAAACAAAATAAATGCCATCCTACATGTGTTAAATATAAACATGTAGTAGCTCGGCCATAGATGTTGTAAATGAGAAAATAATTTCTCTGCTGCACAAGAAAAAGATATCTTACGTAGTTTGCATGGCCACCGCGGCTCTACAAGTGGACATTGAAAAGACACCATTTTGTGTAACACGTTGCCGTCGTTTTGCTTCCTCAAGTCACGTTATGATCTGTGGAATAGTAATCGTGCAATGTATATTCGTAAACATTGCAACATAACATACATTTTCTGTCACCCCTGATCAGGCCTCAGGAGTTGCTGCAAGTTTCTCATTGAGTGCTCATCTCTCTCAAGACCATAAAGGCTGAGGGCACCAACCCACAGCAGCAACTCTGTCTTGCTACACCCCTTTGGCTGTGAAGGCCGGGGTATTCCTGACATAGGGCTGAAGCCCTCAGCCACGCTGATAGTAATCCAGTGGTCGACGACGACACCACCCACCTCGGAGGACACCACTATCAAAAGGGATC
The DNA here is from genome assembly GCA_029891345.1 of Dryococelus australis. NCBI lineage: Eukaryota > Metazoa > Arthropoda > Insecta > Phasmatodea > Phasmatidae > Dryococelus > Dryococelus australis. Next base: position 272,395,047 of record CM056995.1, read on the forward strand.
CTCTCCTCCAACCACCTCTGAGCAACCCTGGTCGTCAATGCCGACAGAGACTGCCATCACGTCGTCCCAACATTCCCTCCCTATACCTCCCAGGTAAACCAAGGTCACGACGATGGTCTCATGAAGATATTCCCTAAAGGCTTTAGCCCGGCCACGTCTTCACCAAATTGAGATGAAGAAACCTTTTGATTCCACACCTAGACCCCTTAAGGACAAACCCCATATTAAAACTAGGAGAATCCCATGGGCCAAGTTAAATATTTTAATTTAATTACTATCCTCTTTTACATATATCACAATTACTATTCTAACTTTAACAAGTAGCCTTCGCCAGGGTTTTTCCGAACACATTACCTTCCGCAATTAATTTTGTTGTATGTGTTGATGCATGCTAACATGCTACGCAGCGCAAATACGCTCTCTACCGGCGACTTCACCCCATCTACAAGTGACCCACACACAGGGCAAGTGATTAACAGTGCCAGATTTGATTAAACTTATCGAGCAAGGGGATTCCAAGCATTGGACAGCTGCATATGTAAAAGTAATTAACACGCTTAATTACGTAACGCATCACCCACCCAGAATCCCCACCCCTATGAATAAATTTAATATTTTTGATCATCCACTACCCTTCAGTTAGCCACAGAATAAGTTACAATGAACCCTCGAGATGGCAGCACCACCGTGATCTTGTGATGTCACAAACCCGTAAGTCTCAGGACGAGGTGTTTAAATATGTCATTGCCTCCAAGCGGGGTGATAAGAAATGAGCGGCACTCCAGCAGCCCTGATAAACCTACACCTGCACTAGAAGACTACTCTACCCCCTGCACCACAAAGGATCACTGATCAGGTGATTTATCAGTATATAAGAAGGTCCAGCACCACGCTCCAGCAGACACCGGGCTCGCCGGCCGAAGAGGTTTGCGAGCTCTCCCAAGTCTGCAAAGACTCTCTCTTCTCTCCTCAGCCTGCAACACGACTCAAACTCCTGTCTGCTGCTTGTGAAGGCAGCACTCTCTCCAGCCAGCAGCTTGTGAAGGCCGCCAGCTCTCCAGCTTGCAAAGACTCGTCCAAAACAGCTGACCGCAAGGCTTCAGCACCCTCTCCAGAGGTAATCCGACCTCCTGTACAAAGTACCCCTTTACCTCAGTGAACTTCCCTCGACTCCCGCGGTAGCAGATCGTGATCTTAGCGTTCCCCTGGACAGACCCCATTCTAAAGTAATATCCTGTGAATTGTGTAATATCTTAGAATTTTGCAATTTTATATTCTTCTATCTTACCAGGCTCGCCTTCGCCTGTTTTTATCTTGTAATTACCGTAATCGAGATTTTAGCTAATTCAGATTGTATCAGTCAGCTGGGACTTTCCACATTTCCAGTTTGCCGTAATGAATATTATGTGAATTTAAATCCTTGTCTCGACTGCCGTGATTTTAGTAATAGATCCCCTTTCATTATTTTTAGGTAATAATGAGTGTGATTAAACTATGCAATTAATTATCATGTCGGTAAACATTTGTGAAGTGCACTGATCTCCACAGGAGACGGGTCCTGAAAGTAGGCTTTGAGCCCGCAGGGGCACGCGCTGCTTCTGGGTTTCCAGTGTCCCCTTGGTTGTTACTAGACGTAGTCCTACATACCCTACTGCACATTATACGACAGAGCCTTGGATGTGACTGCCAAAGTCGTACCCAAAGGATCGTACGTCCGCAGAGAGGTAGAAGGCTGCTTCCAGAGGCACAATAAACACGGCGGTATTCAGAGCCGCATAAGACGCAGAGAGCGTTGCACTTTACTCAGGCAGGCTACTAAAAAAAATTATTGCATACCCCAGTCAAGTAGAGCCGCCGCACATTGAGTCAGAGTGTGTACCGCTGTTCTACGAGTCTATTGTACCACCCACACAGGAGTCTCCACTGGACCATTTGTTAGGCTGGTGTATGCTGGAGCACGATCCGGAAAACACACGTCCCATACAATCAGAGACTCCATTACCCGTCAACACCACTGACCGCCAGGTAATCGTAACTCAGGTGGATCCATCCAGCTCAAGTATTATGATGCTAGCCTCTAGCAAATTAGTAAGGGTTCAACACCTGCCTGCGGTGAATCTACCAAATTGCTGTGTGATAAAATTGGCATTGAGGAAAACCATTAGGGTTCGACTCCCACAGAAGGTCATTCCTATACCACGTGGAAACCAAACCCCGGCCAACTATATTCCAGCATGCCGACCGACGAGGCCGCTGCGGATAGCCCCCATAGCCCCGTCCAGATCACCCACCACCACCATCACCCTTCTGTAATCACCGACTAAGTCACCATTCGCACAGCCGCCTCTTGACAACCTTGGTCATGAGGAAGGTGGAACTCCCTGGGAGGATACTCGTATAAATCCGCCTCACCCTTGGGGCTTGATTCCCCTCTCTTTCGCCGAAACCAAGCAGATGGCAAGCGTAGTAGTAACCTCTTACCCAACAGTCAGTGCATAATTTATGTTTGTGTTTATTCCACGTAATATTTCACCCTGTTAATGTTTTGTGAAATTTATAAATTACATGAGTGGAATAAACATATTATCCAAGTAACTTCCAGGTTCTTCTCACTAATAAATATTTGTAACCTTTTATCCCCAAGGGTTTTTAGGCATAATTTAAAATATTTACATATGTAAGGAAACAGGCATCGTGAACCACGTATCACAGCAAATACTATAAGTAACACCAAGCGGCAACCCGAGTTTAACCCAGGTGATGCAAATTGTATTGCAGTGGCTAATCTTTGGAGGAACCCTCCCCTAGGAAATCTATACCTACGTATAATAACTGTGCACGTGATCTCTTCTATATAACCCTTCAGGCTGATGAACGTTGACACGTGCCCACTTTGATCTACTACTTAAACGATTACGATTCATCGCCATGTCACGTCAAGTATTTCTACTTCAACCCATGCGACAGTCAAACCCGCAAACCTGTACATGGACGTTGTGGGCTGCCCAAATCCTACCGGGCGACTGAAGACGTGGTGATTCAAGATTACACAAGCAGCGAGCACGCTGCCCCATCCTCCCCCACGCTGAGTGCCTACAAGCTATCAGCCACCTCGGGGCACGGCCAAGCGCCGCCGAGAATGCCCGAAATAAAGATATGACAAGGCTGTTTTTCCTCCCACTCCAGCCACGCTAACAAGGGACATCACACGCCCCTCCCCGCGGTCTGCCTCCACACCCTACTTTCTGACTATATACATCCGTGCGCGGCCAGGCTCGTGAGTATATTTTCCAGTTCTTAGCACTTGCTCCTTCACTTCATGTGCTGGGGCCGCCTACATCTGCAAGCTCTTCGGCAGCTACCAGAAACTACCCCACAGTGACTTCAACAACTGCAGCAGCCTCCAGTGGCTGCCACCATTGACGTCACCTACCACCAGCAGCTACCAGCGGCTGCTACCATTGACGTCACCAGATGTTTCTGCAGCCACAGCTACCAGAGGCTCTGTTGATATACACCAACACTGGTTACCAGAAGCTCTTCTATTGGAAACACAGACATTAAACATACTGCTACTAGAGCAGTGGTCTTAGACTTCAGCCGCCTCATATAGGCAACCCGTTTACTAGTTAGCTTGTTTGTTTTTATAATTGCCAGTCTTTTACATGAAATTCCTGACCAGCCTAGAACCAAGTCGCCTACATCTGGATTAAGTATGTTTACTTCCAGCAACCTGACTACTTGGTAGAGCTAGCACGAGTTACATGTGTTTATTACGACTTCAATAAACACATATTTGATCTTCCAAGTCGCGAGTCTTATTCCAAAGTTATCTTGAGTACATCTGCTAGGAAGATACAAGTTGTGCACTACCGACCAAGATCTGGGATTTTACTACAAATTAGCTACGACTGGAGACCCCCTTCAGGAGGCTCCAGTCTTGTAACACACCCATTAGATGGTCGCCTGTTGATTCCTCACCTGAGCACCTAGATGCTGGATGGATAAAACAGAGGAGCCACAACCACTAGGAATACTTCCAACCTTGGAGAGACAGTAAATCTGAGTTGTATCCCTACCAGAGCACCTAGGTGATGGCGGGGATATTTGCTTGGATGATATGACCTGGCCTTCGTTGGCAACTCACACCCAGTAGAAGCAGTGGTCGCCCCTACGGCTACAACACCTCTGGTTCGCCCGCTAAGGTGGTGGACATTCTGAGGCCCCGGGCTCGTGCTACCAGTCTCTACTGGGCATACATTAATCTAGGGTTTACTCTCGCCTCTGTAGTGCTCAGCCCATTCCCTTCAGCAGCGGTTACCACTCTATACCATTTAAGGTAAGGCACTGCTCGAGGAAAGAGAAGCAAAGGATTGCCCACCTTGCTACCAAGCAGCGGTTTATAGTAGTTCAATCCACAGCGGAACAGCAAGTGGAACGTGACTGCACCGCCTTAATTAGGCAACAGGAGAGACCGTCCTCTCCCGTGTGCAACTACTTTCTATTCATGTCACCAACAACTCATATGCACCCATAGTACCACCTCGTCTCGAGTGGTTAGGTACATGGGACCAAGCGACACATTGGAATCGCCAAACCCAAGTTATGGAGTATGGAGGCGGCCAGCTGGAACTTACAGTACCGTGCTAGCCGACACGGTGCTCTCAACTTCACTGCAACTGACTGCACTAGCGGATCCAGCCAACCAACGACCACTACCCTTCAGTCGGCCGAAGATTCTCTTGGTAAGCCAGGTACCACTACAGCTGCGATTCAACCTACCGTAACTAAGACGATGATTCACCAACCCAGAGTCACCAACCCATCGATCATAAACTTTATCCCGGCACGTAGGATGACGTGTCCAGTAAAGATTTCTAGTAGGAAACAACCACTTGAGTAAAGTAACCAAACGAACGCGTAAGCTGAACTGCGCAATCTTAAACCACTGTGACTGTGCCATTTCCATTAACCTGGCACGCATCAACGTCTAGGAGGAATTAACTGGTGAGTCACATAAGTCATAGCCGAATATCTGCAAGGACACTATAGGACCGCTTTTGTACCTGGCTTTATTTTACGTATTTTGTTTTACTATTTTTATTAAAGCAGCCTTATGCCCCGGGCTCATAAGAGCGGACAAAAGCAGAGCCTGAAAAGAGCGCTCAACTTCTGGAAGCAGAAATTAATAATATTTCAAATCCTGACATACAAGAAAGTAACACTTTATTTTCAACACCAACCAGAACACATGGTAGCCTTCCACTTAAGTACCTAGTAAAATTACATGGTGGTATCAATATATATGAAGTCGACCCTGCCTCATTAACTGCAGAATATACCTCCACCCCAAACACACCACCCCTCATTCTCCACAAATCCCAGCGAGTCATTAGAGCACCCTTCCGCCACAAACAGCATTGACCACTGCTCCTCAACCGGCCACCCCAGGGCAGCCACCGAAGGAAAGGAGGGCCTTACTACCTCGCATACTACAGGTAACATGCTGGAAAAGTGTACTGCCTACCGTGCTTGATTTTATCCCCTCACGCAAATCTACCCCACACTTTACACTGCCTTTCTCCCCAAACGAGAGTAAGCTCCCCTGGGTATGATCACAGCAACATTAGCTTCCCAGTATTTGAAGGCCACCTCCTCCATTCATACATGTACCATTTACGAGAGAACACTAATACTACGATTGCTTGACGAGGTTTGAGTCCCCAAGTTGCCTTCTGATAGGATCGCCGCAAAGCTCCTGAGCTAGCTGGGTCTTGTGAGTGATTCCCCACAGCGACATCCACGATAAGTGATCTTTTGCATAGTGCAAATTACAGTGTTTTTCTAATTGTATTGGCATTGGGGTTTCCTCCCCTCCCCCTCTGCCCATAGTAAGAGTGGATCTGTGCCAACCCTTCTGGTACACGGTCAAACCTCCCCATGTATCAGGTGGCTTAAAATACTTCAAATTAAAGAATATACATTTATTGAATCAGGCAACTACAGAGTGTGATCATTGCTGTAGTTTAGTACATCAATAGGCATGATCTAGAAATTTTCACGAACTGCAAAAATAACATGAAATAATGTGAAATAGTGAGAAATTACGTTCAATCATGAAATTCTGCAATAATACCAGTACTTGCGAAACATCGGCGAAATCGCTTGTGTAATTGTATCTAAAACCACAGTGTGAGCATCTTTTACAATTAAAAACTTACAAACAATAGGTTTTACAATTTCACATTTGTTATACAGCATTATCTCTCATTTACTTCACATATGTATGAATAAGAAAACCATTTGCTTGGCAATAACGTTGTTGACCATAAAAACAGAGCAAAGTTTTACGCCACGAGTCCGATTCATAAATTGATTGGTAGCAAAGTCAAAAGATTAACGTTGCACATACAATTCAATATATACCAAGCAGAATCATTATGGCGCTCGCTTACTGGTGGAATCTCGCATATGTGTATTTTATTTAAAAATGTACATCTCTAATCAAAAATGTTTTTGAAAGACGAAAGTAAATACTAGTATGTATATATAAAACTGAAGAATATTTTTTTTGAATGTAATAATTTGCCCAGTATATTAAACACTGCCGACTTTACTTCTTCTGTGCTTTCTGGTTAGGTTCTTAACAACTAAAGACTGTTCACGATAAAGTGAGCACTTTTGAAATCAACCTTAGAAAAAATGTTACTTACTTGCCTGCGTATATCTCAACAAGCTCACTGGATGACATGCGCCCAGTAAATTTGGTAACGATGGATGGAAAGTAGTTCCATATTTAATGCCGAATAAAAGTGTAAGGTAGTCAATTGTGATAACTTAAATTATTTATGTTCGTTTTTTTAAAGCATCAGAAGTGTAAAAATAACCAGATATGTAAAATATTTACTTTTCTAATAACTTCACAAATTCGTTTGACCAACGCATGAATAAAGTGATGAGGTCCCCGGCAATGATAATTTTACATAAGGTGGAAGAATACACAATGTTCATACAAGCAGATCTCAAGCAGGGCTTTCAAAAATGCTCATTTTACCCTGAACAGTCTTTAGTAAATATGGCATTTGCAACTATTGGGCAAAAGTGGTGATTGTAGTCGGCTGCTTATGTCACAAAACTGATTAATGATACAAAAAAATAGTTACTGTTTTAGATAGTGCCCGGGAGTTTGAAAGTGCAATTTCTTTTATAAACTGACCAAAGAGTAAAACTGCAATGCAAACATTGAATGGGTAGGAAAAGACACAATGCACACAGATTTAATAATAATGGAGGACATTAAAAATAAAAAGACAACTGCATTGGAAGCAAATTTGTGAAATTTTCATATTGCCAACAGAATGGAAACCAACCGGATTCTGCTAATTCTCTATAAAACATTAATAATTTTTTAATATGTGGTGTTTGCCGGGCTGAGACTTACATGCACAGTCAACATGGTTTTGGCTACAGGTGGTCATGCACACTTCACTAGTGCTAGTTAAGACGTTTACGCTGTTTCTCACGAGCAACTCGCGCAGGATGTGTCTGTTGACGACTGGGAACTATGTTTTCCACTGTTGGAGTGGTAACGTATTTAGTCGGAATGGTTGGCGGTTTCGCAGTATCTATCTCACCAGGGCTCACTTCCATCATGCAGACAGAGCTGGTGTTGGCTGACTGGAACCGGCGACTCTGGTGGAAGAATCATTGATGTTGGTACCGTGCTGACCAACACAGTACCGTCAATTCCACTCCACGGATTCTTGGCTCCAGAAGCTGGGGTTAGCTGCCCCGTACCCTACCTCCGTACTCTGTACCAGATTACTATGTATTACAGTATGATTTTCTCTGGCTATACGAATGTGCGCAGGGAAATAAATATAATCAAAAACTGGAGATGAAGGTCTCTCCAGATGACGGGAGGATTGCGCACTGACTCGTTCGGCTTGCGTACTGGATGTAGGTGGGTCTAATATACAAGTTCGCTTGGCAGCAGTATAGGCCGCCTTTTGCTCCTCCCTCTGCAGGCCGTGCCTTCTACCAAAATGCATACAGGTTGAGTTTACACTTAAAGATATGTTCTGATCATCGTGAAGACGAGACAGATCCCTACCTAAGTATATTTTCCATATTGGCTGCCAGCACGAGCTCGGTGCTCTAATCAGTTCCCCGCCACAGGTGCGCAGACCTGGAGCGTTGAGCCGCAAGGGCCGCCTTACTACCACTATTAAGTGTAGGTCGCAACAGAGGTTAGGCCTTCAGTCTCAAGAAAATATCCCCCCCGCTGGCACCGTAGGCACTTCTAGTTAGGATACAACTCGGGGTGAGTGTCTCGTCCCTGTTCGATGAGTTTCTAGTGGTCAGGACTCTTAACGTTCTATCCCCTGGGGTCTAGAGCCGGTGGCCGCCGAATGGTTTATGTATCAGACATACGAATTCCTGAAGGGGGTCTACAATCCTCCTGTAAGTTTCATACTGGTATATCAAAACCCAGTCTCAGTTGACAACATACAGTAGATATTTCTTGTGGTCAAGGGAAATACTTCTAAGAGAGATACCCTCAGTGAAAGGAACAATATGTATTTATCAGATGTAATAATTACAGAGAGACGTTCTACCTCCTAACCAAGCAGAGAGAAAATATGTAAGTAACCTAAGGTAGACAGGTTTAGGTGACCTGTTCTTAAACTACCCAAGATATCTAGTGGTGCTGACAGCTATTAAAGCAACTCAGTCGCAGCTACTCTATATAAGAGACGTCTAGAAGAGACAATAAAATAACTGAAAAAATTTTAAAACCATGTTTTTTTTTATAAATACACTAAAATGAGAAAAATAATTATAGCAGTTACAGAATTTGTAGCACTTGTAAGATGTGGTCAAACAGTCATAATAAACTTTACTACAAATGGTATATATAAACTTGGAGCGAACAGTCAACAAAATTTCATAAAAAATTAATTTGCAACAAAAATTTGTGGTGCCCTGTTAGTAAGTATTGAACAAGTTATTCTTTTTTTACATTAATGTGTGGTGATTGTGATATGTTTCGAAAATACTTTAATTAAATAACTTGGGTGCAAAAAGCCAAAATAAAATAAATTCGGAATCCCCTCCAGCACCTACTAAACAACTCCGGCTTCTGTTTTCTTTTTTCTCCTGCCAGTGACTGGCTGTATATTTTTTGCCACACTAGAAAATCACACTACCCTTCTCTCTAAAAAAAAAAAGGGTCTCCCTGTCCCTTCTACCCCTCCCTCCTGGCATGAAACAGGTTCCTTAGCCTCTGCCATGGAAACAAAGAGGGATGGCACAATTATCAACCGGCAACATCTGGGTGTTATTAAAGGAGGAGGGGTGCATTAACATGTGGCAGCTCTGGTTTGTAGCATTACAGGATGCCAATAGAGAAGGGGGGGGGGGGGGGGGGGGGAGGAGGAAGCTGTGAGGTTACGACCTACACATAACTGAAGGGTCGCTGAGAAAGAAGAGTGATGTAAGAGCGAGAGATGAATCAACAGACAGACCACCACTTCCCTCAACAATCCCGGACAATTTATGGCTACCACTTCTCCTCCATCTTTTTTCTTTTTTTTCCCTCCATATATAGAATGCACCCCAGAAATTTTTTCCTTTATTTTGGGGAAAAAGGGCACACTACACATGAGTAAATAGGTATGTGCTTACTAAGCTTATGCAACTGAGGTATACGTTCAATATTTTTAATAGTTAAGAGCCTTATACAAGATCTGTGCTTACTATGGTGATGCAAATAAGGTATACGTTTTATATTGCACCAAGCTGTTATATACCAGTAGTATTTGTAGTAAAGTTTATTACATCTGTTCAACTAAATATTACAAGTTCTACAAATTGTGTAACTACTATAATTATTTTTCTCTTTTTAGTGCATTTATAAATAGAAACTTAGTTTTAAAAGTTTATTTACAGTTATTTTATTTTTCACTTTTTTTGTTTCATCAATTTTTTTGCTATATTATGTAGCAATGCACATCTGGCGAGAATCTTTATATCTGTTAATGTGCATTGCTACATCTGTCGAAATAAATACTAAAGAACATCATCCGACCCTGGTCACCATCTGCAACCAAAGTACTCATCGAGACAAGTCCAGCGACGCCAAACTCGATATGTTTACTGCAAGTAGTTGTAGAATTCCATTGGCCACCTTCCTGCACCATCATCAGACTCTGATCACCGTCTACAACCCAAGAACTCATCGAGACATGTTTAACGAGGCCAAACTCATGTAGTTGTGGAGTTCATATGGCCCCTTTCTGGCTCCATCATCAAACCCTGATTACAATCTACAACCAAAGTACTCATTGAGAAAAGATCAACGAGGCCAAACTCGATACGTTTACTGCATGTAGTTGTAGAGTTCCTTTGGCCACCTTCCGGCTCAAATATCAGACTGTGGTCACCATCTACAACCAAATTACTCATCAAGAAGTCCAACAAGGCCAAACTCGAAACATTTTCTATGTGAGGAGAGAAATTATTTTAAATCAGTATTTCCAAGACATCAAAGTTTCTCATACAATTTCGACAACATACTAAAACATTTATGCAAAATGCATTAGTTATGTAATATGAAAAACCAACATTAATACACTAGATAAGGACGCAACTCAACTCTGTGTGTGCACATGCGCGCGAGCACAGCTGATCGGACGCACCAAACCACCCTGCCTGATCGAGGCAAGCTTGTACCACCCACACAAGGACGACAAAGCCAGGGAGGTCTGCCAACATTGCTGCAGCAAAGCTCAATTGTATAATGGGAAGTGGTTTAACATAAATACACGTGAAGTTACATAAAAGCTTGTTGTTTCATTGTTGTACTTACGTAACTTAGTATATAGTTTAATTCACGTAACCTTGTTGTCCACAAATATTTTTGCTCTGTCCCTGTTCGCTACTCGGAGTAACAAGGTGCAACTGCCTCGTCCCTGCATGCCGTGCACACTGTTGCAGTTCATCGCTAGTCGTGACAAGGAGCGACTTAGCCAGTGCCGTGTTAGTCGTTCCTCGCGATGACAAGGAGCCATAGTTTTGTGTTTGCATGACATGCACTGTTCACTCTTCAATGTGACAGGAAGCAACTTGGCTAGCGGCAGTGCCTGTTATTCCTCGCAGTGACAATAAGCAGCTTGGCTAGCGCCACCACCAGACATTCCTCGCAATGACAAGGAGTGTTTGGAATGCGCCTGAGCCATCTGTTAATTTGGTGTTGAAAGGAAAGCTTTATCTTGTGCATGTGTTGTTCTTTGTGACAAGGCGCAACTTGCACCAAGTATACTTTGTTATCATGTTGCGTACACGCCTAAAACTAAATCATATAAACAACTACCATACAATTTTTCATTAAAGAGGTTTCAATATGCATAGTAGTGATGCGTGCCCCACTGGGAGGGTTCTATTGACTGGGGGGATTCACATCAAACTTTTACCAACAAGGTTGGAGGATAAGTGCCACCCCAAACTTAGTTATGTCAGTTTTAAGAAATGAGGCTTCAGTCATGACCAATTTTACAGTTTTAGTTTGTGATGCCAGAATCACGAGAAACATAAGAGCAGAACCTTAATGTATCAGAGGTTCCTGAGCTATATACAAGACTAGTCTTGTGGCCTGTCTTGTTGGCACAAAGTCAACAGCCACTGTCACGATCCTGCAAACGGGCTGGCCTTTAATGACAGTATTACCTGGGGCCTTGAGAATCCTCAGAGGTTGCTGCTCCAGGTGACATGCAGGCTGCTGGTCACCAGCGTTCTCCTTGGAACATGTAGTGCTGGTAGGGGTACAATTGTCCATGACAGGTTGATGCTGGGTCGACTGCTAGTTAGCACAGAACCAAGGGCAGGCTAAGCCCACAGATGGCTTTCCTCCCCATAGTATTGCCTCTACTAAAGGGTGAGGCTTCCCAGGAGTCTTGAAAACAGTGGATATAAGGGTTGAGGGAAAGCTGCGGAGTGAGGCCTCTCAGTGGTGCGGGTGGCGAGAACTCTGCCCCTTGTAGGAGAAGAGCTAAGTGCAACTGGGGTTTCAGGATTTCAAGGCAAGCTGGTTGTTTCGAAAGAGTAAACTGCCCTTCTTAACTTTCTGTGTGCACCGCCCTTCCGGGTGTACAGCATCGGAAATTAGAGGTACAAACTATTGCCTCGTGAAATTAGAGCTGGCACAGCAGTTCCCTAGCAAGTACTTCTAAGAAATCAGTCGCACAGGCAGGAACTATACCACTTGTTCCCTTCGTGTGACCCCGTGAAGAGCGGTGGACAGAGCAATAGGTTGGTTCAAGCTGCTTGACAGGATACTTAGGTGTGGTATCCACAGGGGGTCGATCAATCAAAGCTGGTTCCAGCTCCCTTCCAGCCCCGTAAAGAGCGGTGGTGAAGTATGGAATAACATGATTGCTCTATTCACCTGGTGAAGGAGTTTCTAGTGGCAGAGGCTCTACCAAACTCTACCCTAGGGCTAGGTCGGGTGGCCATCTAATGTGTGTGTGTTCTGCCTTAAAAGCAAGTAGTCTGCTGGCTTCACTTTGAAGGGCTGAAAACTATGTAGGAAAAAATACAGTTACACTTACGAAATTAGCACACAGAGAATAGCTTAGAAATCACGTGTTACATCGACGCAATACAGTAAAATCCCTCCATTACGACCACCTCTATACCCAATGCCGAGGAACCCTGAAAAGGTTGGGTCGAAAAATTAAAGCACATCTAAAAATAGATACAGTAATCCCTCGCCAATCATGATATATTAAAGTTTCAGTTATGTGCAGATTTGTTTTGTAGACGTGTTCTCCAACGGCAGTACTAGTTCCTATTATCCACGGCTTTCAGTCTATGGAAAACTAGCCCTTACTGATGTTAGTGGTCATACATTTCTCAAGCTATAGAATGTTCAAGGTAAAGTGAGCTCTTTTGACAACCTAGTTACTTTTACCTTTCAGGCATTTTTCATCCTTTAAACATATTTCAAAAAAAATATTGTCATGTAAATAATAAACACAGTGTGTATATTCCATTGCACTCGGAAGTTAACGTCTAAGGCTAAAGTAAAGCATACTTATTGACTATTATTTCAAATCAGAGGGCTTTCAAAAGTGCTGATTTTACAGTGAATGGCCTTTACCATCATAGACTTTGACATTGGTTGTCCCTTAGCAGCGTGAAGCAATAAATTACTTAATGCCAGAAGGGAACACTGGTGTATGGTCCACGGAAGCACTGGAGGGGGGAGTTGCAGGCCGGGGCCAGGTCAGTAAGGATTCTTTGTAGTCGCATGCCGCCGCCTCTGCCTTACCCTCCCTGTCATTTTTCGCTTCCATTATCCCTCTTCTTTTACTGTAAAAACAGTGGCACATTACACAGACTAGTTTCTTAATCAGTGCATGTATGATAACTTCAAATTTAATTCAATGCCCTTTTTTAAAAAATTATTATTTTTAAGTTTATGTGCACCCACGCCTATGTAATAAGATAATTTTTTATAGTGGGCAATTGTTTCTTTTCTTGTGAAGTTATTTTTATGTGTAAAGTTAATAAAGATAAGTGTGAGCAAATAAAATGTGTTCTTATGTTACCGGTTACATATTATGGTGAGTGAGACCGTGTGCATGTATAGGCAACGTCAAAAGTTTTTGATGAAAAATTTGGGATAGTTAAAAATTCAAGTAGACTGCACTAAACATTTATATTCCCTCAAACATTGCTGCGCCTCATAGTACAAGTGCAGAGGCCAACATGCCGCCTACATTTCGTATAAATTCAACACATTGATGTGAATTGCATCTATCAACAAATTATCCCAACGCCGGCTGCTGTTAGGAAGTGAACCGGCCCTGTAACGAGAGAAGTGGCGGCAGGCAGGCGGTGTCCGCCCGCCATCTTGTAGCGAGTGAGCGACCGACAGCTGCCCAGCCCGAGGATCTAGGTTCGAGCTTCAGCAGCAAACCACCGCGCCCGGCCATTCTGCAGAGGATTTAAGCGCTCACCTAGCTACGTAAACAGTCACACCAAAGTGAGAGTACGGCGCACACACACGTATTGTGCAACACCACCTAAACTTTTTGATCGCTACGTGCCTCATAGCAATGTATGACCCACAAGACCTGCGTAATAGATCTTTAATTATAACTTCATATTTTAATAATACAAACGTAGTCTAATCTTTTCACACACTTTCAAAGGCCTTCTTTTTTACGACAAGGGGTGGTCCAATATGCCTTTCTTGGGTATCAAATTAATCAGGTGACATCTAGCTATTAAAATATACATATTTATATTTTATTTAATAAGTGGTTTTTTATGAGCTATAGACGACTGGACATACTTCATGCCAAAAATGGCAAGTTTGGGGGGGTTAGGGGTAAATCAAAATCGACCCAAAATTTTCCAAATTTTTTATTACGACCCTATTCTCGGGAACCGTGAGGGGTCGTAATAGAGAGGTTCTACTGTATACACTATCTACCAAAAAGGAATTGGGCACCCGTGAAGAAAGGTAATTCAGTACATCAGTTTACTTGTATTTCATGGCATTCGGCGTAGGACCGCTGCTGTTTGTCCGTGGTAGCATGAACACAGAGACATATTGTAATATTCTGGGATAATGAAACCCAACATTGTGGCATTTTTACGGAATGGACCCGTGTTACTTCCAGGATGACAATGCCAGGTGGCATGTTTCAAGGGCTACTATGCAGTGATACGCCGACAACAATGTTTGCAGATTGGACTGGCCCGCCCAGAGCCCCGACCTCAACACTATAGAACATCTTTGTCACAATTTGAATTGCTGGTTGAGGGCTCATCAGGCACGGCCAAAATCCATTGCTCAACTCATGGAATGGTTGCATGAGGAATGGCGACGAATTCCCGTGGATGTCCAGCAAACACTCGTAGAAAGCATGCCAGACAGAGTTGCTGCTGTTATTGCCACAAGGCTCTACGAGATTCTAACAGGGTGACAACCACTGAGCAAACATTGTGGACTGGTGCACAATTACTTTTTGGTAGATAGTGTATAACGCTACCTCCTAGACTAACTTGCAATTGACAGGGAAGTTAATCCTGAATGTTAGCCAGGTGAAGACAACCTGGTTCTAACCTGTAGGGGAAATAGATGATAATAGGTGCTAGAAAAGTAATTTACAACTCAATCCTAACTATTGACCTGTTGTCCTGAAAGGACAGAAGTGGTGACTACAAAAAGGGTAGTATTGGCATTACCATAAGGTAAGGCAGGATCCTGAAGTGACTGTCGACTAGAATTGCTTCAATACCATGTTTTCCAATACCGATACTGATTCCCCAACACCATTACAGATACCCCGACCGACACCATTGCTCTCCCGTTTGTTTGTTGTTCCAGCTCACCATTATTGTGCAGAAATATGAGAAATAATAAAAATTAAAAAATATTTTCCCAATAATTTCAGTACCAATAGCACAGTGAGATGAAAATTCTCCACTTGTGACCATGATATATGTATTTCGGCGTGTGTATGCAGCATCAGAAGTTTTTGATGAAAAATTACATATAACTAATATTCAATGTATATGCCACACTAAATTTTTGTATTCCTGTAAATATTGTGAAGTTACAATTCCGTGCAAAAATAATAAATTCCAAATTAATTCCTCCACTACAAAACTTTTGTGACAGAAAACTTGTATTATGTTGCAATGATTACACATAAACGTTGTGAGAAAACTATTCAACAGATGGTAACGTGACTTGAGAAAGCAAAATCACAGCAACACATTACACAAAATGGTGTCTATCAATGTGTACCTGTGGTGCGGCGGCGGATGTGCGAACTATGCGAGATATCTGTCTCTTGTACAGCAACTAAATTTTCTCCTCATGTATAACTTGAATAGTTACAGTAGAATCTTGTTAGTACAAAACCTGTTAATATGAAATTCCCGTTAATACAAAGCAATTTTGTGGTTCCTGAAAATATACTGAGCATGTTAATGCTATGTAATTCATTTTGTACGAAATACAGTTAATATGTATGCAAAGTTGGTTTATGTCCCACAGAAAACAATTTATATTTAATTCAGATGGTTATTACAAACAAAATTGTAACCACAAAAATTTACGTAAACAATTATGGTGTCATAGTTTTATACAATTCAAAAAGTGCTGCTTTACGCAGTGTGGAAAAATTTTATGCCTCTAGCGCCAAAAATAGTAACTAAAAATACTGGCTGCATGTATTCGGTGTGTGGCCACTTTTCGTAACCTCTTTTGTGCGCATGGTAGGTAAAAGAAGTTGATTCGTAACAGTGTTCAGCGCATTAATGCCAGTAACAGACCAAAGTCCCGAAGTATCGGATTAGTCAAACGAGTATATTTTGCTTTGTGGAGTCAGCTTGAAGTATCAATTACTGGTTGATGGGTGACGTGATTTTCAGTATACATAACCAAAACATTCAAGTAAAAATAATCTAGTGCACGATCAATGTTTAATTCATCCAAATGTTTAATGATTTTACAGAGACCTCACATGGTATTTTTTAATATGAATTTGATTAAAATGATTCGTAACACGCCAGCAAGTTTTCTTTGTTATTTGTATGGAATGTGTTTTTAATAGTGTGTTGTGCTTGCTCGTTGTAGCTGAAACATAGCAAATTTGCTGTGAGAAAATATAATTAATTTACTTAGCTACGTTTCATTTCATTATCAATAGAGGAATCAGCTTTGTTACCATACAGATTCAGTATGTTGCATTCGCAACTTGCCCGATGCGACTTGGCTGTGATTGCAGTTGCACTGTGTATGTAATTTGAAGCATGTGTGTTCACAGACGTTAAAACTTCCAGTGAAAGCAAATTTCAGTAAATTTGTGTTAATGTACACACATTTTACTACTAAAAATGGAATAAATGCGAAAGTTCCTTAGTAGACGCCATAAAATTATAAAGAAAATAGCAGCAAACTGAACACATCAAGGCAATGTTCAAAGTTACATTTTTGTTGTATCATGTCGTAATTCCAATGTTTATTATTATTTAAAAATTATAAGTGATTTTCCTATTAAAATTAAAGCAAGAATTTCAAAGAAGTGCTACAAACCCAGAGGATTAATTCGTAGTTGAACAACTAAGTGTATAAAAATATAAAACAATACGAATTTTCTAGCCAGAATCTAATTTTAGCACAGTCACTATTGTTTTCTTTTTTGTTTTGTTTTAATGGAATAAGTCATAATAGAATGTTATTCACTAGGTTTAGCAATCCACAAACGTCTTTACCTAACCTAAAATATTTGTCCAGATTTTTCTCGAATTGACACAGGAAATTTAAAATTTCCCTCCCGAATTTTCCCTGATGGCAAAATTGAAAATTCCATTCCCACACACCACTAGAATACCTATGACGTTGCTGCCGTTTCTCTTTCTACTGAATGTCGTTTCGAACAGGCAGTCTTGTTGACTTCAGCAACATCTATTAGTCAGATGTTCACTTTTAATGAATATATATTCCTACAAGTAACTTGATAAATGCCAAATGTTATAGCGTTTAATAAAGGATTAAATAATGTTACAATTTTATTTACATAAGATTTGTTGTCTTGATGATTATGTGAGTTTGGAATTATGATTGCTTGTTTTACCTTAGCTTTTGTAGGTTATGAACATAGGCCTAGTGCGAATTTATTGTTTGCACCTATCTTTAAGGTGCACCTTATGATAATTATTTACTCCTACTAAAATTCTTATAAAATAATTAGGTCAAATACAAATTGTAACCTACAAATTGCTTCTCAAAACAGCAGCACATATACCAAAAGTATGCAAGAAGTATACATCTTTGTATACTTGTATACTTGCCTTGTAATTTGGACAGCACTTGTGATGTCACTTCCGAGGACAGTACGGACAAGTATGTACTTCAGGCGAATTTGGACATAGCTTAAAATAGTGACAAAATTATTGCAGCTCTTGATCCTCTCCTATTAAGGTAATTATGTATGGTCCAAAAATTTACTTTGCACCATACTACAAAAATTTTAGGCCAAATCAGTATTTTTTTCGCCATTTTTCATTTGTGTTTTTGTTTGTTTAATACAAACCTCATTGATTACAAAGTGCTGAATTTTTAGGTCCCCTCAGGTTTATCTTAATGAGATTTGATTGTATTGATAAAGTACAGTGAACAGGGTTTCCTTAATTTTAAATTGCATTTTTCTAACTTGCCGGACATATTTATTAGCTACGTTTTTACACATGATGCATTCATAATTTTCACGAAAAAATACTAAAGTAAAAAACTTGCGTGTGTTGGCAAAGTCGCACAGTGATTTGATACCTCGAAAATATGGCACCGCTGCTTCTTGCATCATTACCAAAATGGCTGACAGTCAAAAACATTGAAATTGTTTGTTGACAAACTAATAAAATTCTACAGTATATATTTCTTATACATATGTAGAGCATTCTCACATTTTTAAATTTTTTTTTGTATTTCATGCTCTCTAAATACACAATGTGTTGTCTGAGATGTCTGTTGTTGTTATTAAATATTTTTTGTTATAAAGTACGAGTTAAGTGAAACATCACGACTCAACAGATTATTTCGGAAGTAGTAAATTACGTAATTAGGACTAAATGCAGGGCAGTGAGACGTAAGCGAAATAATGTGTGTTGAAAATTTATTTTATTTGTGATTTTTAGAAGTATTAATTGTGCATGTTGACATAATGTATTGTATACCAACTTGGTATGTCTTGGCGAGTAGCTACAGTTGACTTATACTTTTTTGTTAATAATTTGTTGTTTAATTATCAGAGAATGTCATTTTCGGCAGTGCTACAGAAATTTTTGTTCGATTGATGCGGATTAAATTAAATTTTGAGTTCCGAACAAACAGTTTTTTAGCATTATTAATATAGAAATTTGGTCGGGACCACAGAAAATGCTCGGACACGAACTTTCAGTTCAAGCGAGTTCGATGGTTCTAGTTTCGACTGTAATAACCCAATTTCACTGTCTATAACCAATATATCGGCCTGATACCATGTCTTATACCGATACATCGGAAAAAGGTTAAGTATTGGCCAATACCGAAACCAAGAATCAGTATCGGAACAACTTTACTGTCGACGACCGTTTACCAAGGGCTGGTAATGAAGGAGCAGAAATCTTCAGAAGCCGCTGATGGTCCTGTCTTTCAGAAGCAGAGGGGTCTACAAAGTGTGCAGAAGTGGCTTCTGGAGGGGTTGTCTTCAACTGGTAGCTGATTCCAACCCTTGGGAGAGTGGTGGAATCTGAGGGCATACCTGAAAGCATGAACCGTCAGTAGTTTCCTCCAGCCCTGTATGAGAGCAGTGGAGGAGCATAGACTGTCTTTTGCTCATTACGCCAGTCCTTTTAAACTATCTAAATTCTTCCTGGGCCGGAGTAGTCAAAGGGTGAGGAATGAGATGAGCTCCTCCTCCTGAACTCCGCAGTTGTCGTCTTTTCGTGTCGTCTGCTGGGCGTCGTTATCACTGAAGTGGGTGCAAGTAGATATCGTGCTGCCCTCCCTCGGCTCGCCATTTAACTACGTGGTTGGGGTAGGCAGCTTCGGTGTCTCTGTCCAGCAGTACAACTTCACTTGGAAAGGGGGGGGGGGGGGGGGAGGTGTCGCAGTGACATCTGATTTAGAGCTTTAGGTGAACAGAACAAGCTGGACTAACAAATCTGCACAAGCTTCCAACATTGTGCTAGAGTATCCTGAAGCCACGTGTCCAGCCTCTTCAAATACTGTTGGTTTCATGACTTGCCCAAAGGGTGAGCATCGTGTCTAGGTGGGGCAAAGTCGAGTGGGCATAAAAGCTGTGCAGAGTATCAGGCGTCAGTAGTATATTATTTTGCCTTCAGCATCAAAATACTTACGTTCTACAAATAATAATTAAAAACTAAAAAATTTGAATTTTAGTAGGGTATTATGAGAGATTTTCTGCCCTAAATAATATTGATGTTTGCCATAATATTTCGTGAATAATTTTGGCAAAGTATAATTTTATTAGTATTTTGAACAATTATTTCTGACAAGTAATTTAGTATCATACTATTTTTACACAGGTTAATGAATTCTATGGTTAAGTTATGCATACGATTATGTATCTTAGATGCTTATGAAAATACATATGGAAGTGAAAGAATCACTGCTAAATATTACAGTGACAACTGTGTCACTGTCTCGGCATGTCAGAATTCTTACATTTTGTCAATTGGCAAATTATTTCCCTATCTTTTTGATAGGCCAAGCACAGAAAACCTATTTTGTGAAATGGCCACATCATTTTTTTTTGACCATAGCTATTTTTGAAATATTCAGTAACTATTTTCAAAATATCCCGACATAATTTTCAAATTGTCCAAACAAAGTGAAAATTGTAACAAATATTGTCAATTCTTCGCATTTACTTCATCTCTTATAATTTCCTGCTACTCAATGATATATTAGAATATAATGCATCCATTCCACTTGCACTGCAACAACTTTTTCTTCCTTTGAAGTTTTCTTTAACTAAAACAGCTGGATTTTACCAGATGTCCTGTCTTGGTTAGAATACTTCTTTATCACGTATCACTGGAAAGTGGAGAATCAGAGGTTGAGCTGAAATCAAAACAACAAACAGCTCGTGGGGGGATACTGACTGGATAGACGGGAGAGTTCTTCTGACTGATCTCGCATGTCCTGACGGCGGCGCTCCAGAAGTTCATCAGCATGCTTCTTAAGCAAAGCCAGCATACGTTGTTCCAGGTTAGCAATAATGGGCACCTGCAAGAGAGAAGAGCAGTGTTACAACCTTGTTTAGACAAGTGGCTTCAACATAATGCACTTACACCCACAATAAATCTTGCTATAATTTTTTGTAATGTTTTTTAAAATGTAATCATGCTTATAGTTTATACGGGTGTAAGAACCTTCAAAAACTTTTAATGTGGATTAAAAATTAACTTAATTTGTATTAGTTTAAGACTCAAAAAATATCCAAAGCATCCAAATAGTTAATAATCCACAAATGCAAGATATCCTACTCAAGAATATTTACCAATGTGCTAGAATTTAGCGATGGCTGTGGGAAATGCTCAAAAGGGAAATTTACAGCACATTGCACATGCACAAATGAAGTCTCATAGCCATACATGGAATGTTAATTTCCTACTAATCTTCCTTAATTCTGCAATTTAGTACCACAACTTGTATACCTATGGTAACCCAGACAATAAAATTCAAACGGCATGTGGGGCAATTTCAATTTTCAATCAGTTTTGTTATCACTTATATTAACTTCGTTTCATGCATGACATCTGTTCGCAGAATGGAAAACTTAATGCACACTGCATTAATTCTCAAATCAACCACGCAAGCTACTCGTTTTATTCACTTTGGTATTTTATGTGCTTTGATGGACATATTATGTAATCAATTGAAGTACAGCTCACTGCATTGAGAATGCTGCTATATGGTAATATGTACTTATTATAGGGATGTCAAACTCGATTCCACGATTCCTCGATACCCGCGATTCTTGAAGAATCGTATAATCGAGAATTGGAAGTCCAAGAATCGAAGCATGAAAAATTGATAACTACAAATAAATAACCTACGACTAGAGGCACAATTTTGGTTATATCTCGATAAAACGAAATAACACCAAATAAAGTTAAAATGTGAAATAACATGAAATAAGACAAATGCGCGATATCTCACGAAATGAGCGTTCTCCACAAGAAATGAAATACTATCCCATGTTATATACACGAATTTACTTCGACGCGGTAAAAATCTAGACACATGCAAACCTCGGGAATATCGAAAAATTCTCAAAATGAAAAAAATCCTCAATTTTGTGTCAAGGTAATTTTTAAATCTCTGAACGCATAGTTCTACATGCAATAACAAACGTAAAAATGTTAGGTAATTTTTTTCTTGTGAAAAACAAAATGTAAACATTCCAAAGAATACACAAGCTGTAAAACATGTACTTCGAGATAAGCTACAGTAGTATGACAACAAACCGCCTCTTAAGAGCTAGTAACAATTGTGTGAAGTGAACACTCACAACTAGAATATGTGCAGTAATTTATGGTCGAGACATCACTTGTTTACACTGACATGTGTGAGTGAAATGAAAGTGTGATATCTAAATTGATACATTAAACAGATTGTTTTCATGAAACAGCTAGTCTGATAAATTACGATGTAAAAGACCCTAAAACCTCTATCATTTGGAAATTTTATGTAAAAAGAAAAGTGCAAAGGCGAGTGTAAAGTGTGCAAGAAATTAATACAAACACAGACCTACACTAGTCTCAGAAGACCTTTTTAAAAAAAGAATGCAGATATTTATACTACGTGGCTACTGCTTGTCTAGTTTATGTATGTATCTCATAATTCTTTTGCATTAAAATTTATTACTGTAAATAATATATTTTTTTACACTTCTTTGCATTTTCAGAAAAAAAGTATTTGTCAATTTTTCCAAAATGATACTTTATTTTTAAATTGGAACATTTTAAATAATAACTGCTTTAAAAAAATATTAACTATGATTGCTTAAATGACAGTCTTGCATACTTTTTAATAATTTTATATGTTGGTGAACATTCATCTAGGCAAGTGAGGTTTGGAAATATTTTTGAATATGTAAACTATGTGGACGAAATATATCTGTGTGTGTGTGTTTTTTTTTTAATATCACCTCATACTATGCCTCGTTAGAACTTTTTGAATATTCATATGAATATGCTCCCACTGTTTAAGCACTATAATATTTATGTTAGTAGTCGGCCTTGTTTAAATAATTAAATTTCACACCCTCCTATATACGATTTAGTTCTGTAAAGTAATTGTGTGTAACAAAAGGAATCACGATTTTTGGAATCGAGAATCAAGAGTGGTATCGGCATCGAGATCCGAGGAAAAGAGGGAATTGTTAGGTCCCTAATTTATTAGTATAGTTATTTCTACTCTGACGAGAGAGGGAGAGAGACAGAGAGAGAGGGGGAGAGAGAGAGAGAAAGATAAACAGATGTGTTCGTCACATGAAATGAGTTTTCTCATTCAAGTAACCTTGTTATTTATGGTTTTAATGCAACTAGCAGATATTTCATATGTACTTTAGTGATACAATTTTAATGTTCCTTTAAAAATCAATTACTGTTTCAATAAAAAACCTGCGATTATTCCACAGGAATATAATAAAAATGGATTCACACTTGCTGAAATTTCGGCAACCTACACTATTCACACTTTATGTAGCATCAAGGAAAGTTCACAAATACTTGTACAGTATTTTTCATTAATAAGAGTTCTAACTGTTGAAATAGATTATATTTAAGTAGTTTATTAGTTTCGCGCCAAAGACAATAAAACACCTATTTCACGTGAAAAATGTGCTTTTAATGACATTTTATTGGTTTTGGGTGTTTAAAAATGGTAGGGATAGGCCGATACCACATTTTACTGATACCAATGATACTGATTCTCCACTGCCGATGCCACAGATTACAACAATGCTGATACCAGTTTTGTTAAGTACAATCATTAATAATTCCCAATCCCCAATATTCGGAAATACTTTTTACTACTTAAATGTAAGTATTCAGTTTGGTGAACACTTTAAGCACTTTGTATTAGGCGTCTACAGCACAGAAATTAAAAACAACACTAACTTTAATAATAGATGATACAACAATTTAAATGGGCCAATAAGTGACTGAACAGTACAGGAAAGGCTGTTACCACACAATACAGCATTCATTACAAACTGAGTTCATTAAAGTCAATCTTCAAAACTTCAGGCAATCTGATCTGGACTTCAATTTTAGATTTAAGAAATTCCATACATAACTTCAACATGCATGTTTGTTTAAACCAACAGCCTAAAGATGGCATTAAAAAGAACTTATTCAAATCCAGTTAATATGAAATATTTACTTGAAATAGAGCAAAATTTGATTTATTTGAATATTTTCGCTTAGTATTCCTTTGTCTGTCGAGCCATACTCAATCCCTTGGTTAAAATGACATCTGATATATTTGAGACAATTTTTGCCAATTATTACTTGCCGAGTCTTATTCAGACCTTTAACACTCTAACCAAAACTGCAACTGACAGTTTCCAATAAGAACTACGCCCGTCAAAATCTAGTGTATTTACTTACACTAACCATTTTCAATAACAGTATCACAGAATCTGTGATACATTTTCATTGCCGCCAACCTACGAGTGCAGTAAATGCATAAGAATAAGAATACAGGTTGCTTTCTCATTGTCACCAACATACAAATGCAGTAAAAACAGTAAAACCGTACGAAGAAAATAAAACAAAAAACTCTTCCGGGATGTAAACACTACTATCAATAGCACCAGTTGTGATAAAATGTGTTGTTTTGCAGACATGTAATATCCAAAAACGAATGATGCACAGAATCTTTGGCGAATGTATGGACAGGAAATACGGTACAATGTAAACAACGGGAACATATCATCGAAAAACAATTGTTCTGAATATATTTCGGGTTTCGGACAGAATATCTGATTGATGGATGCGGTAAATTAATGCTTTACGAGAGTAGCATGCCAGGTTATTTAAAATTATGTTAAATAAATAAATGCTACTAATCGGTGAATAATAGTAAGCAAATAATGTTCCAAAGTCACATATGCTGATGGTCGTATCTGCTGGTTAATAGGTATCGACCCATCCCTAAAAAATGGTTAAACCTGATTTTACAAACACAGTGATTTTTACAAAGTCACTGCCACAAAGGATTTACCATAGTGCTCATAGTACAATTTTTTTTTGTAATTGTTATATATGTCTGAGGAAAAATGTAAATCATATACATTAACTATTATTATAATAATAAAAATTCTATTCAAATTCACAAATATTTTGTGACTTCAATTAATATTTGATTCAAAACAAAAATGCTTCTTCGCACACCACTAATAATTTATTACCTGTTTTTCCAATAACATCAGTCTCAACATGCTAAATCATCTTCTTGGTGCATTTTGTGCAGTACATGAAACTTATGTAAACCAAAGTTTGAGAAGCCCCAGATCAATTCCAAAAAAAAAAATATTTGTAAACATTGCAACATAATAGAAACTCCATTTTACAAATGTTTTGTAGGGGAGAAATTAAGTCTGAATTTATTCTGTTTGTACAGAATCATGACTTAACAATATTTACAAGAATACAAAAATTCAATGTGGCCTAAACATGAAATATTAATTATCCCTCATTTTTCGTCAAAAACTTCAGGTGTGTCTAATACACACATGAGGCCTATACACACAAAAATGCGGCACGTACAGTAAAAAAGGAAACTTAATGGAATTTCAGTTTAAGTAGAATGTTAAAATATGAAAATGCTTTCCCTAACTTGCTGCGAATGTTACTGCAAGTTTTGCAGCTAATACTTACATTTCATTGCATGCAGTTGTAAGCAATGAAATTTTTTTCAAAGTTTGATTTCAAAAGTGATTAATTAACCACACTTACAGTCTATACTTAAGATTAGGGATGGGATTATCGATAGCACAATACCTCGATACCTTATAGTATTGAGTATCGCATGAGAATATCCAACAGTATCAAATTTTAAAACTATTTTTCGTACTATAATTATGGTAAGAGCGTAACATAACTTTCCGAATGTGTACGATACTGTTGAAAACTATAACATAATTAAGTCGTTTAACAGTCATTTTCTCATGCTATAGTTATTGTACGCTGTACCATAACTTTCACTAAAACATACGATAATTTTGACAAGCGTGTCCTGATTTAATTTGCATCCTTCGGGCATTCCAACACACCCATAAAATTTGATTTACATCCAATGGTTCACAAGATATTAAAACCAACTTTTAAATGTGTACCATAAATATTTCAGCTGGCAGTGAGCATTCCAAAGATTCTCGCAAGCATTCTAAAAAGCCTTCGTGGGTCGAGATTGACGAACAGTTTATAAGTTATTAAATTTTAAAAGTAGAAGTGAACCATAATATATCATATGTTATTCACAGCATAATATTCACACAGCTGTGAGCACCTTGAGGTGTTTTTAGGCAACCCACTAATACCACAACTACGATTTTTGGCAACATTTACTTTTACGGTACATAATTGAGGTACAATAAAAACAAGTCGAGAGTTGGGAGCGAGCGCCAATAGGTGCGAGTAAGCAACTTGAGTAGTAGTTGTACACCCAATATATACCAATATTATATGATGCACCAAATTATTCTTTTAATTCATTTTTATCCCATTCAACTTTTATGGTATATATTTCAGGTACAATAAAAGCACGTAGAAAGTTGCAAGTAAGCGCCGATAGGCACGAAGGGCAAATTGAGTTGTTGTTATACATCCCACACATACCATAATTATCTGATGCAACTGCATTATTAAATATTCACAAACATAAATACCATAATTATCTGATATACCCGTAGTGGCCTAGAATACGGATTCCGCAGGTTATGATGCAACTCCATTATTAAATACACATTCACAACAAAATTCCATTAATATCAAATACACCTGTCATGGCCTAGCATGGGTATTCCGCGAGCTAGGGCACGGCGGATGTATCGGACAATTACAATATTTATTTAACAATACAGTATTTTCCTTGAAGCCGCAAAATAAGATTAAAAAACTGCAAAATCACAAAATAAGTGTGTACTGAGTTATCAGGTTCCACAAAGTTTGATTACAGTTTTTACTGTGGAAATGTGATTCTATAGAATCGAACAAGACTGTCTTGGTTTATCATTGGTTAAAGACGTTTGGGTTACAAGCTGTTCACCATTTATTTCCAGTGTAATGTGGGTTTCTATGTAGTTTCAGTGTGTGTCAACGACACTAATAAAATAAGTGATTTTCTTGGCAAAGTTGTTTTGTGTTCATGACAATTTTAATTTGGTATTGAGAAAAGTATTGGTATAGAGTATCGTGAGAATGTTTTGGTATCAAAAGTGGTATCGAGTATCGAGAAAACGTAGTATCGACCCATCCGTACTTAAGATAGGACAAAAGCTCATCATTGAGACGCGAGTCGAAAAACCAATTCTTTTGAAGGAATGTTGTACTGTCCCTGCAAGAACAATATGTTTTCCTCTCAGAAGTGATTTAGGATTCTCAGAGGTATGGTATGGGTCGAGAAAGATACTCCTTTGATAGAACGTTGTGCTGTCCTCCTCTCAACAGCAATTTCTTGTCCTGGTTTTGCTTCTGTAGCTCCTGCTACTCTGTGCGTTTCTGCTGTACACTCAGTGCTTCCTGCTGAACTTGCACTTGGCAGCACAGAGAATCAATTGGGCTTGAAGGACAGCTGTGTGCCACAAGTGCAGTTGCTTCTTTTAATTTGTTTCTTAGCTTGGTCGCTCCCAATTGTTTTCTTTATCTCTCTGATGCACTGCAAATGGCGTTGTCTCTCTTCCTGCTCCTTGGTCTCAGATTACAGTTGTGCCAGGCTGCATTAAGTTTTGCAGTCTTTTTATCTTCATGAGCTCTTCATGTACGTTTATTTTTACTCTTTCGTGTAAGGTCATGTAGCGGTAAGGGATTCCGAGTGGTATGTTGCGAGCCTCTTTCATTAAAGCGTGACATCCTACAAAAAGAGCATAAAGGCTTGGTTACTTACAATAGTAATTATTTAACACAGCTGGGTTGTGATGAGCAAGTACATAGTGGGTGGCAAGCGGAATATTTATGACCCTTGGGGAATCAAAATATGATTGTTGAATAACAATTGAATATTACAGAAAAAGATTGTCATATGCCCTACTCGTTAGGCCCAAGTCAGCTGTGCTCTGCTGTGGCCGCCTGTGCAGAAATATAAGAGTAGCTTCTACCCTCTTCCTACATATCACACTCAGCTGAATGCTAAGCTTTTGCAAACCAGTGTGTTGACAAAGAAGATAATTATCTACAATGACGTAAACATAGATGGACAGAGAGAACACATCAACAACAGGTGCACTCAAAATGAAATTTAATATGTGCAATTCTTATTTGTTTCACATCCCTTTTTTTTGTTTTTGTTTGTTTCAATATCTTTCAGGTTGCGTTTCTAGAGGTAATGGCTCTATACAATATAACTTGTGGTCAAAAAGAAAAATGGATAATAACTGAATAATTCTTGAAAACTGGCTCGACACAATGCAAGAGATTTTCATGAATGTTACGTTGAAAAGAATTCCTTATATACGGAAGAAAAGCTTGATTCTACACAATGCAATGTATTTACTGATTTATAAAGTGACTCCATACAAACCAAAGTACCCTATTTACTCAGTGTATAGTGTACCCTTTTTTTTTTTTTTTTACCAAAATAAAGGAAAAAAATACTGGGGTGCTGAAGGGGGAGTGGCAGACATAAATTGTCTCTGGATGTTGAGGAAAGTGTGTCTCAACTCTCCCTCTTACATCATTCCTCCCCCCCCCCCTCTCTCTCTTCTCTCTCACTCTCTCTCTCTCTCTCTGCGACACTTCAGTTATGTGTGGGTCAAAACCCCACTCCCTCCCCCCAACTAATGTCATCCTGTCAGCCACAAAACCAGAGCTGCCACGTGTTTACGGCCACCCCCCTCCCCTTGTACTAACTCCCAGATGATGTAGGTCGATAATTCCGCCAACCCTCTGGTTCTTTTTTTGTGATAAGGGTAGTGTGACATTCTAGCATGGCAAGGAATGAGAGCCAGGCACTGCTAAAAGGAGAAAGGAGAAAAAAGAAAAACAAAGCTGGAAACGTTGAGTAGTAGGAGCCAGGCAGTTCCGCAATTTTATTTATTTTGGCTTTTAACACACAAGTTATTTAATTAAAAATATTTTCCAAACATATCACAATCACCACACATTAATTTAGAAAAGAATAATTTGTTCCATACTTACTAATAGGGCACCACAAATATTTGGTGCAATTTTATTTTAAAATTTTTTTCCCCTGGAACTTGTTGCAAAAATCATGGTGCACTCTATACACAAGTAAATACGGTATGCTGCAAGATACAAAGTCTCTCAAAAATGGCTGGCATACTAAAAACTTGTTACATTTCTGTCTATGTGTGTATTTTTAACAATATGTACACTGGTGTCTTGATATTTTCACACATGTCTTCTTCAACACTTTGTAAAGTTATGTGGCACTGATCTTACATGTCCAAGTGTTCATGCAATATGTTTACACAGTTCACAAGCCATTCTTCACAGTTAAGTAAAGTAATTAGAGAATGCAGAGATAGCTGAGACAGCTACAAAAAGCAGGTTGCCTGAAAACTCTTGATGAGAGTATTGCGTTTATTAAGCATCCAGACAATGTCTGTAGTTACATAACTGCACTTAGGGATGACACATATGCAACATGTACGGCCAACGGATAGCGTTGTGACACTATCAATGTTTATTTGGTAAGTAGCACTAACACTCACTGTTTCGGCATCCGTGGCATCTTGGGTGGTCACTCCACTTACATGGAGGTGCGTACAGTGGGTTCGATCAGGTGGCAGCCATGGAGTCTCATGATAATGGCCTGCTACCAAGTGGGCCTAGCAGGCTCAGGACGGCTTGACCCGTCATGGAAGATCGGCCATCGCCGGATGGCTGTCGTGCTGCTGGGTGGAGCTCTCGGTTGATGTGAGAGGAAGTTTGGCAACTACATTGCCAAACCCCTTGGTTGATGGATCAGGAGCTGGAGCTGCGACGTCGACAGAGATCGCTGGTTCAACAGCTTTGTTGAACAGTCCCCCTCTTCGCCAAACTTTGGGGACCTGTTTCTCCCTGGTGTCGGGTGTGTGTGTTGCCATCAGGGGGAGCTTGGAGACTGCTTGGCCTCCCCCCTTGGTTGCTGGAACTGATGCTGTAGTCAAATGCATCATCAGCAGAGGTGGTGGTTCAGGTGGTGCATACACACACCCTGGGATGCCTGCGGCGGAACCGGGACCATAGACGGGGTAGCGAGCTCGATGATTACTTCGCTGTGGCTCCTCTTCTGACTGCTGAGGACCGTGGACATGGTCGTCACGTTCCCTGGGCGGGATGCCACGGTAGTCACAGAGACGACCTGGACTGGCAGTAGGCATCCAGGAGGAGCGGCTGTGTACACAACCTGGGCTGCAGTTGAGACGGGTGTCTCAGCAGTGTAATCCACTTGTGCACGGGGGTGAAACTCAGGCTGGTCTGAGCATCTAGCGATGCTGGAAACCTATGAACAGGCAGAACGGGCATAGCTGCATTCTGCGCTTCCTCTTGACTGGAAGGCATTGCTGGATAGACGGCCTGCAAAGTTAGTGAGGCGGGCATCACACCGGATTCCTCCTCTCATCCGGGAAGAGTAGCCATCTATATAGGTGCAGCATCAGGAGGCATGTGTGACCTGTGAACAATCTGAGATTTAACAACATTGACCGTTTCGGATTGTGAGGCAGGGGTCTCTGTATTGTCTTCCTCTTGTCCGGGGCGTTGAGTGACGCAGGGAGCTCGAAGGCAGCAGCCTCTGCGTTGAGAGTAGACTCACCTGCTAGGGCGGCTGCGCAATCTGGGCGGATCGAGGCCGGCGATACCAGCTGAATGGAAGCCAGGGAGACAGCCTTGTGTAGACTGGCAGTTCTGGTAGGCGCCTCTCTTGTGGAAGATAACACCTCAGCGATGGCAACTACGGTGTCCAATGCTGCAGGTGTCACACTGAGTCTGCTTGCTGGAGCTGGGTGTACCTGTGTCGTTCGTCGAGACAAAGCCTTCTGGCGCACTGTTCACTCGATGAGACTGGTGGCTGATGTGTTTTTGGTGAGGGCATTCTGATGATGAGGCCGTACATTTCTCTGTGCTCGAAACAGCAGGCTTCACCAAGAGAATTCAGTTGTTGAAGGTGTTCACATCCCGGGTCGGTTGGTGAACTTCCTGTGGAAATCAGATGACATCGAAGGTAGTGTCCACTCTGATTCCTTGGCTTTGGGTTTAGGAAACAACTCAAGTCTGCACAGAATATACAGTTTAGAATATACAGTTTCCTCGTTTGGTTGCCCTGCCCCATCTTGTTCCTTAGGTTGCGATGTCCGTTCTTCCTCGAGAGGGTTGTAGTCAGCACGTTCCTCTATGTCGTCCTGTATGTCAAAATTAATCAATGTGGGAGTGTGTACAGGAGATTCCAAAGTGTTTCCGGGGTAGGGCCACATTTGTCCCCTGGTGGCCTTGCGTATGTGTCCCCTGTGACCTCCGCCCAATACAGGTTTTCTTGGCGTCCAATGACCTTGTAAAGGCCTTCCCACTTTTCGGAGAGTTCCATAATGAAATGAGTGTTACCTCGATTCAGGGGGTGGCTGCAGAGTAGGACGGCTTCCCCCATTTCAAAAGCTCATATACCATATGTGGTGGTTGGTACTTCTTGGCGATGTATGCCTCTTGGCTTTCCCTTGCTTTATCTACCCAGTGGAGGGCATATAAAGGCTGCTCACTATAAAGTGAGCACTTTTGAAATCAACTTTAGAAAAAAGTCACTGCCCCTACCTGCATATATTTTAACAGGCATCCTGAGTGACATGTGCCCCCCGGGAGTGTTGCAGTGTCCGGCCCAGAAGGAGCCAACTTGGGCTTGTGTTGATGGCTTCGTACATGCGGCATTGCAGAGCAAAGAGGATTTTGGGAATGTGGTGATCCCAATGTCTCTGGTCCTCTCCCATACTGAGGTGAAGGCTTTTTATGAGTTCCTGATTTCTCCCTTCGGTAGGGTTGGCTTGCGGGTCGTACAGCGGAGCTGTCCAGGTCTCAGCTCCCCATTCTTGACACGCTAGTAGCCACTTCTTAATACAGTAGAACCTCAATAATACAAACCTGAAGGGGACTCAGATTTTGTACTTCGTATTAATAAGGTAAAATTTTTTTTTTCTATTTTGAACTGAAGTAAGTTTTTATACGAGAACATAGGCATATCTGTATAATGCAGCAGTTAGAATCGTTTATCTATACCAAGTCTTATACAAAAGTACATTTTTCAATGTTATGTGTGAGAATTCTGAAGTTAGCATATTTTAGAAGGACTTTGTTTACTGTAATTTAGTTACAATACATGAAACTAAAGACATAACATAACATAACTATACTTTATATTAGTGTACATAATCACAGTACTGAGAGTCCCATCAAAACAAAATAATTTATACAGATTCTACTAACAGTATTATAATAAAATTTACTTGTCAACAAGGCACATGGCAATAACTTTCAACAAATAAAACAATTAACTTACATTAAAATGATGTCGTAAAACTCTCCAAAAAAATAACTGTGGTCAGTTAAATTTTTTAATGAGCTCTACAGCAGAACGGAACTGTTATAAATATGTTTAAAATAATCGTCCACATTCTTTTGTACAGAATGTGATTGGTAGATGTTATTTACTGCTGAACAAATATGTTCAAATGTAGAAAGGACTTCACTGCTAACATCACTTGCACAGCAAGTATATTTTCTAGAATACACAATGAACTGTTTACATCTCTTGTACCTGGAAGTGTGCGCACAGTTTCAACACTGTCCTCACCATCAGCATCATCACAATCACTGTCCCCACAACCTCCAGCAAAGAGTTCATCCTCATTTTCCTGTCCAGGTGTTTCAGACGGCTGCAGTGGACCCATAAGTTCTTCTGCTGTTGGTGCGGCACTGGTAGACACATGGTCATCGACATGAACAAACTCTTCTAAAATCGTTACAAACTGCCAAATGTTATTTTCAGGTCTTCCCAGCCCTCTACTGGAAAACAGTTTCATCATCTCCACAATCTGCTGGCCTAATCCACTTTTCGCAAAACAGTTTTTGATGGTTTCTGGGCTATCATCCCAAAGCATGTATATGTTGCAATAGCATCTAAAACTGTTCACTTTGGAAGAAAACCCTTTTTTTCGCATTGGTGGATCAAGTACCTCACCAGATAGACTCTGTATTTTCTTTTCAGGCACTGTGTGATACCCTGGTCGAGTGGTTGTAAGACACTTGCTATGTTCAGAGGCAGGAAAAGCAATTAAATGTTTTCCACTTTTATACCATAGGCAGTGTGTGCTGCACAGTTATCTAAGAGCAGCAGAATTTTGAGGTTAAGAGTAGCCATTTTCCTATCAAGTTTTATAAGCCAAGAGTGGAAAATTTATGTGGTCATCCAAGCTTTCTGATTAGACTCATAGTCTACTGCCAGATTTTTTTCTGGCGCTTCCTTGAAGCATCTTGGTTTGGCAGAATTTCCGATAACTAGAGGCTTGAGTTTGGTACTGCCATCTCGGTTGCAACACAAAACTACGGTGACACGAGCTTTACTGTGTTTTCCCCCATAAGTAATATGAATAAGCAACTATTATATTACATTCTGCAAAACAACACATTTTAATACTACGAGACAACAACTGCACTTAAATTGCGCATGCCGAGCCATGTAAATTTGAATTTCCCGGGTATTCGTCAGCACAAGCTGCTAGGAGCGCTGTTGTAGCATGTCTCGCATGTTGACTATGTTAAAATGCCTCAGTTTCCCTTATTGTTCTTCTACCATATTTGGTAGCGATATTTCCAGATTGCCCAAATCACAGCGAGGCATTCTTGTTCATTAATGCGATATTTTCGTATGGTGGCGTTGAGTCAGGTACTGGCGTACACTATCACGAGAGGCTTGCTGTCCGGGTCCTCCTGATAAAACACGGTACTTAGACCATTTTGGCACATATGTCTCCAGAATCAATGGTCCCTCTCCTTGTGGTTGATGCAGATGGTGACTCTGTTGGAAGATGGTTTTGAGGACCTAGAATGTGGCGCGATGTTCGGATATCCACCGCCACCGTGCTTCCTTTTCCAACAATGGGTGGAGTATTGCCACGAGATCGGCGATGTTGGGCACATAGTCTCGGAGCCAGTTATATAAAAAGAGAAAGCGTCGTAGTTGCTTCTTAGTGCGTGGTTCCTCCACATCTTGTACAGCCCTGACGGATTTCTCGAGGAGTTGCCTTCAGTGGATACGACGTGGTCCACGTACTCTATGGGCATCTTTCCGAAGTTACTCTTCGAGAGTTTGACCATTATACCGTGGAGTTCCAGCCGCTCCAATACTCGTAACAAATGTGTAAGGTGCTCTTCCCAAGACTTGGAATAGACAATAACGTCATCTAGGTACCCAAAGCAGAACTGTCCAAAGTAGGCAGTCAAAACTTCTGCACACATGAAACGTTGAACAGCGGTGGGTGCACTCTTTGAGTCCGAAGGGCATGGCCCTGAATTGGAGTGTTTCTCCTTCCGGCGATGTGAATAAAGTATACTTGCGGACGCACTACTATCTGCCAATAACCAGGTTGCATATCCAAGGTGCTGAATATCTTCACCACACCTATGTCTCACAAAGTGTGCACTAGGTCGAGGGCTGGAATTAGGATTGGTAGCATTGCGTCGAGGGCCTTGTAATTCACACAGAATCTCAATTTTCCGTCCTCCTTGCATATAAGTAGGACCTGTGAGTTGTAGGGTAAATCAGACAGCTCAACGATTCCCTGGCATTTCATGTCTTCCAGCTGCTCCATTATTAGGCAGTGGCGAGTAGCTGAAACCTTAAATGGTCGATAATATATCGGGGCAGACGAGTTAAACAATATTTTGTGCTGAATGGTGCGGGTCTGATGCAGGGTTTTTCCAGATCCAAATGCTCTGGCGTGTTCATCAATGACTTCCTTCAATTATTGGAATTACATCTCCGTAAGCTCGTGGTGAATCTCCTCTTCGCTTATTGCTTGAAGCTTCTGGTGTGGTCGGGTCAGTGTTCTCAGTTCACGGTTACGCTGTGGTTATCGCCCAGGTATACTTTCCTTTGCCTGTTGTCCATTATACATTGTTACTGCTGAAGCCATCGGTGTCCTAGTATCAAATCTTCCTGGATGTCAGGTGGCACACTGAACTCTACTTGGGTCTTGATTTGTGCAATTCAGCGATAAGGGTTGTACAGCGGTCAATGGTGAGCGTGCATTCCGACTTCACTATTCTCACAGTCTTGGTTTGGGACTGTAGGTTTGCCCGCTGTTCTTCAGTGAGGAAGTCTCGTATGACGAAATTCCCGGAAGTGGCTAAATTGAGCAGTGCTAGTACGTACTTCAATTTGACGTGAACTTTGATGTCTGGGGCTTCGGGTACATCAGCTCTTTATTTAGGAGCTGGACGGTTTTCCCTTCTTGACCGATGGGGTCGCCCCTATTGACCCGCTGGTGGCGGCAGCGGCGTGTGACTCCGCTAGGGTGGCACGTGGCATACGGTTTGCACCCCCTTCTTACGTTTGTTCCTGCCTTTGCACGGGCAGCTGCAAGCACTTTGTGTTGAAATGGTATACGGCGCAATAGAACACTTAGGTAGGCGTGGAGCTGACAGAGCAGGTACCTGTCTTTTATTACAGCGTTCCAGCAACTTGTCTGGCTCAAATTTTCTCTCTCCCCCCCCGTCCCCCTCTCTCTCTCCCTCCCCCGCCCTCCCACCCTCCCTCCCCCACCCTCCCTCCCTAAATCCATCTCTCTCTATCTCTCTCTCCCCACACACAAAAGTTAACCATACACTCAAATTTACAATGTAGACAAACAAATATTATTCACACACAACAAAAGTATTGAAAATGCACGTGCATTTCAATAATTATAGTAACGATTTACAAACACATAATTTGGAAAACACATAAACTTACTATTTGCAAAATTCGCAACCTCGTGTACACGTGTTTTTCTATGGTAATCATTGCAAGTTTACTTCGCTAAATTCACATTTGTTTGTCACTAACATTAAATTAAATTATTTATTTGCAGAATCATTCAATAAAATCAACATTGCACACATTTCCTGAAACCAACAAATCCATACATAAATTATATTAGTGCAGCTTCATTGCGGATGGCCGGGTACGGAAAATGGCGTAACAAGCAGTTTTACCGAGCGGTTCAACGCGTGCCGATTAATATTATATTTCATTCAAGAAAATGAACTGCAATGGTACCTACAACCAAATATGCTTAAAGAAAGCAAATAATAAAATAATTAACTACCTATAAAATATACCGACAACACCAATAAGAGATATTCATATAAACACAAGGATAAAAAAGCACACACACATCTGTGTTCACCGGGATGGAAACTGGAAAGTGAAAACATAAACATGGCTAGCCATTGGCTGGAAATGTTTACTTTTCATATGTGTCGACATGCTCTGTTATAATTGCTAAGTATGCATTTAAAGTCTATTCAATAAAAGTAAAAAATGTAATATTGCTTTAAAAACATAATCTAAACCATAAATGTTGTAAGTATAAATAAAAATTTAAATTACAACTTTTAGTTCTAAGTACTATTTTCTTCCAAAGCCATCATCAAAATCGCCAATTTAACAACATGCATCCCGTAGCACTTCATCAGCCGATACAATACTTTACAAACGAGAACATTTACTGTTTACATAATGTGTAGGTTGGTCACATTGTCTGTCATATTTTAACCCACTTATAAGAAATGGACAATGCTCAGCACTTAGGTGTACTGGGGTTTGTCTGCCCAGCCGAGGCAGGAATAATGATACCGTTGTTGACAATGGGCACAATGGACGCACTGAATCCTGTGGTTCCCCATGCAGGGGCAGTTCGGTTTCAAACAACGGCTGCGTTCAGTTGTGGTTGCAGCTGTGCAGTCAAGCTTGGGTTCGCTCATGTCAGATGTAGACATTTTGGGTGCAGTTTTGAGTGTCATGGGGTGTTTTAACGGACTCCCCGATGTCCAGATGGTTTTTGACATAGTCTGACTGACCTGTTCATGCAACCTAGTCGCTACTACTGCCATCAAATGCCCTACGTTGGGCGCCAGAAAAACTCTCACTGCTCTTCTTGAAGCATGGCACCTTGGCTGGCTGACGTCTACTATGTTAAAAATAACAAAGTTTTTGGTGGGGGATAGGTCAATGCACCCTTCTGAAGGGAGTTGCTGAGATAAACTTAGTCCCTATCCGGCACGGGTGCTCATCCCGTGTAGAGGACTGGCCTAGTAGTTTTACGGCAGGGCACAAAGTCGGGTTCAGGCAAGACAATTTTTCGTTTCAGGCTGTTGGCTTTCGGTGGTATACACCAGGGAAACGCGTAACCTCAGTGCTAGGCTTGGTCCAGGTGATCGATACAGAATGTACGTCTGCTGCAGGCACATTAGTGAACTAACTTCCAATGATTGTGTGTGTCTAAAAGGGCAGAGCAAGTGGTTCAAGTCAGAAGTATGCAGTTGGGTTCGTCGGTGGCTGATCCAGCTGACTGAGGTATTCGGTAGATATGGGATGAACCCAGATTTTGGAACCAAACTGAACTAGAACTTAACCCAGAATATTTTTATAAAACCGAACCTGAACCGAACCTTTAAATT
The DNA here is from genome assembly GCA_029891345.1 of Dryococelus australis. Lineage (NCBI taxonomy): Eukaryota > Metazoa > Arthropoda > Insecta > Phasmatodea > Phasmatidae > Dryococelus > Dryococelus australis. The sequence goes on from CM056995.1 coordinate 272,432,511, forward strand.
TGTACACAAACCAAACTCAAAACAAACTATGCTGTAGTTCGTCAAACTCGAATTGAACTTGAACAGAACTTTAAAAAAGTCTTATCCTCGCACATATGCCTTCATAGTTCAGCCATGAATTGATTTATTTATTTATATATATATATATATAACAAAAAAAAAAACAAATATATATAAACACCTTAAAAATACAGTGAATTATGGATGCTAAACAGTAATCAGTGTGTGCACACATGCATATCTGCAAATTAAGTACTTAACATAGATTACAGTTGTACCATGGATCATTTTAGCAGTGTTGCCCACTTAAGTAATGAGTTTTGTTACTCGACCTCTGGACTTGGCTACGAGGTGCAAAGTGGAAACAACATATATACATACAGCCTTCATAGTTCAGCCCCTATTTGTTCAAGTATAAAACACAAACAAACTAATTCAACCGCATTCACAATTTCATGACTAATTGTTTAAACCCAAAATGTAATGGCCAATTTCTTTCTAAAGTGGAAAAAAGATACAAAATTAACATAATATTCACTTTTGGTTTTTATAGATTTGATTGATATGATAATTTATAACACTACGAAATGTATCTTGCTAATTGTTTTAGACGTGGTATGTAAAAACCACAAATTAGCAATACAAAAAAAATGTTAATTGAAAATGTCATTTTTCAAAAACTCAAGCAAATCACTTATTTTGTATACAATCATTTAATTAAAGAATAGCACCTGGATTTACACACTAGAGTGTTCAAGATATAATGCTGTCATCACTGCTACAAAAACAATAATCACATATGACTTGTTTGGTAATTTTTGATGTGTTGCTTTGTTATTTTTCATCTTCTTTGAAGTGAAGTAGCGAATTTACTTGTGTATAGTGCACACCATGATTTTTGCAAGTTCCACGAAAAACTTATTTTTTTACTAAAATTGTAGGTACTAACAATTTGTGGGGCCTTGTTAGTAAGTATGTAACACATTATTCTTTTATTTTAAATTAATTTGTGGCAATTGCAATATATTTGGAAAATATTTTAATAAAATAACTCATGGGGCTAAAAGCCAAAACATTATGGCATTCTGTAAAGTCACTGTAACCTTATGGTCATTAAAAAAAGAATGTCAACAACTGAGGTAGATAGCTGGGTTCCTTTCCTTAGCTTCTTTTATGCAGTGCCAGTTATTAAAAAAAAAAATCCTTCAACTGCCTGGTTGGCCTGCTTTCTTTTTTTGCTTTTTTTAGGCAGTGGCATGCTGGTCTTTTTTTGTTGTGCTGTTTATTTTTTTTGCAGTGTTGGTTTTTTTTTTTTTGCCACGCTGATCCTTTTTTTCCATGGTGGAATGTGACATACTGGACTACCCTTCTCTAAAAAAATGTGTTGCCTCGTCCCTTCTCCTCCCAACAATCCTCTATAGACTCTTCCACTACACTTCCCTTTAAACATCAGGGGACAGTTTAGGAGTGGATAATTTACGAATACCACTCTACAACTCCTCAGAAAGGTTTTCCTTTATTGGGGGGGGGGGGGGGGGTGCTTTGAACGTTCGACCTATCTCTAGTATTCGGCAAATCAAGGATGTATTTCTTCACTCTGACATGTCGGTGCCTGGAATAAATCCTTGGTAATCTCCGGCATGACGAGGACCAGATGATGGCGCAAGGCCTGAGCTTGTTCCTAAGGTGTGAGTTAGTTGATAGCTACGTCAAGGGAGTGCGTAGGCTCTTGTAAACACCCACAGATGGTTAGCACCTGTTTCACGTTCACACAAATGTCACTAAGATGGGAGTAAGGCATTGAATGAACAATATATACACACTCATGTACATGAGGAGAAATGCAGGGAATGTGTAGCTCTAGTACATGTAGAGCCACCTGGAGCGTCTGCCGACTCAACTGTCACTCTATCGCAGTGTTCTGCGCCTAAACACTGTAAACACTAGGCATCAGGCCTCACCGTCAACAGTCCCTGCAAGTGGGTGGTGACGACCCTGAGCCCAAGTTTTCCCAACTCAGGCGACGTCCCCACCGAAGCCTAAATACAATGGAGAAAACGAACACTGAGCCAAAAAGCTGAACTCGAGAGCAGAGTACCTTATTGTGGACTGTACCGTTCTGTCTACCGTATTATGAAGAAAGGTTGACCATTGCTAATGCGTGTGGGTTTTCAACAATGTGTTGGCTAAACTGAGTAGTTTCCCAGGAACACCTGCATTTCTCTCAGCAGCATGAGGTCAACTAGGATAAGTGCCGTCTACAGGAAGGTGATACTCGGGAGTAAGTTCAACACTGTTTATTCCGTTTTATGGGAAATAAACATGTGGTGTCACATTACCTCCTATGTTGGCAAGAGCTTAGGAAAGCTTTAACTTATGCTATCCAGGTAGAGGCAACATGATTCTAAGCTAGACAAAGGGTGGGGTAGAAGAGCCCCGTGAGAACAACTTTAACTAGTCTAAACTCCCTATGCAATTGTTTCCCAGAAGGGGGCTGCAGTGTCTAAGTGTGTAGAAGACTTGGAGGTTTGTTTCTTCGGCACAAATGTGGTGAAGATTAAGCAGGAATAAACAGGATGGTTCCAGCGACGAGGTGGAGGTGAAGATCAAGAAATAGATTTTCCTTCGGCACTACAAGAGCAATGAAGGAATGAACATACAGCTAGGAGCATAGCTGAGCAGACTCGTCTGTGTCAGGCAACAAGTGCGATGGATGACTGAAGACTTGTGCTCCATTACCGCTCGTAGACGAGCTGATGATAACAGGCATCTGCGGACTGTGACCCGCTATTTAAACTGTAGCTGAGCATACACTCTCCTTTCACTGGCTGGCGAGCTCATGGGAGAGGGGTTAAATATCAGAGAGGGGGGGGGGGGTGGTGATAGCATAGCTTCATGGAGGTGTGATGTCACCAGCCAGCTTGGAGAAAGAGGGAGGTGGCAAAGCAGACTAGTGCAGCTATCTCGTGGCGTAGTGGTACTTGGTGCCTTGATAAATAGTCTCGGTGGGCCAGTGAATAATACAAGTCGCAGGCTGGAATGTCCATTCTTGCCATGGCAAAGTACACTCTCTTGACGTCTTGAGGCGGTGAACAATATAAAAGTTGAAATCTGATGCAATGCTTGCTGATGAGCTGAAGTTAGTAAAATACTATTGTTGCCAAGACGTCATGCATCAATACAAAAGAAAGAAGTTAGTTAGTGTAAATCTTCATCCAACGGTATCTAAAAATGTTAAAATTATGCCTGTTGAGTACAAGGAAAGTGAAAATGCCTAAATCACATCAGACATAAAACTAAATGGTTCAGCAGTTTTGTAAAAATGAAAGATTGCTGTAACTCTTGGTAATTGTTCAGCACATAACAAGTGAAGAAATTGAAAAAAGGAAATGTGTGTTATTTTTCTGTATGATACAGTGATAGGTAAAAGAAACAAGATATTTTTTGTACTATAATATTGAGGTTAAGCTGCCTTTCATACCATTTAATGTAATGTTTACAACTAATTGCAATACTGTAGATGCCAGCTTTTCGCTAAAATATTAACATTGTTCCATCAATGAAACCTTCTTTGCTTCCACCATATACTATAATCAGCCTCCGTCCTGCTCAATAATTTTTTTTTTATATATATATGCCAGGAAGCTCTTCATGTTCCCAACATTTACTGACAGTATAGTAATTTTGGTACATTGTTCCCTAATACAGTGCATTACATGCCACTGTATAGTTTGTAATTTTTTTCCCCATAATGTATTACCTCCATTCTTTACATATGTTGAACCAATAGCCATTCTTCATGTCTGGCACTGTCCGCAACTGCGTATGTATAACCATGTGTGTTACCGCACAGACTGGGGATGAACACACCCAGTTATGTTGGCTATGAAATTTGAAAAGTTGTTCTAAGAAATAATGCTGTATTGCAAGTGTAATGTTTAAATTTATGGCTACTTAAGTTGTTTGAAGTGTATCTTATAACGTTTAAAGTAATTATTAGCTTAAAGATAATGTATTTACTGTAACTCATAATTATATTGTGTCACGTGATCGGCGCAACAGTCAAAACCAACGGCCCGTTGTTGTCGTTCCTTCATGCTTGTTGCTTGGCTTTGCTTGTGTGAAGTGGTTACAAGGCAAGCTATATAAATATGGATGTTGGAAGTAGTTGTGTTTTAATATTTCTCATTTATTTTTCAGCTTATCTGCAGTCATCATTGTTTTATTATAGGTTGTATAATGATTAATTGTGTTGTAGTGATTTTGTGTAAAGTCACGAGTTCCAACAAACTGCGTATGAATAGTTAGCGTCAGGAAGACATTATAAATCTCGCCGAAAGTATTTATTCGTTAATTCGTCGATGAGAGATGAAGCAGTGCAAGGTCATCGTACGAGTTGCAGAAATGATGAAAATTTCAACTGCAACTGTCCGGAGGTAAGCGTAAATGTGTTTTTACGACAAGTTTCCCCGAACAGGTTTTATAACGTGTTTTCCCCGCGTATCACCGGTACGTTGAAGTAAATCGTTGAAAAAGAACAAGTAGGAATCGACAGTTGGAAACGTGATATTATAAACGGAAATAACAGTAATGAAAGTAAATGAACGACAGCAGAAATGCGACATTAATATATTCATGTGAGTTTGCGAAGTACACGTTATATCTTAAGATTGAATAATTATATAAAAAGTTATGCGTACTTATGTACCTACGCACATCTTGATAATAAGTGCAAATTTTTCCATCAAAAATTATACGTTAATTTTACACGTTTTTATAACACTGTGTTGTTTTGTAATGTAGGCCTAACCTCAAATACGTCTGTACGTATCTATTTAAGCCCAGCCATGTAACCTTTCTTAAACCTGCTTTGTTAACAAGTGCATTTGTGCTTGTCAATAATTATACATTATTTGAGACATTTTGAAATCACTACATTATTTTGTAATGTAGGCCTAACCTCAAACTTGTATTCATTTAGTTACTCATCCCAACTTACAGTGTTAAGTTTTACTATTGTTAACATAAGTGTCACAATTTGATGCTACATCAAAGGTGTTCCAACATCCTATAAACTATCAAATCTTGAAGCTGGTTTTGTTAACTATAGACCTATAGCTGTGCTTGTTCCCGACATTATTTCTTGATGCAAGTGTAATTGTTTTATTTGGTAATACTTGCCGTAATAAGAATTATAAAGTATTTACAATTAATTGTCAACAGTTATATAATAGTTCCATGTTTAAATTTTGAAATGGATGTTCGACAAGACAACTTGCTACAATTTGAGAAATATCAAAGAAGATAGTATGTGTTCTTGAGTAGGCATAATTTTTTGTTATATCTGCCACTTTGGCAGCAAAAATATTGTAGTTATTGAAATTTAATGTTACTGTAAATAATATGGCTCCTGTTTACTTGCAAATGCATGTTTAGTAAAGGTTAGATTACATTACGCAATGTGTGTGTTAAATTATGTATTTTTAAGAATCTATATGAGTTAGCTTTCAATAAGAACTGGACTACAATTGATATACCTAACACATTTACAGTTATAGCGATAAGCACATTTGTACCGAAGAAATTAGTGTCGGTACACAGAGTTGGTAGTGGATTTTTGCAAAAATATATATTTTCAATTGATCTGAGACATTTTTAAAATGATAAATGATTTACATTTCAATTTTTACTATAAACGTTACAAAACTTCTATGGTTATGATTATCCAGAAATAAACAAAAGAAAATATCTTCCAGAGGAATGAAGTCAAAATACACACTTTCCTGATTTGTAAACAAGTTTTTCAATTGATAACATAGTATTAAGTGTCGGGGCTTCTAATTGGCTATTTATTGACACACAGCTATAGTAACAAGGAAAGTTAAACTAGCTCGTATGTATATCACTGTGTTGTGTTAGTGATATGTTTATAGCAATTGTGGCCCAGCCTTAACTGTACCAGTCCCACAATAAGTGCTCTAGTCTGTTATATTGTGAAATACAAATAAAGTTAATTTTACTGTCAGTGCTGTGTAAAACATTTCAGGTACTACAAGAGAGATCTTGAAGATGTGGCCACTCCGGATAAAAAGAGAAAGAAGAGGCCACAAGAAGGAAAGTCCTTAGAGAGTGTTGATGACTTCACCGTTGCAGCCATTCGCCACACCATTTATAGGATGTATTGTGAAGGTATGGGCAACACAGATCAATAATGTGTTGTTGTTGATGTATATTTAATTTATAATATTTACACTGCAGACGCTAATTTAGTTCCTCTATTAACACATTACGTTCCGAAAATGCAAATACACACACTGTGATTGACTTTATAATTTCACTACAAAATATTCATTGTAAGAACATGTAGAAGTTTTGGGGGCAATAGGTTTCATTTGGTATTTTATAAATAATTCTTATTGCAGTAAAAAAGTAATGGTAAAGGAAGGCTACGCTACTACTACCCTAGTAAGAAGTATCCAATTTTTACGGAAATAACACAATATTATTTATAATAATTTCCATGCACGTTGGTCAGAGAAAAGCCATGATCCAATATGACAAACACACAGATTTATTTTGGTAATTCTGTATAATATTTAACAATTTCAAGCAAACAAATTGAAAAGTATACCATTTCAACACGTGATAGAACAGCACTGTGTTGTGTCATAGTGTAGTGTGTACCAGTTAATTTGATTGCTAGCAGATTGTGCTAGCACTAGTTGCTCACACACATCCCGTATTCTTGCTTCTCTTCAAGCACCCGTTGCTTGGAATACGTTAGGCCTTTGTAGCATAGTGGTCTGACCCCTCTGCGACATTAGTTAGGCGACTCTCTCTGCAAAGATCCCTGCTAACTCTCACCCCCTCAACAACGGAAGTGTTTGAGACAGGGAAACGCATATCCTAAAGTCCTTCTCAGGACTGGTCCTACCTCTCCCGCTTAGTCTCCCTATGTTGTGCACGCTCAGCATACAGTCGTACTCCTAGGGAACTACGGTAAAAATAGAAGATTCCATTTGCTTAGCCAGGCCACTCCACGCTTTGCATACCACTCACTCCAGCTCAACACCAGTTAACTCTACCGACTACCACAACATACAGACAGCTTCCCGGACGATTATGCCGACGTGCAGTAATGAGTATGTAACAATATTGTTTCCAATTGATGGAAATAAACATGAACTGAACCGAAACATTGAGAATCACCTTTCCTGTAGACCTAGTAACTAGCTCCCAGGGACTCCTCAAAAGGAACGGAAAGTAGGTAATCCCAGGGAAGTTGCTCAAGCGAACCAACAGACTCTTCTGTTACACCCACACACACTTAGCTCAGCCCACCTTTCCATCTACTCCGTGGGTGGAACGAGGGTGCCTCACAGATACAGTGACTTTGGTACAGTTTGTCAGCTTGGTGTCCATCAGCCTCTCCACTGCAGGCTCCGCCAAGAGACGGACGTTCACTGGGTTGGGGAGACTTACCCTAAGCAACACCCATACGTCTGACCTTAGCCAGTGAGGCCCAACTGCCGGCACATAGAGGGGTCCCCGCCAGGTGCTGGAATAGGGTGTCCGCTGAGTTATGGTCTGCCCGTGGCTCGACACGTAATTGGGAAAAACAAGGAGCCTGCCTTCCTCTCCTCGATGGGGAGTGTGTACTGTGTATCCTAATAACCTACTCCAGAAGACAGGGTCTCAAGGAGAAAGTGAGGTTGACATTACTTGCTTCTGTATGCCTGCATGAGTATTCACCGGCCTTGGTGGCCTCTATCACCACAGAGAGCAGGTCCAGGCTATAAGGCATCTGCAAGACCCAGTGACACCGGAGAATCCTATGCACCTCTTCAGCAACCTAGTACACACAGGCCCTTCGGAGGATCCACAGTGAATTTCTGAATTGATACGTTTATCCTCTACTCCACAACCTCCCATTGTTGCATACAGGATCCCCGACGTCCTTCGTCCAGCACCCGCACCTCAGCCTAGGACCCAGAAGCCTCAACCTGTATCACCAATTCTTGAACGCCCATTACCTGTGATCCGCCACCCAGGTATTAAAAAACGAGCGGTGGCTTCTAAGCTGCCAATTGTGTAGAAGACTACTTCACTGCTCTCAGGGGGAGAAACAGTATGACACACCCAACTAAATAAAATTTAGGTAGGCGTGGCATCAAAATTACACATAACCAGACTTTGTGTGTTTTTCCCCCATCACGAAGACCACTGCAAAAGAATGAAGGAAAAATTTTAGAGCTGAGCGGGATCCCGACTTTTCGGGAAAAACTCAGGAAATATATTTTCCCAAAAGGTCAGGCGGGAAATAAATTTCACATAAATTTTTTGGGGAAAAAATTATTTAGGCTATTTTGCTATTATTTCTGTGTTCTACAACATACATATAAGAGTGGGCCTTCACTTTTGCAAGCATTGGTAAATCATAAATAAATGCAAGTCTACGTACCTATGAGTATTAATGGTTTCATATAAATATAATGCAGATGGAGTTTGCCACCAACCATTGTATGTAAAAAAACTTCGGTGTGCCTTCCAAAAATAAATAACTGCTCATTCCACATAATAAATGGTATTTCCATTTCACAAATTGTATTTTTTTGCAGTCCATCACTTTGAAAGTAAAAAAAAAAAATTTGTTTTAGAAACATGAAGTAGGCCCTATATATTTTTAAAACAAAAGTAGTTTTTAATTATATAATGGCATACAGTCCTGCATGACAAACTTTTCCTCTGCACATATATTACGGCCGAATTAAAGCACACTGCTCGTAAGCATTAAGAAAGTAACGTTTGGAATTTTGAGCCCATTTTGTTTAAGAATCGAGATAGCTATGAAATTAGTCTTTTATTTTCATGCACTCTAAACTTTATTTATTTTTGCAAACTTCTTATAAATGATACCAATTAATTCCATTGCGGACCGAAAGGTTTATCAAATGCATACGTATAAAATCATTTAAATTGGTGAGGATGCAACTGCATTTCCATGTAAGCTCATAAAAATCTGAATGGCCGTGCATTTCTACGGCCACATGTTTCTTGGTCTTGTAGGCTACACGGCCGAACAGTTGCTGAACGTGACACATCTTCATTCAAGACAGTACGTTATTGGCCAGCACGTCACGTGATGTAGAATGTCGCCCAATGATAGTCATTGTTAGGAACTGTAATGCTCTTGTTTATATTTTGCTAAGCACCCGTACGTGAGATTGCATGATATAACACAATTCAATTTTCATTCCATGTTATTTTTTATCAATAAACTTGTAGTTTTAAATGAAAGTATAAATACCGCGTAATTTATAGTGCGGTAACCTATACCTATGACACGTTAACTTGGTACTAAACATATTTTTACGTTTGTTTGTAATGTTTTATTAAATCATACTGCAGTTTGTTTATGTAGTTCAATAGAAGCAATATAGATATAATAAATACTAGTGAGAAATTCAATGCGTTTATTTGGCAATTATACAAAAAAATGCCAGACAATGCGTCAGCAAAATGCAAGGCTTGCTCTTAAGTATTGAAAACACATTTTTGTAGTATATTAATTCTACATTTTTATTTGTATATTATGTTAATTTGCTAGTGTACCGACTAATGGGTGCCACTTATACAACTCATTTTATACTATTACGACTCATCGCCAAGAGTAACTCTTCCACCACTACAGACGTGGGTGAAACGTTGCCTAGCCTACAGGCAACAGGAACTTATGAGCGAATTCTCTTGATATGGAGGATACGCAACCTGGCAGGCATGCTGCACCCCCCCCCCCTTCCCGGACAGAGAGCCAATAAGCTGCTCAGACCTCGAGCAAGACAGAGAGCCACCAACGAGGCACAAAGCAGAAACGCTGACCAGAGTCTTCCCTCGCCAACCAGGGCAGGATGTCACGCCTTCCCCACACCCCGCGCTGGCAGCCAACAAGTTTCCACTATATAAGTCCAAACGCTGCCGAGCTCGAGAGTCACTCGTAGCACTGACTCAGTGCTACGAGCTCTGGAGATCTTGAAAACTTCAAGTACGCCCCCGCGGTTACTTACGTCTCGACGCCAACGAACACGAACATACGCATTCAACTTCACTTTGTCTCATCTAGACAACTTTTACTTAGCAGTTATGCTTTAGTTAATTTGTATTTGTCTAGAACCAGTACTCCCCTTTTTAAGTAAGAACCAGGTCGCCTACACCTGGATCAGCAGGTACCTTCATTCCTCCACGGTTTGATATGAGGTAGCACGGGTCACGTGTTTATTGAACATTCAATAAACACTCATTGTTCTCTACCTTCATGTTTTTCATTTTCAGGGTATTTGTTTATATTAACGGTCCATGACAGAAAATGCCGTGCACTGCCGATAGGAACAGGGAAATATATTTAAACTGAGTTAGCCTGACTGTGGAATACTTTCAGGTGTCTACACATCAGAAGACCTATATTACACGGCTACCTGTTTCTTCCCAGTCACACATTAGCACTAAGTCAGTGCTCGTGGGGGAGAAACAGCAACACCACAACCACTAGAAACACCGTCTCATCGGGAGGGGCGACAGACTCAGGTTATTTCTCATCATTCGCACTAAGTTGGTGTGCGATGAACGTAGCCTGAAGTTTTGCCATTCGACCTAGTGTGAATGCACAACCAGTAGAGACTTGGCAGCCCCCACGGCTCCACGTCCATGATCAGCCCACACACTGTGGGGGATCAGTGGGGACTCTTATCGAGCTTGTGCCGGCACGTCACTATCGGGTTACACTGTCGAACATTTCTGTCTAAGTGCATCACGCAGGCTGTCGAACTGTTTGCCCTATGCCTCACGAGAAGACGAGTGGTATAAAACATAGGAAACAATTCCTGGCTCACTCTGCTCTCAAACCGTGGATTACAATACCACGTCCTACGCAGGAGAGGCAGGTGGAACGGGACCGCGCTGCCGAACTTAGGCAGTCGCGCCTGCTCTGGTTCGGCTAATTGACTTCCCACCTTGTACCTGCATACATAATACGTGTCACCCTGTGGTAAAAGGGTTTCTTACCGGAACCGAAGTGCGACTAGGCTGGGGCAACCTCAACGTTTGGAACAAGGAAGCATACTTGGGATATCTCCAGTCTGGCCTAGACAGAATTAGCCGCGTCTATGTGAAACTTACTCCGACCACAACGCCCAAGAAGGAGTGAGTAAGTACTAATCAACACCTCTCATCACACTGCGACTATCTAAATCAAACTACCCCACTTTTGGTCTAGTGGATAAAATCCTCGACCAAAGTGCCATGTTAATCTAATCAGGCATGTGTCAAGAGATTTTCTGGTGCCCAACATGGGGGTCAGATGAATAGCTGTGCGCAGTAAACAGCACAAACTAGACCAACCATACCCCGAGAACTAAGGGTCGAAACGATCAGTCAAGCTGACTTTGGGGTGTCAACAAAACACTCCGTGGTGCCCTTGATCACTACCATGTCAGATACTGACATCAATGCAGCCACCGGCGAAAACCTCAATAATTAGCACGACTCATCTGACATACAGTGTAGCCATGCCAACTGTCCAGGCTATGGCACACTAAGAGCAGAATGCACCTACTGCATGAAACTCTATCATTATGCCCAGGACACAGACAGATTAGAGAACCGCTGTAGAGCTTGCCATCACAACCCACGAGTTTCTGCAATGAGATTACGCGTTCCGGCCAAGGCATAAACTGCATCCGATGCACGACATGTAGTGAGCCCTAACACCAGCTATGTATAGGGAGGCCAGACAAACGGGTCTCTATGCCCGGGATGACCTACCAGTGCGAGAGATGCCAAAGAAAGCACATCTCTCACACCCGCACATCCAAGCCATCCCGGATATATATACCACCCAGTATGGCACTTGGCCATCCAGCAACCGGCAGAGACGACGACATACAGATTACTGACTTTGCAAGTCCCCCACATGAAGACCCAGTAGCATTCCGCAGGAATACGAAAAAGAATTCAAAGAAACTGACCTGCCACTGAAACAATGGGTCGACAGGGCCCAATTACATTTAAAGGGCCTTGCCCTCACATAGTGGGAAAGATACAGAGAATTCTTAATGGAATGGAAGTAATTCTGTAATCGAATAGCGACGGAATTCACTGGCGAGGAGGTGTTGGCTAGACTAACAACGCAGTTTTATAGCCAGACCCAGGTACTCTGCGAAGAAGCGGAAATATAGTAAAACTCTGTTAAGATGTTTCTGAAGGGAATAAAAAATAATTCTTATTAACCAGAAAAACAACTTAAAAGGGTAAAATTACACATGTGCTGATAGACAAGGTGCACAATTATTAAACTTATAAGGCAGAAAAACTTGTTAAGTGGGAACTTCTTAAGAGGGTTTTACTGTATTCATACGAAGGAAGGAACAAATGTTTTGACGTGTGTTCCCCGGAGTAGACGAAGCTACCGCCATTTGTTCCATCAGCTGAATGTTACTGCAGAATCTCAGGAACGTACTCCTGACAGCTAGACCCACCACCGAGCACGAATTAGTTAATCGAGCCATACAAGCTGAGCAAAACTTTGCAGCACAGGCAAGTCTCAAAAAATGAGTGTCAGCCAAGGTCCATGAGGAACGAACACTACCGGTTGCGTCCCTTAAAGGTGTACCAACCACATCCCCTCACATGGCATTCGCACCCAAAAGTTGGTTCTGTCCGGAGAACCGCTGGAACAATGATATAACTGCATGGTAACGTGATCAAGGAACTAGCATCTAAAGCCTGCCTACCTGCCTATGTAAAATGTCTCAGTGCCTTTAAGTGATTGGTTCGCTGCAATCGTAGGGCAACTCGGTGATTGGCTGACTGGTGTCTGAACAAAGTATTAATGTTGTATTTCAATTGGTTCAAAGTCAATATGACGTCATAGAGCTTGCATACTCGTATATTATAAGCAGTAGGGAGGTTGGCTGAAAGGCTTAGTTTGACGACTGCCGTGAAAGAGACATTTCGGCTAGCTTCTACATCAAGTAATCCATGGCTAGTTATGTTAAAGTGGAGTGGGTATTGCCCACCAATGGTTTCAAGTCATCAACTTTTTCAGCTACGATGACTACATCAGTATCTCCTTCCCCCAGTGCATCCGAAGTTACCCGCTTCTTTAGCTCCAGCACTTACACCTCCAACAGGTCCGTCCACATCTTTGTCTGAACTAGTACATCATCATGAGTGTCACTTTTGTGATAAGATATTTACTTTCGACTTTAATGGACGACATGTGCGCTTTAATTGTGTCAAGAATCCCTGTCGCATGTCATATGTGACACATGCGGTAAGCAGTATAGCTGTACCAACAATTTACTTAGACAAGGATGAAGTGCATTTCTCATCAGTACCTCTGTACCAGGTTACCTGCAAACAGGTCTCTTGCGACTTCGGTACATGCCTTCAAAAGTGTACTTACCTGCATAACCCGCCCTGCACAATGTGTCAAGTTCACCTGCACCTAAGATGGTGGTAGTAATCGGTATCGTAATGTGATTGCTGACTTTTATGCATTTTTTCTAGTGTTTCTGTTTTCGGGGACATTCAAGGTCATGAGGTCATGGTAACCTGCATCCAATATGGCTGTAGTAGTCTGTAATGTAATATGCTTTTTGGCTATTATGATTTTTTCTTGAGGTTTTGTTTTCAATGTCAATCAAGGTCATGGGGCCATGGTCAAGGTCACTGGCTTCCAAGATTGCGGTAGTAGTCAATTAAACAATATACTTGTTGACTTTTCTGCATTTTTCTCTAGTTTTTGTTTGTGTGGTCATTCAAGATCATGGGGTCAAGGTCACCTGTATCCAATATGGTGGTAGTAGTCAGTAATGTATATGCTTTTTGGCTATTATGATTTTTTCTTGAGGTTTTGTTTTCAAGGTCATGTGGTCTAGGTCACTAGCTTTCAAGATGGCAGTAGTAGTCATTAACACAATATGCTGTTTGACATTTATGAATTTTTTGCGATTTTGGAATTTTTTAGGGGAAAAGGGGAAATTTTAGGGATAAAATTGAAATTGTTAGTTAGAATGGCCACTGGGGGACTAGAACTGGAATTTTCTGGGGGTGGTTTTTTGGAAACAGGGAAAACGGAAAATAGTTTAAAAAATTTGAAACAGGGAAAAGGAAAATTTCTAGGTAAATTTAGTCAATTTTGAAGGAAAAAACTTAATTTTTAGGGAAAAAAAGGGCAAAAGGGAAATTCTAATATAACTGACTCCCGGCACCTGTCTCCTACTCCGGAATCCGTTGGCTCCTGACATACATTTCCCATCTACTTACGAGCTACATATTGGCACGTATGTTACTTGTTTTGAAACAATATCAAGATGAAAATATTTAATGCTGCACGTGAAACATTGATCAAGATTTAGAAATACATAAAAATAATGTTATAATGTCTGTCCGAACAATTTAATCTGTATCAGCCGATTAATCAAACAGCTGCATGACTAACCTTCTAGGTAGTATTATGGGGGAAAATTAGATTCTGCATAAAATGTGTAGATGCAGTATCATGAAATATATTGTCGCTGGCTAGGTATACTCTGTGTCTGTGTCTGTGTGCGTGTTTGTGTGTGTGCGTGCATGAATGAGAGAGAGAGAGAGAGAGAGAGCAAGTGTGTGTGAGCACGCATGCATTAGCGAGCAAGTGAGTGCGAGTGTGTGCATGTGTAGGGGCTGTGGTGTGGAGGGCAGAGTGTGCATGCAAGGGTGTGTGCATGCAAGGGTGTGTGTATGCAAGAGTGTGTGTACATGAGGGTGCGTGTACATGCAAGTGTGTGTGCACATGTGAAGGTGTGTGAACACAAGAGTAGGTGTGTGTACATGAGGGCGTGTGTGCACAAGAATGTGTGCGCACGAGTGTGTGTGCACGAGTGTGTGCACGAGTGTGTGCGCATACAAGTGTGTGTGTACAAGACTGTATCTATGGGAGTGAGAGAGAGAGAGTGTAAAATTGTGCATGTGAAAGAGTGAGAGTGAATGTGTGAGAATATGTGAGAGCATATGTGATAAAAAGTGAAAGCACATGTGAGCAAATTTGTGTGTGTGAACAAGTGCAGGTGAACAAGTTTGTGAAAAAGTGCATGTGAAATAGCACATGTGAAAGAATGAATGTGAAAGAAGGAATGTGAAATAGCACATGAGAAAGGTTACATGTGAAAGAGCACATGTAAAGAAGCATGTGAAATAGCACATGAGAAAGGTTACATGTGAAAGAGCACATGTAAAGAAGCATGTGAAACAGCACATATGATGTGTGTGTTCATGTGCATGCATATGTAACAAAATTCTCAAATACAATAGCAATACATACAGTAGAACCCCACTGTTAAGGCCCATCATAGTTCACAGGAATAGGGTTGTTAGTAAGATATGGTCGTAATAGAGCGTTTGGAAAATTTTATACATTTAGACACATCCTGGCCCTTATACAACAAAATGGGAGTGGTATATATTTTTAAATATGCACTACTTGAAGTAGTGGTAAACACAATAAGTAGCAACATTTTTCAACTAATTTGCCTCAAGTTTGAACTTGGTTTTTTTTAAATAATTATTCGCGGTGCCTCAAAAATGGATATTTGACAGAGAAATGGTCTTAATAAAAAGGGTTGCTACAGAGAGGTTCTACTGTAATCTATAAAATCAAATTGTACTCTTAGAGCATAATATACCTCATTTCTGGCCAAAATCCAAAACATTGATTATAAAATTGTCCCATCACTAATTTCAACACATACGTTCCGACTTCTGAAGAAACATACGCTCACACCTTTTTCGCATAGCACCCTTTTAGGGACACTATGTTTATACAGATACTTCATTCATACAAATTTTTACGACTTATCGGTTTATGTATGTAACTGTCAGGAACGAATACATCACAAAATCTACAAAAGTGTAATATCAGCAGATATCGATACCACAATGATTAGGTCGGTGCATCACTATAAACAATATTGGATGCTGATGAAGCAACTGCTGCACACAAGATTCACTTACTCTTTCTGTGTCTGTATCTGTCTCCCATTTTGTTTGGACTCCCCCTTACCATTTGCCACTTCTCCTCTTCTCAGTGCTCAAACAGTCAATACTTTTCCCCGCCCCTCGTTTTTTGCGACTGGAAGTCTGCCTGGCAACAGGGCAGTATCCAACCAAGATGAAGAGGCAGAGCTATACTGGAGGGAATAATGGAATGTGTGACATTCCTATCCTTTCCTTTTGTGTTTATGAGGGAATGACAATTTTTTCCAACATTCTATTGCGAGTTCTTCCCAAAATGATAGACCAAAAAACAAAACCTATACGCATGTTTTAACTCATGAAAAGAGTGATACTATCCTTACAACAAATGAGAACACAAAAAGTCACTCATTTCAAACTAGTATATTAACCTTGCGTTTAATATTGAGTTCAACATATTATCTTCATAGTGAAGGTGTCATCAAAGCCCATATTCATTATAATGCTGTTCCAGTGTACTTATTTTCATAGTTAAATTAATTATGCATATAAGTGTAGCTACAAATGAAACATTCATTATTATTGTAAATCAGACAGTATACTTTCTTATTGATTACAAATGCCATGATTTTATGTTCACTTGGTGTTTGTAGTAATTGTAGTACAGTAGAACCTCCCTACATCAACCCCATTTAAAATGACGTTTTCATAAAAACTAATTTTTCAAATTATATCAAATTTTAATGAAAAAGAAGAAAATTTGAGGGAAATCTGTTGTAAAATTAATTTGTGGCACTTTTTTTGGATGCTGTATTTTGCATTTCTCATGAGCTGTGCAGGACCGGACTAGCTCATCTAAAAATAGATAACACCCCCAATTGGCTTCCGTAGCCTTTCTAACATGATGCAACCACCCTCAGTGTATGTCCTGCCATTGTGCTTTCTCTCACCTGCTTCCTCATTTTGCTTGTGTAATTAGGACTTGGATTTTTCTTGGCTTTTTAATACTATTTTTTAACAACTTTTTACACTTAAGTTTTACGACCATGCAGTGAGCCCTGTGGAAGCCTACAAATTTACTCACAAATACAACTCTGGACTGTGAAACCATGACACGTCTTCCTCCCACTGTAGCATCCACCTCTCTGCCAGTCCATCAATATTGACAAGAGTGAGATACATTCTAGCTTCCTCACTTCAAGCCTTCGTTTCTCTTCCCTCCCAACCATAACCCTTTTACTAGGTTCATCAGACATATCAGAAAAACATGACCAGTGTGTTTATATCATCCGTTGAAACGAGTGTTTCTGTATCCTGGGTTTTGGAAAGTAGTATTTGTGTTATGTACAAACAACACAGCTTCGGTTTTATTTGAAAATATGGCACAAAAATGTATGAAGCATCCAATGTTACAGTTTTTATATTTGTTTGGAGACAAGTCGCGGATACCTTACTGTGGTGTTTTGGAAAACATTCAACTATTGAATTAAATAAATATTCCATGCCAAAATCATGTTGAAGGTATGCCAGAGTCAACTGAACTTGGACTTACAGTGCTGGGCAATTCCTCCTGCCACTGATGTTTTTAACATTTTTTTTTAGAAGACATCTGCTTAGTAATATAATTTTATATTTTAAATTTTAAAAACATGTCATTTTCATGCTACTGAACATAAAATTGAACTTTCTATGTATAGAGGTTGGAGTGGGTCAAAATTAGTCCACAATTCCCCAAAATATCTAGAATGACTGACTTGTCATAACCACCTTATTTCTGAAAGCCACAAGGGGTCATTTTAGTAAGGTTCTACTGTAGTCACAAATTCCAATGCGATTTCCACGTGTTTAACATATCTGACAATATTTAATACGAACTTAACATTAAGAGATGATTCTATAAACGCAACCATGTGGGAAAAAAAACTTTAAAACCGACTGAACAAAAATGCACAGTCAAATATTACATGCAAAGTTCACATGAATGATATGAACATATCATAGCACTTGGCACACACACGTGTACTAATGTATACTATGTTAAGTACAGCATTATTTGCTTAACTTAAGATAACATGGTACACTACAGAGAAGATTTATTCAGACCCCTGCGCACAAACGGCAGATTGGAAAAAGTTTAAAATATGCATTAAAATGCACTACACAAAAATTATTTCCCATATGCATCTACAAAATTAAAAATCACAAGAAAATTTCTGGCAACTACACATTTTAAAGAATTTGTACAAAGATATTTTAAAATCAGTAATATTTATAAACACCACATGAAAAATTATATAGTTAAAATCATGCATTGAGAATTATTTTAGTTTTTTATTTTGGTATATTGGAAGGCACTTTTCTTGAAAAATTGTGTGCAATATAAACGTGATACACTAACATTACTTTTTTTTAATGCAACACTTGCATAGTACAATACGGCAAATTATGATGAATAAGTAATGCAAACTTCAAAGTAAAATCTTCAAATGAATTAGAAACCAACACTGTTTACTTTAAGGAAGCAGAACTGGTTTCTAATACTTCAGGTATACAAAAGGCAACACGGATACATGAATCTTAAGTAGAAGTACTTTACATTGGAGCTCAATTATTTTGTAAACTTATTATGTATTTAATAAGTAATAATCAATTTAATGGAAACAAAAAATAAATTATAAGGGTGTTGGATACCAAAAAATTAAATATTTTATGATTGTACCAAACATTGTTCAACTTGTATACATTGTATGTGATGACATTTTCCTCGAATAAGAAAATTTTACAGTTCATATTTTTCTAATAATATGTCAAATATGTATTAAATTTTTCTGTTTTGCTGCAGCAATAACAACAGATACTACCCATGTTGTACAAATATGCTGTGGGCTTGTACAGATATGCTGTAGGCTTGTACAGACATGCTGTGGGCTTGTACAGGTATGCTGTGGGCTACGCTTGACAAAGATGTAATTACCAAATAATAGTTCATGCATTAAAAAAATAAAAAATACGCAAAAATTTCCCTATTCTTAAAAATTTTTCATACAGATGACCTGTTTACATAGTATGTCCCTGAAAAATTTGTTTAGAAAGATGATAAAAAACCACAATTACAGTATAAGGAAAACCATTAGACACACACTTATTTTCACTGTAACAATTACGGAAATAGGGCACATTTCTTCTTTCTTATTGTTTTCACCCAAATAAATAGGCACATAAAGGTTATGTCATCGCAGTTGCGCACTACCAAAACTAAAAAATCTTTGTGTTACATTTATTTGCATGCCACACAGCCCCGTATGGTGGACACGTAGATTTGTTCGGTTAATTCCGGGGAAAAGATAACACTTTATTTCTGCAAACACTTTGAAAAGTTTACCATTTCAGGAAATTGACGAGTGTGAGAGATTGACACTGTAAACATGAGCAATATACAGTTGATCCTTATCTACCGTTTTTCAGGGAGCTGTCAAAAAATTTCCATACATGCGGGATTTCAGTAGATATGGGTTCCGACATGTACATCAATGAAAAACCATTTCTGACCTATTTATACTTCTTTTTGAGTATAATGAGAGCTGTATGTTATATGTAAATAAAGTTTGGCTAATAAACAATAAAAATGGGATATTTAAAAAAAAAGTATTACTGTAATAGTATTACTGTAAATAATACATTAAAAAACATTTCTCCTCTACTCGTTTAAATGAAGAGAAGTATATATCATCTCAAAATACAGTATATAATTGATTGTAATCCAACACCAAATGCAAGCCAACCTAAAACATTGAAACCCTCTGAAAATGAAAATAATGACACAGAATGCAAGGTAAATTTTGAATGTCCAGCACAATCAGAAATCAGTTGAGAGCACATGGAGAGATTATTGATCAGGCAGTGTGTTCGTGGCGGAAGGCAGTGAAGTGAAGGGGAAGCGGCAGGAGAGGGTGAAAGAATGTACCGCTCCCCTCCTCGTATGTTGGTGACACTTTGCACGCATGGCAAAAGTCTGTTTTTTAAAGTAATTAATTATATTTCATCTGCAGAAAACTGTAAAAAAAAAAGGTGATTAAAATTTATTTGTTCACTGTATTTAATAATTAATCATTTAAAACCACCACCTCTTATTCTCCTTGTCACAAGTTATGCAGCACTCTAGCTTGGTGCTTACCCATTATTAGATGGCAAAATGTGTCGAATATACCCTTACAGGATATCAATTTATTCAAAATATGCATATCTATTGAAATCAATTAGTACAAATCCTCCAATTTCCCCACAGGAAGTTACTGAAAATGAACTTTAAACTTGATAATACAAGTCGCTCGAAGTTCTCACAGTTTTTGGTGACAAGGGGAGGTCAAGTATATATTTCTAGGCATTGAATTTTATTCGCAAAGATACTGTCCATTGAGTCAAATTAATATTATGTTTTAAAATCATGTTGATTTTACACCAGATACAATTAAACACCAAAATTTAAGGGGAAAAAACCACCTTTAATAACAAAAGAATACATCTTTACAAATACTAATTCCTTATTAAAACGTATTGCGTAACATTTTCCAATGAAAGCATTTACTTTGAAATACTAGTGATGATAGGTGCAATTATTTTGAGCAACGCAAAATCTTGATAAAATTTCTACAATCGCCATGTGCACTTTACTTGCACTGCGGCCAGGCATGTAAGGGGTAGCGACAGAGAGAGAGGATACAATTTTTCTTTTAGTTTTACCTCTCGACAGCATTTAAGGGGAGGTAGGAAGGTGCTCAGCTAAGAGAAACAGAAAGAGAGGTAAGAACGAGAGGATGCTCCGTCACTATGCTCGTTGCTAGGTAACCACTTCCCTTCTCGTCAGGCGAGTAAGAGGAGGTAGCAAGCCAGATTCACACATTGTACCACTCCGCAGACGTGTTGAAGACGGACAATACCATGCGCCGCACAGCAGTGATAAATGGTGATGCACATAATGTATTTCACGTCCAGTTACTAGACATTTTCATTAACCACCACCTTAAATTCTATAGTCATGGGAAATCTTAGGTGACGGGGCCAAAATATACTTAAATTGACTAAACATCTGATTAACGATAAAAGCGGGTAGCTTCATCATTACTTATATAGGAATTTTGATGGGACCACTGCTAATTAACTGTGGATACCATTTTGGTACAGCGAGAGTAGACTGTACCAATATAGCATCACGTAGAGCTGATGGAATGCAAACTAACACTGCTAGAAGTATCATAAGCCGGTTGCAAGTATTTGTAATGAAACATTTGAATTTACAAAGAATTTCATCTACTGCAACTAACGGAAAACAAATTCTGTTACAGTTTCAGGACCTTGTAGCAATCAATTGCCAAACGAGCAAACAGTTTGCAGTGCGTTAGCAAACAGCACTGCAACTACATGCACTGAACCTCAGCGTTTGCAAAATCTACTACCAATTCTACCATGAAAATAGCCCCTTTAAATTTATGGCTTTACACATGTCACAAGCAATGATCATCACTGAAAATATAACTTGATGACCACTGAAAATAAATTTGCAACACCAAAGAAATAGTTTTCTTTCCCGATAAGTTTTACGTTTATTGCAAAGAACTCTTTGAAACATATTTATTTTCTGATGACCGAAATGTATCTTTATATATATATATATAAGTATGCTGCAACATGTAATTTGGCCATTAATTTATTAATGGCTACATTACATGTTGCAGCATACTTTTTTTACGTTCAAAATAAGCTGAATATAATCTTGTAAAAATTATATATCACACTTGAAGATGCAAGTATTATTTGTGTGGGAAAAGTTTCTTGTGTGATCAGTGAAATTATATTTATTTTTGTTATATATAACTGGAATGTAATGGTAGTTATTCGATTTTAAAACAATCAGAATGCTATTTTAAAATTTTACTACAGCGAAACCTTGTTTTCGAGATCCTGTTTAAGTATATTTCCCATATCAGTTATTTGTTTTTGGACGGTCCCAACAAATATCCTATATAAACAATGTTAAAAAAACTCACATGCTACGACACTTAAATAGTTAATTTACCTGCATCCATTCATCAGATATTCTGGCGAAAACCAAAATATATTCGGAACAGTTGTTTAACTATAAAATACAGTGGGTTTTCGATGATTCGTTCCCATTATTTACATTTCATCATATTTCTCATTGGTACATCCGCCAAAGATTGCGTGCATTATTCGTTTTTTAACGCTTTGTGAATGCAAAACCACAAGGAAAATTGATAAATGGTGCTATCAATAGCATTGTTTACATTCCACAACCGATTTTTTTTTTCCTACGTCTTTACTGAATTCGTAGATTGGCAACTATGAGAAACCATCTCACAATCTTATTCTTATTACGTGTTTACTACACTCGTACGTTGGAGGCAATAAGAATGAATCATATAATCTCTTGACACTGTATCCAACATTCTATGGCATTGTTAATTTGAACAGAATTTAGAATGAGATTAGGGTCATGGTACTAATTTAAGGAGCATGATTATTATCGGAAACTATAGACTGCGTGTTTGGTAAGAATTTTAAAGGTTTGAAGAGAATATTTATACATAAATTTCCTTGAATAAGTTGTTTTAATGACAGCTTTTGGCTATTGGTTTAAAAAAAGAAAATACATTTTAAGGTTATGTACAATATTTCTCAGAGCTAAAATCCAGTCCGCATCTTTAGTTTTCCTACATGCCTTGTTTATTCTTGTTGGTCCACTGAAAAACGAATAGGAGGTGCCACTGTATTTGATTCTAAAATAATTGAACATCAAAATCCACTACTCGCACACCCCTAATTTAAATACATTTCTAACCATGTTATGTAAATTCCCTGACAATGCAAAAATTTCCCTATAATTCTCAGACTTTTCCAGAAATACATAATTCTCTGACCTTTACAGGTTTTCCCCATTTTCCCTGACACTAGCTACCCTGTTTTATGAATACAACATTCCACAGACAGCATGTAACTTCATTATACACTTACTTTTGCATCTTGGGACTACTATGAAGTGCTGCACTATTTAATTTTGCGCAGCCGTATATAAAAATTGAACTGAGAAAATGAAATACAAGTAGTGGCAAAAGAAAAAAATATTTCAACCACTATATATGATTCCTGTTCATACTGATACCTTGCTCACTATCCAAACTAAGTATGAACAACACAAGTGATTCCAAAGAACTAGTACTAACAGTAAACTGCCTGAAACTTTGTCCAATCCTGCCGTGCACGCACCCCCCTGAGAAATGCAGCAAGCGTGTTCAAGAACCCACCTTCTCGTCTAGACACTCTACCAAGTCTGTGACATACCCACGCAACTCTTGGTAAAATTTGAATCTCTGGGCGAGGAGAGGCCCATTTTGCTCCAGCTCCTTGAGGTCAGTACTGGTGGAAACCATATCATCTGCCACACGGTCACGATCCTGTATGTGCCGCAGGTTCACTTCCTTCAGTGCTACCAACCTGCACCCAACAGCCAGTAACTACAAATCCCACATAGCCTTACACACACAAAACTGTAACGTAGAGGATATAAGAGTATAATAATAGGGGGCAGGCCTTACACACTAACAATACAGTACCTGAGTAAAGTACATCTCAGTAATGAAGGTAAGATTCTGGAAGCCATGAAGATAAGATTCTGGCAGCCATTATATGGTAACATGACAAACAAAACTAACAATGTGCCTCATACAAAATCCTATATCAGATGATGTGTGAACAAATGAAAGTGATTATTATGTTGGCTGTTGTGATAGCAGTGCCCATACACAACAAACCAATGAGAAATATGCAGACAGGAAAGAGTTCTTAGAAAAATAATTAATATATTTTATTTTAAGTGGTCTCATCAATTTCCCCCACACAAAACACTTAATAAAAGTGCTCACTTTGTAATGTATATTCTTAATATTAATTAGGGGATGCAGAACTGTCACAGGATATTTTCTAAATATTTCTACATTAATTTTATGCAACATATTTCAAACCTTAATCGTTTTTAAGCCAGTATGAGGCAAAAAATTTAATTATTACAAGATGGGATACCACAGGTTGTAGCATTGCAGATTATGTAAATTTTAATAGTTTTTATAATTATTTTTCATCTGACTTTTAGTTAAATTCCCATGTTTATTTCGTTAGTCAGTGTAATAGTCTAAATTTCTCTTTAATGCCCCGTGGAAAAGTAAGGGCTTTATCAGTTTTAATGCGGGGCTGTATTTCAGTTATCTGTAGTACGTTGGCATTTTCGAGTTCCCTCGATCCGAGCAAGGTTGCTCACTTTTGAGATTAGGTTTTTTTTTTCAACTTCTTTTAATTTTCCCCTGCTATCAGCAGTATTTGTTGTGAAGCCCTTGCAGTGACGTAGTTGTTAGCCAATAGAAGGTCCCGAGCCCCGGCCAAGTGTTATTTTTAGATTTTTGTTAGAGGAGAGATGGTAGCCACATGCCAAGTTGTGCTGCCATTGTCCTTGTTAGATCCCCATTGTTCTGTAAGCCTGGGAGCAGGCAACATGGCTGCCGACATGTTTGTACAAAATATACTAGGACACTGTTACGTTTGAAAGTTGTCAGTGGTGTGAAGATTTTTTTTTTGTGTCTGTGTGTTTGTAACTGTTGTGGAAAGCTAAATTAATCTGAGACACATTCCAAAATGGAAGTACATTCTTTTCATTTTTCTTAAACATAATGTCAAAGTCTCGTCAATAACCCAACTGAGCTATTGTGGACTTTTTTGTAGCAGGGTAGGTAACCGACTTTTGCCATGGCACAAGGTGTCTGTGCTTCTATCTGAAAGAAGTGCACTGTTAAGACATGCACAGCCACAAAAAATAA
This sequence comes from Dryococelus australis, assembly GCA_029891345.1. Classification (NCBI taxonomy): domain Eukaryota; kingdom Metazoa; phylum Arthropoda; class Insecta; order Phasmatodea; family Phasmatidae; genus Dryococelus; species Dryococelus australis. Next base: position 272,457,401 of record CM056995.1, read on the forward strand.
TGTTTTGCAGGTGTAAAATAAAAATTATGCAAGTGCATATACTGAGGTTTAAATTTTTATTGATATCTCTACATTTTTTTAACTAACAGATTTCCATGTGCAACAAATCAGCTTGCTAATAATGTGTATTCTACTTGCAATTCTTGGACCTTCGCCATGGCTAGCCATGTTGTCTATGTTACTGGACAAGACTTATCAAACCCCCCTCCCCCCTCCTTCCCTAATACCTTCTGTTTAGTGCTTAAAGCATTTCATTACTGTATTACATTAATGAAGCAAAGCAAGTAGAACACACATGTCCTTTTGAAGTAATACTATCATTATTCTATGTTAAGTATATTCAACCCGAATTGTTCAGGTTCAGCAAAAACTAAAAATGGCTTTGAAAATGTTGCGAGTAGTTGGTTAGTGATGCTCGTAATTGTGGTGCTACCTGTATGTAAAAGCAGCACCTGGTTGCAAAAAGCAGATGCCACTTTCAATGCCAAAATAACTTACGAATTAAAGTGCATTGCCTGAGAATTTCCTTAATTTCGTAATTACCTAAATTGACATATTTCCTGTTAACATCCAAACTACAATTTGTTGTCTGTAATACAATAATTTTCAAAAAATTTGATCACCCTGAAGGTGCCATCACAGATGCACTAAGTTGATACATGCACAGGACATGGTATTATGTATACAGAAATCAACAACATATTGTACCACACCAAGCGTGAATTGCAGGGGACTAACACTTTCAGGATGCATTTAGTATGGTATTGGACAACACAAAGCATGAAGACAGGTGGTGATATGGTCCCCTAATGGAGGCATACAGACGTTGGATGTTCTCCTGATAAAATTCCTGCCAAAATTGCTGTTCAAGAACGCATGATGGCATCACGAAGCCAGGCCACAGATAGCTGTGCCATGTGAGGCTGGGTATTATCCTGCTGGAAAATGGGGTTGTCAAGCTACACCAGGAACGGGAGTGCACATGGTCACAGAATTTCATTGATGTATACCTGCACCGTCATAGCTCCTTCAATCCCCACCAGTGGGGTGCGGAAATCTACAAAACAGCACCCTGCACCACAACACGTGTTGGGGTGATGTGCAACTCTACAATGAAGCATGGATTGTGGCACTGGCCAGAACATCTCCACACTTGAATTTGGTGGTCGTCTGTATCTAGGTAGAGCCAAGATTCATTTCTGAACACCATCCATTGCCAATCCACAAGATGCCATGCTGCCCGTTCCCAGCAGAAGGTTACACATGCTTAGCAATGCTCAAGTTGTAATGGTAGATGTACGGGAAGCCATGATGACAGATGCCACTCTACCAGCCACCTGGATATGGTACTGGTGGACACAGGCATATCCCTAGCTGCAGTGACGTATTCCTCCCAACTTGTGATCCACTAGGGTCACCCAAGACTTCTTGACAGGTGTGCGTACCCTCCTGTTTCCACTGCATCAAACACACTCTCAGTGTGGACAAAATGGTTCGAGTGGGGAGCAATGAGCAGAAGCGTCCAAACTGCCTCTGTGAGGCTGAAGATGTGGACGGCCTCTCTCAAAATCATCCAGCTGGCTAAAGACTTGTTAATACTCTGTCGGGGTATGCTGCATATTCACTGAACTTAGCTCTGTAGCTCACACTGCTACTACGGCCTTATTCAGTGTCTTGCAGATATGAATGATGGAAGGACATGTATGTCACCTAGTGGCACATCCTCGCAAGTAAAACCACATTAAACGCAAGGGGGTCACACATCGGGCTGCGACAATACTTTGTGAAACCTTTATTGTACTTGTGTAGTTTATTTATGGTAATCATTAATTTTTGCATATGAGTATAAATTAAACAATGCACCACAGTTTTGTTATACAAACATGTTTGTCTGCTGCGACGGTGCTGCGCCGCCGCCTAGTTCAACTATCTATCAGTGTCTTGTGGTGCTGGGAGTGCTTGCCTCGAGGCGCTCAGTCTCTCATTCCTTTCTCCTTTCGCTTCCTTACCCCTACTCCCCCCCCCTGCATCTCGTGTTTCAATAAGGTAGGGGAGGCATTCAATCAGCCGGTATGTAGCACTGTGACATGTTGATCAATCTACTTTATCACCTGGTATCATCCACATCTGCCTCTCCTTCGGAGGGTTCACCGAAATGGCTACCAATGTCATTTGAGAAATGTAATATAATTGCAGCGCACACTTTAAATATTGTTCATAGTGATAGCTTAATTTTAGTTTGTGAATATTGTGAAGTTGGGAAGACTCTGTGAGTGTGGATTGACTGATTAATTATGGGCTAGTGATTTGTATTCTTTCTTGGTAATGGATTAGCTTTGATGGTGTAATTAGTGCACAAGTTCTTAGTTAACTTTGTTCTATGTTCCTTTGGGCCTTAATTTTCTTGTTTATTCTAGTACGGAATTTGTTTATTGCCGTACTTATTTTGCTTTGGAAAAATGTGTAGTATTTGTGTGCACTCACTGCCCCGTTTGGCTCGCCCGGCCAATTTGTTTTAACATCTGAAAAGTCAGTCCACACTTTGCTGTGGCTGAGGTAGATGTTTTAATTTATGCTGTCCTGTTTTCTACTACAAGTTGTTTTGTTCGGCCCTTAAAAACTTTCAGGGTGCCATCGTGTAGGCTGTGATTTTAGTGGAAACATTTTAATGTTTATTTTATTGCAAAGCCCTGTGATGGGCCAGGTTCTGGCTGCAGCCTTTTTATGGTTAAATGGTGTGTTCATATATGGTTGAGGTATCACCATTTACTAGTAATTCTGTCCTTTAAATTGATACTGTGCCATGGAATTTCGGCACCACCATAATACCTTTTAAATAATTGGTAAGAATATTTAGCAGCATTTAAATTTGGTTTTAAATGCAGCGCACGTGTTTGAAAATGAAATGTTAGTACCCGATTGTGAAACTTGTGTACCTGAAATAGAGAATTTGAATGGATGTTTAACTAGAGGCAAATGAAGGTTATTTTTGTAAAACAGTTCCGTACCACAGATGTCAGACGCGCCTTACGAAACTTGGTCAAATAGACAATAAATATTTTTAATGAGGTTATTTTGCATTGACAAACCGTTTAATGAGAGGTTGTCTTTTATAAGCCGTGTTTATGGTATTTTATTTAGCAATAGCTGAAGTAGAAAAAATCATGGTAACAAAACTTCACAAGTATAGGAATGGAGTTGTCATTTTGAATAATGGTAATGTCACAATGTGTATTTACATCTTTAATCATTCTCTATGAGAAGGTGAATGTGAATTGTAGAGTTTTTAATAATTTGTGATTGAAGTATTTTTCTTGAGGTCATTCTTTTTGCTTTTTATTTTATCTTCAGGGTACATATTGTTACAACAGTATTTTTCGCTATTTTTGAGTGGTTTTAGTTTTTTGTTAGGATACCTATTTTTTTCTTATGATACCCTTAATTTTTCGGGACACTCCCTATTTTTTTATCACCCATTAGGTTATTTGGGAAATTTTCATAGGATTTTGGGAATTTTTAAATTATAGCATTCAGGTTAGGAGTATTCCTATTTTTTTATCAGACAGATCCTAGGCATGGTTCGGTTTTTGTTATTTTGAGGTTATGTTCGCCCATCTTTTTATTTGTTCTGAGGTGAATCCTTCCTGTTTGGTGTTTCGGTAATGATTTTCATGATTTAATCATTTTAGTTTGGCTTTTGGTTATAACTTTTGTTTTGGTGTTAGGGCCTAGTCTTTTTGCCCTAACTTAGAAGTCATGGTTGGTTTAAATTTTTAATTGGTACTACCTTCTAGATAAATCATTTTTATTAATTTTTCTAGACAGGGTCCTTAATTGGTTTTTATTGGAAGCAGTTTATAATTAGTTTTATCCCTTTTAAGTATTGTGAAAAGTTCAGTCCAGTAACTTTGTCATGTTTAGGATGGAATTCAATTATTTTTAAAAGGAAGTTTGGGATATAAAATGGTTAGGTCGTATCCTTTGTCATCTCGGGAATCATACCCTTGCAGTCAATAGTTCTCGAGCTGCTACAAGAGTTATTTGAAGTTAGTATCAAGCTTAAGTCAGCCTCAGCATTTTTGGTACCGGCCGCAGCTGTGCGTGTTTGCCTTAGCCACTGCGACAGTAAAGTAGCAGTCATCATTATCTCGAATTGTTTTGTGTCATACCGCAGTGGTTCGGAACTGTTTTCGAGCCGCATGTGTCAAAAAGTTCCTGGAGTGATTAGCCAACGTCAACGCTTCAAGTTGACAGCTGTGTGTTTGTTAGCGTCATCAGGGAAGAGGGGAGAAGTAGTCCTGCATGCCGCAAACAAAGTCTAGACAGCTAAGGGGATAAGGGAGTGGTCTCATGTTGAGTTTTTGTTTATGAACGGCCGCACGTGTCCGAGAAGGGCCGTGATTGGCTGAAAGAGTGACGTGTGCGGTAACACGAGACGCTGTTTTGTAGAAAGGAGCCCAGCTGTGGAGAGAGGTCAGGTTTTAAAAGAGATGTAGTAGTGTGGGGGGGGGGGAAGACACAGACGAGAGGACACCAAGACAGGCGTAGACACACGGGAGTGACGGGCACAGTCAGTCAGTCAGTGAGGAGGCTTTCTGAAGCAGAGAGAGGTGTCGAGACATCAAAGAAGGTGGGAGGAGCCTTCAAGGACTGACATTATGTAGATTATAAAAGATAAGTAATCAGGGCATGTAGTTATAGTTTGATTTGTAGGGGCTCCAGTTAGGCACCATCATGTGCAAATTTAGTGTAAATAACATTACTATTTAAAAGTCAAGTAAGTTTAAAGTTAATAGTAAAACAAATAATCGTAGGAGAGGAGGACCATTGAGTTTTCTTTTTAGTATGTAATTAATTTTTAGAGGACGACACCCACATAATAGAGAGTTTGTTTAGTCGGTAGGCCAGGAGTTTGTTACTTGTAAAGACCAGTAATAAAACAGTAACGACAGTTTTTATTTTATCAGTGAGAATAGATGTCTTCCTCCCCTTCATAAATTTGTGTCCAGTTACCGTAACGTTGATGATAAAGAAAAGCCTATGACGGCATATGGTAAGAACAGACTAAGGAATAGCTGTTTACCATGACCTTAGAAAATGAAACAAGTTCTTAAAAACCTTTGTGACCCAGTACGGTAAATGTAAAGGACAAAGTAAGAACTATAAGTTAAGACGTTTACAAATTATAAATGGTACGGAATTCACAACGTGTTGAAGGCCATTCATGATTTATAATAGCATGATTTTTTATTTATTGTAAGTTTACTTGAACAGGCCAAAGTTACAGTAATTCTTAAACATTTTTAATGTGGGTTATCTTAATTCATTTTTGAGTTGACCTAAAGAAATAATGACTTATTAATGGATTTTTCTAGTTGTTGTTGGCGAATAGATTCCTATTTAACTATTGTTGCAGTACAATCAAGTCGAAATTCTATTAACGCATTTGTTTAGTTAATTAAATGTAATTTAAAAAATGAATAGATATGTAATTCTGGTGGTGCTTTAAATTTTTATGTTAAAGAATGTTAACAGCTTGATTATAAAAGAAACTATTTTTTTAAATCTAAATTCCTTCCATTTGTTACCAAAGTACTTTTGTTTATTTACCTCATGTAGAAAATATATTTTTGTATAAATTTTTATGAATTGTTTTTATATTAAAATTAAAACATTTTTGGAAAACATCCTCTTATTTCTAAGCAGTTAATTTCACCATCCCTTTTTAGTTATCAGGTTGATGTTGAATTTATTTTAATTATTTTATTAAATGAACCTTTTACCTGTCTTAGATCGCACTTGTCCTTTTGCATACAGTTAAAGTGAGTTTGAGCTGTACCTAAAATTGATGAAATGGTTAAGTTTTGGGCTTCTAGGCTGCCCCTGTTTGTAAAAAAGTGCCTTGTGGTGGACTGCCCCTAGCAGAATTTGACACAGACCAGTAATTGAAACAGATGATAATGCTGAAGTTTTCAGAGATGGTTAGGGAGGAGTTGTAGGATGGTTTTTAATTTTATGCAGTGTTGAGTAAACGATAAAGTGCAGCCGAAGAGGAGCTGTGGTGTATAGGTAATTGTGAAGTTGAGAGAGTGTGCTTCAACTTAAGATGTTTACCCCTAGGAAGAGTTAAGGGGTTTAGGAGTATTAAGTAAGTTATTTGAGTTTCCCCATCATCTCCCTCCACTATGAGTCTATGAGTTTTGAAGCTGTTTCAGTTATTTTAGTTTTGTTTTGAACATGTTGAACTAGTTAAAAAAGTGATTAAAGAATAAACCAATACTAAGTTAAGATTGAGATCAATCGATTGATTACCAAGACTAAATAAAGTAATGAATGATTAATAAATTCCCCAAATACCAATTTACACTTCAACCCTTCATTTAATTTTACCCTACTACTCTTTATCCATTTTCCTCCTTTTCCCCTTTTCCATTAACTCTTCTTTCCTCCCCCCACCCCTTGATTACCACTTTTTTCCCCTTCCCATTATCCACCTATATAACAATATTTTGAGTAGTGGCGTTTACTCAAATTATAACCGAACAGTGATATTATCAAATACCAAAATACTGTGAGTTATTATGTATGATTGTGGGTTTTAATAAATTGTTGAACAGAGAATGTTATGTTATTCATAAAATTGTATTAGATTTACAATATACAGCTGCAAGTGTCATATTATTCATTCTGGTTCCTGCTGGAAGTGTCACAATACATATATGACCTCAAAGTTACAGCAACGATCAAGTATCGCCTCGGAAAATTGTTAGTGTAAAATCTATATTACAAAAAGACTGGCCACTATAGAAAAATACAGCAAGAGTGATGTCTGAAGCCTTGCTGCATAGTGAAATAGTGCTTCTAAGCCCAAAACATATGTACATTTTTTCATTGTGCCTAAATTTAAATTTATTTCCTTTTATACTTTTATACTTCCTCATTACAATTTCCTGACAAATATAATATTTTATGCATGCTTTCCTGTTTTTACTTCCATTACCAAGCTATTTTTGAGACACAACTTTCCATAAAAACACAAAATTTTTCAGCAGTACAATGACAAATAGGTTAGATGTAGGTTAGATGATAACACGTAAATAAACAATACAGCTGCTACTTGACCCACCAACTGATGGTAGCAGGATACATAAGCATAAAGTAAACATTGGTGTTACTTTCGCCTGTCAAAATCTTGCCTTTGTAGATGAGACATACTATATCATTAATACTCAGCCAGCATCAAAGAATCACATTTAAAAAATTTAAGAATAGTAATGAGGGCGATACTAAGCTATAGGCAATGACTAGTTACTTGTTCGTAGAGTACTAGAAGTAGAGTGGCTTCTAAGGGGGGCACTGCCCCCGATTGTAAAATATGGAGAACTTATTAAAAAGTACTATATACATTGATCTAGTAGTCAGAAAAGTATTATTTAATCTGAATAAGAAAGAAGTATGCATACATTTTGTGACACTGTTAAATATTTTGCTACAATTTACTTATTTAAATGTATTTAAAATTAATAAGTATAATTTTAATCAAAATTAAAGTATATTTTCATTATCGATGCTTCAGAAAGCACTCTTTACAAGAAAACCATCATAATAATAACGATGGTTATTGGTACAAAAATATGTATTATGTCAAGAAATATTTTTAATAATTAATTTTGTGTATATTCAACTGCGGTTTAAATAGATGTCCATAAAAACAATTATTAAAAATATCAGTGAAAAATGTTTATTAATTTTTTTACATACAATTAAAGTAACCAAAGAAGAGTTGGGTGGAGCAGGTTGTCGAGGAGTGACGAGGATAGGCAAAGACTGCGAAACAGTGAGGGGAGGCAGAGTGGTGAATAGATGGAAGAAGATGGAGCCTTTTTCCCTAGCTGACCCAGCCACAGGCTGGAAACAACTATGAATTAAGAAAATCAGCGTAATTATTGTAATGGTCTTTCTTGATGTTTATTATTTTTTTGGCAAAATGTTTTTTTCTAAAACATCCATAATGCAAATACACGTAATTTTTAGTTAAAAATAAATTATTTGCCAATTTTTTTTTTAACATTTAACAACATCCACCAACATATTTTGTATTGGAAAATATATATGCATTCTTCTTTAATATGCAACATAAATCAAACTTTCCTGACAAATTCGGGTGGTGTACTACTTTTACACAAGATCTGCATCTTGTACAGTTGGATGCAGTGCAACATTAGAAACCATACTGTACGTATTCTTCGCGTGTGCTTTAAAACTGTGATTAATCAACATACAGTTCCAACCGGGGATGAGAAATTTGATTCTTAAATTCCTCAATACTGAGTCCTTTGCATTATGATAAACTTAAGAATTGAGTGTGGCTACCTTGATTCTTAATACTCATCAGCAAATGCAGTTAGCTTTAACCATAGCTAGGGACACCTGTTTTTCAAAAGGTGTGAAATTACAAAGTTTTTACATTTGCTTTAATTATTTAAATTATGAAATAATCAAATGCTTTGCAAAAAAAAGGAATAATTCGGCAAGATTGAGACTGAAGCAAAAAATGTAGTTTGTTTGGGCAATTTATTGCAGTAGTTTTTGCTGAATTGATTTGAGAATGATCACATAATCAAACACTAGTTGAAAAGACTTTTGATAATATTGAATGAGACAAACAGCTTGAAATGGCATTTTTTTAGGTTATCAGAAAAAGTGCTGAGTTATTGACCTGGATGTTAAAATTTTTGATGATGACGTGAAGTTATAAAGGGAGATTTTATCATGTTTCATAACATTAACATTGCAGTATGCAAGTATAACAATAAAATATAAAGGGAGTATCTTTAAACATACAAACAGCAACAGCAACGTGTACATGTAAACATGAACAATACTGATTGGTATGGTGTAATTAAACATTTCACTAACTTCAACAGCATTGGCAGAGAAAACAAATGCTAAAAGGATGAGTGTACGTTATTTCAACCAAACTGGTTTTTAAGGTGAAAAACATAAATACTATAAATTTATTTAGTGGGATCTGTTTTTAGACTCTTATAACCTAAACATTATGTGTAAGTTGTAGCAGTCTTATTTGAAGCATTTTTTTCCCTCGCATTCACAATCACCAATTTTTGATAACCATAATTTATGGTATCAGTATCAAGGTGGAATTGAGTAAAAGGTCTTGGAATTGGAAACAAGACTCAAAATCAAGAAAAATTTACCTTTTGACATTACTATTAACAAAATATTATCAAAAAACATTACTTTAAGCTACAAACGTATACTGTAAAATAGCATAATTAATTGCACCACAAAATAGAGTTTTTCTAACATGATACAGAATTTTTTTAAAACATCAAACATAATAAATACACACTCCATACCTTCTGCTTAATCTTTAAATAAATCAAACAAATACAAAATATAGTGGAGGGTCGATAATCCGGATTGAGGCCAGACCCCTCCTGGATTATCAAATTATCCAGATCCAGATTTTCTAAATGAACCAATAAAAGGGCCGGTAGACGTCAAGAACATAAAAAATCTTGCTAAAAGCATTCATAATTCCCTATGATGGTTACAGAAGTGGAGCTGACGAATAAAACCATTCATGTAGCAAAATTTTTACGTGTTTTAATTACAGACAAAAATACTGTACTTTATGTACAGTATTGCATGTACAGACTGTCTTATTTTATGTAGTACAGTAAAGTTGTACCTAGGTATTTGAGCTTTCAAAAAATGTTTATGGACCTTTGAACAGTGGTAGTGGTTCGTTATTTTGCAGCTAATTCCTTAATTCGTTTTAAGAGAAAGCTGGGTTTGTATGCTCTCAGACTGTTTTTCAAGCCATGATATCAGTGTCTCTGTTGCCATAAATGCTCCGGAATGCGTCGGCCCTGGTTCTTCAATGTCATTTTTATTCCCGCCCCCGTCAGAGTATACTGTTTCTGCATCACCTTAAAATGAGTAAGTACGCCTAAATAAACAAACTAAACAAATGTTTTCTTTTTATAATTTTATAGAAAAAATGAGCAACCGCAAAGTTTGAGAAATATTTTAAAAATAGAACAGTGAATTTAAAACGACTACATACCTTCAGACACCACGCCGGCTATTTCTTGGTCACTCAAAATCTGGTACCCCAAGATTGTTATCATCAGCCAACCACTCACTGGCATCATTTTCGTCACACTGTTCAAATCCCAGGATCGTGCTGCAGATATCTGTCACCTTTTTACCAACGCAATCTTAATTTTCATTTTCTTCAATCCTGCTTTCTTCATCAGGCCATAATTTTCTCCAAGCTCTTTGCAAATTACTTTTGGTGAGTGTTTCTCATGCATCGGCAAGCATGTAAATGCTATCTTTCATGTTCAACTTTTTTATAAACTAAACTACACTCTCTTTGTCCTTTTCTGCCAATAAAAGGTGACGTAGGAGCTGCTTTCTAAAGATCCTGTTAATTTTCTCTATCACTCCTTGATCCATTGGCTGCAGAGTCCCAGTAACATTAGGTGGGAATTGCACATCAAAATACTCATTGATTTCATTTAACACTTCAAGAGGGGGATGTGTGAGTGCGTTATCAATGATAAGCAGAACTTTCTCACTTTTCCTTTTTTTTTCCTCACTGAATTTTGTAACACTAGGAATAAATTCATTTTTAAACCAATCAAGAAAAATTACTAAGTCATCCAAGCACTTTTCTGAGACGTGTATGAAACAGGGTTGGCACATTTTTAAAGCAACATGGTTTTTTTCTGCTTTTTCCAATTACTAACAGTTTTACCTTGTGCTCCCCAATGGCTTTAGCACATTACTATAGCCGTAATTCTCTCTTTGCTAACTTTAAACCCGGGAGCAGATTTTTCACATCTCGACCCCAACGACTTGCGTGGAAGGGCTTGCCAGTTTATCCCAGTCTCATCGGCGTTGTATACATCACCCATAGAATAACCTTTTTCAAGTGCTTCCTTAATAAATTTCTCTTTAAAAACACTTCCAGCCGCTAAATCTGAGGGAAGTTTTCTCTTTCAATGTCTAACTCTCTAATGCCGTGCCTAGATTTGAAGTTCTTAAGTCAGTCAGAACTGGCTTTCAATTCTTTTGGTCCATTAACCCATTCATTAAATTGTAAAGCTTTTTCACAAATCATTGGGCTTGAAATTGGCTCTCCTAAGCTTCTTCTTTGAGTGAACTACAAGTACATTACGTCTTCTAAGGCTTTGTTGTTTGCTGAACGTGCAGTTTTTCTTTTCAGCGTCCCTTCTTCACAGTCCAGTTTTGACACAAATTGTTCCAGCTGGGCTCTTTTCGCCTTAATATCAATTATAGTGGAAGTTCCTACCCCATAAATCTTTGTAAGTGATACCCCACTTTCACCTTTTCCGAACCTTTCTAAAAATTTTAACTTGGTTTCAACAGTTAAAAAAGCGTAATTTTTCTTCTAATTTAATGCCATCACAGGTACAGAATGAGTTACAAAAAACAAAACACAGACAAACTGTCACACACAAACCCTCTACTGTACACAAACGATTGGTTTGGTAAACAAAAACTTAGTGCGTGAACAGAGAACAATGCTTGAGGTCAGTGATGCGGCTGACGCGGCTGATAGTGGCCGAGGAGCAGGTATACAACCTTGACGCTCCCGCTTTCACTGCACCTCCCTTCTCTACACAACACGCAATTCGCACTCCACTCTGTAGGGCACAGCGAGTTTTACACTTTTAAAAAAATTGAATCCGGATTATCGATGGTCCTGATTTTTGACGTCTGAATTACTGACACCACACTGTATTATCACAAAAAAATTACTACAAAGCTACAAAAGTATACTCTAAAACAGCATCACACCAGAAAATCAGCAAAAATTTTAAATATTTATTACCAGAAAACGTATTTCCCTAGTTTTTAAATGAACGCTCTGTACTGTGAAAGGAAAAAATTGCGCAACTTGCATGTTTTCACAATTTTTTTTGTTAATAAAATTTAAAATACTAAGTCCCAAATTGTTTACATTATTTTCTTTCATTAGTTTTCTGTTGGTCAAAGTTCTCTGTTGCAAGGTTCCTGGAAGCCACAGTCAAGAGAGTAAGACAGGGGAAAAGAGAACAAAAGGGAAGAGACAGAAAGAAGAAAGCAAAGAACAAATAATTTTAAAAGAGAACAAGGCAGGCAAGACAGTAAGAGGTAGCACAAAAGCACAAAACAGAACATATAAGAGAAGAAGAACAATATGAACAGTAAAAATAAGCACAAAAAATTGAGGGCAAAAAATGACAGCACAGAAAGTGACAACACTAACAAAAGAGTACAAAAAAAGAGCAAAAGAAGGAACAAGAGTGCATGATAGATAAGTTCAGTTGGTATCCTACTAGTAGTTAAAAAAAAACCAATAATTGATGTGAACATCACCTTACATGTCAGCACTGAAAGGTAAATAGATTTTCTGTACTTCTGTTACAGTAACATGGTGAAATGATTACAAACACATTGTCTTTTTCATTTTTTCCATTCTCATATTAGTGAACTTAAATTTAATTGTATACCGTACCTTTCATAGGACCTTAAAGCATGTGCACGTATACTTACGTGCTTCCTTTTCAGCAACAGAGCCATCCAATCATGTGTTGTTACCTGTCTTGACTCTTAAATCATTATTCACTCAAATTCTGAGGTTGAAGCATGATACAGCACTTGTACATCAATAGGGGACATTTAACAAAACTTAGTTACTAGCTTGGATAAGTAATGCCTGAAATTGTCACAAAATTCCTACACAGAGTATTTTAAAAGGATATACGTCACTGTTTTCAATCCATTTAGTACATTAATATGAACAGAGCAGTAAATTTCTATGAACATGAAAGTTTTACAAATGAAAATTTAACTTTAATTTAAACAATGACAATTTCACTTGTGACTAACTGATGACAAAAAAAAGAACGAAGCAAACGCTGGTAAGAAACTTCATTGAGAAAAATTTGATCTCGGGAGGTAAAGTCTAGATAATTCAAGATTTTTAGGAAATAAGGTGATCTTTCACTCATTTTGCTATTTTTTTGCAACAGCTACTGAATAATGGTACTGTGTAACTACCGTATCTAACTACAAAACTTTATTTCTGATGGTTAATACTGAGCTAGTCTACCAGCATCTCTGAATAAGAAATACAAATCTGTAACTATAAATGAAACAGGCCTCACTGACACAACAAGAACATAATGTTGATGAGGGCACACACTCTTTCCAAGTATTTCAATAATTTTGTTTATACTTATTAATATTATAAAATATTAGAAATTAAATTGTAATATTTTTCATAATACACCATGACAGTTTAATAATGTATATTCGGAATAAATATCACAACCATTTGTAGTCCATTGGCCAGGCCAGCATGTTAAAGTTATACAAATAAGCTCTTAAAATGCAATGATGGCATATACAAAGACTTGGCTTCAGTCAGCCACGTAGTTATACGTCATGTTGCCGTAAAATATTCAAACACAAAAATTACCCTTAAATACATACAAAAAAATAAAGATCTTAAAATTGCGTGTAGCAATAATGCAGAAGTTACACTGAAATGCCATAAACATAGGCAGATGGCGTCTGATTCAAAATGCTTGAGTCGCGTGACCTCTCAGAGATCTTTCTCCTCCTTCTCCAGGATTAAGTTTAAAACGCCACAAGGACGTAAGAATTAGTAAAGCAGAAGCATAATGCTGGGGAAAATGCCTGGCAAAAACATATGCAAGCAAAGGTTAACCGGTAAACTAAATAACTATGGAAACCTAAATCAGTGAACAAAAGTTGTAGTGCGCATGTGACCTCACCAGCTCTCCTAGACAGACTGTCTAGATACAAGCGTCGCACGGACCTATCACAGCCGCCTACGGGGTTCACATAAGTGGAAGTGCTATGCACGCCGAGTGAAATATTTTGTATTGAAAATAAAATGGCACGAACTAAATTAGATATTGTTTTACATTTCTATAATTTTGTTACGAATTTCAATATTATTTTAATATCTCTTTGTGATGGCATTCATGGCAGAATATTAAGTGTTCTTAATTTCGATGCGGCAGCCTTTTTGAATATTCATAACCAAACAATTCAAATTAGTACAAGCACTTTAAAACATTTTAAGACATATTAAACACTGTAACGATAATATAACACATTTTACCCTGAAATTAACATTTATAGGAAAGTCATGAATACAAGAAATAAGTGCACTCATGAAGCAGAAAATATTTGTAGGAGCTGTATGAATATGTTCAGCAGGAAGACCTACTCACAGGGGTGATGGGATAATTGCAATAAAGGTAAGATTACCTACTGCATAAATTAAACACTTTGAAAGAAACAGTGTGCAAAGCAAGTCACAAAATACTAGCACACAAGAATTAGCAAAAGTCAAAATGATGAAACGTTGGATTACATGTGTCTGATTATACAGTATACTAATACTGTATTTACTCATGATGATTTATCATTCCAATAGGAAATAAAAAATTATTTTTAAGAGTTAAAAAATATATGTACGATTAATGTTTGTTTAGGATGGCTAGCAGCATCTTTGAAAAAATTCTGTCATCTCCCTTACTTTTCCAAATATCCTGTTACTTATACCTGACCAACCAGCATAGCAAAAATTAGAAACACTTATGTGTTATTTCTTCAAAATTTGCTTTTATGGATGGCACCAATATAGCATTTTATTAAGGATGCTATTCTATGCAGTAGGCACTTGAAAAAAGGGGTGCAGGTGGAATATGAGCTTCACCTAAGGGCCGAAAACAAATCCACACTACAAGGACAAGACGCTGCATGAATAGAAATTCATTGAGGAACCATTTTAATGTTCAAATTATTTTGTTGCCTAATATTATTCTAACAAAATCTTAAGTTGGCACATAAAATTATATATTACACTATGACTGCTTGGTGTAAGAAAACAAAAAGAATTCAGCCAAGAAAATATTGTTACGCTCTCGCTGCTTTGTTCCACGCAAGCAATTGGAAGTGAAGGAGAGAGCAGTTATATGATAGCGGTGGCAGTTGGTTAATGGAATGTTTTGAATGACAAGCGAGCAATATCCAGGAACTGTGTAACAGTTACAAAACGCTAACAGACATGATAATCATTTTCGTGGCGTACGCTGCTGACCTTGGTTGTGCTGAGTTTTTGTATATATCTCAAGAATTTTCTAGTGGTTTGCTACCCTAGTTTTTCTAAATGCGATTAAGGGTGCATTTAAATTGCCAGGTGAAGGCCAGCAGAATATAAATAGTGTGACGAGCCTCCAGGCCGAGAGTTATTGAATGAATGAGTAGCTGAGTTTCAACGATAGATGACGAGAGACAAGAGACGTGACCAGTGGACGGGGAATCTGCGACTGCAAGTATAAAGTAGTCAAGAGTGTAGCTGGCAGGCTGGACTATTGGGAATACATACGTGAGTGAAAGACATTACAAATGATGGCAACAGACAGAATGAATGTGTGTTAATGATGAGTATGAGTTGACGCATGTCCGATTAACTAAGGCTAGGACACTGTCTTCCTGGCTTTAGTTGCGCTTAGGTCAGAGGCGCTTAGGTCTAGGGTTTTCGGTAGGGGTCGCTTCCGGATAGATATGGCGATTGGGCACAGTAGCCTTGCGCAGAGGAACAAAGTTCTCTAGGTTTCAGGTGACAAGTCCCTTATGCTGGTATACCCTATTACTGACCCCGTACTTAGTTGCAGTTGACGACTGGCGGGAGGTGTTAGGGTCCCACGACTTATTGACATCTTGATGATGATGAGTGATGACTGGCTGCAGGAGGTTGATGCTGGCGTAGTTGGTCAAGGCGGCAGCGGGGACACTGTGCTTGACAAATCAAAACTTACAGTTCCACCTTGCTCGAGCTGAACTCCAAAAGGTGGCGTTGGAGATTCCTAAATGTCCCTCTGTCTCGTTCACACCACCACTCAGTACAGGGTAGTCATCAGAGTGCATGTGTACGAGTAGGGGGAGAGACAATAGTAAACATACACACTGGCAATGAAGGTTTATCCAATAATCTAAGTAAGGCGTTGCCGTCTCGTTCTGCCTGTCGTTCCTCAGTAGGGGAAGCTAAACCAGTCCGCTGCTTGGTAGCAAGATGAGCAATCCTTTGCTCCTCCCTACTTGCACTATGTCTCATCTTATATGGCATAGAGTTGAGATGGCTGCTGAGAACGGCAGATCAAGCACCACGGACATGAAGAGAAACCCTAGAATAGTTTCAGCCCAGTAAAGGCTTGGTAGCATGAGCCCCGGTGCCTCCTAGCAACTGACTTGGAAGTACTCTAGGAATGAGACTCGCAGTTGAAATAAACAAAGCTGTGTTTATTAATTGCTTGATAACACAGTGACTTGTGCTCACTCTTGCCAAGCAGACGGGTGGCTGCAAGTAACCTACATTATCTAGGTGTAGGTGACCTGGTCCTAGGCTAATTCGGAAAGTTAATAAAAACTGTCAAAGATTAATTAATATAAAAACAAACTATCTAGAAAACGGGGTGTATACGAGACTATGAATGTTGGTGTGTTTAATGTCTCTAGTTATCAATGAAGAGGAGTTGGAAACTGTTGTCGATTGGCATCACTGGAGCATCTGGCCATGGGTGCTGCAGAGCTCTAATGGTGACAAGGCTGGCAGCCTGTGGTGGCTGCTGAAGACTGTTGAGCTGTTGGTGGCAGCCTCTGGAGGGCTGCTGAAGATATTGCAGTAGTCAGAGGCCCCAGCACTGGAAGTGATGGAGCAAGCTCGAAGAACTGGATGGAAGAACTGGCGTGGCCCGTGGCACACGGACTTATATAGTCAGGGTTGCTGATGTTGTGGCGGCCGCGGGGGGGGGGGAGGGGGCATGTGACGTCCCTCTGGTGCAAGGCCGGAGTGGGGTAGCAAACCTCTAGTCATCTCTCGGCCTTCGCGTATCTTCTGTGGCACTCGGCAATGCTCTGAGGCAGCTGATGGCTTGTTGGCTCTCAACGCGGGAGGGGGAGGGGGTGATGACGCAACGCTGCCATGCGCAACCCTTCATATACATGTATCCGGCTGCCCTCTAGGGTTATGGCAGGCCGCGACATCTGTGTACGGGTTGGCATGGGGTTCGACTCACTCGTGAGTAGAAGTATGTATACTTGGTTTCAAGTGAGATGAGTCGCAATCATAATTAATAGTAGAATAAGCGGCATGCGTCGGAGTTAATTGAATATAATGAAACAGAGACATTGAGGAGGACGTTAATTAGAGTTGAAATAGATATTAAATATTGTGCTCACTGATAAATAAAAAGACTAACATGGAGATAGGTAATTTAATACTGTATATAATAGCAGTGTGAATTATTTTGAAATAAAATCCAATTAATTTATAAATAAAATTTATTTCTCTTATTTGTAAAGGCTGTTCACGATAAAGTGAGCACTTTTGAAATCAATGTTAGAAAAAAGTCACTCCACCTGCCTGCATATATATATTAACTGGCGCACTGAGTGGCATGTGGCCAGTAAAGTTGGTAATGATGGAGGGGAAAGTAGTTCCCTATCTTAACGTTGAATAAAAAGTATTAGGTAACCATTTGTGATAAATTATTTTTGTTGTTTTCCATCTTTTTTTATGCATCAAAGTGTAAAAATGAGCAAATTTGTAAAATATTAATTTTTATAATAATTACACAGTTTCCCTTAACACATGCATGAATAAAGTGATGAGACCCAAGGCCATATTAATTTTACATAAGGTGGAAGAACACACAAAGTGTATAAAAGAAGATCTGAAGCAGGGCTGTTAAAAGTGATCATTTTACTGTGAACAGCCTATAATAGTTGACACAAAGTATAAAACTGCTTCCCCCTCCCCCCAAAGGTTTTTGAAACTTCTTACAGAGGTTAAATAAACCAAAATGATGTATAGTACAATTAATGAAACGGTTTTGAGCACAAGTGCTGGAATTCAATATTTATTTTCCTATTAAATATATTTCTAACAATTTTATCAAAATTTCGTAAACACACTTAAAAGTTCTCTGAATTTACCAGAAATGCTGATATCTTACCACAACTTTAAAACAAAAATGCTAAACTCTGTTTACAAAAAAAATTCACTGAAAAAAAGTGTGCTGGAATAAGTGGTATGTATCAATAAATTATGCCAATTGGCAACACTTCAATGATCACGTACTTTACATATACTCAACCATTATTTTATAGGTATTCTGTGAAAAAAAATTCAAATTTTCATTGGCAGATTGTTAACACCTATATTTTGTATCAAATTACAAAAGACAAAAAGATATGGCACATAAACAGTATGTTATTACAATTTTTTTTTTAATACTTGCCCATACGTTTTACTATAATTGGCTACAAAATGACTAACCAAACATTTTAAAAGCTTAAAAAAATGTAATTAAAATTTTATGTGTGTTTTACAAAATGATAATGAAAATAAGCTGACTTTACTAGAAGAAAAAAAAAAACAAAGTTCACTTATAATTATCCAGATATTAATTCGCATTAAGATTTCCTTACTTTACTTGTGCGACAGTCTCAAAGAAATTTATTATTAAAAAAAAAACTAATAATCACATCCAAACTTTAAATTTAAAAAATTGTGTTCATATCAGGTCTCGGCTTGACCATCAACAGCAGTATGACTGCCTGCAGAAACAGCCCACTACCACAGCCATACTCTGCGATGAAAGGAGTCGTCTTACATTGAAAAATACTGCACTGAACAGATAATAGGTTCGGAAAGAAGTGAATGCCAGAACTTGAAAATGGACTAAAACTTACATACGAACAAAGAAAACTGGATAAACAGTAGTCAACTCTGCACACACAATGCAACAACATTCTTGCTTGCAGTGACCCCTAAACACTGCTGTAGACAAGATGTGCATATAATGTCCTCTCATACCTGTGACAAAGTGTGCACTGCACAGAGCGACCGACGCAAAGCTTTTCTTGCACACTAGCACTGCAAGGTTACAACTCTTGCCAACAGATGGCGCGGAGGTGAACAAACACCACTCTGGGCAGTACCAATGATAGTTTGGACAGTTCAAAGTCAACCATTTTTGTCATAGCGCAACCAAGAAACAGTGAACTCAACTAAAACGTAGTGCAGACTGAAGCGATGCAACCTGGGCTACGCAGCGGATGAAATTATGAGCAAAGTCGTGACTAAAACTGTTATGCTTGCATCCGGCACATCGTCTAACATGCGTGATAAAGCCACCAAACCTTGTCCGGGTGCAAAGCGTGCTGCAGGCCAGCCGTCCTGCCTGGAAGTTGGCAGATACGTATAAAACTGATTTACAAAGCCCCAAACAAAAAAAAATTGAATAGCCAAGTGATCACCAATCTACCATGTTAAAAATCCGCAAAAATGATTCCAGTTAATAAACTTCACTTCCACAGTAAATGTAAGTCCACAAGAAAATATTTTATTTTTACTATAAGCCTTTTAAAAACTACAGTCTCCCCCCATTAAAGCGGACGCTAGGTTTTTCTTTCGAAAACCTTTCTTCACAAAGCTACATCCCTACCTACATAGGTGCATACATACACTTGGCCTTGGTCAAGAGAAGCAAAAACAACTAAAACAATAGTCGTGAAAACCCATGTTCTGCTAGTAAAGAAGCATACAGCAACAATAGAACACAACAGTGATACTCAACAATGATACATAATAGAATTACACAAAAAAAAAAGCACAACAATCATGGACACTAAATAATTGAAACCAGTGGTGTGCGGGATCCCAAACTTGGGGAAAAATTTCGGGAATACATATAACGATTTTCTCGTCGGGCGGGGTGTAATTTTTTTCCCGATATTTTCGGGAAAAATTTATGTTCACGTTTGTAGGTTGTTCCAACTAAGTTACAAGTCAGATTTCGTAAGATAAGCTTTATATCCTTAAGTACGTGATTATGATTTGATGACTCAAATCTTGTCAAGAAAATTTCTTTTATCCGCTTATTCACAGATTTCTAAGTTTAAAGCTAAAATAATTTTTGTAGGTCATATATTATGTAACGTTCAAACTACGTGTCTATTGCGAAAATTAAGTAAAACTTGTTGAAAACTTGCACTATTATGAAGTTACGGTGAACCATGCGCACTGCATTTGTCTTATATGCGAGTGACATTGATGCATTGCAAGTATCAATTGCTGGTTGATATGGTACGCGAGTTTTGATATACATAACCTAAACATTCATGTAAAATTAAGCTAGTGCACAATGAATGTTTAATTCGACTCCAAATGTTTAAGTATTTGACTGAGATCTAAAATTGTGTTTAATATGGGTGTGGTTCAAACTATTCGTAACATGCTAACAAATAGTCTGTTTTTCGTTTGGAATGTGTTTGTTTTTAATTGTGTGCTGTGCTCACTTGTTATCGCCAAGACATTGAAAAAACTCAAACGTAGCAAATTTTCTATGAGAGAAATACAATTAATTTACTTAGATATTTTTAATTTCGTTATTGATACAGGATTAGCTTTGTTAGCATACAGATTCTGTATGATGAATTCATAACCTGCCCGATGCGACTTAGTTTTTATTGCAGTTACACAACGTGATTAGAAGCGTAACTGTGTTTACGGACGTTAAAATTTCCACTGAACGTTAATTTGAGTACATGTGTCAATGTACACATATTTTACTATCAAAAATAGAACGAATAATGAAAAAGTTCCTTAGTAGACGTCATGAAATTATAAAGAAAATAGCAGCAAACTGAAAACATGAATTTTATTTAAAGTGAAATTTTTGTTTTTCATGTTGTAAGACCAATTCTTTTTGTTATTTAAAAACTATTATAAGGGATTTTCCTATTAAAATTCAAGCAAGTATTTTATGAAGAAGTGCTACAAACCCAGAGGATTAATTCGAAGTGCAACAACAAAGTGTATAAAAATATAGAATAAGACTTTTCTAGCTCAAATCTAATTTTTAGCACATACAGTCATTATTCTATGTTTATGTTTTGTTTTAATGGAATACGTTCTGATAGAATGTTACTCACTAGGTCTAAAAAGCCACAAACGTCTTTACCTAACTTAAAATAATTTTTCCTGAATTCCCACGGGAAATTTAAGTTTCCCGCCCTAATTTTTCCCGATGGCAAAATTCCATTCCAGCACACCACTACTTGAAACGTATCTTAAACTATACAGACTTTCACTATCTTAAAGTAAATACTAAAAATATCATAACCTTCAACTAACACACCAGTGTGTACTTCAATTAATGAGGTATACTTAGATTCAAGTTAGACTAAGGGTACCCTTACAATAACAAATCAGTGTGTACACTAAGAACTTATAAATAACAAAATGGATTTTTTATATTCACAGCTGAAAAGGTTTCAGCTCCAAAGGGACTTAACCGTATTTCTTTTTCTGGTCAAATACCAAACAACATGCATGTCTCAAACAAATTAATGTCTCAGGTGGGTGATCAGTCCGTCTGAATCATGCTGAAAATGCATACACTAAACTGGGCCACTGCCCACTAACCTATTTGAGGTTCTGTGTACTTTTATTGGGTTGCGATATGTGGGCCTAAGCAACAAACAAACCATTAGATGGTTCACAAAGTGCCACAGTAACAGGAGTGAGAAATTTCTGTACCTGATAAGGGCCTTTCCACTGATAACTGAGCTTAGCTACCTTTTTGTCTATGGTTTTGCTTAAGGCATGCGCTCTCTGCAAATGACAAAAGTCTCCCACTTTGAATGGGTTGTCTCTCCGATCCTTATCTTACCTCCTCTTAAGACTGATTGTGTGCCAGGTTCAAGTTCTGCCGGGCCCTTTCCCAAATCTCCCTTATGTCCTTAGGATCATTAGGCAGAAGGTCAGCGAGCAACCAGAGATTGGACAGAGAGGTGTTGGCCTTATACATGAACATGAACTCGAACGGAGTGGACTTATTTCCCTCATGGTGGGCATAATAGAATGCCATTTGGAGCCATTCAACATTTTGGTCCCATCTACCCTGGCTGTCAGCATGAAAGGTAATAAGAGCCGAACGGAGACTCCTATTGAATATCTCCGCATGGGATGGTTGGGGATAATATGGTGTGGTGGTAACATGCTGAATGCCATGACTGAAACACAAGTTCTTAAATGACCTGGACTGTAATTGTAGACCATTGTCTGATACTATGTTAAAAAGATTCCCCGAAATTTTAAAAAGGTAGTTTCTCAATGCTGAAATTGTCGTATCTGAAGTAGCTTTACATAGAGGAACCAGCCACACAAATTCCATAAATGCATCAATACATACCAACAACATTGTGTTGCCTGACTTAGACAGAGAAAAAAGTCCAAAAAATCAACAAAAATTTTCTGTAATGCACACACTGCCATGTCACATGTAAATAACCCTAACTTGGTATCCTGCTCAGGTTTGCTTAAGGCACAAAGTTTTCAACCTTTTACCCTTTCTGAAATATCTTGGAACATGCCTTTCCACATAAATGTATGCCTAATTACATTTATTGTTTTGTAAATTCCTAGATGGGCTCCTACAGGGGATGAATGAAAGTACTGGAATACCATGTCACATAGATTCTGAGGCATAACAATTTTATACTGCTTGGAAGAACGAGATTTGCAATGCAAGACACTCTTGAAAATCTTCTACTATTTTGGTGCCGTACACTTCTGTACCTGGTCAATAATACCATTGGTGTAAGTGTTGAGTCTCTATATCTTGAAATGCCAAAGTAAAGTCTGTTAACAAAGCACTACAAATGTTCCGTCTCCTGTTGAGAAGAGGTTTCCTCAGGGTAGTTCTCGAACATACGAGACAATGTGTCATCAACAATGTTTTGCGTTTCCCTGATATGTTAAATATTAAATCTTAGAGAAGAAATTTTTACTATCCAGCGACCTAGATTTCATAACTGCTTGGGATGGGCTAAACACTATGACAAGAGCCTGATTGTTTTAAGCAGACATTCTTTGTATTCCAAAAATTGGTTAAACTTCTCAATTCTGAACACAACTACCAAATACTCTAATTCATAAACTGATGAAGCTATTTTCTCCTGATATGTCAAGGTGCAGGAAGCAAATGCGATGGGCTGCCTCTGCCCTAAAATCTCTTGTGACAACACAGCACCCAGTGCTATACTTCAGGCAAATGTTTACAGGACAAATGGCTTCGAAAATTCAGCCGTCCTAAGCACAGGGGAACTAGCAATAGCTTGTTTCAAAAACTCAAATGCTTCTTGCTGCTTTTTACCCAAATCAAATTTTGGTTTATTCCTCCTGAGAAAATTCAGTGGTGCAGAGTATTCACCAAATTTAGGGATAAATTTAGAATAAAAGTTCACCATTTCAATGAAACGTGAAATACCTCTTGCATCTTTGAAATTTCTAATTAATTTTGTTTTATCTGTATTAATAGAGAAAAACTTTTTCAGAAACTAAATGCATGTCCAGGAAAGAAATTTCCTTGACTTCAAACTTTACCTTCTTAGGATTGGCCGTAAGACCTGCCTTATGCAATCTTTCCAAGACTTCTTTCAAATGGGCCACATGCTGGTCAAAACTTCAGAATACACTACCAAGTCATCAAAGTAATTACACACATACTTAAACTTAACATCTTCCAAGATCTGATTGAGAAGACAGGTAAGTACTTGGCTCCTGTGGTCAAACCGAACAGTACAACCTTGTATCGGAACAAGTACCATGGTATATGTACAAAATCCAGTGATATGTTTTGATTCCTTGGTCAGAGGAATTTGGTGGTAGGAAGAATTTAGGTCGACAACACAAAAATACTTAGCCTTGCTAAACCAGTGAAAGGCTGAGCTCAAATTTGGTAACTATACACTTTCAATATCTATCTGTTCTGGAGTCGATAACCCACCACTAAACAATGGTCCTTCCCCTTGGATACCAGAAAAGCTGGAAAACTGAAAGAGGATTTGAATTATTATATTACCATTTATTCCTGAATTTTATTCCTCATAATTTCCATTTTTAGAAGGGTGCTCTACTGTAGTTTCTTATTTATTAACGTATCCGCAGTATTCCAGTGACATTGTAGAAATATTACATCTGTTTTAGGCACTAAATTTTGATAAAAATATTTTTCACTGTTAATGTAAAAATGTGTCGCCATGAGTGCTAAACAAGTGACAGTTGACAACTTCCGATGTGAAACTTAAGAAATAACAAATTACAAAATAACGAATTTGCCATTTCTGTTTTGGACACTGATTCAGTACCCCCCGCCTACAAACACATCTTTTCAGTTTATCGATCGCCAGCTTTGGTCATTGTTCACTTTGTAGTGTCGTTTTCCCAATGTCAACAAAGCTTAACAGGACAGTTTAAACTTGACGCATGCGGGGGAAAGAGGTTAATATGCTGACATGGGGAAGAAGTTACTATGCTGACCACCCTCTCAGGTTCTGCGAGCAAGAGGGGAGTCAAACCCCAAAGTGAAGAGGATTGAGATGGACTCCCGCCCAGGGAGTTCAACCTTCCTCCTCACTACTAGGGCTACCAAAGATGGGACGCCAGTGGTCCCAGGGTGTGTGAATGGTACAAGGTGGTGATTAATCGAGGGTGATAGTGGCCGTGGATGATCTGGCCAGAGCAAAAGGGGCTATCCGCAGAGGCCTCGTCAGTCGGCATGCAGGAATATTGTTGGCTGGGGAATGGTTTCTATGTGGTTTGGGAACGACCTTCGGTGGGAGTCAAACCCGTATGGTTTTCCTCTATGCCAACTTTATTTTACAGAAGTTCGGTAGATCTACCTTAGGCACGTTTCAAACCCATATGAACTTGCCTGAGGCTAACTTTATTATGCATGAGCTGGGTTGGTTCACACCAACTGGGGTGACCTTGAAGTCAATTGTGCTTACCACTGATGGCGGAGTCCCTAGTTGGTTAGCACGTGTCCTGTGGCCAACAAGCTCCTAGTAAGTGATCCAGCGGAGATCCTAACGTGGGCGGTATAATAGACTCATAAGATCGTGGTACACACTCTGAATCAGTAGGTGGCAGCTCTACTTGACTAGGTGTTACAATGTTTACCTCTACAGTAGCCTGCCAGTTTAGGGCACATCTCTCTCTGCGCCTTATGCGGCTCTTAACACCGTCGTGGTTATTGTGCATTTGAATGGTGCCTTCTACCTCTCTGCTGACGTACATTCCTGGACGCGAAACTTTGGCAGTCTTACCCAAGACCCTGTTGTATGAGGTGCAGTCCGGTATATAGGACTGCGTCGAGTAACAACCGAAGGGACACTGGAAAAAAAGGACCTGCAGCATGCCCACCTGAGTTCTAAACCACTTCTGGCTCTGTCTCCTGTAGATTTAAGTGCACCTCACAACTGGTTATCAAGGTGGTTAATTATCACACAAGTTAATTATCCTCAATCAATAAAACAAATTAAAAAGGGGACTACTGGAGGCGAGACAAGGTTTTAAATTCACATAATATTTATTACGTCGAAATGGAAACTGGGAAGTCCCGGCTGATTAATACATAATTAAGGTAACTAAAATAATCACAAAATTATTATGCGTAATCAGAACAGGCAAAGATAAGCCTGTGGAAACAAAAAAAATAATAAACAAATGCAAAAAAAAATACAAAGGTACGTAATTCACGCAGTTCACAGTGTGTACTAAATAACGGAGTTACACAGGGGCATTAGCAACACGACGACCTGCTACTGCGGGAGTCAAAGGAAGTTGACTGTGGCAAAGGGTCGTGGGTACAGGATGTCGGGTTACCTCTGGAGAGAGCTGATACCTAGCGGTCAGCTGGTGGTGGACGAGCCTTCTCACGCTGGTGGGTTGGAGTGGTGCTGCCTTCACAAGCTGCTGGGCTGGAGAGGGTGCTGCCTTCACAAGCAGCGGGCAAGAGTTCAAAGTCGTGTTGCAGGTTGAGGAGAGGAGAGAGGTCATCTTGCAGACCAGGGAGAACTCACTAGCCTACTCGGCCGGTGAGCCCGGCGTGTCTGGTAGAGCATGGTTCTGGACTTCCTTATATACGGAAAAATCCCTTCATCAGCGATCTTACAGGGGTGCAGGGTAGAGTAGCCTTCCAACACAGGGGTAGGTTTATCGGCTGTTTTGAGAGCGCAGCTCATGTTTTATCTCCCCGCTTGGAGGTGACAACAAATTTAAACACCTCTTTCGGACGTCAAAAGGTCACAGAGGTGCTGCCACCTCTTGAGTTTGCTGGAACTTCTTCCACAGCTATCTGCAGGGTAGTGGATCATCTAAATTATTTTATTTATTTATGGGGGTGGCGCTTACATGCAGGGTTTTGGGAGGGGTTGTAAATTTCGTAATTAATTGCGTCAATTACTTTTAAGTAGTAAGATCACTCGTAGATGGGGCGAAGTCTGCAAAGCATATCAATATGCGTAAAACTGCAGCCTTGGGCTTGGCGAATGTTGTCTCAATCTCAGGCTGCCTGGCCAGCCAGCCGGGCGCTGGAGCCAAGTGCCTTACGGTTTTTGTGTCAAGCAGCACCCCTCGTTTAGCTGGGTCTGGCCCCTGAAAGGGTTGCTCCAGTCTTCTTTGACCGCCCCCCCCCCCCCTTCAAGAAAACGTCACCCGTCAATAGGCTGTCCGTCATCTCTCCACTAAGCCAGGCCGCCCAGACCGCTTCGCTCCATTCCACCATCCATACTCCAGCCTCGTCCACACCGCTAATCTCCTTTTCTCTCCTCCCTCATGACACTGCAACACCCCTCTAAACTCTACTCCACACCCATACAATATTTTTCATCACTTTTTCTTCTCCATTCCCACATTGTACATCATCTTATCAGCTGCATTCTAATCCTCTTGCTCCAAATACCTCTTCCCCTTTGTGAGGCAACTATCACAACAGGCAACCCGGAAATTCTACTCTCCCTAACTTCATGCAGTGCGTGGCACTAGCTGTCACATCTTTTCACCTCTTCAGCGGGCGGAAGAGGCGACAAAAACCAGTCAAAAGATGTAAAAACTCTGGCAGAATCAATGACATCACTGTTGTGAACGGCAGCAGTAGCAGTGGCTGTGTCAGCTGATTGCCGCGCGGCCACCCATTGCTGTTTACATACGTGCACCCGCAACAGTGTAGGCGATGCATGTTTATTATCTTATTATCATAATTATTATAGCTTTGATTAATTAATCTGAACTTCACATACACTTTGGGATGAAATCCAACTTCGAATTACATAAAAGGTGAATTTCGAACACACTGAAAAGCATATAAAATACTATTCTTCCGTTTGGGGGCGAATAAACACATCAAATTATATATGATTTTGAATTAATTGACTTCAAATTAAAAAGGTTTTATTTTGTTTTTAATGTCATCTTTAGGCTGTTCGTTTGAACAAACATATGTAGTATGCATTATACAGAAGTGAAGATCATCAAATGAAAATGCAGCAGCACAAATTTTTTCATAACTACTTGAGTTTTTATTTTGACTCTTAAGTTATGCCCTAATAACCCAAAAATTGAATAACCCTGCAACCCTAATAATCGGGAGTTTGCTGTATGGGGGGGGGGGGGGGGGGGGTGTTTTGTGTGTGTTGTGTGTGTGCGCGCGCACGTGCGTGCATGCATGTGTATGTGTATATATAGTCCATTCCCGATTGAAAGCGACTTATGAAAATCAACCTTTGAAAAAACACTCTAGGCAAAACATGTCAACCTGTTTTTTCAATAACTTGTATTCCACAAATAGACCACGGTGGTTAGCTTTAGAGTACTGTATTATTAATGAACCTTTACCTTAATATCTTCTATAACTTGTAAAATTTCTTTTTGAAACATGAATTAACAACAGCGAGTGCAGCGGCATGTTGGCAACTACCGGTAAGAAATAGTTCACCGTTAAAATATTATTTTAACCTAGTTTTTTAGTATACTATTTGGAAATTAAACAGTACCTATTTAAATATTTAGGTAGCCCCGATGGCAACACACCTCATTTTTACAGTTTAAGATAACAGCGGAAAATATCATGAGTAGGTCATAATGGTATGGTGGTGTTTTATCGAGTGAAAACAACTGAAAAACTGTCTGCTGGGCGAGGTTTTTCGCTCTCTCTCTCTTTCTTCATCTCTTTCACACACTGAAAAATTTCACTTCACTAGTAAACAATAGAATTATACATGTTTTCAATTGTAGCATATTTCATAATTAATACAGAAAAATGATTTTTTTTTAATTTGTAATTTACAACTGAAAAGAGATTTTAATGTTTGAATACTTACTTTAATATATTTAGATATGATGGTGGGGCAGTTACCAAGTGAAGTTGGCAGACGTGGCGAGCCATGACACGACGTGTTGCTTTTTGCCAAATGAAACGTATATTATTCTTACTCCAAAAAATACTTCAAATTACCACATCACGTTTGTAGACGTAGTGTTTTTTAAACCTACCTAGGTAAATTACGATGTTGTGATAAATCTGTTTTTCCACGCCAGTAATAAATACACTTTGACGTGCGTTTCGTTAATCATCGCGACTGTAAAATGGCGTGCCTTTGTGCATCATGGTCGATACGCTGGCCCTGTGTGTGTGCAAGATTTCAAATATTTGATTAGCACTATTTATACGTTTTAACTGTGAACTGTTTTTATGAAGAAGTTATTTATTTACATCCATGTCTGTTTATTTATCACAATGTTGTACCTTTGCCCTAAGGTATTTGAAACACAGTCATGTAACGTAATTTGCCACAATCCCAGAAAAAAAATACTAAGCCCAGCCCGAAAAATTTCAATAAACCTAATAAACAGTAGGTAGCAATACATAGAAATATGAGCGGAATAAAATTTATTGTAAGCTTATTTGTGTGCATGTTCACTGCTATCTTTTAAAGTTTGTGTGACAAAAATGAGCAACACGAGTTGCTTGCTTGAATTTAATGTGCCTTTTTTGTTTGACTGGTTGTTCCTTCGTTTTAAAATTTATTCCCACTGAGGCTGTCCTTTTAAAGAAATGAACCAACACATATCAACAACAAAAGGATAATTAGTACAGCCCTTTACCTCGCAGTTTTAACAGTGTTAAACACAGTCGTGACAAAATACTAATATATACATGTATTGAGCTATGTCGTGGAAAACAAATATGTTAATGTAAAATAACAGTAAGAACTATCATCAATTCAGGCATTTTTAAAACGTCATTAAGCTGACCTAAATAATGTTAAGAGGACTAAACTGTGAATATTCATACGGAATGGTTTTTGGAATATTACAGAATTCTTTAAAAAACTGTTAACAGTAAACAACACATTTGACAGGTATAAAAGTAAAAGTCACATTTTAATGTTTATTATTAGGTGTAGCGAAAGTATACGAACATATGTACACACAATGGAATGTAAACATTGATTTTGACACAGATGCTACATGGCAATGTTTGTTTCCATTTGGCAGAAGGATACGAAACAGGCCTGCAAGTAGATATTTAGCAGGGCTCCGAGAAAGTTACTTGCAATGGGGAAGTGTGTGCGCGCGTGCGTGTGTGTGTGTGTACAATTTTATGAAAGGCGAGGAAAGTTTACATCAAGCAAAAGAAAAGTCATACTCTTTGCTAGTTTTTGTGGCGTAAAATATCACTAAATATGTTTAACAAGAGAAGTTGTTGTATGTTATGTATAACCTGTCCATAGGAAAAGTTTGATTGCCCCACGTGATCTGAGTGGTTACTTGAAACAAATTCACACATTGCAACTGAACCAGCCCACGAATGACATAATCACATAATATATAGATTGGGACTGCTGTTTTTATGGATTTTATAGGTTATATTATCAAACAGATTAACTGATTTACAGGCAATACCACTGATTTTATCACACCATTGCATAGACTTTCGTTTATCACGAAAGGTTGGAGTCATATATCAGTATGCAAAATGGGTGCTAGCAACAATTGCAGAGTTCATCTTCGCTCTCTTGGCCAATGGGTGGGAGGTGGATAGCCTCTTTGCACCCTTTTTGAGGGGAGGCAAAAACACTTTGGTCATCCTCAGCTGCCAGCCGCTGCAACTTCTCAGGCAGAACTGCTTCAACTCATACCCTCCATGCTTTGTGAAGGGGAGGCTGACCCACGAATTTGTTAGTGGAGAGATGTCTGAAGTAAGGTGCATTTTAACATTTTTGGCTTGACTGCAGTACTGTAAAGACCACAATTTTTACACTTTTCTGCACTTGAAAATGATGATGTGAGTATTAGGTGATGACCATTCTGCAATAAAATATGGTATTGTAGGCCTTAGTACTCTCAGCACTAAGTTTGACATTAAATATTGTATTTTTCAGATATAAAGTAACTGCTAGTTGACACATACAGGTTTTTTTCTAGTAGTCCCATGAGAAATGATATGAGCAACTGCACTGTTTACTTGCCTTGTCCATGACAATAGTACTCCAATAATTTTGTAAGTTTTATTTTACCAACATCTATCTACACATAATAGGTTCACAATTTCACTTCTGCATGCACCTAACAAAAAAAATTTCATCAATAAGAGTGCAGTTGCATACCTGCTTTCCCAACTAAATAAACTTATAACATACAAATGAAGTAAGAAAAGTTGATGATGTTACCTTCCCTTGAGCCTATCAGCAACGGCTTGCGAGGTGAGTGGCTGCGACTCGCCCGCGGAGAAGATAGGCAGGTGTGGGGCAGGTACCTCTGGCACCATCGCCACCTCCGGCTGCGGCATGACCATCATGGTGGGCGCTATTGGCATGGGAGCCATGCCCAGGCCCACACCCACACCATACTGCTGATGGTACATGCACTCCTGTTGAACGGCAGCCAACTGTATGCAACACAAAACCAGTATTCATGGACCCACCTTCCAATACATACACATAAGTCTTCATGCCCTACACCACACACCACAATGGGTAGGCTGTTGCCCAATGTCCATGTCACAAATTCAACAACAAAATGGGTCTCAAAAACTACAAACAAACTCTGGATAAAACCTATTCATGCATTATTAAAAAAAAAAAAAATTAACATCTACTCCTGCGGAACACACAAAATAAAAGTTTAGTATTAAAATAAGCGTCCATGTAAGATAGGATTGTGAATTCAAGATTAAGGTGTGATGAGGAAATGACCAAACGAAAATTTTAAAATGGCAAATACAGCAAAACCTCATTGCTGAGACCCCTTTTCTTAAGCCCACCTCTCTTACAGCCAGTTTTTGAGAAACCATAAAATATGTGGGTTAAAAAATTGAAAATTCAATGGAATTGGTTGAAAAATAAGTTTGTTGCATTTTTTAAAATCACTGTGTACATTATGTTTCTCTTGACGAGCACTGCATTGCAAGCAGCACATATCTAAAAATGCTGTCAGTACTAACCAATGACACTGCCAGCCACCTCCTTCTAAGCCATTAGCCGTTGGGAGTCACAGTGTACTCTATCGGAGACGTTACATATAAAATGGCATGAATGGTCTGCACTGTACACATCAGAACATACCATACAATGACAAATGTTTCCTAAGTGTGACAGACATCATTCACTGCTGAGGCTATGTTTTGTAGCCTCATAAACCACTGCTGCCAGTATAAAGCACAGATAAGTTTTTTTTTGGTCCCGATGTAAGACAAAGCATCGTCTGGATATCAGTACAGTTCCAAACAAAAAAATTTTTTGTTACATGGCCTAAAATTAAATTTTAAATTTTAACTGGAAGTGTTAAAGAGTGTTTCCGTGCATGACACACAGCTAACATATGCCATGTGCTTGTATTGCCACTGTGATTTTCCCAAAGCTAGCCTTCTCTCCCCCACACCCCTCCTTCCAAAAACACCACCAGTAGCTGTTAAACACTTCCCTCCCCTACCGCTGTGTGATGATCATTGATTATTCCACTACCACTGCGTGATCACAGCTGGATATCTCTGTCCCAGGAGACAAGACAACTTTCCGCAAACCACTGTCCATGGCATCTCACTCCTGCAAAAAAAGAAGGAGGGCAGCTTGTAACCTACCTGCTGGGAAACAACGGTATACAGTATCGCTGTTCAGCCTTTCTTTCTCTAATACCGCCTCGCACAAACTGCTGGCTGTTGCATTAGACTATGTTCATTGCAGTTATTAAAAATGTAAAATAAAAAAGAAAACAGAGTGCCACACAAAAATAATTTGTTTGACAGGAAGTTCTATAGTCGTCTTCCTATCTTTTCTTCCAAAAACTAAGTAAAGGTTGTGCTACAAAAAAAGAGAGGGATAAATGAGGCAGAAAAAAACAAGACAGCAGGAGTTCTTTACATGCGGACTTGGGGGATTGTAGCTCAGTTGCTTTTCCATTACTGCCCGCCTGCCTGTGGCCTGCTACTGACAGTGACACGTCTGCAGGCAAGGTAGTCGCATGTGGCCGAATGCATCACCACCTGATGCATGTACATAAAGCAGTTGGCCGTTTGAGATGCTGATTTTGTTACACAAGAATTTAATTACTTCAGCATATATAAATTATTTGAATTTTACATACTTTGGTTTACTTTGCTACATATTATGCTGGATTTCGAAATCAACCAAAAAAACATCAATCAGACTAATTAATCAAGAACGGAAGTTTTTGCACAAAAAAGGCTGCTTTTTGGAGGGCTGCTGTGGACAAACGGAAGGGTTGGGGGAAGCCAACACCCAACCCCCCACCCACTGATAACCTACATTCCTCTTTAAAACCCAACCCCCCCACCCCCCCCCCCCAAGTTCTCCCATCACTCCCCCTGAGGTGAGTTAGAGAGACAAAGTGGGTATGTTTTCCATTTTGTTTGACTGTGTTCAGCGTGGAAGGCACATTTTTTGACCAATTTTCTTCACATTTGGGGGAGGGTTGCCTTTCCATGTCCCGCCCTCCCCCCAAGGGCAGTTAGGCCCTTCGTAGGCCTTACTCCATAGGTCTCAAGTCTTATGCCTTAAGTCTTGCATTTTAAGTTTAAGTATTAATTCTTTAGTCGTACTTTTACCATAATTGCTACTGCATGTCAGGACGTGCGCGCGAGTGCCAATAGGCACGAGCGAGCACCGCAGACGAAGCTCCCAGATGGCATTGCACCATAAATACTAATTTGTATGGTTACCTTCACCTTCATCTTTGGTGGCTCAGCCCGCAGTTCCTGCAGGCCCGACTCCTGGTCTATGCGTGAATCATATATCAAATCAACGGAATCTACGAATCCCTAAGATTCAGTGGATTCGACAAATCTTATATTCGGTCACCTCATCAGAAATAGCAAAACATTATCTCATAAGAAAATACCTATTTCAATAATATTTCAGCAACTTACTTTGTGAAACTAATAAACATTTGTTTATTCCAATGGCATCACCTATATGTGCATTTAAACCTCTCAAATATGCACAACTATTATAGTGGTGGTATAGTACTTCGTATTTTGTAATATTTTCAGCTTTGAAGCTGATAAAACGCAATTATAAAAATAGTGTCTCATTGATTTTGTACACAAAATAGGTCACATAACCATTTTGTTAACAAAAATGGCAATTGGAACAGGGCTTCACCTCCTCTCTTTATGACGGCCATAACCTTGACCTATTCAGCCACCCTCGCTCCTGCCCCTACAGCACTACACAACTTGTGTTTAGTTTCTGCCCTCCCTTCCTCGCTTCTTTCCAAACGAAGGCCAGACAGGAAAGTAGGAGAGGGGAGGGGAGGGCACCTAGTCACTCACTTGTGACAATCATAAACATGCAGCGAAAAACACAGCCATTAATAGAAAAAGTTATCCTTTGACTGGAACATATGGTGTGTGAGTAGTTCTTGCTTTGATGCTGGTCCGCCCGTTACCACTCAAGAGATATGCTGTCACTGTCTCTCCCGGAAGACCGCAGAAAATTATAATGCGAGTCTAAGTTGTCACCCAACCGCCGCATTATATGAGGCTTGTACTCAATAATCTTCTTTGAAAGAAGTCTGCCTATTGAATTAAATAATATTTCATTACTATTAATGCATAGTGCTCTGCATCTCTTTAATGCACTCTCCTTCACCCCATCTGGACACACGTTCATCCCAATGGCCAAAGTCATTAAACCAACAGTACTGAAGAGGCTGGACACGTGGCTACAAGATACTCCTGTGCAAGGTTGGAGGATATTATTACAGACACGTCAGTCCAGCATGTACTGTTCACCCAACTCTCCAAGCCAGACGTCACAAGCACACCCCCCAAAATGAGATTGTACTGCCGGATTGAGACATCGAGCCTGCCAACCAAGGCCCCATAGTTCTACAGCACCTTGAGGGAAGGCAGCATACATCCTCAATGCACTCTGTGGACGAGATAAAGGATGAAGTCTGCCACATTAGTGATTCCACTGCCCAGCAGACCATGCCAGCAGATAACAGTCACCAAATTCAGGGGCAGGTGCTTATCTCCTTCCTCCCGACTCGCCTACTCTGATCCAGGAAGAAATCAGCATATGTAAATAGTAGAGTTGTTCCGATACCATGTTTTCCGATACAGATACCAATAACCCGATACCATTGCTGATACCCCGATACCAACGCCCTTCACACTAAATTTTAGAAAAAGTATTACTGCTAATAATACAATAAAAAAACCTTTTTCCTAGACTTGTTTAAATAAAGAAAATAACATCTTACGAAATGCACATTTTCCCTTTCCAAAGCAAATACAACTAAGGGCCCGGGAATAACTACCCTCTAGAAGTTACAACCCTGTTTTGGCGAACTATAAAATGTTTGGTTGAAAAAAGACAAAAATTTGAAGGAAATATCCCAAAAAATAAGTATGTTGTATTTATCTTGGTCATTATTATATGTTAACGTGCAGTAAAATATAGGTGTTGTAAATGTTGCCTTTAGGCCTAATTGCTACACCAAAATATAAAATACAAAATAAAAGGTGGAGTTTGGTTTAAATCTGCAGCTGTGGTAGCCAAAATCCTCTCACTCCCTCTATGAATAAACTTCTGGCAAATGTCTCAATCCCACGCTACCTGCCCGGCGTTTTTGTGTCAAGCAGCCCCTCCCTAAGCTGAGTCTGGCCTTTGAAAAACCTTCCATCCTCCAGCCATGCCCACACAGCTACACTCATTTTCTTTCTCCATCATCAAGCCACACCCACACCACATTAAGCTTCCTTCCTCCCTCCAACTATCACAACAGGTAGCACAGAATTTTCTTTGTCCTACTCTCCCAAACTTCACGCAGTGCTTGGTACTGTCGCATCTTTTCACCTCTTCAGCAGGCGGTAGAGGCGACAAAAACCAGTCAACAGACATGAAAACTCTGGCACGATCATGTAAAATCCTATTCTTCCATTTGGGGGCTAATACACGTTTTTAATTATATATTATTTTGAATTAATCTACTTAGAATTAACAAGGTTTTACTGTATACACACCAAAACACTGTAATTTTTGTCTCTAAAGAAAGTAATAACCTGACTTAATTGTCTACAACCGATACTAATGTATCGGCCTGATACCATACCCGATACTGATACATCGGGAAAAGGCGGAGTATCAGTATCGGTACAGCTCACGTAAATAGCCCTGCGAGACTAGCAGAGAAAGTCTATGTTTCCTCCACCGCTCACGACTGGGCTGGCAGAAGGCACACCGGCGGTTCGTACTTTCTGGTACGCTCGCAGATCCCTCGCAGGACGGGAATCAGCTACCAGTTGAAGACAACACCTCATGAAGCCTCTTCTGCACCAGCTGCAGACTGGACCACCAACAGCTACCGAAGACACTAACTGCACTTTCTTTACCAACCCTTGGTATCACCCCATTAGGTAACGGTTGTCGACAGTCCCTTCAGAACACCTGCCTTACCGGATGGTATTGGCAACCCTAAACACTCCCTTCCGGTAGTTTACACTCCTGTCCCTTCAGGACAACAGGTCAATAGTTAGGGTCAAGTACTTACCTAGCAGATATTATCACCTTATTTCCCCATCAGGTTTTAGAACCAGGTCGCCTTCACCTGGCTTTATGTAGTCTAAAACTTCCGTGTTGTTTATTCAAGAGGTGTATTTCCTACTTGCAGCACACATCCACAAGCCGCCAGCCTGCCTAGTGCAGAATCCAGCATTCCAGCAACTGACAGCAGCAATAAGACATCAGGGCTTGGGGAGAGCATCAGTGGTACCCAACCACCTCTGCAGTTGGAGAAACAGGTTAAGAGTCAAGTGGGCAAGGTAAGGAAGCCTGACGGAGTAAGTAAGGTGTGCTTGCAGTCCCAGACTTTGTGTCAAGCCAGAGGCCTATTTGACCTACTTTACATAAACCAAGGCCCCAGTATTCAGACAGTAACTTAAAACCTTGATCCAGCGTGCCTGACCTACTGCAACCAAAACCACATGGGAGTTCAAGGCGGCTGCCACTTAACTCTTCCTGTGCCTTCTGCCTTATCCAAGCAGTCGTTTATCACTGGTCTGCGGCGCACTGTCTGCCTTCCCATCATGTCTGACACTGCGGTGTGGTGCGACTGTACGAGACTGGCTTGCTACTTCCCCTTACATGCCTACGAGAAGGAAAGTAGTTACCTAGCAACCAGCATGGTGACCTAGCATCCCCTCTCTCTCTTTCCCCTATTTCTGTCTCTCTCAGCTGTGCCCCTACCTTCCTCCCCTCACATGCCTTTCAAGAGGGGAAGCTGGTGTCTAGCAAAAAAAAACAAGCAAGTCTCTCGGGAGCACCCGAGAGCATAGCTCAAAACAGTTGCACCTATCATCACTTTTATTTCAAAGCAAATGGTTTTGCCTGAAATTGTTAAGCAAAACATTTTAACGAGGAAATATTATTTGCAAAGATGTTCTCTTTTCTGATTAAAGGTCATTTTCTCCCTGTAAGGTTGATGTTTCATTGTATACGGCGTAAAATTAACACCTTTAAAACGTTATATTTATTTAACTCAAGGAGCAGCATCTGCACAAATAAAATTATATGATCAGAAGCATATACTTAACCTCCCCTTGTCGCCAAGAATTGTTTTAACATCGAGCGACTTGTATTATAAGTGTAAAGTTCATTTTCCGTAACTTCTTGCAGGGAAATCGGAGGATTCATATTAATTTATTTCAATAGAGAAGCGTCTTTTGAATAAACTGAAAAAACTTAAGAACCTGTTCTACACCTTTTGCCATTTAAAAATGGGTAGGTAAGCACAGAGCCAAGTGCAGTGCTACTCATGACAGGGAAAATCAGACAACGCGGTTTTGAATGATTAATTGTTAAAGACTGTGAAGATATCAATTATAATCAGCTTATTTATTTATTTCTGTCTCAAAATTACAAGTTTTCTTTGCAGTAAAATATAATTAATTACTTTAAAAGACAGACATTTGCCCGTCCACAAGGTGTCGCAGCATGTAGTGACGTAGTTAGAAGTTGTATTTTATTGATGTACATGTCAGAAACCTCAACTACTGAAATCCAGTACGTATGGACAATTTTTGGTAGTCCCCTGAATAACGATAGATCGAGAGTCTACTATATACCGAGTTTTCCAGCTTGATGGCCCTCTGAGGGGTGCGGGAATGAATAGCCTCTCCCAGACGGTGATGAAATTTGGAGTGCTGGGCCAGCGTGTCCCTTTTCTTATCGTCTTAGATGGAGGCGATGACAGTTCTTATTGTCTCAGCGCATAGGCTCTGGAGGCTGTGACGCTCTACTGGCAGAATTGCTGCTCCCTTGTACCAACACATGGAACTTGTTTATCTTTGGGCAGGGTGTTGACGACTCGTCGAACGGTAATATCCCGCGTTAGGGTTAAGGGCGACTGCATAACGGCTTTGGAATGAACAGTACAATTTTACCTAACCATGTGTCCGTAGTCACGTAGCTGCAACCTGTGGGCACATGATTATTGTACTAATCAAAAATGACTTGCTTAGTTAAGTACTGGTGCTTGGAGATGGGGTAAAGTGGTGAATAAAGTGTGCACGCCCAATGCACAGGAACGCACTACACGTTGAGACAACTTCTACAAAACTACGCTGTTTCATTGTCTCTGGCCCCGCCCCGTTCAACACTACATATGGAGTTACGTTCTGCACAGAAAAATTCTAAAAGTTCGTCGATTGAAGATTACATTTGGGACTTGCTTAAAACACCTAAAACTTACTTATTTTCAAACCTGGTTGCTGCACGCTGTGTCTGGTGATGGCCTGGCAGCAGTTGAAATACAGTTTCTGCATTTTTTTTTTATGGAGTCACGCACACCTCCCGCGCGACAGGTGTGGGACAAGGCCAGCCTGTTATAGGACGTTCACCGTGAAGTGAGCACTTTTGAAGCCCTAGTTACTTTTTTCTTTCAACCAATTTATATCCTTCTACCACTTGTTAAAGTAAACTCTGTCATGTGTGTAATAAACATAGTGTATGCATTCACCATGTGAATTTCAACATAAAAAACCAAAATTGTGATTTTTTAGAATTTCAGCTGTAATTCACGAATTGTACAAAATCCTGTAGTATTTTCACGAGTTATTATTGTTTTACGTCACATAGTTGCTTCTTAAAATGTATTTTATGTGTTTTTGGATATTCGAATAGGAATGCATGCATAAGTTGGCCAGTAGATTTCTTAGAATTTATCACCTTAAACGAAAACATGTTTACTATACTTTACATCACGCGTATTTACCACCATAGATAACATGAGTGCAAGTGATGATGCGTCACTTTGAGTGAACATTCTACTCACTGCCCTTCAAAAGTTTGTTCATTAGGAAAACACGCCATTGTAGTGATCACGTTCACCAAGCACCATGTTGTCTATGGAATTCATGCCTTTTTTTAATTTGTATTGTATCATCGTCGAATTTTAACCAACAATTCTTTATTTTTTACAAAGCGAGTGGTGCGGCGGTGAAAAATGTGTTTATATGCATTTACTTACGTAGAATATATTTGTGAATTAAAGTTATCACTTATTTTAAACTTGTATTCGTCCAGTAAACTACACATTCTTAGTCAATTTTATGCGGTAAAAAATGAGACTTTTGAAGAAATTAAAGTTTCTTCAGCGGGCCTAACGAAAAAATCTGTTGTTAAAAGTTTTGATGGTCCAAAAACGTATAGGAAGATTTCTCTAATTTTTTTTGCTCTTCGTACAAGGCACTTTTAATATTTTTTATAACAGTGCTTTTATAGTTTTGTATAAATTGTTTACATTATTCTTTTCATGAAACAGTATGCCCTTGCCAGTGCATTGCGACCGTTTGTAGTTCCAGGTGGCAGGTAGAACACAAAAGCTTTAGTAAAATCTGAACTTGTTTTCAATGTTGTCTGATGATAAACCATGGTCTGTATAAAAACCATAACTGTAATTCCTCTGGGAGGAGGAACTTTTGCACGGAAATAACAATTGATAGAAAACACTGCTTATCAATAGGAATAACATTACCAATTTGAGGTTTTACGAATATAGTGACATATCTCAAATTATGTATGCCTTTATAAAGAGCACATTAAAAATTGGAGCAATTCTCAAGCAGAAACCTGCGTTTTTGTAGCAAGGAAATAACAACTATTTTTGGCAAAAATAACACCTTTTTTCCAAAAGAATAACACATATTTTTGAAAAAAATAACACCTACTTTTTCAGGTATATAACCATACCCAAAACCAAAAGTTAGAGAACAAAATGAAATGTATTTATTAGTTATTATGTCTGATGAAATGGCTTCAAAAAGTGCTCACTTTACCATGAACGGCCTACACTGTGGTGACTAGTTCTGGCAGCCACATACGAGCTCTTTGGAGCGCTACTGTTCCTTCCTGGGCGGCTGGCGGCTGTGACGTCACGCTGCAATCTGGTCGTCACATAGTTTGAAGGTGTTCTGAGTGACATATTTGCCGCTGATGTGTGACGCAAAGGTTGCCTTATTTTGATAAAAAGACAGTGATAGGCTGGTGAATTGAAGAGCCTCTACAGCCTAAATGAACTTTTCAACACCACACTACTAAGAAATTTTGTCATTACCATATACACCCCGATTGTAGGACTCAATAAAAAAAAATGTTTCAACTGTGCTCCTATTGCAGAATGAATAGCATTCACCACTCTAGCACTTAATTTTGATTTTGTGTATAAATACTTGCTGTAAATGTTTGGTCGAGGTCAGATGATCAGCCTCAAGGGAGCATTCACCTAAAGTTATGGGTTGGTAACAAACACTGTTTAAATCAAACTTTAAAATGGCAGGCTCTTCAAGCAAAGAAAGGTCATGACGTCACTTTGCCGTGAGAATAGGTGCCAAAAAAATGGCTTCATTTATAATGCATCAAATATTTGCGCGTACAGTAGAACCTCTCTATAACGACCCCTCACGGTTCCAGAGAATAGGGTCATAAAAGAGGGGGAGGAGGGTTCGTAATAAAAATTTTTTAAAATTTGGGCCGATTTTGACCAACCCCTAACCCCTATGCCCCCAAACATAACATTTTTTACATGAAGTTCATGTTCAATCGCCTCTAGAGCATAAAAAACAACTTTTTAAATTAAATATAAATACATATGTATATTTTAATAGCTGGACGTCTCCTGATTAATTAGATACCCAAGAAAGGCATACTGGATCACCCCTTGTCGTAAAAAAGACGGCGTAAACACAGTATGACATGGCCATTGAAAGTGTGTTAAAAGATTATTATTAAAATATAAAATTATTATTACAGATCTATTACGCAGGTCTCGTGGGTCATACATTGCTGTGAGGCACATAGCAATCGAAAAGTTTAGGTGGCGCTGTGCAATATGTGCGTGTGCGACGTGCTCCCACTTTGGTCTGGCCGTTTCATTGCTAGAAAATCGGACGTATTACGCAGTAACTAAAAACACTGTTGGAGATGCCTTACATTTGAAGTAAAACACAGCACTTTATTTATTGATAATATACATGAAGATACATTATTTAGATTAAATCACTCATGTGCTGGTGCTAACAGCGAATACATTGTCATGTGTAGGTAGCTGGGCGAGAGCCTAGATCCTCTACAGCGCGGCCGGGCGCGGCAACTTACTGCTGTCGCTCAGACCTAAAGCCTCTGGCTGGGCTGTGAAGTAGGCGGCCCTGGCACCAGCATGATGCTCGTGCCAGGCTGCCCAAATGCTGCTCAGCTGTTGCTCATACTGGGGCCGACTGCCTCGCGCAGCTGTCGATCGATCTCTATAAGATTACTCGTGGGCGGCGGCTAGCCAGCACCACTGCCGTTGGTACTGCTGGTGTTGGGAAAATATTCTGATAGATGCTATTCACGTCAATGTGTTGAATTTCTACTAAATTTTGGCGGCGTGTTGGCCTCTGTACTGATACAATGAGGCCCAGCAATGTTTACAGGAATACAAAAATTTAGTGCAGCCTACTTGAAATATTAATTAACACGAATTTTTCATGAAAAAATTTTGACGTGGCATATACACGCACATGGCTAAACTCGCCAAAATAAATTATCACCTTACATAGAGGTATGGGCGGAGGAGAGTTGACAGAAGTAAAAAATGAGTGGGAGGGGTAAGGCAGAGTCGGCATTGTCAAAGTCTTGAAAAATGGGAGACAGCTAATATCAGTAAAGGCCAGTTTTTCAAAGACTGAAAACTGTGGATAATAGAAACTTGTACCACCGAAGAATAGGTCTACAAAAACAAATCCGTGCATAACTGAAACTGCGTTTGATGAGACCATGGTTGGCGGGAGATTAACGTATATATTTTTAGATGTACCTCATATTTTCGACTTTTTCGACCCAAACTTTTCACAGTTCCTCGGGATTGGGTCGTAATAGAGAGGTGGTCGTAATAAATGGGGTCGTAATGGAGGGGTTTTACTGTACTCCTTTCAAAAGGAATCTGCCAGCGACTTATGTTTAATATGTTTTTCCAGCAGTAGCTTTATAAGCGGGAACCTTGTGGTTTTTCAAACATTAATCTTCCTTAGAGGTTAAGGTTTGCTATTTCTGAGCAGTTGCCATGAGTTATTTGGACAAGGGAAATTTCAGAATGCATTTTTGTGAAAGAGAGTTTTGGAGGCAGGCATGTCAACTCCGCTTTTGGTAGAAAATTTAATGAAGGGTCTTTCGCTCTGGTAATGTACAGGTTACCTAAATGAAAACATTTAAAACAAAATGGCACACACAATTTTAACGAGTTTTTTTGTGAATTGCCTATGTATGGCCTGGAAGCCAGGGGTTTTGTCCGAGTCAAAAGTATAACACTATTTTTAATGTCAGTTTTATGAAAGTTGCATTGTGTCAGCCTGAACCAATATGCTGTTTGTAATTATAGCCTATATTGTACCTGAAAATTTTAATGTTGCCAAAAGTGTGGTGGAAAAATAATGAACAATATTAAACTTAGCTGTGTTTTGTGATAGATTTACTTGTAACCTTTTACTTGAGGTTGGGTTTCTCTTGAAAAATGGTTCCTAATATGAAGAACTATATAAAATGTTCTAATTCTCTTTTGAAAATGTTCAGTATATGGTGAACTATATAATAGATTTGGTTTTCTGGAACAAAAATTATATAAACAACGGCAAACAAAATGAAAATAAAAACTTTAATAAATAGAAAGTTTATACATACTTCATGAGTTTTTGTGTTAGTTGTTCAAACTAACACAACTTGTTCAATTTATTTTCTTACCTCTGGCACTTTGTGCCGTTTTGTTGTTCAGACATTTTTGCTGGAATTTAGTGATAATTCAAGCATTGCTGCATCCTTGTGTCTAAGGATGAGCAAGGTCTGAACGTCAACATGAATATTTATGCAAACGTACAAAAATTTGTAACATAAAAATAAAAATTTGTTTTAACAAAATAAAAACCCTGACGCATGACGCTTTTTAACAATGGTGATTTCACAACTTCAGCTCAGTCCTACACATAGCCTTGCATCTGAGTCCTCAAAGTTTGCATTACAGTTCATTCTGACCTATGATGAGAATGTTCTGTCTACCGTTTAGGATGGACTTTTCTAGATAGTGCAGATTGTTTTATTCACCAGCCCACCATAACTATGCATTTCAGGCAACGAGTACTTTTATCCGCCGCTAGATAGCACCTCCAGTAGCATTTTCTTTTGTCTTTGCTTCTCATTCTCCAGCCGACCAGTGACGTCACATCAGCGAGTCATGCCTTCGCCACCCCCAGCTCTGCAACCACCCCTTTGCCTTCATGACGCCACCCAATAAGCGTCGGGCAGCAGCACGGAGTAGTATTAAAGGAGAGCCAGTTTTCGACTCCCGGCCAGTCTTCAGCAATCTAGTCTCAAGGATACCTTGATTAGTCTGAACTCTCATCTCAGTGTGCTAGCAGCCAGAGATTTATCCTTCCTGCAGAGTACCGTCTTCAGATACCCACTATGTTAGCTAGGGTCATCTCTCAGCTTCCCTCCTGCCTTCACTGCATGTACATACCAGAAGGAAACTCCATACCTTAAGCCCCAACTCAGGACTTATCCTGCCACGCCTTTCTAAATAATCCAAGCACCCTTCCAGTTTCTCAGTTGTTACGTCATCTAACACTAGACCCAGCGGCTTAGTTACAAGTTGTTTTCATAGCACTATGCACCCCCATCCCCTTCTCATTCTACACCGGTTACCTCTACCGGCATCTATGTAACTCTAGC
Organism: Dryococelus australis; assembly: GCA_029891345.1. Taxonomy (NCBI): domain Eukaryota; kingdom Metazoa; phylum Arthropoda; class Insecta; order Phasmatodea; family Phasmatidae; genus Dryococelus; species Dryococelus australis. Next base: position 272,501,114 of record CM056995.1, read on the forward strand.
TTCCCGGCAATAGCTCATGCTGACGTAGGAGTGAGAGTACGTCACTAGGTGTATTCCCAATAATACGGAAATAAAATGTGTGCCAACTGGGCCCTAGAGTACTAAGATTCCTGTAGACTTAGCACCTAGTTCCCAGTCGACTCCACACGTGAAGGAAAATGCAGGTGATCCTGGGAAATTACTCAGATGAACCAGTACAGTGTTGCCAACCCACAAGCACCAAGCATGGCCAATGTTTCTATCTACGTCATAAGTAGAGACCTGAATAATTAGCAAACGCGATAACGCAAAAAATTACCTGAATTTTCATATATAAAATGAAAAATTGTGATTTTTGAGCATTTCAGCTGTATTTAACTAATTGTACAAAATCATGTAGTATTTTCACGAATTATTATTGTTTTATGCCACATAATTACTTCTTAAAACGTATTTTATGAGGTGTTGAATATTCGAATACGAATGCATGCATAAGTTGGCCAGTAGATTTCTTCAATTTATCATCATAAACGAAAACATATTTACTTTCCAAACACGTGTATTTACGACCATAGATAACATGATCCCAATAGATAATGCATCAATTTGGGTGAAAATTCTACTGCAAAGCCCTGCAAACGTTTATTAGTTCATTAGGAAAACACGCAGTTGTAGTGTTCACGTCCACCAAGCACCATGTTATCTATGGAATTCACGCCATATTTACATTCGTAGTTTCATCATGTTTTAACCAACAATTCTTTATTTTTTACTAAGCGAGCGGTGCGGCGGTGAAGAATGTGTTCATATGCATTTACTTACGTAGAGTATATTTGTAAATCAATTTATAACGTATTTTAAACTTGTATTCGTCCAGTTAACGGGATTTTCATCATACTCATTATCAGTAAATATATGCTGTAAAAAATGACACCTTTTGAAGAAACAAAAGTTTTGCCAGCGTGTGCCTAGCGAAAAAATCTGTTGTTGAAAGTTTCGGTGGTTCAAAAACGTACAGGCAGATTTCTCTTAATTTTTTTTATCTTCGTACAATACAAGGCACTGTTATTTTTTTTTTTTTCAGAGTGCTTGTATAGTTGTGAATAAATGGTTTACATTATTCTTTTCATGAATGATATGCCCTTGGCAGTGCATTGCAAGCGTTTGTTGTTCCAGGGGTCAGGCAGAATACAAAATCATAAGTAAAATCTGAAATTATTTTCAATGTTGTATGTTAATACAGGAAACTAGTGTTTCTGTCTTAAAACCGTAACTGTGTATTTCCCTGGTAGTGAGGAATTTTCGCAAGGAAATAATTTATAAAAAAAACACTGCTTATCAATAGGAATATCACTGTCAATTTCAGGTTTTATGAATAAAGTGACATTTCTCAAATTAGGTATGTCTTGATAAAGAGCACATTAAAAATTTGAGCAATTCTTATCCAGAAACCTGCATTTTGTAGCAAGAAAATAACTGCTATTTTTGACAAAACTAACACCTTTTATACAAAAAAATAACACATATTTTTGAAAAAAATAATACCTACTTTTTCAGGTCTCTAGTCATAGGTAGAACGGCCGAGCCAACACAGGCACACTGCTCCTAGACTAGCTGTCAGCTAGGTCCTCGCTTCTTTTTCACTGCACCTTTGTGCCAGGAAAAATACGTGTTCCATGAGTTGGGAAGACTCTGCTACGACATCATCCACGTGCTGTGACATAAGACGGTGAGGCCTGATTTTTAGTGCGTACTGCGCATTCGTGCCAGGTACTGAAATGAGGTAGGTGTCCACTTAGTTGACAGGCCACACGTTGTCGACATGCTATTAGTGTCACAAGGAACCTGCCTTCACCTCACGGACATGAGAGGGTGTTGGGTGTGTTCAAATGACCTATTCCAAACGCTGTGGACTGAAGGAAACAGAGATTCAGGCTTTAATCTCTGGGCATCTGCACGAGCTAACGCCTGCCCTAGTAGCATCCATCACCAAGCAAATCCCCAGGGAAAAGACTCAAGCTATGAGACACCAACAGAGCCCACTCACACCAGAGATACCAAAGAAATTATTTTCTGAAACAGTCTGCACATGCCAAGAAGAATTCCCGTGGTGGGTAGCAGACCATCTCAGCCATCCAGATATACTACCCACCGAAGCCACTGCGTTTCTCATCCCAGCAGTCCTGTACCCAGTTCCAGTCCTGTACCCAGTTCCACGTCCCACACCTCTCAACAGCGTCCTACACCAGTACTGCAGTACCTTCACAATCAAACCCTCAACCCATTAATGGACACAGAATCATTAAAGTACGTCACACAGGTATTCCCAACAAGGCAGCCAACCTTAAACGCAAGATTGTTTTGCAGGAACCAGACTTTTTATCCTGCCGAAAAGCTACCAGACCTGTCCTGTAAAACGGGTGTGTGCCAGTGCCCCACCATAACTAGAACCCCGTAAAACAAAAAACACCCGATCGAGCCCCAAACAATAACAAGTTTCGCTTGCGTGTAAGTATCCATTCGGCAGTACGTCACACGTCAACTTATTATTTATAATAAGCGTAAGTTGGAACCAAAATATTTGTTTGTTGTGATGAAGTGTTCTTTAATGTGGAATTCATTGCGGTGGTGCTTTACCATACCATATTTACGCAAAAGGAAGACGACCCTGAATCTAAGACCTAAAAAAGTATTTCTGAGGGAAAAATATTTAAACCTGAATTCACGATGAATACTATGAAATGCTGAAAAATTGATTTAGGTTGAAGATATTTTCGTATGAATTTATGAAAAACCGTTTAAGATGAAATGCTATTATTAACATAATATGTTACAGTATTTTATTTAGTTTTAAAGAAAAGCTAATCACACAGCATGCCGCACAATCATTAGTTTGAAAGTGGCATTGTAACTCTTACGATTATCCATTGGAATAATCCCTTTACTCATCCCTTTAACTTCAACATGATCCAATTTTATCTCTGAAAACCATCCAAATAAAATAGGCAGTGATAAAAACTTGCAGGCCTACCAGGATGATAAACATACACAAACGGAACGCCACACCATGAAGATAACGCAGAGAGTGAGCAGAGCACATTGAAGGCAATCGATAGGTAAATATTTTTGTGCAATTGAACGTACGAAATACGAAAATTGATATGTCGTGCCGATCTAGAGTCCCTACATTACTTTATGCAGGTCACAGAAAACACACTTGCACGCTTACTCCAAGTTCTGAGAGTGAAATTGTGTGCTGTTCTTCTGTTACTCTATGGTTGCCTGCTGTAGCTTCTAGTAAACTATAAAAATGGCTGAAGCGCTCGTTATACAGTATAAATAAAATATTTATATGTAGGACTGTGAAGTATATAATACCTGAGAGTTATTTTATTACACTGTGTTATATAAAAGAATTGATTATACAATTTTTGTTTTGATCACGTAAACAACATTAATGTACATATACACTGTTATTAATGGTAACCGATTTTGGAGAACTGAACTGCTACGTGAGTAAAAAATTACGAATAGAAGCCCGTGATACTTTTGTGCATGTAATGCAAACTTAAATACTGAACTAGCAGTGTTGCACATTTATGGTATTTGTGACTAGGTTTTGAATTGAGGACGACCCCTCATTTTTTCTATTTTTTTTGTCAATAAACCTCATTTTCCTTTGAGGTAAATATGGTACATTATGCTTCTCTGTGGTTCTTGTAACCTCCTATTATTTTTTGCAGAAGTATGTTATTGAAAAACCAGAAAATTGACACGTACATTGTAACTCTCTGTGGTTCCTGTAACATCCTATTTTTTTAGCATGTTATTGAAAAGCCAGAAAACTGACACTGTCACCACATATGTAAGCCCTGCATACCTGATACAATCACAAACATTTTTAAAGGAAATACATTCAATTCAAAACATACATATATCAATAATTTTCTTCTACATTCAAATGGTACATATGTACACCTGTACCACATAATACAATAATTTTAAAAATAAAACTTACTTGAGCTCCTGTAACACCTTTCCTGATTTGCTGAGACTCCCAATCATCTTCTTCACCCTTATCACTTTCTTCTCCACCACCTCATAGTAACATAGAATACATTAAAATAAGATTAAAAAGTAAATCTGAAAACATACTAATAAAATTAATCATATGTCTACAACTGTGAAATAGTTACTAATGCAAATTAGCTAAAACATATTCAATAAATGTTAGTGCCTATGTAATCACCTTTGGTCTGCGCTGCCATGAAAGCATTCCGTCGCTCCTCATGATCACGATTTGCCACATCTACTTCCATGTTCAGCCTCTCCTCATCACTGCCTTCCTCGTCATCCTCCCTCACAAGGCGTGACTTCTCATTCCTAACCAACCACAAAATTACACACCTTACAGATTTCTCACTGAGCTTCTTTACAATTGTCATAGAATGCAGAAAGATCCTTCTTTTACTAGCATCCACAACCTATGCAGTCTATGCTTCACCTGATATAGTGAAACATTAAACTTATTTTTGCACCCATAAAAAACAATACTACGAAAAATTCTCCAACCACACATCACAGTCAAACTGTTGGTATCTAGTGTACTTTTTTTGTCCTGTTTAGCACTACTTTTACATTTTTTTCTGCCACCCAAAGTGGTACTCTCAACTCCAATAAACAAAACTTTCTAGGCACAGGTTTTTTTACACCTACCATGCATACAGTTTTAGATGCCACCAACCATAAGCAGTGAAAAGCACTGCTACACCAGTGTGGCCAACAGATATTAAACCATAATCTAACATTTGTGCCAGTAATTTTTTACTCACCCTCACAATAACTAGAGTCTTACTATAACTGCATGCATTATAAATAAAAAATGTTTCATTGCTAAAAATTTATTTTTTAAGAAATATTTTTATATTTAAAAAACTTTCAGAAATTCTTTGTACTGGATTCTCACCAGATTTTACAATCATCTAAAAGCAGTTTATAGCAGACTACCAAAACCACTTTTGAATGTGAACATAAATACTAGTGGTGCACAAATTATGGTTTTGATTAATTTAAATCTGTTATTATTGCTCATTAATGACAAATCATGACCAGAAATTATTCAATTACATGTACCGATTAAGTTAATACCAGTTCAACAGCAAAACGCATAATTTCTCAACGAAAACGTAAATCAATTTCCTAAGAAAAATTAGCGTATTGTATTTCAACGTGTATAGACAGCACATTTTTACAAAAAAATGACTACAAAAAGTGGAGTGCTGCTTATTTATGAGATATTGCAATAAAAATGATTACCCACAAAAATTTTTGTGGTTTTTTATAACCATAAATAGTGGAAACTCGAACCATCTAACTCGGTTTGACCGAAAGTCCACGTCAACAGAGCAATTTCTGTGGTCCTGATAAAATTCCAATGCAAATACAGTGAAACCCTGTTAAGAAGTTCCCACTTAAGAAGTTTTCCTGCTTAATAAGTTGACTAATTTTGCACCTTGTCTATACACATGTGTAATTTCACCCTTTTAAGAAGTTATCCTGGTTAATAAGTATAATATTTTTCAGTCCCTTCAAAAACTTCTTAAAGTTTCACGTAATGCTAAAAAAAGTCAGTTTTTTCCTAACTCAAAATTTAATTTTTACTGCAGCAATAAACAAAAATTTCTGTAGCATTGCCAAAAATTACATACTCTGATCATTAAATAACAAAGTATTCACAAAAAAGTATAAGCACCAACAGTACTCACCAAGGCATACTAAGTCAGTATAGAGTACATTATGTACATATACACAAGCAATACTAATAGATAATGCAAATAAAATACATTTTCAACACACATTGTTTTCGCCTACGTCTCACTGCCCTGCATTTAGTTCTATTTATATAATTTACCACTTCCAAAATAAACTGTTGTTGAATTAGTTGCTATGTCTTTTACTTTTTAACAAAAAAAATAATAATAGACAAGTATCTAGAAAGTACAAAAAAAAAAAAAAAAAAAAAAAAAAAACAGAAGAAAATGGGGAATAGAGTACATATTTATATGAAATATATCCTTTATTTTTATTAGATATTCTGCAAACTATTGCAATGTTTACAGCAGCAGTCTTGTTGATAGCAATCAGCAGTGACAACAGCAGTGTCATATTTTTGACATATTGATTTGTGATGCAACGTTGCCAAAACACTTGCATTGCCCCTGAACATTATTTCATGAAAATTACGAATGTATTATGTATAAATGTAATTCTAATAAATATTCCCAGAACTCAACATTAAGGAAACCCGATTTACTGCAATTTATCAATCACAATATTCAAGACGTACATGAGAAAATAATTTTGCTGTTGTACTTGAGGAACATATTTTTTGTAGTTTGCGCGCCCGTCACTGCGCCGCAAGTGTAGATTGATAGACACCATTTTGTGTAACATGTTGCCTTGTTATTGCTTTCTCAAGTCACGTCACCATCTGAGGAATAGTAATCGTGTGACGTATATTTGTAAACATTGCAAATAATACAAATTTTCTGTCGCAAATGTTTTGTAGGGAAGAAATTAAGTCAGAATTTACATGTTTGCACGGAATCGTGACTTAACAATATATATAGGAATTCAAAATTTCAGTGCAGCCTATACTTGAAATATTAATTATCTCTAACTTTTCATCAAAAAATTCTGGTGCTGCCTATACATGCCAAAATTCAGTAATTGATTTAAATAACCATTGCTTTCAACCTTGTTAATTTTTAACCTGTGAAATTTAATCATATACCCTATGCTCAATGCACACTTTTAAGATAAAATTTACTACGCTGACTAGTGACGCCCCGAGGCTAGAGGAGGAACATCACCACCTTCAAAGTGCTTTGGTGGGTGCTGGTGTCGGGGTTAATTAATTTTAGTTTTTACAATGAACTGGAGCGCGTCCAGTGTAAAGAACTGGCCTCGTAGCTCTTCGACAGGGCACAAAATCAGGTTTTGTGAGAATGACTGTGTTTCTGTGGGATTGCTCTGGGCGATATACCTGGGCAATGTGTAACTGTGGAGGCAGCTTAGCTTGTGTCAACTCTGGCTGGCGTGAGTTTAAACTGGATAGGTCAGTATGCAGGAGCTTATAGGTACTGTTGGATTTCACCAGTGGTCTTGATGAGGGGCTCAAAGCTACTGGAAGAGGAACTGGAGAGATTGACCTCTCCAGGCGACAGTTCTCCCCGAGTGAACCCACCCTGGGAGTATTTATACACAAAAATCTCATCATACTCTAGAGGGGTACCCACAATTAGCCAGCCAATGAAATGGCATCAAAATTTCTGAACTATTCTGTGTAAATCTCAAAGGCTTTGACACGTTAATTTCCAGCGGTTCTATCGTAACAGTCTCCTGGCCCCGTGGAACCACGCTGGCCGATGAAATCACGCACTGCATGCCCCTGCCGGCAAGCCTGCCAGCCATCAGTCATGAGAAAATTGCGTCGAGGTGCACCCATGCTGCTGGTTACTGCTGCAACGGAGCCTTTTAATCCCTCTCTTGAATACCACTCCGACAAGATTAAAGTAAGGGGATAAGATTTCTACTACCAGCCCCACGAAGGTGGAGCAGGTGACGTTTGTCCCTATCTAGATGTACTTCCACGTACTGCAATCGACAAGACCATAAAACAAGGTTGCCCTTATCCCCGTATCCAGCACCAGAAGCGCAGTTTACACTGAGCATCCGGTTACACAATGGCTGAAAATCACAATACGTTAAATGTGGTCCCCAAGGAGTCAGGCCCTCAGACCCAGACAGAAACTCCCTCCGGCACAGGAAGCACACTGGATGGAGTATAACCTGGACTAATTGTCTAGCCGCAGAGAGGTTTGATTCCTAGTGGTTGTAGCCCTATCTTTCTATACTGATGCATGCTGCTTATAATATTAATTAAGTACGATTATGACTCATCGCTCTTTACGTGAAGTATACCCCTACATCAACCTACGTAAGAGTTGTCTACTTCAACCAACCACGAGAGTTGTTGCACACAATACTTTGCACATAAGGTCTCGGTCGTCGAGAATCTGCCGGGTGACCGAATACATGGCTACATATTTACGCAACCAGCGAGCATGGCGCTCCCCCCCCCCCCCCGCACACAGTGCCTACAAGCTTCAGTCACTTTGGGTGTGGCCGAGCGCCAATGAAGATTCACGAACCAAGAACACAGACGAGAGGGTTCCCTACTCCCACGCCAGTCTCCACGGCTGAAGGATGTCACGCGCCTTCCCCGCACCCCGCTGTGGCAGCCTAGACTTCCGACTATATAAGTCTTTGCATAACGGGGCTCCTGCAGTCATTCGTCGTCTTCTCTTGAGTTCACCCTGAGCACTCCTTAGTACTGAGGCCTCCACCAAAACCTTGAGTCTTCTGTAGCCATCGTGGCTACCCTCTGCGATGACAACAGCCTTCATCACCCATCAAACACAAATATACCCTGTTACTTAAACTTTAACTTCTTTTGTCTCCTACAGACACTCACATTAGACAGCTTTAGTTGAGTAGTTAAATATTCAGTTTTCTAGATCACTTTCCCTCCAGCTTAGAACCAAGTCGCCTACACCTGGCAACTGTAGATTTCCTTCAGTACTCTCGTCTGCTTGGTAGAAAATAGCACGAGTCACTATATTTATTGAGTGCTCAATAAATACAATTTATTCTCTATCCTAAAGCTTTTATTTCTAGAGTAACGTCTACTTCGCTCGCTAGGAATACGTTGCACTGTGCACTACCGACAGAAACCAGTACTTTTGTAAATCCAAACTAGCTTGAATGAGCAAACACCCCCCCCCCCCCCTCCAGAACATCTAGTCTGGAACACACCCATTAGACGGTCGCCTGTTGCTTCTTATCACCCTCCGAGCACCCACGTGCTGGGAGGGAGGAACAGAGGAGCCACAACCACTAGGAATACCTTCCTCCAAGCAAAGACAGCAAACCTAGGTTGTATCACCTACCAGAGCATCTACGTGCTGGGGGCGGTATTGGCCTGAGTGTTGCGGCCTGGCCTTGGCTGGAAACTCACATTTAGTAGTAGTATTGGTGGCTCACGTGGCTCAACGTCTCTGATCCACCCGCAGACGTGGGGGATCAGTGGAGACTCTTACCGAACTTATGCCATAAATCAGCTACTGGACCTACGCTCTCATGGGATATAGTTTCTCGTCCGAAGTGCACACCGTATCTTGTTCAGCGGCAAACCAACTCTATGACATACAAGATAAGACTTGGCCGAAGGCGTTGGGAACAAAAAATTGCTCATCTAGCTGCCCAGCAGCGGAGTACCTTAGCCCCTCCTACGCAGGAAAGACAGACGGAACATGATCGCACTTTCTCAAAGATATTACGGGCAGTCTTCAATTTCCATGTGGTACGATACATTCGTTTTCCACCGCTCATCTGAACCAGTCCCTACTATTACCCGGTGGTGAGGGGTTTAGTCTATCAGACCGAAGCTACGTACGTTCTAGCTAATTCAAACTTCTGGAGTCAAGAGTCCGCGGACTGGAACTTGAAGTGCAAAATAATCTAATTCAAGGACTGTGCAACAGTTTCGCTCAGTCTGTCAACCCACATTACCAACAAACCGAAGGCCTTCAGAGTAAGTCAGGTTCTAACACCTCCCGTCAGCTCCTATAACCGCACACTTGGTCTTGCGCATCAAATCTCGACGGCTGTGCCCCACAGTTAATAGCCGGGCATGCGTCAATACATTGGACTGTATAGAACGGGTGGCCAACTAATGTGTGTGTTTCTGATGTACGCAGTCCTGCACTAGGTTTGGAAAACTGGGTTTATAAAATATTCCATGAACTGTTGCTCTACCTGGGCGGACCCGATGTATACTAGGAAAGGTACAAGCACTACGGGGAATAATAATCTAAAGTTGGATAAAAGTGTTTATTTCTGTAAGGAAATAAACGTGGTGGTTTGTACTACCTCCTCTCAAACAAATATAATGGAAGCTGGTTATGGTAAACAGGTGAAGGTGACTTGTTTCTAAACTGGCAAGGTAGGTAAGTAAAGTGGCTATTAAAACAACTCAACTTTTAACTATGTTACGTGTTGTCCTTAAGGGACCTGGATTTCCTGAAGGTAACAAAAGTGTTATGTGTTTGACAACTTAAATGCAGGGAGCTTCTAAAGCTTGTATGCAAGGTGCAAAGACGTCTACGAAGGCTTGGGCTAAGATCAGAGAGATCTGGGTGGCAGAAGAGAACCCCAACAGGACAGACTGGCATTGCAAGTGCCGTGCACTACAATTTTTACTCGCCTTGCTCACCCTTGTCCAGGTGGACGGGGTTGGTGGCGTGATCCTCAGGGTGTGTACCGTCAACGGCCGGCGGAAGTTCCATCTGCTGCATAACTCGGCGATTCATACTACTAGTGCCTTCCCTCAGCGTGCTTTAGTACTAGGTGACTTTTGCCATTTCGGTGGCTTGGCTGGTATCTCATTTATTCTTCGGGATATGATTGTGCAACATTTACCATTGAGTAAACAGTACAATTTCTTGGCCTCTGACAGATTGTACTGTCAATCAAACTCAGTTGTTGTGAGGCAGGAAGGACCACAGTGATGAGGTGAAGTCAATTTCAATAAGTTGCAAATATGTCACGCATCAATTCCCACCCCCACCCCCCACCCACCAAATTCCGTTGTTATGGAGATTCATCTGAGTGAAGGAAGGTGAGAAAAGAAAAAAAAAATGCTTAAGAGAATGTAGAACTGTCCTCTCAAAAAAAATTTTTTTCTCTCTCTCAATTGGCATCTGTATCTCACTCTGTTCAGTGTGCTGGGCACTCTAGGCTTTGTAGCGGAGTGATACATGCATCACTGGCAGGTGGCGGCAGGCTGTATAACTTCGTCTCTCTTGACACAGTCGGGTAGACTAGACGTGCGGTGTCTCTAACTCATGGCAGGTTGGCATTATCTCTCTCAGCGCAGCAGTTGGCCGCCGGGTGACAACCAAATAACAATGTCTTATCATTTGTGCGCATGGGTGCGTGTGCATGTGTGTGTATGTGTATCATTAGTGCCGCGTGGGGATCTAGTTTCAGTGTTTCGCAACCTCCTTTCATATGTGTGCCACCCTACATTTTGCAGCTGATAGCTGTGGATACTTATACAATACGTGGTTTAAAAATTTTAACCTGTGGAATATAAGCAATACATGGCCAGCACATTTTAAAAAATCATCACTTGGGGGAATATGCAAAAAGCCTCACTCGTAAAGGTGTGTAGGATTCTAACTATATGTACCTGCTGTGGCACAGAAGGCAAAATTAACTGACCCCTACCTTGTGGTCATCCTACATGTCGCACAGCAGGTAGAAATTACGTGACAAGTTACTAGGGGTTGTCAACCGAGACCTTCCGTCATCTCAGCTGACTGGCTAGTCTAGGCAAACAAGTGCACTAAAAAAATGAATTTAACTAAACAAAGTGTTCAATACCACCTACAACAAGAAAACATGTGCACCTCAACATTTGCAAAAACCCTAAGATATTTACAACAATACTATGAAAATTATTCAAAAATTTTCATTTGGCTTGCTTGATAGAAGTTTTTGTTCGTGATTTCTTGAGGATATTATACAAAACAAAGTAATTACAAGGAACTATTCAATTATTTACAACAATACTTAGAAAATTCTTGACAATTTTCTGTCATTTCTTATGACAAAAGTTTGGTTGGTTTCGCATTAGTTATTACTCACCCTGGAAGTCTTCTTTATTAAAATATGTAGTACTGGCACTGAGGGGTGTCCAAAAGTGTTTACGTAATAGGTTTATGAATGGCAGTCTGCCATTTAATGTCACTGATTATGGAACACTTTACATAATTTCAGTCTATTTTATTTTGGGTTTTCTCCCAGCTATTTACGGCTGTGTGTCGCCTGTTTATACTTGGTCCTAGCACTGTGGTGAGAGTCCAGAATGATTTGAAATTAATTAAAACTTTACAGGTTTTACTACGTCCATGGGGGACCTCCGTCTCAATGGCGGGGCTACTGGGCACATCCTCAGCTACATCCAGATGTCGGCCTTGGTGTCTAGCAACACCGGGACCTCGGTGGCCATCAGAGGTAGTGGTTCTGCTGGTGGCGCTTGAGTCAGAGGACCGTGGGGACCTCCGTCTCGACGGCAGTATTGATCTCTTGTTGCTCGTTGATCAGGTTGGGTTGGTCTTCTCTGACGGGGTGCCCTGTTGAGCGGATTTCAACAAGAAATTTCACTCATGCTTGGAGTCATTCTTCCCTGTCGGGCGGTGATCTTTTGGTTGAATTCCGCTGGAGTTGAGGGCAGTGTCTGGATGAATCCTGCAGCTCTTGGTTTGGGGAATACTATCCATGTTCAAATGGAATAGCTGGCCCTCTGTCTGATGTTGGCGTTGACCTCTGGCCCTCTAGGAGGAGGTAGCCTGTCTTCTGGAGGAGCTATTTGTGCTGGGCCGTCTACGTTGGTGGGTGGTTCAGAGGTCACTGATGCTGCGGTGATGACCTCTGGGTCGGAGGCGTCTCATGGGAATGGATGTATTTGCCCTCTGGTTGCTTTGCGAATTGCCCTTTTTGGTCCTCGGCCTAATATACATTGTGCTGGCATCCTACAATTTTATACGGGCCCTCCCATTTCTCAGCCAAACCCGCATTAAACTGGCAACTGGCCTTGCTCAGAGAGTGGGTGCATAGGACAGTTTTGCCCATATTGAAGGCTTGAACGCCAGTGCAAGGTTGTGGGTACTTTTTCTTTATGCAGATATATTACAATTCTCGGGCATTGTCCGTTTGGGCCAGGGCGACCAGGCGGACGTCTCTGGGATGTAGCATCTCTGTGGGTGGACTAGCCCATTGCCAATCTGCTGATTGGCTAAGTGTATCGCCCAGGACAAGTTGGCTGCGGGGCTAGTGTTGATAGCCTTAGTTCGCCTTCGGAAGACAAAAGGGAATTTTCAGAATTAGTTTGTCCCACAGTTTGTAGTCTTCACCCACAATGAGGAGGAGGCTCTTCTTCAGCTCCTAGTTCCTCCGCTCAGTGGGGTTGGCTTGCTAATGGAAGGGAGGGTTGTCCATGTCTCGACCCCCCACTCATTGCATACTGTCAGCCATCGCTGACTGGTGAACTGGGTCCCAATCTCCGTGAGAATAGATTGCAGGTAGCCCCAGCACGGAAATATTTTACTCTCAAATTTCCAAATGATGTGGTGGGTTTCATGGCTACGTAGACGGAATGCCTCCACCCATCTGGAAAACTGGTCGGTCACTACCAGCAGGTAGCGGTTCCCTTGGTACTTCGGGGGTATAGCCTCATCAGATCGGCTCCTACACGAGTCTAGGCCATGGGAGGCCGACCGGATTTGGAGGTGGGTTGAGGTACAGTGTATGCCTTGCCCCTGCAGCATGTATTGCCGCTGTTGACATACGGCTGGACGTCGCTACTTATCCCATTCCATATGTAGCGTACTCCGATGTCGGTTAGAATATCTCTTGTTTCTGGAAGACCTGCCTTGGTGTGATCATTGTGGTATCTGCAGATGTTGGCCCCTAAGTTCTTGGGTAGCCATATTCCCCATTAAACCCCAGGTTGGCTGCTTTGGGACCACATAACGTCGTCCCACAGTTCGAACCACTGGGGTTGTTTTTGAAGGAGGTTCTGGATATCCGGGTCTTGCTGCTAGTGGAAAGCTATTTGGCCCGGCTGAGCTGCAGTTGTAATAGCTTTATGTATTCCTAGGGACTGCGGTCCGGAAGTGGGGGTGGAGTCATCCTTTCCCATCTTCACTGGCCTTGGTGTCTTCATCTAGGTCTGGTTGGCGGAATAGGGCATCTGGAAGATCGTTGGTCTTGCCGGGTTAGTGCTGTACTTAGAAATCTAATTCGGTCAAGAACATGTCTCACTGCCTGAGCTCTTGGTATTGGCACTCCAGGACTCGCTTAGCCATTGAAGAGTGTGTATAATAAATAACCATTGACCGTGTCACCATTTTCCTCAGTCAAGTATCTACAATGAGATTGTAGCCATATCGAGAAATTTCACTCTAAATATCCCGCATTATGGTTTAATAAATGGGAATAGTATTGGTTTTAAATAAGACAATGTATAAATTATATATATATATGTATGTGCACTTTCATGCATTAACTAACTACTTAAAACGCACAGTTTATAAGAACAGCTTTACTTTAATCATATATTATTGCAGGCACAACATGTCTTTGCATTCGTCACGTTGCCTGCCTGAACACCAGCAGGGAGCGGAAGCGAGTTGTGGTGGGGTGGTCGGTAAAACCCGAGGATTGCCGAGGTAGTGACATCTCGAACCGATAGTGCACTTAGAATAGCTATTTGGGCACATTTTGCTCCCGATCGTTTCAAACGGCTTGTCCTGATAGGCAAGAAGCTGATTGTAAAGATCAACATCGAGATCTGCCGATAGATTTCCCCAGAAACTTAGAATAAATTCCCTGGCCTATATATATCAAGTAAGTACTTCCGCCAACATGAGTCGCTGGAACGGGGCGGTGCATTTTTCAGGCCAAAGGACATGATTCGAAATCGGAGTGTTTCTCTCTCCGGCATAGTAAAGGTGGTGTATTTTCTGCTGTCTGGATGCACTGCGATCTGCCAGTACCCTGACTGCTTATCACAGGTACTGAAGATAGTGGCTTCTCCTATATCACGCAGAGTGTGCCTTTGGTTAATGACTGGAGGTGCAATAGGATGGGTGTGACAAAGTTCAGAGCTTTGCAGTTTACACACAACCCCAACTAGCCATTCTTCTTGGGGAACAAGATTGTGTGAATTATAGGGGGAGTCTGAAGGCTCTACAATCCCTTGTTACTTCATTTCCTCAATTTGTTCCATTATTACCCGGCATCATTTAACGGACACTCTATAGGGTCGGTTGTAGATGGGTGTGCTTGTGGTTAGCCATATTTCGTGTTGGATTGTCCTAGTTTGACAGATGGTTCCTCCATGCCCGAAGGTACGGGCATGTATGTCTAGAATATTCTTCAGTTCCTGGAACTGCTCTTCAGGGAGTTAGTGATTGATATCATTGGCTTTTATGGCTGATGGGATGATTGCATCAGGGCAGCGTTCCCAATTTATGGTTACTCTGTGTTTGTTGCCTAGGTAACTTTACATTGGCCATGATCCATTACGCACTGCTGTTGACGGAGCCAGAGGTGCCCAAGTATCATGGCTTCGTGAAGGTCCGAAGACACAACAAATTCCGCTGGTACTCGACTGTGAGAGTGGTTCGGCGGTCGACTTTCCGGGTGCAGTTACGTTTTGCCATACTTATTACGTGCGAGTTTGCAGGCGAAGTTGATAACCTTTGTTTGGCTCTGAGTAGGTCACTTCGTACTAAATTTTCCGTGGCGGCTGAATCTAGTAGGGTAATTTATCCTCTCCCGTTTATTCCCACTTCAATGTGGGGTGACTCAGATGGTTCTGATTCATCGTCTAGGAGTTGTATGACGGGCCCTTGTTGCACGGTGGGGTAGGCCCACTTCAACCGCCAGCTGCGGCATTTCCTGCCTGCAGGGTAGATTTCTTATCGGCTGGCTGTTGCGTAGCGTCCGCCGCTTGGGTTACGTCTCCTTCCCTGCTTGTCACCCATCCTGTCGCCAGGTGCGGGCAATCTTTATTGAAATGGTGGTCTGAACAGAACCAGCATTTTGGAACTTCAGGGTGAGGGGTGTATGCGGGGTAGGGTTACCTCTACGCTCAGGGGTCTTGTCCAGTTTTGCAGGTTTGCAGACTCTAGATCGACCCAGTATAGCCTGCGCCTAAAGTTACGCTGTCTCTTTTGCCCTGTCAACTAGCTCTTCTACTGTGAGCAACTTGGGTATCAGTAGCAGATTTCTGAGTTTGGGTAGCAGCATGCGTGTCAAGTGGCGCACACAGCTCTCTTCATTTTCATTTGGAAAAATCCACCTAAACATCTGCTTACGTCGGACAAATTCTCAGCTTCCTCGTCTGGGGTTTGGGTACAACTATGTAAATCTGTAATGAGGTTGGCTAGCACCTCTTTGCCAGTGAACTGGGCAGTGAGGTGGCTACTCAGTTGTCCCCATTCAGTAATGAATTTGCTGTATTTATTCCACCATTCCAGGGCTTTACCCTTGAGTTTCACTTGCTCCTTGCTTACCCGTGGTTTTGGCGGAATTTCATTGTTGTGAAATTTTTTTTCACTTTCACCTGTGAATGCGAGTGGGTCCTCATGTGGACGTCCCTCAAATTCGGGGATTTGGGGTTCCCCTGTGCACTGGGTGGTGACAGTATTAGTGGCTGGACCTGGGTTGTGTGGATGGTATTCGGCAGCTTGCCAACATACCTCATAGCAGTATACTAAGCCAGGCCTGGTTAGCATTTCTTCAGGCCACCCAATGCAATTGTGGTGGTAGTGTTCTGAACAAAGGGTGCAGCAGACTATGTTAGTTCTGTGTCCCGGGCATGTCAACCAGCTGTAAAAAACTGTATCTAGTGTGACACTCCTTGCATCTAAATTCCAGCCCATCTGTGTATCTCAATTCATATGCCTACCCCAGGTAGACATAATGAAATTTACGTTGGCAATGCACGCACACTATGCTATATGTCCATGTGCCAGGACAATTGGGTTTGTGGCAACATTAAACGATGGCACCCGCCATATTTACTTCGACTTACTCTGGTTCGTTGACTTCTGTGTTAAGATATTAGGGCTAGGTTTCTTGAGTGCCAAGGAGTGTTTTAAGACTCCCAGAAGTCTGGATTGTTGGCGATTAGCTCCAAGCTAGACCACTTAGGCTCGGGGTCGCACTGGCCTAGTTCTGCTTAATAAACTTTGGTAATCAAGTGGAAAGGCCCCACATTGGGCACCAGAAAACTTCTAGATGTGTCACGTCCTATTGACAACGTAGACTTCTCACAGCCAAAATGGTTTTGGTGGGCGAGGACAGACACAAAGGTGAAGTGATTAGTGGCATGTGGTGGCTGCTGATCCTGCTGCGGCACAAGTGGTGATGAGCTGGTGATAGCACCAGAACCTGATGTGCTACTGGATCAGCTGGGGCTGGCACTGCTGGTCATCCTGGCTGGCTCGGAGAGCTCGTGGCCCCTGATCCAGGGGTTGACGATTCCGAAAGGAACTTTCTCACCCCTGAGGAAGGCCTGGATGATGGGGTGGATTTCACTGTCTGTCTTCGTGAGGGGCTCAAACAAAGCTGGAAGGGGAGCTGGAGGGATCGAACTCTCTGGGCGACAGGTGGCTAGAGGTCTCTTCCTGGGACTTACATTGTCAAGTACAGCCCCGGGAAGGTGGAGCAGGTGACGTTCATTTCTATCTAGGTGTACGTCCACATACTGCAATTGACAGACCAAGGCTGCCCTCTATCCCCGCATCTGGCACCAGAAGTGTAAGTGACACCGAGCATCGAGTTTCACAATGACTGACAATCACAATACATGGGTGTGGTCCCCATGGGGTATGGCCCTCAGACCCACGGAGATACTCCCTCCAGCACCAAAAGCATGGTAGACAGAGTATAACCTGGGCTGACTGGTCGCAGAGAGGTTTGAATTCTTAGTGATTATGGTTCTACCTTTCTATACACTGAGGTGTACAGAACAGATGGCCGTCTAATGTGCGTGTTATTAACAAACAAATTTCTTGAACGGAAACTCGCAGTCCTGCACTACGTTCGGAAAATTGGGTTTATAAAATATTCCTTGGTCTCCTGCTGTCCCTTGGCAGACCTGATGTCTACTAGAAAAGGTACAAGCACTACGGGAAATAATATACTAAATTTGGGTAAAAAGTGTTTATTTCTATAAGGAAATAAACATGATGGTTTGTACTACCTCCTATCAAACAAGAGTTTAACAGACGCTGGCTACGGTAGACAGATGAAGGTGACATGTTTCTAATCTGGCTAGGTAGGTAAGCAAAGTGACTATTAAAACAACTCTATTTTTAACTACTCTACGTGTTGTTATGAAGGGACTTGGATTTCCTGAAGGGAACAAAAGTGTTGTTTTTTGACGACTTAAACATAAGGAGCTTCTGAACCTTGTCTGCAAGGTGCAGAGATGTCTACAAAAGCTTGGGCAAAGATCAGACAGAGAGACCTGGGTGGCAGAAGAGAGCCCCAGCACACGAGGTGGTGAAGCGAGCTTACAGCTGATTGTTCCTTCGGCACCTGGAGTGCGGTGAAGGAACAGGACAGATTGGTGTTGCAAGGACCGTGCACCGGTATTTATACTCCCCTGGCTCACCCTTGTCCAGGTGGAAGGGTGTGGTGGCATGACATCCTAAGGGTGTGTGATGTCACCGGCCATCCAAAGTTCCAGCTGCTGCATAACTCAGCAATTCATACTACTAGTGCCATACCTCTGTACGCTATAGTAGTAGGTGACCTTAAGTTGTCATCTCAGTGGCTGGGCCGATAGCTAATTTATTCTTCGAGATATGAGTGTGCATAATTCCCTGTTGGGTGAAAAGTATAATTTTTTTGGCATCTGGAAGATTGTACTGTCAATCAAACTCTGTTGTGGTGTGACAGGAAGGTTCACATTGATGAGTTGAAGTCAATTTAAATAAGTTGAAAGACATCACACATCAATTTCGTTTAAAAATCATGTTGATTTTATGCCAAATATAATTGAACAAAAACTTTATAGGAAAAAATGACTTTTAATAACAAAAGAAAACATCTTTGCAAATAATAATTCCTAATATAATTTATTGCATAACATTTTCAGGCAAAACAATTTGCTTTGAAATACTAGTGACGGATACTAATTTTAAAATTTCTACGATCGCCACACAACTTTATTTGCTTTATAGCCATGCGTGTTGGGTGAAAAAGGCAAACGCGTGCAGCCGAGATAGAGCATGCACTTTTTTTTTGTTAGACAATAGTTTCTCGTCTCAATGGCATGTAAAGGGACGAAGATAGGTGGTCGTGGCTGAGAGACAGAAAGAGGCGGTGAGGGGAGGGGTGGGGGAGGGGTGGGGAGGGGGATTGGGGGAGGGTTGGGGAGGGGGATTGGGGGAGGGGAGGGGGAGGGGTGGGGGAGGGAGGACGCAAGGTCGCCATGCTGGTTGCTAGGTAACCATTGCCCGTCTCCTCAGGCGTGTAAGGAAAAGTAGCAAGCCAGACTTGCACCGCACCACATACATTGTGAGAAGAGGCCACATGCCACACAGTAGTAATAAAACAGTGGCACGCGTGACGTATTTCACAACCCAGTTACGAAATTTTTGCCTAAACAACCAGCTTAAAAACTATTGCTGCTGGAAATCTTAGGTGACGGGACCAAAATATACTTTGATCGAAGCAACATCCAATGAATGATACAAGTGGTAGGCTTTATCATTCTTTATATAGGAGTTTTACCAGGACCACTGAAAATTAACTACGCATACGGTTTACCTGTACATGTGTTTTCGGTACACTGAGAGTCCACTGTATGTCTGTTGAAGATATATCATCTTCAAGAATCTTAGAAAATTGAAGTAATTTTTTAGTTTAGAAGTAGGTGAAAAACTTAATGCGCATGATTTACAACTATTACATAACATAAAATACATGTATCCCTAATCAATTTTAGATACACCTACTGTATTGTAGTACAATATGGTAATGTTCCTGAAACTTAAAACCATATACAAGATGAAATGTGTAGTGTAAATTATAATAAAATATTCAAGAAGTGATGAATTTATCAGGGCACTGAATGCTCATGTGAGTGGTTCATGTATGACATAATTACAAAAAATTAACAACTATTTTATTTTAAAAACCAAAGTACAAAAACAGTTTAGCATATAATTATGTTAGTGTCCAAATAAAATACTTTATACAGTAATGATGAGCCATGTAGCTATAACTGTCATATACACCTTTTTTAAAATTTCTGTGTGGGTGCCTTTCCTATAAAGAACTTCACGTTAACAAACAAGCAACATTTCTGGTCTCTTCAACTTTATTGTAGTGAAGTTTTACTGTATTCTCTATTCACTAATAAACAAACAGCCCGAGAATAACGTTTCAGAAAAATTACTGAATACAATTCAACTTCCGTGCATGTTTTCACCATCCTTACAAATGGCAATTTTCTATATCATCTGAATTCTTCAAATGAGCAGAAAAAAGAAGTTATTGGATGGCATGACCAGTATAATGCCTCTAGGGAATGAACTGAATCCATATTCACAAGATCAAACAAAGATCAATCAGCACTGTTAAAGAATTACAATGCAGTTAATATCAAGGAACATACTTCTTTAGTGTCTCCACAGTGGGGTTGGCACCCATTTCTCTGGCCAGCTGGCGTCTCTTCCTCGCAGCATGAATGGTAGCGGCATCTGGAATACGACCACCTGCAGGCAGAAAAGCTATGTAGATTTTCTATTGTCACACAAAACTGGAAGGCCTAGTTTAACTTGTGGGTGACACACACTGTATGACACTGATACAATCATCTACATGTAATACAATTTTTTTTCTACAGGTACAGTATATCAACAAAGTCCTGTATTACATTATATAAAATCAATTTTAGCATACGCGTAGTTTTCATCGACATCTCATTGCACCACATTTAAGGCAGTTGAGTAGAGTAATTGGGGCAGCTCTTAATGAGATCTTCATAGCAGATGAGGGTGAAATGAGGTGAGAATGGAGCAATGCTGGAATACAAAGGTGGAGCAAGCATGAGATCCCAAGAAAACACACCAGCCAGCGGCATCGTCCGGCACTATTCCCACTTGCAAAAATCCAAGCGTGACCCAGACTGGGATTGAACCCAATTCACCTTGGTGGGAAGCAAGTAGTCTAACCGCTTGGCTGCCATGGCCCCATTTGAGGCTATATTTATGTTCATTACCATTTTGAAGTAACCTGACCTACAGTAGTTTTCATCACCATGTATTAGTAAACTTGTGACGCTAGTTGCTCCCCGTGATGTACAGGATAATTCGCAAGGTACAAGTTACCTCTGTGGGGCAGACTACGGCCGCCTTGGGGTGTCACGGGTTGAAACTTTGAGTAGTGCTTTGTCTCCTTTTCTCTGCGGGCGTAAGGATAATGCATCATCGGAGGTAATTTTGGAGGCGGATTATACTCTGTCTTACCTAGGTGGCTGTTGTCCTCTCTGGTGGGGGAGAAGTAGGTGGTGGGGAGATGCGGCGGGGGAGAAGTAGAGGAGAGGTGGGTCTGCGACTGATGACGGCTGCGATGTAGGAGGTATCTCAATGCAGTGGTACTTCCTTCTGTTCGATTCCCCCGTGAACAAGTTTAGGGGGGGGGGGGGGTGATAAGCATTAAAGTGATCTACTAAATGATACTTATAAGAAAGTACACCAGTCAAGTTTTGGGTTAGATAGCATCACTATTCAGCATAAAGCAGACACACTGTCCGAGTCTGTAACCAGCAAGTAAGGGACAATAAGGGCAGGCTCAAATACCAACGTGACTAGAAACACAAACCCACTGATGATCCTGATAACAAATAATTGTTCATAAAATACACTAGGCATGTTTTAAATAGGGAGGAAGTATCTGCTGTGCTTTGTTTATATAGTTTGCAACAATTTTTTTGAAGTTGTTATTGCATAATTTATTATTTTCTTATTAACATATGTGCAGCATTCCAGTGATGATTGTAGAAATATTACGTCAGTTTTAAGAATTAAATTAAAATCAAAATATTATTTACTGTTAATGTAAAAATGTGTTGCTGCAAGTGGTAAACAAGTGACTGCCAACAACTTCCAAAGAGAAACTTACAAAATGACAAATTATAAAATAACAAATTTTCCATTTCGGTTTTGGACATGACCTCAGTTACCCCCCGTCCCTCCCTAACATCCACGTCATACAAGTTTATTGATCGCTGGCCTGGGTCATTGCACTGTTCACAGTAGTGTTTGTAGTGTGGTTTTTGCAACGTTAATAAAGCATAAAAGGACAGTTTAAACTATCGTGGAAAAGTTAGAAATAAAACAATTTTAGCATGCTGTGTTGTAAAATTAAATATCAATTCCGGTGCCAAACAAATGCCAGGTTGCCTCAAAAAACTCCCGCTATAGTTAGTCTTTGTTGCAATACATTGTAAACTTTCAACTAACTCTGCCATCTAAAGGATAGGCCTGAGTGACGCATGTTGAGAAAGCAACACACACACAACTATGGACCATTTATCTATCGCTCGCTCCGTGTCACTTACCTGGCGCCAGCAAAGGGCTGTGTATACTCTATGTGCCGTGAATTAACTACACTCAGTGCAACATAAATATCAGTTAAAGTATTATGTACTTTAAATTCTGCACATAGAGTGAGTGATTTGTGTTTTCTTTGAAATGTATAATAGGTATCATGTTTTATCACAATTTTCGGAGCCAAATCACTGTTCCATTAATAGTAAAAATGTGTAAATTCGATTATCCAGGTTTTTTAATACAAATTTGCTTATTCGTGTTTCATCTGGTCCTGATTAACACTGTTAATCGGGAGTTTGCTGTAATTTGTTCCATACTTACTAACAGGATGCCACAAATTTTTGGAGCAAATTTTATTTTTAAAAATGTTTTCCCTGGAACTTGTTGCAAAAATCATGGGCACACTATACACAAGTAAATATAGTATATGCACACAGTCAAAAAATATATATACATATTGATGATGAAATAAAGTTTATAGAAAAGATAAATATACAACAATCATAATGATCACTGCAACAGTTGCTATGGGCATAATATTAATAGAAGTAATAAAATTTTGTTAGAAAATCAGAAAATATTTACTAACATACTTAAAAATGTATGTACTCCTAAGCAAATGCAACACCAAAATACTGGACAACTTTATTTACCATTTTCAATTATCCGAAATATTAAACTGTGATAGAGCACATGAAGTACAAAACAAGATGATGGAAATGCTAGACAAAGAAAAAGGTAAAACCAGGACCATGATGACACACACACTAAATGCTGTCCACAATAAAGTGAGCACTTTTGATAACCCAATTAAGTTTCTATTTTGAGCCCATTGAGATCATATCTTACAGCACACCTATCAAAATAAACACTGCCATGTGAATTTCAGCTGATGTTTACATAAGATGGCTCAAATATCCACTGCATACTCATTACAGTAAATAAATAATAAAAATAATACACTGAAACCTCTATTATTAGTTTTTCATACAACCTACTAAAAAACAAACTCAGCATGCAGGAAACTCAACATGTGGACCACTCTCCTCTCCACAAAAAGTAAAACCTAACTTAAAAAAAAGTTTTTTTTTCATCCTTAGGTATAATGAATTTATTGCCTGTAATTAAAAGTGGGTATATATTAAATACTCAATGAAAAAACATACCTCAATCATTCAATAAAAGTGTTGTTAAAAAAAATTATTTAAAATAGAAAAGCACAAGAAATTGTTTAATTAAAAGTAATAAAGTAAGTAAAACCTTGTTAATTCGAAGTAAATTAATTCAAAATCATATATAATTTGAAGTGTTTTTTGCCCCCAAACGGAAGAACAGGATTTTATATACTTTTAAGTTTGGTTAATTCGCAATTCGCCTTTCATGAAATTCAAAGTTGGATTTCATTCATAAGTGTATGTGAAGTTCAGATTAATTAATCAAAGCTATAATAATTATGATAGTAAACATGCATCGCCTACACCGTCGGGAGTGCGCGCTCATAGACCAGCACTTTATAAACTTTTAGCGATAACGAAACCTGAGCCGCATGCTCCACAGGGTTCAAGAAGTTTTTGACAAAACCTAAACTGCACGCCGCTGACTGTTCCACGTATGTTCAACCAATCATCTGCTCGTGCTCGTATTGATTCAGTGTCACTGTTCTAACTAACTGCCAGTGCCCCAATATTATAACAGCCATCTTGTGAAACCTGAACAGCACGACTCAAGCTGATCCAATACTCTGGCTGTTCACTTTACTTGCCGGCGCTAACGCAAATAATATGTATTATTTCATGCGCAAAATCTGGTGTCATATATTACCATTAATTATTCGACTGACATTTTTCACAGCTACACACGTATGCATTAAAACATTTGGAAAAGGTTTAAAACCAACGAGGAAAATGTGATGTAGGCGAATGTGCCGCTGGCTATCATTCATTGGCGCGTGCCTCTGTTTATCGTGGCAGAGTCGAAAAAATAGGGTTAGGGAGCACATGATATTTTGGCATATACAAAGTGCATTTAGGCTTCTTTAAATAAGTTTTTTTTGTGTGTACTACTTTTTGGACACTTATTTCACAGATAAACAACTGTTCTGAATATATTTTCGTTTTCGGACATAATATCTGATTGATGCGAGTAAATTGATGATTTAAGGATTGTGGCATGCAGGTTGTTTTAATATTGTTTATATAGGATATTTGTTGGGACCATCCAAAAAAATCGACTAATACGGAAAATCAACATAAACGGGATCTCAACAAGGTTTCAGTGTATATAGTTTAATCAGCACTACGAACATTGACAAGTGACGCACTGCGCTTCTATAACATACACACTCGACTTCCCATCTGAACACTGTTTCATTTTAGCTTGGGTAAGTAATTTACAGTACCTGAAGAGGCTGGACACATGCCTACAGGGTATTCCCTCGCAATGAGAGATGATATTACAAACATGTGAGTCCAGCTTGTACTGTTCACCCTCTACTCTACAAAGACATTAGGTCAACCCCCCGAAGGCAGACTGTATTATCTGCCGAGCCACCGTGCTCACCACCTAAGGTCATGTAGTTCTACAACGCACCTGGGGAGGGCACGCACACCAAGGGAGGGCACCACACATCCTACAAAGTGAGCGACAAGGGATGAAGCTCGCCGCATCAGTGGTTCTCCCTGCAGAAGAAGACGCTAGCAGACAACACCAGCAGACGACTTGAGGGACGGAGCTCATTTCCCTCTTCACACCTTCCCACCACCAGTCCAGACATCAGCCAGAATATAAGGCCCTGCGCAGCCCGAAATCTTCAGTCTTCCTCCACCGCTCTGGACAGGACCAGAGAAAGCCACCGGCTATTCGCGCTCTCTAGTATACCTGCTGATTCCACCACTCTCTTCAGGGCCGGATGAAGCCTACTATTGACGTCAACCCCTCCTCCCCCTCCCAGAAGACTCTTCTGCACCTGCAGCAATACCCTCTAGACCTTCTGGAAGACTCAATACCACCAGCTTCTGAAGACGCAGACAGCTCCATCCTTACCACCACCTGGTAACGGTCGTCGAATGTCTCTTCAGGACTGCTACTCCTGGCTTACCGGATAGTAACTGCAAACCTTACCACTACCCTTCTGGTAGTAACCACCACCAGTCCCTTCAGGACACTAAGGTAGATAGAGCAGTTCAGGTTAGTTGTAGGAGATTGTACGGACCACCATGCATATTCTCAGTGAATATACATGTGATCTATGTCTTCTGAGTAATGATTTCCAAGTGTCACTGTGTTAACCTCGCGTAAAAATCAGCACGTTAGAGTGATGCCGAAAGACCACGCTCACCAAAGCTAAATTCACACACATTAGACGGCTACTCATGCTGTGCTCCAGGGTATATTATGGTAGAGCCCCAACCATAAGGAAGACCTCCACCAGTTGACTAGCCAGTCAAGCTAACTGCTCTCTACAGGGCTGGAAAGGAATAAGAGTTGGTCTTGATGAACTGACCCCTGTGGATACCACACCCAAGTGTTGCTGGAGAGAACCCACCGCTCTGTCCATCACTCTCTACAGGTCCGGATGAAAGGGACGCAGGGTATAACTCTTGCATGTGCAGCTGCACCCCTTGACAGAACAATGTTGGGATCTGCATCGCCAGCTTCACTTTTGCGAGGAAGTCTAGAAGTGCAACTCACGCCTCCAAAATCAGCTTAAATTGTGATCTAATTCCTCCTCCTGCACTTTTCAGTACACCGTCACTGGGCAGAGTTCATACCGCCTGCCCACTGGAGAGGCCTAACCTCCCGGCTCCATCCCAACCACTCTTCCCTCCACTCGTCAAGACTGCGGGAATACCCCACACACTGGTAGAGGCTATTCGCCGGGGAGAAGAACCTCCTCTGGGTATTGCTAACCAATGGTTTGGAGGTTTCAAGACAGCCAATCGCCAGCCCAACCCGGGCCCCAACAAGATCAGCAATACTCCATGTCCTGATGAGACTGAAAGCATCCACCCGCCCTCACATCAATTGGTGCAGCAGCTTCAACGGATACTCATCCAGCAAGATAAACCAGTTGTTAAGGGCCAGCCCATTCGCCGGGCCGTGACAGAGACTCCGGATCTTCTAGCACTTTGACAGGCTACACGACCAGTATTTAATACCAGCCAAACCTGCCAAACATAAAGTCAAACTTATGTTTTTTGTAATACTGACATCACGAACCAAAACCATAATATTGACGACAACCACCTCTTACCTAAGAAGTAACATAAGGGTGATCCGTGGCACTCAACCTAAGGCGTTGTAGGTCGACATATTGTTACAAAACAAATTTTTTGGGGTTAATTTTTATTTTATTTTATGCTAAGCACGATGTTTGTAGTGGTATTTTTGGTTTGCTCTCTCTTTTTTTTGTCCGGATGCCCTAGATTTTGTGCCAGCAGGAAGTTTCCAATTACTTTGTTTTTTTGTTAAGATCTAGGCTTACCCCTGAATGATTGTCCTTTTAGTATTTTCATATGGCATTTTCTTTCTCAGAGGTTAGGTTAGGAAATTAGGTTGTTTTGGGATGGGTTAAGCCCTCCATTACTTGTTCATTTTGTTCGGTAGTAAACACGGGTTTTCTTTTTCTTTTTGCTTATAAGTAAGGTGGTGATAGATACTTTAATGATTGTTTAGTTCAAAACACATTTTTGGGGATGTCAATGTCTAAAGTAATTTTTATGTCAAGGTTTTAGTGGAAAGTTAACTGATAGTGTTTCAAGTAGAATTAATTCCTTTAAATTTAAATAGTTTTTCTTGTTTGCACAGATAATTTTAGTTTGCTGACTTTGTTTGATACAGTTTTGTTTCATTTTTATTTTAAGCTTACATCAGTTAAGTTATGGTGGAATTGAATTAGGAAACAGTTACTTTACCATTTTTTGATGAAGTCAAGTATGGTATAAAACTGTGGTGAGGTACGTGGTCGGGACATTTTTCCCTGCTTGGCAGGAGGAATGGCCCTAGCCATGCCTTTTAGTACGTTTAAGTTGATAGTAATTTAATAAATAAGTCGTAGGGTCAGTTGCTTGAAGATGAGGTAGGAAACCACATGAAAGGTGCGAGGGTGTCTAGAAACCAAGGCTGCAAATTCAAAGGTAAATATGCCTTATCCATAAGTACTGGCCGAGGGGCCATCGAGGTTAGATTTCTTAATACGTTGTAAATAAACTAACTGCTAATAGAAAAAGACCCTACATTCTTGCAGTAGAGTTGTTTTTCAGACCTCTTAGGAAAGATTTAAATTTAAGGTTATGGGTATCAATGGTGCCTGGTTTATAGATGGCTCAGCAGGTTGTTGGGTTCGTCAGTGGTGGAGTTGTGTTGGTACTACTGCACTAACAGAAACCAAGGTCTAGGTTATGTTTCCTGATATTTTCTTTTGACAGGTTTCTCCCTTACGTAAAATTTCAAGCATTTACTACTTCTGTTTTTGCATTTTAAAGTTGTTGGTTCCTAAATTAAATCTTGTTTCTATAGTCCATTTCCGATTGGAAGCGACTTATGAAAATCAACATTTGAAAAAACACTCTAGGCAAAACATGTCAACCTGTTTTCTCAATAACATGTATTCCACAAATATATAACACTGAGAGTACTGTATTATTGAATAAATGAAACTTTACCTTAATATCTTCTATAACTTGTAATATTTGTTTATTTTTAAATATGAATTAACAGCAGCGAGAACAGCGACGTATTGGCAACGACCAGTAAGAAATAGTTCACAGTTAAAATATTATTTTAACCTAGTTTTTCAGTACATTATTTGTAAATTAAACGGTGCCTATTTAAATATTTAGGTAACCCCGATAACAACATATCTCATTTTTTGATTTTTAAATTTGTACTTTACAACTGAAAAGAGATTTTAATGTTTGAATACTTATTTTAATATATTTAGATATGATGGCAGGACAGAAACAAAGTGAAGTTGGCAGATGTGGCGAGCCATAACATGTCGTGTTGCTGTTTTACCAAACTAAGCGTAAATTATACTTCGAAGAATACTTCAAATTACATCACGTTTGTAGACGTATTTTTAAACCTACCTAGGCAAGTTACAATATTGTGATAAATCTGTGTTTCCACGGCAGTAATAAACATACTGTTATGGTTAGTTTTGTTAACCGCTGCATGTGAAATAGCGTGGAGTGGCGTGGTTGTTTGGTGATAGTTACGCTGGATCTGTGTGTGTGTGATTTCAAATATATGATGTGAACTATTTATATGTTGTAAATATGAACTGTTTTTATAACGAAGTTATTTATTTACATCCACGTATGTTTATTTATCACAACATTGTACCTTTGCCCTGGGTGTTTGAAACCAAGAGCGGGATGGTTAACTCTGGTTAGAAGGCGGGAGGTGAGGGGTGTTGGTTACAGCTTACTTACACTTTCATCTTGGGTGTTGTTGTTGATGCGGGTTTCACCCAATAGTGGCAAGCTCAGTCCACTCCGAAGCGTCAATTCCAGTTGTAGGCTTCCCGGCTCCAGAAATCTGGGTTTGCCCAGCCATATCTTGCCTCAGCAAAGATTAACAACCATCTTACCACAGGGTGGCACGATGGATGAGTACGAAAGAAAAGCGACCAGTAGATTACTACGATCGGAGCTACTGCTTGGTGCCTAAGTTGGGCAGCGCGATCCCGTTCCGCCTGCCTTTCCTGCGTAGGAGGTGGTAATACCATCCACGGTTTGATAGCAATGTGAGCAAGGTATTGTTCCCTACGTATTTTACCACTCCTTACCATGTAAGGCATAGAGTAAAACAGTTTGACAGTTTATATAATGTACTTAGACAGGAACAGTTACTACAGTGTAACCCAATAGTGACTTGCTGGCACGAGCTCGATAAGAGTCCCCACTGATCCCCCACGCATGCAGGCTGATCAGGGATGTGGAGCATTGTCGACCAAGCATCTACTGGTTGTGTGTTTGCACAGGGTTGAGCTGCAAACCCCAGGCTAATGTCACTTCAGCACTGAATTAGTGCTCAAAGCGAGAAATAACCTGAGCTTGTAGCCCCTCCCTGTGTGAAGGTATTTCTAGTGGTTATGGCGTCGCTGTTTCTCCCCACCAACACTAAATTAGTGCTCGGGTGGCTGGAAAGAAAAAGGTAGCCGTCTAATGTGGATGTCAACAATCTCCCAGTTCCTGTCGGAAGTGCACGTCGTATTCTGTCTATAACCGTTAACACAGAAAAGTACCCTGTAAATTAAAAGCGAAAGAGTAGTGAACAATGAGTGTTTATTGAAAACTCAATAAACACGTGACCCGTGCTACCTTCTACTGTGGGGTGCAGAAGGTATCCGCGGTTCCAGGTGTAGGCGACCTGGTTCTAGGTTAAAAGGGGACTAGCTGGTTCTAGATGAATATAAAGTTAGTTAAAGTTAAACTGAGTCAAGTAAAAGGTGTCCAAAAGAGACAAAGTGAAGTTAAATACATATGTGTTCGCAGGTCAAGACTTGTTAAGTAGCCGCTGGGGGCGTACTTGAAGCTTACAAGATCTCCGGAGGTTCCAGCACTGAATTAGTGCTCTGGTATGTCGCAAAAGAGGATTCGAAAGAATGACTCCCAAGCCCGGCAGCGCCCGGACTTATATAGGCGAAGCTTGTAGGCTGCCGACGTGGGCTGCAGGGAGGCCGAGCATCCTGCGCTGGTTGGCGGGGGAGTCAAAAAACTCGGGTCAGCAATAGTCAGCGTTTCTACTTAGTGCCTCTTCGCTGGCATTGGGCCTTGCCCGAGGTCCGGGCAGCTTGTGGGCTCTCAGTGCGAGAAAGGGGGAGTGGGCATGCCTGCCAGGTTGCGTAACCTTCAGGTGAAGAGAATTCACTAATAAGTTCCTGTTACTGTTGTAGGCAACCGAGAATTCATCTGGAAAATTCTCTGTAAGTGTCTCACTTCTGTAGCAGTGGAAGTATGTACACTTAGCGATGAGTCGTAATTGTATTTGATTAGTAGTAGGAGCAGCACGCATCTATTATTTGACTTGGGATGGAACCCTCGTTTTTGCAGTTGTGTTGTTTTTCAGACCTCTTAGGGTAAATTTAAATGTAAGGTTATGAGTATCTGTAGTACCTGATTTTTAGATGGCTCCACTGGTTGTTGTGTTTGTCTGTGGCAGAGTTGGGTTGGTAGTACTGCGCTGAAGTAAACAGAGGTCTAGGTTGTGTTTCCAGATATATTTTTTTTGACAGGTTCCTCCCTAAAACTAAATTTTGTGTGTTTTCATTTATACATTTTAAAATCGTTTGACCTTTTCTTTGATTTCTGAATGAATTCTTGTTCAAGTTCTTTAAAAGCTAATTTCATTATCCGGGCCAATCTATCGGTCCAATGAATAAATTCTATAAGCTCACATAAATAAAGTAACATTAGATTTTCTATTGTGTGATTTTCATTTAGGCGCTAGGGGCCAAAGGGTTGAGCACTATTGCTATAGCTAATTTAAACTAGTGTATTTATGAATATTCCGATGCACTGATCCAAAATAATTTTGGTTAAGGTAGCTTCATATTGGTATAAAGCAATTTCAATTGTGACTGCGTAACATTGTTAAAAGGGGTCATTTTACCCAAAATCCATTTGAAGCTGTCTAAATACCATTTCTTCTTAACTCGATCACTGGTTAGGCCAGTGGGATTTATACTTTTTTTTCTGATTGTTTATTTAATTGAATAATACGACTAACCTAATACCTTTGTTGTCTCATAATAATTATAACTTACTTAGGCTTGACTTGGCTCACAACCATCCGTCGCTTTCATCACTCAGTCATTCAGCCATCCGTCGATCTTTTCGTCCAATTGAAAGCGGCTCACGACAGTCCGTCGTTCGTCAATCTGTCTGGCCAGAAAATTTTCAGTGTTACCATCCAACGACACTAACTTTCTCGCGCACAGTCAAATGCTTTTAATGAATTTAATAAATATATTCTTTTTCCCTAACGTAATTTATTAGCATTTCCTCCGAAAAGGTAAAATGTAAAAGAGTAAAGCACTTCACTGCCTTGCATATTTAAAAAGAAAACATTCAGACAAATAAACAAATGCCATGTTCAAGGAACGATATTAAAAGGTGGTGGCCTGTCCATTCGTCGAAAGTTAAAGTTTGAGATATATTTGACGGATAGAAAAAAAACGTGATTGGTTGAAGCTCATGTGACCGACAGACGGGGACTGATGATTGAAACAGATGGTTGTGAGTCCAGCTTTATGTTTAATTTGAAGTAACCTAAATTTGTATCTTGTATTTTCTGTTTTGCTCCTACAAAACCCCATCTATTTCAATACATATCTGTTTAATGAAACGTAGCTTTAAAAGTTTGACACCGTCGGGTGAGACACGAGACGAACGATGACACAATTACTTACTGATGATTTGGGTGCCAGCGGTGCTTCCCAATCACCACACTGTTAAGACACAGGGTTCTCAGGGATTCTGTGGGTTCTGTATGTCTGTCTCACCCGAGCATACTTGCAAACACGTTGGCAATACTAAACTTTTAATAAACATTTTAACACTTTGAAACAGAAACACATGTGGCTAGGACACTGTCACTACAAAAGAAAGAAGATGGTTCACTGTGATACGTTTTATTTATACAGTTTGTACAAATCAACGTACCATGAAATTAATGATACACTCGGTCGTGTCTAGCTAACTCTGCTTGGGTGCTACCCAGCCTGCAATTACTCTAGCGCACGCCTAGATGAACAATCTCACAGTGGTGTATGAAAACATAATCTTCACAAGGGAAGAGAGTCGACAGCCGCTAAGGTGAACTGATGATTTCTCCCTGAAGACAGGACACTGCGAATTACAAAATGAAACACTAATGATACATTGACACATGTGATTACTTGGCATCACTAAAGTATACTCGTCTGGGCTCGCCCTCCAGCACGTGGGTAGTGTGGTGACGGACTATACACATAGCTGGCTAGGACGGAAGTAATGTAACCGTACACAAAACTACACAAATTGCACAAACACCCTTAAAAGATGATGAAGCACGAGATGAGTAGTCACAATAAACACACACCTGTGTGAAAACAAGTTTATAAGGCATGGATGCCGCTGGCTAAAGTTCATAGCAGACTATGTGGTGCAGGTGAGATTGCAATATTTATTCGTGGAAACCACAAATTAAATTCCAACAAAATATTACTCTGGTAGAGAAAATTATTCTCTTTGCGATTACAGTGGTTACAGGTGTGTAGCATGCACGATGGCGTGGTCAAACACAAAAGCATCCATTTACGTGAAAATTACATGGAACCCTGACAAAATTTAACATAGAACCCTGAATAAATTATTGCACACATGATATTACATAAATAAGCTCTCAAAACACAATGATGGCGCAGACATAGACTTGGCGCAGACATAGACTTGGCGTCGGTTAGCCATGTGGTTGTAAGTGATGTTGCCATAAAATATCCAAACATGAAAAATACCCTCAAATACATACATAGAATTAAAGCCCTTAAAACTGCAAGCAGCAATTATACAGAAATTAAAATGAAACGCCTTTAGCAGAAGCGGATGGCGCCTGATTCAAGTTTCGCAGGTCGCGTGACCTCTCCAACATATTTCTCCTCTTTCTCCTCGATTATGTTGAAAGTGCCACAAGGGCAAAATAAATTAGTTAAGCAGAAGCATAATGCCGGGGAAATGTCTGGCAAAACATACGCAAGCAAAGGTTAACCGGTAAACTAAAAAGTGCTATTGAAATCTACATCAGTGAACAAAAAGTTTCAGTGCATACGTGAGGGTCTTACCTCGCCAGCTCTCCTAGACAGACTGCCCAGAGGCAAGCGTCGCACGGACGGGGTTCACATAAGCGGAAGTGCTATGCACGCCAAATAAACTTTTATATACTTTGAAAATAAAAGTGGCACAAATAAATTAAATATTGTTTTACATTTTAAAATTTTCTTGTGAATTTTCTGTATTATCTCAGCGTCTCTTTATGACAGCATTCACGCCGGAATATTAGTGTTCTTAAT
This sequence comes from Dryococelus australis, assembly GCA_029891345.1. NCBI lineage: Eukaryota > Metazoa > Arthropoda > Insecta > Phasmatodea > Phasmatidae > Dryococelus > Dryococelus australis. The sequence goes on from CM056995.1 coordinate 272,534,411, forward strand.
CTTTGTGCAGCATGCACTTTGTATTTCATAACCAAACATTTTTGAAATAACAACAAACACTTTAAAATATCATATCAAACCCTGAAAATAAAAATACAAGACATATTTTACGCTGCAAAATAATATTCTTTATGTGAAACTTCAAAAATATTGGCCTCTTTGCGCACATGCATGTACACGTGACACGTGCGTGATGAGAGCCGTCATGGGCTCTAGTGCCGCTGGCTGTTAGCTGGCATCAAGTTAAATATATGTCATGTGCTATTTTTATTATTATCTTTTTATATACATATTTCTTGATTTAAATAAAACCCATTTTATTTTTTTTTTAATATTAATTGTTTCTTGCTAGTTGTTAATGACAGCCCCCTTTCTTATTTTGTCTATCGAAGCTCTCGACATCTCTCCACAAGTAGCTTAGCTTATATGTACTCGGTTATAGGTTTAGGGTAATATAATTAATTGGTATTTTTCGTTCCATTGTTTGTGTGTCAAGAGTCAGACCCATGAAGCTTTCATGGTTTCCTTTTTCATGATGTGGGAGTAAAACCCTCCTTTTTTTCATAACCCCCCCCCCCCCCCCCTTTTTTTGGCTTTTGGTTTAAATGAGCCTTTTCTGGTTTTAAGGCTGCTCCAGTGGTCAAGAAAATTGTTGTGTCAACTATTTCATCTTTAACAGTCTAGTGTGTTACAGGCACATTCCATTAGCAGTCCTAACACATGGTACAAAGCGTGGATCAGCTACATAAGCTGCCGCGCCTCATTTTTCTGTTCAGTAGCCTATGGGCGTTTTGCGAGGGACACTAGTGCTATTTACGTGTTTACAGCAACTGTCACCTATGGTACTTCGTAAGCTAGCCAAAAGTTTGAGGGTGGGTTGGAGGCGTGGAGAAACTCTTCAGACCGGTTTTGCTCCAGCTAGCCAGGATGCTGTACGTTGCACTGGGAGGTTGGTGGATGTAGCTAATGGCATTTTAGGGGGTGGAGGACACGAAGTCTGCAGACAGCCTAGCCCTCCCCCCTCCATCCGTGACTTTCTCCAGGAAGAAAAACATGTTTCACACTGCCAAGGAAAAATAATTCCGAATCGCTCAACACCAACTAGGCAATGCTGTGACATCATCAGGTGTGGGGTCATACACCTCCGCAGGCATGCTACCAGACCACCGTTAATAAGTTTACGACTAGTATAAATATTTGTAGCTTTCAGTTGATTGTGTGTAATATTTGGTAATGTGTTATATGTGTGACACAGCATACGTTAATAAAATGAGGCGGGTCTTATAACTACTGCTTTTAAAAAAAGTGATGTTATTCCAGTAATATGTGCCAATCCCCTGCTTTCTGCTTCAAAAATGATTTTTTTTTTTTTTTTGCATTCCTTTGAGAATAATTTGTTTACATTCTTGGCACACATAAGGCGGTTCAGGCCTCACCATATTGGATTTTCACTATTTTTGCCATAATTTGCACTTAAGAAAGTTTAACAAAATTTTTCACACGACATGCCATAAATAACAGCTTCTAAAGCTTTAGAAAACTATTACAACTCTACCAAGTTTATTAATTTTTGACTAGTGACTGCCTGCAAGAAAAATGTAATTTTTCCTTGTGGTGGTTACAGAGATGATCCTGGCTACAGTAGTCTACCAAGTACATGTTTTAGAACATGTGCAAAGCAAAGAAATATGCCTTGTCGGTGCCCAAAATGAAATATAAAATTTCTAAAGCAAGTTGTGACGAAAATTTTGTAAATCCAAGATGGCTGGGCATGATCCCCTGTGATATGCTACCTGAAAGAAAAGCATTACATCATGAAACAGTGCCTATTTGTTAAACAAACCCCCAGCTATTAATTCCAGAGACTGCTTAAAACCTCCACTTTTGTGATAAGTATTTAATTCAGAACTAAGTATGCCAGAATTGAAATATATTTATTACAGAAATGGTTACCTTACGGTGTAGCAGACTAGTTCACAGCTGTGATAAAGTACCAACATTACCCCAAGATTAACTTCTTTTAGTTCACGTTTGTCTCGTACCTACACCAAACCAAATAATATATGAATAACCCATAATATTAGCAAAACAAATTTTAGTCGCATTATCGTACTATACAACTTTTTCACAGATTCCGTGCTAATGTGATTCACTTTCTCGAATTTTCCTTTCACTTTAACTGAATGATATTCATTACGCAGGCATCAGTACAATGCTTTGAAAGATATTTTTCTCTTCGGCGGAACTATACACGTTTATTACATCTTGTGCCTGGAAAAATTTTGAATTTATTTCGGATGAAATATTAGCTAGTGACATACACAAAATAATTCAAATCTCAGAATTATTTATTATATTCAGTACTTTTTTCTTTTCACACAGGAACATCAGCGTGCATATTCTGCCAAAATAAATTAGTTTTATTTCATTTTTGTGCCCGAAGTAAGACATGGTAATATCACATTATCTTCATAACGTACAACATGCATATCTATAACGTATTTATTACAAAGGACAGTATTTTACTCGTATACTACTAAAAATTTTTCTGCGTAACAACAAGAATAAATTTACAGTGTACGTTGAATCCTTCATAGGTAATAAGGGATATTGGATTTGATTCCCAGTGGTGTCTAACCTTGATAATATACGCATTCACTGCATTTACAGGGGCAGAAACAACAGGAAAATAATCCTTAGACCAACTCCGAAATTACTGTCTCTTATGCATATGGACAAACATTTTCTGCAGTTAACCACAGCTATGCTGGTGGTGATGTGTGTAGTAAGTGCCTGAACAGAGGCCAATTTTTTTAATGCTTAATTATCCAAAACAGATATAGTAACAGCTTAGCTAATTACGAACAAAGTACCCAACCACAGGTTAATATATTGGACCAACTTGTATGAAGCATTATTTATTTACTATTACGGCATCCTATGATGAATTAAGATTAGGATTTGGTCGTACTGTCTCTGTTACCACGAGAATTCCAGTACACCACTGTAGCGGAATTTCATTACCATTAATGTATGGGAATGTTAACAAGGGCACACAAACACTTTTTACGTATTCATTAAGTGAGTCTTCAGATGAAAGTTCAATAAATATCTTAGAAAACTTGACGGATATATCAGTGCAACAAAATCATCATAACATTGATATTACAACACCACATTTAATTTTTATTAGTTATGTTTATCTTTTAACCCTTTTGTTGATTTCGATTGTATTGCTTAAGTAATCGGAGATATGCCTTCGGGATTAAATTTACTTTTACTTAAAAGAAAATACTTCACTCTTAAACTCTGCATTAATGTGATTATGAATAAGATGTAAGTCAACTTTACTACTGTGCAGTTTTGTATTTCAACTTAATCTTCGTGTAAGAATGCGTATTGATGTATTAAAATATGTATTTTAATGCCATATTGCGCTATTTACCAATAAATGATAAACACTTGCTGCATTTTTATACCTGCACATTTGTATGAGGTGTGTGTGTGTGCGCATGCGTGTGTGTGTGTGTGTGTATATTACATTATTTTTACTGCACAGTTTAGTTTACTTAACCCAGCCTTCTGTGCCAAAATAATTTTCCTAACGCTTTCTACGCATTATTTAAATCGTTATTGCACACTTAGTAATTACAGTGCCCGTCAAAAGTTTGACCATTAGTAAATTTGTTAAAATACTTTTTTACTCTAAAATGTTTGCTGCAATCTGTGTTAAACAATTTTTTTATATTGTTAATGTCAAAACATACATTATAATTAAGTTATTAAATTACGTTAAATAGTTTGCAAGTAATGATTTTTGAAAGGAATTATCGCACACATATTTTTGTAGAAAGTTATGTAGACCCAAATCTACAGCTATTTAAGTGAAATGATTTTTTTTAATTGCCTTTATAAATACATTTGAAAGAGAGAAAAAACAGGGCCAGAATCAATTTGGAAACAAGTTTTTTATTTTTTATTGATTTCTCACTGTAAGTTAGTTAGTTCTCTTTCCACTCAAATGATAACGTTACAGGTTTGTTACCAGAAAATTATAAATTCACTGATTATTGCCATCTATGTCAAGACATACAGTTGCAGTGGAAGTTTCGTGCCGTTGTGTATAAAATGGCGAAAAAAGTGTATTACCGAAAATAACGTGGCAAATTATTGGAACGAGTAAGTGTAACAAAACAACTGGAAATTGCAACCCAGCTGGGCATTTCAAAGACATGTGTATCAAATACAATAAATTCTTTTTGAAGTCAGGAACATAATACACATATGGAAAAATCTATTAAAAACACCAATAAATGTTCGTCGCTTACCTGTCAGTAATTTTTTTCACAAGTATTAAAAGATTTCACAGCATTTTTCTTTTTTCTGTTATTGATTTATGTCCTGTATCAAGTAAAGTTTAAGTATTCATTTACACATTGTGTGATCCTAAACTTTTGATGTGTACTGTAAGTTTAACAAACATGTTCACGTAAACTGGCTATATCTTGACTGGTGTGTTTCAATAAAATATATTACGATTGTTTCACATAATGTCAATGTGAACCGTGACTCTGTACTGTCTGTTGTTGGCCACTCACAAAAAGAACGGAGTTGTTTTTATTTTGCAATTCCATTTGCTCACATATTTAACCAAATGCATTTACTGTCTTTTTTTTCCTGAATAGGAGACGAATGGACTATAAAGTTAGGCTACTTCATAATGGAAAATTAAAGAAAGCTACCTCAAAAAAAGTAGATGTACCGTAACATATATAACATAATGTGTGTTTGTAGAGTGGGGAGACAAAATGAATAAATTTCAGAATATAAGTACATGAAATAAAGTGGATTATTTCATCTGCAAACTCGGTAATATTTGTGCATTGTCAAAAATTTCAAATTATGTTTATCAAAAGTACCAAAGTGCTAACATGTATTGATTAATGTATCATTAAATTGTAAACATATACAAATTAATTTAAGCATTTAATTTTCGTTATGCGCACATATAAGAATAACATATCTGCATGTATGTGTGTGTGTCTATATATATATATTAGTTTTGTAAGTTTCATAATCTAAACCGTGTAATTAATTCCAATGGAACTTTGTATTCTGACCGTTTATATTACAAAGACAAAATGTGTCCACCAGAATCTCTTTTGTCCGTTATTTTGTACAATAGTATCACACGACAAATTAAAATTACACAGTAACACCGAAAAAAACAAACTATTTGTATAAAATTAGGCAAACAAGTAGCACTATGGCTGGCCATGTAAACTTATAAACTTTCAGAGGGCATACAAACATTTACAAAATGGCGGCCATAAAACCATGTTAGCTCAGAAATGTTAATCTATGAAACTACAAAACAAATTTCAACTTAACTGTGTTTTCTTACATTACCAATTATATCTATAAAAATGGTCTATTCAAAGCCACATTTCTTATCCATTTTGTAAGACATAATACCAATTTTATGTCTTATCTCGGAAAACAATCAACCAATTTCTTTTAAATTTGCTGAATAAGTTGAACTGCAGTATGCTAAATTAATTTATTCATTTAAAATGTGTAAGTTTCTTATTTTTCGAATGGCACCTATACGAACATTCCAGCGAACTATGCAACAGATTTTGATTTAACTTTGTATATTGTATCTTATGACAATCATCGAATGTGCTAATACATAAACTTTTTGTCCTCCATTTATGAAGATTGTCAAATGAACAGTGGAGGTTTCGTGCCATATCGCGAGACTCTATCAACCGGTTCATACCAAAATTTCACACAATTATTGCGACAGTAGGATATGTAAATGAACATGTGTTACGTGCAGCAGGCATGTTTTAATGGGGTTTATATAATTAATTTAGATTAATTTGTTATATCTATGAAACATTTCAACAAAATTCAACCGAATTTGTACGTAAACAGTATTAATTAGAAGCATCATTTATGCATACAGAGATCCTCTTTTGCAGAATTATTTTCTAAAATAGTGCCAGGTGAGTGAATTGAACATTTTGCCTCATTTCCAGGACAATTCAACTAATTAACGCCAAATTTTCACTGAAATAGAGGTCGTATAAATGTTTAGATTATGTTTGGCATATCTATTTAACACTTCAACCAAATTCTATCAAACATTTAATGGTGATAGTACCTACTAGAAAAAAAATTCTATACATAAACTCTTTTTGGCAGTTTCTATAAGATAGCTCTGTTTGAAAAATAAAGTTTGATGCCATTTCTCGGAGACCAATAAACCGATTTCCACAAATTCTTCACAAAAGTAGCGCTGTGGTCAGCCATTTAAACTTATGTGGTTTTAGTGGCTCAGACACTTATTTCCAAAATGACAGCCGAGTAAACATTTTAGGTTAGTGAACCCTAGCATTCAAAACATTAGACTAATTACGTGATGCAGTTGATTCCATGCTAGCTTAATTTTACGAATTTTTCGGAATTCAGATCCCGGGTAAGTCACTCGTGTATTTTAATTGTCTTGGTACTGTTTCACATGCTTCTGGTTTCATCTCCAATGATATTGCTGTCAATTTCACATTGATGCCTACCTGCCATATAAGTTTTTAGGAATTGTTCCAAAATTTATTTACACTCATGTAGAGGAAAATAGGCTCATTAGTTATCAGTAGCATCTTGTTATTCATTACTGAAGTCACTTGTTTTGGCGAGAATTTGTTACTACACAACAAGTGCACATACCAACTTAGTAGTCGCATGATTTATGATAAACTTCATCACATGAAACATATTTTTGCAATATAATTTAAATTACCAAAGTTTATATTATATGTGTCAGTTCTCAGCTTCAAATGCCCTTTTAATATGTTTGTTATTCAGCACTACAAGAGGAGAAAAATTTTTTCGATGAAAAAACGCTAGTCTAAGTAGTGCCAATAATATGTATAGTTGATATTCAGAGATAGATATATATATATATATATATATATATATATATATTTCCATATTTTTTTTATCTCTAGTGCAATGTATGTTTGACTTTTAACATACATGATTGTGCATCTCTATTTCAAAAGAAGAGTTTTGCAAAACAATTACTGTACTTAAAATAACTAAGCATATAACTTTACATTACTATGAAGAACATAAATTTTTATGGAATTTAAGAATAAGAACGTAGCGAGTTGCATTTTACAGCCGCGTAAAGGAATATTATTCATGTTTGACATTGACTGAAAATTCAATAGTTGGCAGAATCCTTAATAGTAAATGAATGTTTTCTGGATATTATATATGTGGGTTTTTAGTTTATTCTAGGTACATTAGTATTTATTGATTTAAAGTTTTACAGTTTAACTGCTTAATTTGTGAGGCCAGACTGGTTTTGGTTCGCGTATACCTTCCGATATGACTGAAACCGAAGAGCCCTAATCAGTAAACGTGGTTCGGAAACCCCTATAATCAATATTCAATCAATTTATCAACTTTGTTCTTAACTGTATAACATAAAACCTTCAACACATTTTAAACATTTAGTAAAAAAAAAAGTGTTTTATTAGTTTTATAATAAAAACTATTTAAAAGCTGCCAATTTTGATTTGGGGGTTAGCATATTCATAATCTACTCAAAAAACTGAAGAAAATGTACCCCGCACATCGTTACCGCACTATTGCTGCTGTTTGCCTGAAATTCTGGATCTAACTGATTGACTAAAACAAGCGAATTCTTGTTTTGCACAATAGTTTCTTATCGCAGTGCCTCCTCAACGAGACAGTGGTATATGTACGAGCTCCCTGGGGAGAGGGCTATTTAATGAGACTAGCGCCTTCTGTCTACCACCCCGGTACGCCAGGTACCTGTTTTCCCTCCACCCCTTGCTTGTTAGTTGCTAGAGGAGGGGGGGGGGGGATGGCAGGGAGACTGAAGTCTTGTTTTGTGGGGGCTCGGCAAGCAGTTCCGAAGGATGATGCTCGGAGCACCTGATACCTGCATGGAAATTTCGTCTGGCCAGCGACAACCGCCGCAGTGAGAGACCCACATCAAGCACGCAATACACGCTTCAAGTTATTTGAGTGCAAAAGCTGTAACCTTACCCAAACAACAACAAATTATACGTCATTCTAAGGTATACAATTGGGACTAATGTATAGTGTTAAAATTAAGTGATATAATGTTTTAAAGTGTGCCGTAGTACAAGTTGAATCTACACTAGTTTTTCCGCTGAAAATTATACTGAACAAAATATTTTTTATTTTGAAAATGGCTGAACGTTACATCATGAAATTTTTACATCGCATTCTCTGATATACCGTGAAGTTAATTTCATTTTCTAGTGAGTTATGGTTTAATACATTTTTTATTTTGCATTCATGCAGACAGAACTCAACTCATAAATATCAATTAAAATGTAAAAAAACTGCCAATTTGTGATTTGCATTTGTATTAATATATTTAGTAAACAGGTAGTCAACTCTCAGGACTCGCACAATATTCAAATATGCGATTTTACATTACCACTGGAACAGCCTTAAAGTAAGTATTTAGGGTACAGGGTATCATGCTGGCCCTGCTGAGTAAAAGTTACAGCACGTGGGGGAGGCTTCGCAGGTTAGCTTTTGGATTTGGCTCATTTTTCTATTATTTTTTTTTTGTAATTCTAAATTTTATTCCTCCTCCACCCCATCTCCCCTGTTACATTTGGTGTAGTCTCCAGGTAGTTAGATTTTTTTGTTTGGTTACTGATGGAGATCACACCTCTCCCTTCCCCGTTACAATATCCTCACCACTATTGTTATTCCAGAAGCTGCATAAACTCATCAACAAGGAGGGATTTTCATTCTACTTATCCACAAGCATGCAGTCCAGGGTACAATGACATAAAGAGCAGCCACACACTTACTCTCCAGCAAAAGCTTGACATGGTCAGGGGCAGAAAACTTGTGGCGTGTCCCAATGCTGCCATCATCCTCCTCTTCAGAGCTGATGTCCTCACAAACACCTGCAACTTCTGCCTCTCTACCATTCAAGATGCGAGGCATCTCAGTGTTCTTCACCACCAGCTATGCAACATTTAAAAAAACATTGCAATGCATTACCAAAATTCACTAATACATCATATTGACTGACAAAAAAATGTTTATTTCTACTACAAACAATTAAAATGCAGTCAAGGACCCACTTTTGCATGGCTACAGAAAAGCACAGAATTTCCTTTACTTGCCCATATCAGAGGATAATGGGACTACAAAACCCTTGTTTTCCCATTCTATAGGTGTTACACAATTTTATGGACGAAGCAAAGCAATCTGAGAGGAGCAGGACTGGTAATTGTTAAGAATAAGGGCTGATTGAAGGAGACGTTATAGACCAACAAAATAAATTTACGTGTGTTGTGCATGGCTTACCTGTTCTATATATATAGACGCATGATGATAAATTAACTAAACCGTCAAAAATCAAATAGTTTAATATATGAGCAATTTGCTTGCTTTGTTTACTTCAAGCACCATGTTGTGATGTTAGACGTACCATTTTCATGGTACTTGTACCATAATTTGACCTTGTGTGCCATGATGTAGTAGTAATGGTATGCAAATGTACAGTAATTTTGTGCCAGTGTCCCATTATTTTGAATACCTCACACTATGACAGAGCACAGATGGTTTTTAAAAAATTTTCATTACAGTTGGACTGTGGGAAATTGCAGAATGACGTGAGATTTTTTTTAGCATTCAAAGGTTTGCGATGTAAAGCCTAGTGCACACAGGCATCTTTCTTGTGAAAGAAAGTGAGCACTTTCTTGTAGACATCAACTTGCATCGTGTGAATGGCCACCGAGTATGCTAGTTACTAGCACACAAGAGATTGTATACTAGCTAGTGCCATATAGGGACGGTCATATTTTTCAACCTCTTTCTTGTGCAAGTCGAATGTAAACAAAACATATATTTTGTTGATGCTGCCAATAAGCAGATATGTTAATGTTTTAAATACGATAAAATGTTTAATAGTCCCAATATCATAAATAATTCTGTACATGAATTTTAAAAAAACAGAGAGGTTTCTCTTTTTTTCTGTGAGTGATTTCATATTTACTAAATCTTTTATTCTTTTTTATGGTAGATGCTATTGATAATGCACAAATTACCCCCACAATCTCAAAAACTGCTTCCAAAGCATACATAGTTGACATGAACCTATGTTTTTGCTCACCAGCTAGTGCCGTGTGTATGGATCACACAATTCCGTGCATACTAGCTAGTAGGCACTTAAATGTTCAATTTCTTGTTCACATTTATTTTCACTTTCTTGTACAAGAAAGATGCCCATGTGTACTAAGCTATCGCGTGCTTAAAAGCGTATTTTATTGCAGTTAATTCAGTTAGAGAAGTGTTAAATAAAATATTTGTGCGAAAATACAAGTGTTTCAGTCCTAATATATCAATGGGAAAACTTAAATTATAATATTTGTGCAGTAATTTAAGTGTGTATGGAGTGTCGTCAAATAGAATACACATTGTGCTGGACTTAATGATCTACAATGTAAGAGTGATGATTGATTCAGTGAGTAACGTAATTCATTTAACCTGTGTAGTATTGCGTGTATGTTAATTGCTGCGAGTAATGTCAAATGCGGAACACCTACCCTAATTAAAGTTAACTTCACGATAGTTGATATGTATAAATGTAATTCAAACACAGTTGCCTCACAATTACAAATACTGTTCAAGCATAGCCAAATATTACACACCGAACCACATTCCTCAGTGCCAGCAGGGGAGTAAATTCCCAAAACATTGATTCAACGCATACCTGCTTTCTTCTTTTGGTAGTGACCATGACACTGTCATGCATCAACGAAGCTTGAAGTTTTCACAGAAATGATTTTAAAATGTATCCTCCTCACACTAAAAAATATGTGTGTGTATTGGTAATATTGTGAATTTAGGTATTGTTTGGTTGTCAATTTGCAATTTAACATATTTTCATGATATTCCTGATATAATCATAATATTTCATCACAAAAACACTCTAACTGCACAAACATCTAAACAAACAATACCTAAATTGACAATATTACCAATACAAATTACAAATACAATAGTGGGGAGGGCTATGAACCGGAAAGAATTTGTGAGATAAAATTTTATCCGAAAACTAACATATTTTCACTTGTTTTATCTCACAATTTTCCTGATGTTCATAGCCCTCCCCACTATCATATTTGTAACTTGAATTGGTAATATTGTCTATTTAGGTATTGTTCGGGTAGGTGTTTTTGAAATTTAATGTATTTGCGTGATTAAATATTATGATCACATACATGCTGTTCACTCGTTTTACCCAGCAATTTCCCTGATCATAGCCCTACCCACTATCGTTTGTGTGGTTTCTATTGATAATATCTTGATGCCCCTAGTAAATTTGTGTTCTGTATACTTAGTAGAGTTGAATTATACCACTTTCTGCAATTGTACTCCCGGAAAAGCCAATATTCTTAACATTTACTGCAGGACTTCTGCTTACTTACAATTTATGCATAATTCAACATTTTTCAGGCTAGCCTGCAAATCAAAGTTTATCTCCAATTTTCATTTCACATTTAGATCATCCTATATAATAAGTATACGATTTCTGTCTGTGTCCATCTTTAATATCTCTAAGTCCCTTGAAACTCAAAAGAAATTCTTCGAATTTTGCAGAGTGAATCCTCAGAGTAAAATACAGGTCAAGTTGGGATTTCAACAAGATCAGATTACTCATTCATTAACTTTTACCCTAAAAACTAATTTCTTAATTACTTTTTCCAGTGAAAAGTTTTGTATTAATGCATAGAGAATACTGCATAGAGATATGAAGGTAATGAAATATCATTTTTGCTTACTTTAAATGTCTCGCTTCAATGTTGAGTTAATGAAGTGGGGACCACAGTGGCTCAGTAGATAGGGCGATTCCAAGTGAGGGCTTAATGGCTAGAACTATGTTAGGTGGGGCCGCAGTGTCTTAGAGGACAAAACTATGTTAAGTGGGGTCTCGGTGGCCAAGAGGATAGATATATATCAAATTGGACCTTAGTAGCTCAGTGGATAGAGAGATTCGAAGTGGAGGTGCAGTGGCTCAGTGGCTAGAGCAATTCCAAGTGGGGCTTAAGTGACTCAGTGGATAGAACTATGTTTAGTGGGGCCGCAGTGGCTTAGTGGATAGAACTATATCAAGTGGTGGCCAAGTGGATAGCTATGTATCAAATGAGGCCTTAGTAGCTCATTGAATAGAGATATTCCAATTGAGACCAAAGTGGTTCAGTGGATAGAGCAATTCCAAGTGAGTGGCTCAGTGGATAGAGAGATTCTGAGTGGGGCCACAGTGACTTAGTGGATAGAACTGTATCAAGTGGGGGCTTAGTGGCTCAGTGAATAGAGCGATTCCAAGTGGGGTCTTAGTGGCTCAGTGGATAGAACTATGTTAAGTGGGGCCGCAATGGCTGAGTGGATAGAGAAATATTAAATGGGACTGCAGTCGCTTCAATGTTGAGTTAATTTCGCATAATTCCATTATTACCTACATATATATATATGCTATATTTTTTTCAGTCTTTGTGTGATAAGGATAACCAAATTTTTTAACATGGTAACTGTTCTAGCCCCATGACAATACAAAAAAAGGTTACAGGCTAACACCTAGTAATTTATAACTACATAATATCAAACATGTTACGTGGCTGGGCGGCTATCTACGTTCGGTCATTCCCAAGAAGATGTTAAGGAGTCCGATTAACGTGCGGCTCAAACGCACGAGTATATTGCTGCCACCAGACAGTTAGAATAAAGGGGAACTGTCACCCCGATCTGCACCCTGGATGTTATGATGGAAATTGGTACAGAGGATTAAGCCTGCTTTGGGCTTCTCTTCGGATGAGCGTGGACCCGTGGTGCAAACCTGCCCGGATAGTTCCAATAAGTACACGTAAATAATTTAAAGAAAATATTTCTCAACAAGTTCAGATATTCAACCATTTAAACAGATTCAGTTAAATTATCTTAATTTTCTCTTTCTGAACCACTTTTGCCTGTACGCAGAACTGTACGACAAATAGCGCAATAAAACCTTCTCTTAAACACTACTTTAAATGCTAAGAAGTCGGGATCTCCTCTGAATTCACAGCAGATATCAGACTGCCCGCTTACTATCCAACGAGGTGTTACAGAGGAGATATTACAACAGTTTTCACATCTAGCAGTACGTGAGGCATTAGGGGATCTATCCATAGCTTTACCAAAGTAGACTCATTATGTTAAAATTTAAACACATATTTATTCGCAACCTTACTATAACAAATCACTTTATGATATCAATTAGCAAACTACTGTCAATTAACCCTTCTTCAATTTAACAACATTCTGTCCCTTCACAACAAAGATAATCAATTACATAAGCCATATATTTAAACAAGACATTAACTGCAGCTCCTCTTTCTACAATGATACTCCTACACCTGAGCATAGCTTACTGTTACTCTAACACATTACATAAAAATGAAGTTTCTAATTCATACAATTATTCTAAGCCGTCGCCTGTGCTCCATCCTTTACTTTATTTCTCCTCCAATAATAATGACTCTGCCCACATGCTGGGCAGGGACAAGCTGCTTCCGAATACTTACAATGTACGCAAGTCATCTCTCTGAATAATTATCTTTAAAATCTCAATGACTAGAAACTCTAACCTTTCTCACTTACTATCAAATTAATAGATGGCCAATTTATTCCACAAAAGACGTAATTCCTATAGTTCTCAATTACTATCAAAATATTAAACTGTTAGTTCATTAAACTACAACGCAGCCTAATTGTCATTGTCGTAACTTTACCTCAGTGTTAAGTTTACTTACACCACACGACGATCAGGCGACCCATCACGCTGACGGACCACGACCTTCCGAGCTGCTCCAACTGGACTCAGGTTTCAATGCGACGACACGCAAACAGCAATGACCCCCGGGGCAAGACGGTCGAGAGCTCATATAGTCTCCTTCTTATGTCATCGCGTGTGCGGCCCCTGCCACTTCTCGCAAAGACAATGGCCGGCATGCGTGACATACTCCACACTTTAGCGAAATTGATATTCAGTGGCGCAGCAAGGTTACACTACGCCGGAAAGGCGAGTCACGCGGGTGTCCTCCACACAGGGCACACACAATCCGCTAATGAGCAATTTTTATGTGGGTGCAAACCGCTGGCTTGGAGTTAAGCGGAGAGTGTGTTTCCAAATTTGATTTATAAGGCCTAGATATCACTGCCCACGCATTCTTACGTACTCTAGTGTCTGATGTCTAACACTCGTAACCTCCGCCAGTTGTTCATGCCTTGAACACTCCTTGCATATCCAGGGAAAAACTAGGGCTGTCTGTGAAACCTCAGTTCCTTACATTATGCGAATAAACTCACAAATATACAAAATAAATGCCCTAGCTTTTACTATTAATTTCTAATGTTTGCTTTAAATTACATTAACACTTAGTCTTAAAGTCCGCCCTCTTACAAACACACAAGCCTTCATCATAATATATTACTGTATTAATAATCTCTTAATGCACAATTTTTACTCCTACATAAGATAAACGAAATCTAAAGTAAGAGGACAAATAAAAGAAAAAACAACATAAAACTTTATAAAATAATAAAATGCAAATATGAAAAAAATCTTAATTGGAGAACATAAAAGGCCTATTTGTACTGGACTTTTTTGTGAAGTCTTGTGTTGTATTTAATTTTGTGTCCCTCCAAATTTGGATTCCTTTCACACCTGCTTTAAGTGTTTTTCCTGATATTCAATTTTATATTAAGATTTTCTGTACTACTGTCTTTGTCCTATATCTGTCATTTTTTTGTACAATTTTGTGACTACTATCACAATTTTATAGTAATTTTGCCATTTTTAATTTTTACATCTCAGTTTTTAAGTGATAAGGATATTAAACATTTCACTGTGAATGTTCTTAATATCTGTTGTCAATGATTTAATGACTAAGATTCCCGGTGCTTCCTAGTTCTTTGTTTGTGTTGTTCCAGAGTGTTTATTTTCTGTGGTGTCCTATATGTGATCAATTTAATTAATCTGGCAATGGACCCAAACTTTAAATGTAATCAACTGATACCACTGTCATTTCAAGAATAATATGTAATTAATCACAACTGTCATAAAAACTTAGGAGATATTTAAGTTGGCACTGTATTATGCTGAATAATTTTTGCAAATTTCCATAGTTTTGTCTAATATGCTTTTTTTTTTAATTATTGTAAATTTTTAAAAATCTGTGCATTACAGATTGTGCACAATTCAACTTCACAACTGACATGACTCAATTACAGCCAGGTTTAAAATATTTCAGTCTCATTTTGGGTAGCCAACACAATCTTTAACTTTTATACTACTCAGGCATGCATGTTGCATGGTGCAGTACCTCGGAGCACACTACATCAAGGCTAATGGAATGTGCAAACTTTATTTAAAGATTTTTTTAATCACTGAATAGGAGAGTTTAAAAAAGGCATTGTAAATGGTATTATAGCATAAACTTCATTTTTTTTTCTTTTCTTTTTTTTTTTTTAATAGGACTTTGTTTGTACTACGGAAACAAAATAATAATATGGAAAAAGAAAGGTCTAACAAGAATATATTTTAATGAAAGCTTGGTAAATATGGACATATTTCTTTTAAGTAATTTAAACATAAAAGTCTACTGGACACAGAGTAGGGAGGATAAAGGAAACTGCCATACTAACAAATTAAGGCCATTAGTGCATGAAAGCAGTAAATTTATATAATTTTTGTCATAACTTGTTTCACAATGTATTTTTCAAAACTTTTGCCTCGTCAAAACGTAAATAACAACTCTTAGCACCTTTTTACGCTGTTAGATATTCACTGCCATCAATCTCGCAGCACTGATTGCAGATAAGAAAACAAACATTCTTTCTTTTCTTCCATTAATGCTCCGAGAATAATGGCGGCAGTGAAAATCTAACGTAAGAAGGCACTAAAAGTTATGTACGGCTTGACGAGCCAAAAATTGTGAAAAATACGCTGTGAAACCAGTTATGACACAAATTATATAAATATAGTCCTTTCATGCACCAATGGCCTTAAACCATTATACTAGCACTGTGTTTTGGGGAAGAAACTACAAGCACCACTGACTGCTTTGATTGTTGTATTGTATTCACTAGAAATTTTGATCTACCTGTTGTGATAGTTTTCCAATTGATAGCCTCCTATTTTTTTTACCAGCAAACAGAAATTTATTAGAATAAATACATTTATGTTGAGGGTGATATATATATAAGGAGAGGGGGAAAGAAAACAAACATAGACATTAACACTTCAAAATTATTACATAGAAATTATCCTCCTTGCCTATATCAAAACTCAAATACACACAATTGTCTTGCTTTCGCACAATGACGAAATATCAATTCATTTTTAACCAAAAAGGAATATAATTTCCACATGATAATGTTCTCAATTAATGCTTACATCTTTAGTTGGGGGAATCAGCCAACTAACTTTTATTTTCTATCCTTTGCAGCCATGGCTGACAATGTAAAATTTAATCAGCCCCGAGAAAATCAGGGAAAAAAAAAAAAAAAAAAAAAAACCAAATCTTCACAATTTTCTCCCTACTCACTTGTCAGAACCTCAAAACCGAGATTTATTTTAATACTAACTACTTTAGAGCTTTTTCGTCATCGGGGACACAGCTTATTAAATTCACATGGAATCTGTCTGCCTATCTGATTTTCCTCCTCCTACTACTGGACCAACTACATCTGGAACTTGGTGAGGACAAAGTAAATGCCACAATGATACTCATCTTAAAGTCTCATAATAGTGTCTTTCTACCGAAAGTGAGAATTCTTTTCAACTCCAACTATGGAAACTTGATGGATTACAGAGACTCAAAGGTCTACCAAGAAAAGTGCTGGGATAATTTTATTTGATAATGCAAAATTAAATAACAGTGAGATTTTTTTTAATGGGCAGGATTATTTGCATATATTGGTTAAAAACTGATTCATTCCTAACTGGACTAACAGTAGCTCAATTTCACTCCGAAAAAAATTCAATATAAATTTGTTTATTGCATTTTACTTTATCCTGCTTCAGTAGAATTTGGATAGCAGATGTTTTTAATATCCGTCTGACTGTATTTTGGGTGTGTCATCTTTGATCATTCCCATAATATTTCGTAAACAATTTAAATTATATATACATTTATTTCAATAAGCTACCCTTAATTTCATATCAACTGAAACTCATTATAATACTAAATATTTTGAACAAAATTATTTGGTAAATTGGTAAATACACAAAACTATCCAACTGGAAAAATCTCATAGTTGTTAAAAATAGTTGAGGTTCCAAACACTATAGTGTATTAATAAAACCATTGGACGAGAAGTGTTAGTGTTATTACCAGCCCTAGTATGGAAGTCAAAGTAGATTCATAGTTGGAGAAAGGACTAGTCATGCACAAGTCAATAGTCTCTCCTAGCTCATGAGGAGACACCCACACATGCTTGTTGTACCACTGGATGGCTTCTGATTGGGGTCAATAAACATGATGTTACGGCTCAATATGGAAACCACAAGGATGTGCCAAAGCAGAGTCCCCAAGCTGTGTTTTGAGAGGCATGATATATCAGCAAACAAACTCGGTCACCATAAGGGGGAGGGGGAATTAAGCCAGCTGCCTGAATAAAAACCATGCATTTAACGGATGGGCGTCTTCCATCTCCGGCGACCCCTGGTGCTCATGAGGGAGGCAATGGCAAGCTGCAAGAGCCCTCGGTCGTCATCTGACTAACATGAATTATTAGCTGTTCAGTGGTAAGCAAGTTCCTTGTTGAGAGTGTGAGAACCGGCTTCGTGTCTCAACGCTATAGATAAATTCCCAAGGAGAAGTAACAAGGAGTTGTAGAGCCAGTGTTGTAGCTGCTTGACAGATATATTTATAATAGCTTTCAATTGGATTGTATAATGAAAAGTCAAAATAAAATAGAGCTAACAACACTGCGTGCTTGTAAATTTTCATGTGCCTTTTCCTTAGTATTTCTTAGCATAAACTCTGAACACCCTTGCCTTGTAGAAGGGTTGTTACAATGTGAAATTCTAAGATGGTCCCAATGCCAGGTTTTCCGAAAGTGGTTATCTACCTTCCAGGCTGGACTTTAATCACAGAAAATCATGTAGTTTTGGGCTGGTGACAGGCTGGTCGACTTCGTTAACAGTCAGACTGTTGGAGCCCAAGCAAATATTTCATAATGAAGAAATTCCTACTGTACGGTATAAATATGCATAATTAGACTGGTCCAAACCCTACTGTGCTGAAATCAGCTATTGTAGTAGCAATAGTTACAAAAAAATATTAAAACTATACGCGTAAAACTTAATATCTTCCAAAACTTAAAAGCTTGTAAAGTCTATAACAAACCACATACCACTAGATCAGATGATTCATCTACAATTGTCTTTTCAGTTTCACCGACTTCCACTTTCTCTCCTTCCTTCTTCATTTCTTTCTTTTTCTTTCTCTCACGATCCAGGAGTTTCATTATCTTTTTACTGTGGTTGGACTTCTTCACTTGAAACACTTCACCATCATCAGCTGAAAAAAAATTTTCAACACTGTCAATACACACCAACCAAAACCTACAACAAATAAATTTAAAGTGAATAAATGCTCTACTCAACTTAAACATTGAAATTACAAGGGAATCTACAATAGTAATATGTAGAAATCTATCACAAGTAAGGAGCACCACATGGAATTAACTCTGTGGGTACAGGCAAAACTGTGTACAGCAGTGTAGTAACACTTAGAATACTAATACCATATGTAATACAGGTGACAACTGTTAAAAAAAAAACTTGACATCCAATGGATTCAAAATACAATTTTGGCTGACAAAATCAGCCCTTTTAAAACACTCCTACTTGGGAGATGCACAGCACATCTATTCAGGAATGAACACGTATGCACAGGTAAGGTTCACCTCAGTTGCACAGGTCACACTTTGACAGGCAGAACCACCACCTTTATAATGGTGTCAACATTTGCAATGCCTTCAATCAGCTGGTTTGTAACATCTTTGTGTATGCGTTACTATTGGCTTAGCACTTAACATAAATAATGTGCATAATGGAAATGAGAAATTTAATATTCCTGTCAGAAGTTAAAAAACAACATAACATTTTCACTGACAAATCGGTTTTTAAAATAGTGTGGTGTTGCTACTTTGTACTTCCAATAATTTTATTTTCTATGAATTTTTAAGGTGGATATGCTAAGGCCCACCTTGCACATTATAACAATATTCCACTGCATAGACAACACCAAATTGGTTACTTTATTTTGACAAAAAAAATGTGTCCATTTAGTATTTTATGCCCTTTAAACTGTTTTCCATAGTAAACAAGTGTAATCAATTGGAAAAAAAGATTTCTGCCAATTAATTGTGCTATACTTTACTTCTACTAGGTCTAACAAGTTGCAAATAGGTAGTCACATTTACTAAGGATAAGCAATTACAGCACAAAACCAATGTAATGTTCCGAAGTGACATACCTTACTGTTTACATAAACTGTCATGAAACAGGTTGAATGGGTTTTCACTTGATGCATGAACATCTACTGCAATAGTATTGTGTTTCCGAGATACCTCATTGCGTATTTCTTGAATAAAAAAATTTGGAGATGGAATGGTATTTACCAGTCATTTACACAAACAGCCATGTTGCTACCCTTAACAGTGTGGTAAAGGTTAAGCACAATGAATGACCGTGAAATAGTATGGGCACATCAGCATTTACTGTTAGCATGGAAAATTTCAGGTAGCTTCTGGATCATAGGTAGTGATTAGGTACAAGGTGAGAAGAGTTTTATTGAGTTTACAATTGGCATTTTTCTAATTTTACCACATGATCAATTGGGATTTCCAAATGCAGAGTGAAAAAGCAGTTGTAACTGGGCATTTGGGTCAGTTTGATGCATTGCATTTATACACATTTTAATAATTTTTTTAAGGGTCCTACGTACTAAAAGGTTTTCTGTGAAATCATTGCTTACACCTAAACGTGTCTCTGAGTAAATAAATGTTCTGGAAATACAAAGTTTTGCCAGAAAGGATTTAAAAACTATTGTCTATATTACTATCTTTTTACTTTTATCATATTAAGTGTATTAATGGAGAAAAAAATTGTGAAAGTGGTCAAATATAGCATTTTTAAAACTTACCTACAACGTTTCTTTAAACGGTAAGAGAAAAGTACAATTATATGCAGGTAGTTTGATCTGTGTTATTTCATTGCGTGTAATAAAACCCCACTGTTACAGATCTAGTTAACACAGTAAAGCATTAGGACGGAAACGCTGCATGCCTTGTGCGTAGGAGCGATGAGGCGCTAGATGTGCGTGTTAGTGTCGCCCGTAACGCTCCCTCACTTCTTGACCTTAAACACACAGGTACATACGACCCTTAATTGTTTTTCAGGTTCACTTGTTGATAAATTCCCCAGTTTCATTTGTCACCGAGTGTAATTGTCCAAATTTTTCCTTTCATGCCACATGTCAGAAGAAAGGGCTTTATCCGTTTAACTGCAAGGCTGTATTATAAGTCTATCTGTACTACGTGGCAGTTTCGAATTCTCAGGCTTCAGAGCAAGGTGGCACAACTTTTGAGATTAAGTTTCTTTCATGATTCCCATGCCATCAGCATTTTTGTAGTTTCAAATGTGCCATGATTTAATGTTCAGCCAATAAGAGGTCGCAAGCCCCGACCAAATGTGTATTTTTTTATTTGTATTGTGGAGGGGAAGGCAGCTGTACATGCCGAGTCACAGACAGCGAGCCCAGGAATTGTTCAAACTAAATCATACGAGTGTGACAACATGTCGGTCGGGTCGGAGAAGCTTTTTCCTCTTAATTGTTTCAACCACAACTCCGAGATGTTGCGACTGCTACTGTGATGCTGTACATGTATGAGTGCTGGAAGTAGGAAGGAGTGTCGGAAGATGTCAGACTGACACACTTGTACTGTTTCAGACCTTCAAAGAATAAATTGAGTAGAATCCGACATGGAAATGTTCTGTTCTTATTTCTATTGCAACCAAGTGTACCAACCAAGTGTGTGCTCGACGTGACAGACTAGCCGGAGCCCAACGTAAGTGTATGCAGAGTGTAACTTCTGTTTGTAGCATAGCGAGTTGATGGTATGTTACGCTATACAGAGGATGTCACTTGGCCACTAACAAATTATACATCATGGGGGACCTGACAGAATTCATGTTTCGCCTTCATTTCCCGATGAAAGAAAGTGTATGCACCACTTTCTATTGTCGCCAACTAGTTACATGCGTCACCAACATAGCTGAGTACAATAACATCACTGTTGCTTACAACTGTTGAATTTTATATCATGTTTTTCTTAGCCCTAATCTCGTCCCAAAATATAACCAGAGAACTGTTATTTCAAGCAAAAGACTGTGCCATTCTGCTTCCCAAAGCAGAAGCAGGATTTCACCAATTTACCTACTTCATACTGTGCCCCCCCCCCCCCCCCCCCCCCCAATCCATCAAAAATGTTGCATATGTTGTACAATTTGGGCAAAACAAATGAAGCAGGTAATATGGTGCAGCCTTCCGCGTCCTGTATCACTTGAGATCTGGGAAACATGGAGCCACAGATTTTTGTGTGAATTCATAGTTATAATATGATCTTTTCATTTTTGAAAAAATTATTTTTATAATTTGGTATTTTTGTGAGGTTTTTTTTTAATGGATTTAACCCCATAATATCCCTGGTCTTCATAGCCCTCTATCACAATTCTTATCTTGTAGAGGAAATATACTAATGCTTCCATAGGAATATGCTTTAGTATGAAAAGTACTATAAATTCATACCATTATTTTGTATTGTCAATCTTTCCTTCAGATGATCTTTTAGTCTAGAAAACTGCTATCATTATTTTATATCCTGTACAATGCTGTTTTTTGTACATTATTAATATGTATTTCATTATCATTTCTGCATCACAGTAGGGAAATTTTCAGCATGTATAATTTCTTCTCCTTCGCTCACACCAATGCGCAAATATACATTTGTGATGTGATAAACCTTACTGTATGAATCGCTCAGAGAACAAACACACACATTCACATGAAGTTTTCCACATTACTGAGGTGCCAATTATTTTAATCTGGTTGAACGTTAAAGAGAAATGCCAGCACAATCTTTGTCGGCATAGTGTGGCGCTAGCTGTCCTTACTCAGCCTACTTCCCTTCCTATGTTCCTTGCCTTTATACTGTTCAACACCCTCCCCCCACATGCATGTTCAACTAGTGTCTACTTTGGCTAGGGTCGTTACCATGTATATTTAACCCTCTGAACCTCTCTCTCCCCTGCCTTCGATAAACTAAACTTGATGGTGTGCTGAATCAGAAGTGGGTAAAGATGTGCTATGTATGTATATACTAATTAGTTTCACAGATGCTTTAAAAATTATGATATGAAATGGCCTAGCTGGTGTGTCTTTTTGATAATGTCATGCTGCTGTACTCTCGTTTTAAATTCTATTTCAGCATGAAATTAAAAATAATGTTTTGATTAATTGTAGGCCATCTCATGGCAGATCAGATCCCCAATATATTTTGGCCTAGCTTTTACTCTCAGCAATTCTTAAAATTATTTAGTGAAACACAAATAATATTGGTAAACTACATTTGGCTTTATGTATTTCTACTACTGGCAAGGAAGATGTGAAATGGATCTCCAAATGGGAGACATGTTTGTCTTGATAATTGAATTTTGCTTTGCTGGTGATGCTGCACACTGAATCCCTTTGTAATTTTAGGTGTGTTTTAATTACCTTGCAATTATTTCATGGATATGTTACCCAAGAGAGAAATTATAGGCCATAATCTTGCACTCCGAGATGTGTTTTTTTTATATGTGTAGCGCATGCAGAGGAGGCTTTAATCGGGCTGCTCTACACACAACTGCCCCGTTTTGCACACTGCATTTCATGGCAGGTTTTTAAAATTATTTTATGTCTCATGTGCTTGTGAACTTCGAAAATTTTATAATTTTACCAGCACATAGAGGGAGCCTTGATTGGTTTACCCCTCTGTTCCCACAACCGTGGTGGCTTTAAAGGGGTTTTATCAGGATTTAATGAATTTTGGCTTTGTAATCATAAACTGTTTACCTAGTTTTTATTCCCATCACCAACATATATTTGTTTTTGAGGAATTGTACGTTATCTGCCTTTGTTGAATGTGATCAATTTTTGAAGATATACATAAGTGAAGGTAATTTTTTGAACATAGTGTTTGCTTATACATTGGTACCAAATGTTATGTTACACACTCTTTTGACTAATATCACATTTTAAATACCATAAATCCTTTGAATTTGTACATGAACAGTCCCACATATGAAGTGCTAATTTGATAAAGAGTTTATGTATTTTTGATTACTAATTCATTACTTGATTACACAAAATGCAAGTATTTCACGAACTTCATAAGTTTGTAGGCTTAACCATTTATGACCAGTGATGGGTTAAGTACTGATGAATTGTAACAGGGCTCAGCAAAACACTTATTTACAAAAAAAAATTATCACCATGAAAGAATCATGGGTGTACAACAAAGGTTGCCCACACAGTTATCATCATAGCCTGATGTGTCCCATTTGGGTTTGGCACAGTTTGCTTGTGCGGATAGGCCACTTGGGGGCATTCATGACCCTCCATCATTAAATGCTGCAACGTACTGAATAATACCTAAGTAGCAGTGTGAGAGACAGAGCCAGGTACAATGAACACACAGAACCAAGTGCAATGAACCCACAGGATGCTCTGACGATGCATTCAACAAGCCTTTGCCCAGTTGGATGAGTCTTGAGAGAGGCTGCATTGTTGGCCTCTGAGGCACGTTGGACATTCACCATATTGCTCACCACTTAAACCATTCTGCCTACACTGTGAGTCAGCAGAATTGAGTTGAGAGATTTGGGCAGCTCTTAACAATGAAGTCTTGAGAGCAGATGATAAAATGAGGTGATAATGTGGCAGTGCCAGAATGCAAGGGCAGAGTAAATGGGAGAGGTCTAAGAAAACCTGCCGGAACAGCTGCATTATTCAGCATAATTCCCACTTGTGAAACTCTGAGCATCAATCAGCTGGGGATTGAACCTGGTTTGCCTTGGTGTGAGACAAGCAGTCATAACGCTGTACGCATTCTACGAGCATCACTGCACACTATTCAGGGACATGTCACGGTGGCTGAGGACATGCCTGTGCTCACCGATAGATATCCAGGCCACTAGGATATATCATGACAGCAGTCCTTACGACATTTACCACAGTGAATTGATCATCGTGTGACCTGCCGGGAATGGCAAGAATGACAGCTTGTGGACTGGCGACAAGCCATGTTCAGCAATAAATCACAGTTCTGTCTGGATACTGACAACTGCAGAATTTGAGTTGGGAGACATCCTAACCAGTGCTGTGATCCACGTTTCATCGTACAGTAGTACACTGCCCAACAAGAGGTGTCACGTGGAGTACCATTTCTTATGATTCCCGTACCCCACTGATGGCAATTGAAGGAACCCTGCCGGCGCTGCAAGAAGTCCAGGACATTCTGCAACCATGTGGATTCCACTTCCTGGTGCAGCTTGACAACCCCATTTTCCACCAGGATAATACCAAGTCTCAAACAGCATGAAGATCTCTGTCCTTCCTTCTTGAGTCAACATAGTTGCTTGACCAACAAGGTTCATAGACCAAACACTAGGAACCAGATTGGAGTGCAACTTCGACCAGTGGCAACTATGGCAGATTTTGAGGGTCAGTTGCACCAGTTGTGGAAGGATTTTCCTCAGGAGAACATACAAAGTGATACGGGTGATACAACATCATACTAAGTGCACCCTGCAGATGTTGGTCCCCTGAAATACATGCTTGGAGTGGTACAATATTTTGATGTTTTCTATATGCATTATACCATGGCCCTGCAATAACCCTTTAAGGGTGGTCAATATTTTTACAAATGAGTGTACATTTAAAGAAATTATTATAGTTACTAAGTATCAAATTCTAAAAGTAATTAATAACAAGTAGATTACAATTACAATTTCTCAAATTATTTTCCAATTATTATACATTATAGGCTGAAATAATAAACATAACACTGATTTAAATAAGCAAGATTTAAAGTATCTTACAAATAATTTTTCTTACTTCTAAATAGAGCACATTTAAGACTGGTACACATTATTTTTTTTTAACATTTGATAACAAATTTTTGTTGACTTTGCAAAACAACAGAATCTCCAGTGTGACATGGTTTTAAAGAAAGCAAATACCCTAAGACAGTCTTTCAACTGGGACACTTTATGGCAATAGAATAACTCAACTGGAAAAAAAAAAAAAAAAAAAAAAAAAACGCAAGTGACGTAATATATGTGGTATAGTCCAATTAAAAAAGTTTACTTTAAAACAAGGCTAAAGTTATAAGGATATAATAATTTAGGCCAAATCTCTATGTATAAAATAAAGTTCCTCACTGAATAACTCACTCATTAATGCACAGTCAAAACCACTGGATGCTAAAGCATGAAAATGTAGGGATGAGTTTTTCGAAATTCAGCCTAACATGGTAAAAATAAGTAAAATGTGTTTTCGAGGACTTCACAATAGCTCATTAACCTTGACATATGACATCTTCTCTATCATAATAAATGACTGCTACTCATCAGTCAACTACACCCCTGACAGCTCGTCTACGAGTCATGTCGCTACCGCCGACGTCTGCAAGACTGTATTACCTACCGGGCAGGGACAGGCGTCCCATCGATAATTTTTATTTCGCCCAATGAGCCACCGAGACTATGCAAGAGGTCCGTGGCAAGTATCGCAGTGCACCGCTAGATGCCGCCACAGACAAGAGACGTAGAGCCTGGCGCTCTTTACTACGCCAGCCGCTCGGAGGATCCAGATGCCGGGCTCGCACCTGCTGCGCCCCCCCCCAAACGCACTATGCCAGCAGAAGGGATGGCCAAGAAGTATAAAAGGAGGGCCAGCAGCCAAGCCTACTGATCGCTAATTCTTCTCAGTACCCGATCGCTTCCAGAGCTCTCACCACCCCAGTTACTGGTGCCGAGGCTCCAACCTCTCCTAAACTTCATTGCTATCTTCGTAGGACCGAAGTTTCTCTCCAGCAGAATCCTAAAGAAGACCCAGCGGACATCAAGAAGTTACACTTAGACACGTTCGGTCTCTTATGGACAGTCACCTGAGAGTAGAGCTCGCCTCGAGGAAACACGCATTAAGTAACTGCCTAATCCACCCAGCTTTGCACAGGAGATCGGGTTTTGATACTGCCAAATGCACACTGCACAACAGAACAAGTACATCCTTGGAAGACCACCCGTTCCTTGTACGTCGTAGGAGGAACAGTAAAGTCACGACATTAGAATACCGTCCTGTAGAAATTGGCTTATCAGCTCGAAGTCGCCCCTTTCTCATCGCTCCCTCTATGGTGCCAAGGAGGGGTTCTTCTTTGAGTTCAGGGAGACCAGTGATCCCAGGACCCTCACCACACCACCACAGGAAGGAACAGTAGAGCCACGACATTAGGTACGCTCCCGGTGGATTGGACTTGCCAACCAGGTGCCCAACTCTCATCGCTCCCGTAGTGGTGCCGAGAGGGCTGTAGTCTGATGCAGGGAAATCTACTCCCACGGGACACCTGCACACTGTTAAACACTGACATGTCAACTGCCCAACTCCTACTGCTCTGATCTATACCTCATGCCGTACACCCACAGGGTTGGAGTTGAAAAACTGGCCAGAAAGGCGAGGGCAATTGCTAAGTTTTCCCAGGGAGTACATATCCTTCCTAGCGGGTCCAGGTTACTCAGTCCATGGGAACAAGCTGCACTTCAACGAAGCCTCAGCATACCAGTTCCAGACATTGTTCCCGTCGGATTGTTCAAGCAACCCACCAGGGCCGCGGAGGGATACCATCCGGTAGTGCAGGAGGCACTCTTTGGCATCAGACAGCCAGCCAAACCAGAACCACAGCCAGAAGCAGCCATACCGAAGCAGATCACACCCCAGTCAAGCGAAACACCAGTCAGTGCGAATACACGGGTACTCGCCAACCCCATGCCACCTTGCCGAACTACTGTGCCACTACCCAAGCCGGTACCTCGTAGGGAGATCAAGTTCGTAGGGCCTGACTTTGTGCCCAGCCGTTGACCCACGAGGCCCGTACTGTACACCAGGAAGGCACCTGCACCCTGGACCGAATAAAGTAAATTAAACGTGACTCGCCTAGCATCACCCAAGTTACCTAGGGGCGGGGGCAGTCTGACAGCCGGGACAGTCACGTGTCAACCTGATGAGATGATAACTGTTCCTAGCTTCTAAAGGTAGCCTATAAAATGGCTGAAAACTAATTTCAGGATTATTTTCTGGAGTTCAACTACAGAATGGGTGAAATAGGGTAAAGTAGGTTTCTGAGGAAATCCTAAACAGTTTTTTGACCCAATGAGGTATGGTATAATTGTGCTCTTAGCTTCAAAAAGTAGCCTATACAATTAATGCTTAGAAATTTACTTCAGAATTTTATAAAAATTCAATCCCTAAAAGGAAGAAAAAGAGTCAAATGTATTTTCAAGGACTCGCCTCAATATGCTCATTAACTCAATGAGATATTTTGGTGCCCTTACCTTCAAAAGGATGGCTATATAAACCCCTAAAAATGAATTTTATGATTTTTCTAAATTCAAATTCCTAAGAAGGTGAAAACTTGTTTTGCGTGTGTTTCGATGATATGTTACCTACATAACATCATATCCATGCCGGTAACATTCAAATCAAAATGTTTTGTAAAGACTTATCAAACTAAAAATTGATGCACAATGCATTTTTGCGCTTCTATGAAGCGCACTCTACTAAACGACTTTGCCCCATCTTGGAGTGCCATATTCCTTATGGGGCAAGTCACACCATTTGAACAGTACTTGAAGTGGGACACGTGCCTACAGAGTACTTTGGCGTAGCCCAACTGCTACTACAGACATGTGCGCCTCGATTGTACTGTTAGCTCAGACTCACCAGAAGCAGTGACGTCAAAACCCCTCTCCGAAGATTGTACTGTCTACCTTACTGCTGGCACCCTCCAGGAAAGTCAGCCAGTTTCACAGCATGCCGCTGGAGGGCAGTGCATGCATTCTACTGGAGCAGCCCAGCCTCCAGAGCCTCCCACCGAGGCAATAAGATATGTAAACGCCTCCATCACAGGAGATAATAAAATCAGCACCTCTTCTGAAGCAGGAATTTTCCACCCCCGAGAAGCAAGGTTTAACTTCTCCACCGCTGCCAA
Organism: Dryococelus australis; assembly: GCA_029891345.1. Classification (NCBI taxonomy): domain Eukaryota; kingdom Metazoa; phylum Arthropoda; class Insecta; order Phasmatodea; family Phasmatidae; genus Dryococelus; species Dryococelus australis. The sequence continues at coordinate 272,562,860 of CM056995.1, forward strand.
GGATGGAGAGTAGCTATAGGGTGCGCCAGCCACTAGACCCTTCCTCGTGCCAGTAACAGTGGTTAACCAGAGGTCCACGTCTTCAGCCACTCCGGACGACCTCTACCTTCCAGAAGGTCCTAACCCCTTCAGCTCCAGGAGCTCCTGAGGACCACCGACGCCATCCAGAGGGTCCTACTGACATCTCTCATCGATCTCCCCCTCCTTCATTGGTAACAGATCACTGCGACAACGACCCATCTGGACAACTCCCTCTTGCTGTAGGCAAGCAATCGTCCATCGTCCTTCTGTTGATGACCTACCTAACTTAGGTTCCTTCATAACACCTCCTCAATATTAAATTAGGGATTAATTAAATTAGCTTTTATTAATTAATACTTTTTTCACCCAATTGATTACACCAGGTAACAATTAGTTTTGCATCCAGGTCGCTTTCACCTGGCATTTCAAATAGGATTAACTTCTGTTAATCTTTCAAAATCAATATTATTATTATTATTATTATTATTATTAGGAGAGTGTGGGGCAAGGTTTTCCATATATGTTCTTCAATACACATGTTTTTTTTCTTTTTAAAAACTTAATTTGGAATCTCACTTTAGACCATTAAGGTAAAGTAAGAACTTAGTTTATCCTAAGGAAAGGCAGACTAACTCATGTACTAAACACAAAGGTAAATTTATACAAATTAAGAGGCAAACCAAGCTCTGCCAGCTGGTAGATCTTCGGATGTGCCCAAATCACCCAAAGAACTCCTCAAATTGTGGAATCGAGTGACTAAGTAGTTCCCTACTCTGCCACCATTGGGTAACACCTGGGCATTACTGCATAAAACGACATATCAATATCCTAAGCTCTGTTCCACTGCTGGGTAACGGCAAGATTAGAACAACAGTGTGTGATATTACGCCATAAAGTCAGTGTTTTCAGAAGTACAAATTAGGACTCCTAACAAAACCGGCTTAGCCTTAGAACATTTATAGTTAATTGTTCCTCATGCTATACTCCAATAAAGGAGGCAATAAGAAACAGTTAAAGCTTGAGATCAAAGAAATTATAGAGGAAATGAATAGAATACCTCCCTCAGAGACTGATAGCACTACCCCATTATTCACACCACCAACCAAGTTATCAGGTGAACAGCATCCAGCATATCAGTTAATTGCACAGTCCGGAGATACTCTTTTAGGACTACACAAGCTTTGGCTAAGAAACCCTTTTCAGGAAACCCCTCCCCCAACCAACAGAAGTCACCCCAGTCATCACAGCACCACTTCGCAGCAGCCAGTGTCGGCTGCTGTTCAGCCACCAGGAGTCAGCCTGCGAGGAGGAGCACGCCGCTTCTCCGTATTCAAAAGGTAACCCCTCGTCGAAGAAGGGTTAGTGTGAGTGACACCAGACTCTGTTCCCGTTAGAAATCCCACACTGCCTACATTATGCACCAGCCATGTGCCTAAGCATACTTAAGGCTCCTGCCTTAGTGTTCATGCCCCTCGCAATACTGGCTTTGCGCTGGTAGAATGCTGCAAACTCCCCACGTCGAGGATGATCTCCAGGACCCACGGCATGCACACGTTGTACATGGAACAGATGCAGTAATTGCTCATGAAGCACTTGACCAATAGTGCGGTGGTTTCTGTTTAGTACTCTTGCAATAGTATGCGTACTACACGTGGGTTATTCTTAACATGCCTCAACACACCCTCTTCAAACCTGGCTGTCCATCTGCGCCCTACATTTGACCGTGTCACCTCCAAACGTCCACTTTCTCTCAAACATCGCTCCACAGATGCAAATGTGGTGTGGTGAGGCTACTTGTCTGACCAGAAATTGATCCTGCACATTCTTTGCATTTTTCGTCCATTTCCCTCTGCCACACCGTAGACGAGTAACATATCTGTCAGTTCCAGCCATGTAAAGCGTTCCACTCTGTAGACAAAACATGCACCTTGACAAACAGGAATGAAAATTATATGCTATGGAGTGCTCAGATATATTAACAATGTCTCTGGGTTAAATGGACCTCATTCGCTATAACGCCTTTGGTGTCGCAATAACAGTCGTGCCAGGTGTGGAATTGAACATGTCAAACCGTACAGAGCTGCCTAGTGTGGTATTAGTGCCAAACATGTAGATTGCTCACACAGCTTGTACACACATGTTTTATACTGCATGCTGTATCTGACACCTAGTTAGATGTTTGCTTGCAAACAAATGGCCTGACAGTGTTGCATTATGGGAATGTTACTTTCAACTGTCGACACGTCGTTTGTCAAAAGTAACATTTACATATTTAGATGCTAATAATACAGTACGGCTACCTGTACGTGTTTAGTTTGTGCGTTTAATGTCTAGTCGCAAGCGAGGTCATTAGACACAGGAACATACAACTAGGCACTTGAAGGGAACTGAGGAAGAATACGGCCATGGCCTTTATTAAAGAACCATCCCAGCGTTTGCCTGAAATGACCTAGGGAAACCATGGTAAACAGAATTCTGGATGGCCTGACCAGGATTTGAACCCACATCCTACCAAATGCGAATCCAACATGTTACTGTTGCCCCACTTCGCTCGTTCCCTCGTTTTTTAATGACGGGAAATGTTTATATGAAAAGTCAAGACTCATTCACATCTGATGCTTGTTTATTTAACATTATGACCTAGGTAAGGCACGGGCCCTCTAGTCGCAACTGCCTAGGACCACCGCTTTTGTACAACACACACATACATAAAGCTTTGGCTGTTGCAATACATGTCCAGGCGCATAAACAATAGACTTTACGGTACACAGCAGTGACAGCAATACGGTTCCAGGCATGTAGGAAATACCAATACTTCATGTAGGGATTCTCAAACCCACTGACTGTTGTCTGGAATACATTGTTGGATGCAGTATTGTAGGCTTCTTAATGCACGGTAATGGTTGTATACAATACATAATAAATGTCCTCCACCATTGTTTGTACAGTGGGAACAGCAGCTTACCATACACACATGTATGGCAGGTAATTTTCTAGAATAGAGGCTTTTTCAAAAATTGGGAAAATAATACCTGGATGTGTTAGATATGATGATTACTAATCATAATTACTACGAATTTTGGAGGGACTAAACATAGTTTGCTGTAAAAAAAATAAAATGTGGTAGTGAGGAGGGCTATCAAGATTGCGCTGTTTATATAGTAAAAGATGTAAAATTTACGTCCAATACATTAATATTCTGTGGCTGAATTGTATTATGTGTAAGAATACAGTTTGAAATGAATCTTTAATGTGTAAAAGTCATTTAAAGGGTAAATTTATGCCGCGGCACTAGGGTTATTCAGGTACACAACACAGGTAATAGTATCGGATGATTATACAATTCTGGTGTATATTGAAGAGAGGAGTGTACTACGTAATGTATTACTAGTAGAACAAATATCCATGCAGTACAAATAGGTTCTGAGATGGTGTGTTTATACAGCAGACGTGCATCTGCATTTTATATTATATATTCGCTGACCAATGATGCACAGATAAAGGAAACAAATGTACATCCTAATTGGTTTATGTAGCAGGTGTATTGTAAGAACGTTCCAAGTTAGGTTTTCGGACTGTCATTTTACCAGCCGGTCATGTGTGATATAGCTGTGCATTTTTGCGTGTTTTATTACAATTCATTGTGTTTGACATGTTAATTCAAATAACTGTATGATGATACATGTGTTTCTATGGTATTATGCCCATGGGAAATGTGAAAAAATAACAATTGTGCAGTAATGTGGGTGTGGAATTTCGTCAAATAGGCTACACAGTGAGCGACGAGTGATGGGTGAGTACGTAATTATTTCAGTTTGAGATGCAGTATTTAGATATATTATAGTATATTAACTGCAGATAGTGGCAAGGGCTATATACATAAGGGAAACTACAGGTTACGAGTTTAACTTATGTACATTTTCATGATAAAATGTTACCCCACAAATAACCTCCAGTTCAGTCCTACCCACTATAAAATTTGTTACTTGTATCAGTAATATTGTCAATTTAGGTACTGTTCGGTTAGATGTTCGTGCAATTAAACGTGTTTCCATGATAAAATATTATGATTATACAAAGAACATCATGAAAAATGTTGAATTGCAAAAGATCTAACCAAACAAAAGTTCACAGTATTATCGATACACACTCGCAAACACACCCAAATGTTACTGTGAAAATGTATGATATTCAAACGCAACCCCATCGTAGGGGAAAATACTGTGCAAGCAAAGCCAAATATTATGCATCAAGTTAAGAGTCCCAGGACCAGCCGGGTAGTAAATACCCAAAACAGTGATTCAAGGTGCCTGCAATTTTTTTAGGTGGTGACGCGAAGCTTGGAGTTTCCCCAAAAATTATTTTCAAGCATCGCTCCCTAGCAGGGAAAATTACTGTACAAACATAGCCAAACATTATGCACCGAGCCAGAGCCCCAGCGCCAGCAGGGGAGTAAATCCCCAAAACAGTGATTCAGTGTGCGCCTGCAACTTTTTTTTGGTGGTCACGCATTAGCGAAGCTTGGAGTTTCCCCAGAAATAATTTTCATGCATAGTTCATTTGCACTGAGAAATAATGTGTGTGTGTTTTGAAATTAAACATATTTTCATGCTATTTGTAATACTATTATAATATTGTATCATGAAAACATGTTTAATTGCAAATTGACAATGTTACCAATAGAATTTATAAATACGACAGTGGGGAGGGCTATGAACTGGAGGTAAATTGCACAGTAAAATTTTATCATGAAAATGTACACATTTTTAATTTTTTGTACCCTGCAGTTTCCCTGATCACAGTCCTCCCCACTAACGTATTTGTAGCACATATTGGTAATATTGTCAATTTAGGTAATGCTCTTTTTGCAATTTAACGTATTTTCGTGAATAAATACATATAATATTATATACATATTTTTCACTTGTTTTACCCCAAAATTTCCCTGATCTTCATAGCCCTCCCCACTACCGTTTTTGGCAGCAGCGGAATCTTGCAGAACCTTTGTGAGCATTTTAAACAAAAACGGTGGGTCCTAGGCAGGGGACCATTTTTGTTTCATAGGTCATACTGCTCAATAAACTAACATCAAACATTCATAATTCCCGACGGTAATGAAGTTGCCAGCAATAAGAGGGAGGCCACCCCTGTTAATTTTGTAACTGAGAGTATTATATTTGTGAATTTGCTCTTAGGTTGAAGATCCCAATAACATAAAACAATGTTCTGCGAATTGTACTTTCATCTCACCTGGTTTCCGATATTTTGCAAAAATTCATTCCAAAATCTCCATTTTCGGGGTCTTATTTCAGCCCTAATATTTAGTTTAGGCATGAAGTGACCTGTATATTTGCCACTTGATTTTGCATAAGAAATCGCCTCACGAAGTTTATCAGTCGAATCCAGCCCCAACCTATATTTAGATGTGATGGAGGGAGGGAGGGAGGAGGGAGGGAGGGGAGGGAGGGAGGGAGGGAGGGAGGGAGGGATGGATGGATGGATGGATGGATGGATGGATATGGATGGATGGATGGATGGATGGAGTGGATGGATGGATGTGAAACTATGATCCCACAGATTTGTTTACTTTTCGTGAGATGCAATTTGATTGGTAAATATTGACATTTCTTACCATTTGTTTACATTCAGATAGTACTAGTTTTGTATGTGAACATACTGTTTTTCTGGACATAAATTTAAATTATATTCATATTACAAGCAAAAATATGTTACAACTGTTAGCTATTTAATTGGTTTAATTGATGCCAATTAATTGAATTTTAAAAACATTAATGAACACTATAATGTTATCAATTTCTTGTTTGATAACTATCAGATATGTGGTCATCATTTGGCTAAAAAATGTAAATAAACAGAGTTGAAAGCTGGATTGAATAGAGCAAGGAAAGTGAGATTTAGTTGCAGACGTGATCTTGTGGAGATATGAATGGCAATGAATTGGAATAGGCCTAGGAGAATTGTCTATGGCCTAGACGTATCTGATTTGACGTCAGACAAGAATATACGTCACAAACATATTTGATTGATTGTCGTATCAGGATCGGCTTTGTCGTTGTTTTAAAAGACGACTGAATTTTTCGGAATATTTTTATGGAACTTTTAATAAGATATTGCTCGAAAGTGTTACGTCTTTCATTGTACAAGAAACTGCTTATCTTATGCTCGAAATGATGATGGAAAAGTCCAGAGCACAAAAAAAATGCTTATGCTATGCCTTTGAGCTAGTTTGCTGAACATTAAGTTGAAAGAAATCTGAGAAATTAAATTTTTTTTTTAAGTGTGCTTTGCCATAACCTACAGTGAGTCATTTAATTTGCATATTGATTGAGATGGTATGAGAGCTGATTAAAATTAATTTTTATTGCTACAACTTAATAAGAAATTCTCAAATTTTTATTGATTAGTTGGGCCAGTGTCCTTTTAAATGCAAGGTAATATTCTCATAACCCAATTTCAATTTTTTTTAAGAAATTATTTTCCACTTTTGAAAGCGTCTACATGGAACATTTTAATTGTAAATTATAATTTTTGCTCAAGTTGCTAGTGTATGTCTATGTATGTGATTTGCAGCGTTCTTGCTTGTTATTTAAGATATTTGTCTTGTGTTTTGCACTGATATGTTTCTTTTGTCTTCTTTTGCACATGTTTGACACGAGCCACTATAACAAATATGGGTAAAAAAAAAAAAAAATTTCTTATGACTGATCTATTTATCTTTTATGATTCTGGTAAACTAACCATGGGACTACTGATCTCATCGCTTGCATTGAAAACACATGTTGATACAAATAACCTTGGTAAATGTACACAATTGCACTTGAATTTCTGGAGTGTTTTCAATTAATGTTGCAACAGGGTACAGTTAATCATAAATTTGACTATTCTGTGTCAATTCTGGGACAGAAAGTCTGGGCCTCAACTACTGATTTAAATAACTTGTTTGTATTCGTAACCAGGTTGGTAGACTACAGACCTGGTATACAAATATATGAGTGGCGGTTTGTAGTACCACTACAGATCTGACTTCTCAACGTGGTTGCTATCAAGACAGGCTTCAATAGGATGCTTGTTACACATATTCCACTACAGATCTGGGGCCAAAATAAGTACACACATATTACTATTGTAAGAAGAAATCGTAATTCCTTTACAGACTGATGCCAATGTTTAGGCCAGTGTGCCAACACACTGTGTCTGTTCGTTTCAGCCAAAGTTTCCCCTTACAGATTGGCCCCATAACGAGGAGTCAAAAAGAGGTGATAGTGTTTATTACGCTGGTCTAGCCAACATACTGTCACATGGATACAAATTTGAAATTGGCAGAAGTGGCGAGTGACGACATAACATGTCGTGTGTTGTTGCTGTCGCACAACAAAGCATTTTATTTTCTTGCTTCAAAAAATACTTCAAATTACCACATTAAGTTTGTAGCCCACATGTGTCTTTTTAATCTGCCTAGGCAAGTTACGATGTGATAAATATGTGTTTCTACAGCAGGAATAAATATACTGTAATATGAGTCATAATCTCTGCATGTGAAAGGATGTGGATACAACTTCATTTTTCTATGGTGGGTGCATTGTAGCCGTTAAGCTGGCCTAGTGAGTATGTGATAGCAAATATTGGACACACAAAATTTACAAGTTTTAACCGTGAACTGTTTTTAAGACAAAGTTAATTAACCATATGTTTACACGCATGTTATGACATCAACATGGCACCAATGATGTCAGATTTTTTTCTGTTACCCCATCACTTTTCTTTCACAATCAAATGGGCATCCATGTGGATGTGGGCATTTTCGAGCAGGGACACTTTCAGCATTTATATACGTTGGTATTGGGAAGTGCACTTGAACCTCACCATCCACCCAAGTGTACAACATGATACCATATATGTTATCAGGTAGTAGACTTGAACCTGCCGGCCCAAGTTTACTACGTGATACCATATATGGTATCCGGAAGTACACTTCAGCCTATTTGCCCATGTGTACTATGCGATACTGCATGGGGTATCAGGACACACACTTCAACCACAACGGAATCATAGTCAATAAATTACCATTTTGCCGCCTAAACTAACGTATGATATTGGTAAGTGACGAATCACAATTTTTGGTAGGTCAGTCACACCTAGTTTATCACGGGTCATGTGTCTGTGAATCACTGTAATGGGTGCATATTTTGAACAAACCCCCTTCTACCTAACACTCCTTTTGTTATTAAACACCTCTTCAAACCTCCTCATACACTTTCAAATGCACTACCACTTCAGACACCACATACTTTTGTTACTCGTTACCTGCTACTTACGTAGCAGGTAACGTAGCAGGTTACGTAGCATGTAATCCCGAACTACCTACCTACAACACTTTTTATTGCACCCGATACACACATTTGTATTTAAATATCTCCACACTTACCTTTACCAAGCATATTCATTTTCTGCCAACCTGTAGTGCCAGTCACATACATCCTAATTATTCGACGTCGTACACATAATATGCACTACAGTACGTCGAACACAACACCATAATGCACCACATGTTTTTATTTTTAACTCTGTACACTATGGATCATATTTCGTTCTACAATTCACTCAAGGTATTTATTTATACCACTTCTTTATATAATGCTTACAATTTTAGCACTCTACACACTCCGATGCTTAAGAATACATAAACTATATGAACAGAACCAGAGGACAACTCAGAATAAATTTTTAACTATTCTACAATACAATATGAAACAGTCTTACAAATTACAAAATCAAAAATACTCAGCTATTGCAAATTACTAATATGGGTTATCTTTTTTTTCACAACTACCAACCTATTCAACTATACGGCCAATGTCCTAATATCATTTTACGTCACACTTATAAACAAATCTCTGGTATTAGGTCGTACACTAGATCCAAATAATGGAATAAACCTAAAAACCGGTAGGTAGCAATGCATATAAATATGAGCGGCATAAAAGTTTCGGTAGACCTATTACTTGTGTGCATGTTCACCACTATCTTTAAAGTTTGTCACTGCTACATACAAAAAATAAGTGACATGAGTTGCATGCTTAAATTTATTGGGTAATTTTTTTAGAATAGGGGCTTTTTTGGAAATCAGGAAAATAATACCTGGGCCCTATTTCATGAAACTTGACGGGTGCGACATATACAACAATTATGTCAAATCCCACAAATTTGTCAATATGTCATGACAATGTTATGTTACATAAATAATACAAGTTCCCCTTATTTGACATGCAAAAAAGAGTAAATTGTCAGCCTTAAAATAACAGTTTCTTAAAGGTAACAATTATATGTCAAACCGTAAGTTTCATTTATTACATGCTAGATAGCTCTCAATTGCGCTTGCGATAATCAATCGCAGCTTTATATGCAATTCATGAACAGTCTATTCCTACCACAAATAGTTAAGCTGTAAATAATAATTCTACCCACATAACTTTGTTCACTCTAGCAGCAGAATGTTGAGTAATGTGGATACTATATTATAGGCCATATGCACAAACTTGCCTAGAAATGAAGTACCACTACCACTTCCTGTAGTGGAGATTCCAAACATCACTACATTTTGTATGCTCAGACAGTTTTAGTACTAGTGCGGATTCATGAAGTTTAGTACGCATGGTCACTAAATACAAGAATACACAAGCTTGCCCGAAATTAATGACATCAGTAGATCTCAGCCAATAGGAAGTCGCAGAAACTATGACCTCTGATTCTTCTCATAAGAAATAAAATGGAGAGGTTAGTTCCTTGAAATACGCATATTATTCTGATACTGTTTAAAAATGTCATTTATATGCAGAGATCAATAGAAAACGCATGTAGAATTATAAATACTGCCAGTCAACTAATAAATATAAATGGAATTGCCATTTCTACGATATTGTTAAAAAAAGTTTATGAAATAATGTTATTTCGAGATTTTTCGAAGGGATTATGAAGTAAGGCATTAATTAATTATTAGTAATACCTAACACACAGGCCACACAGCTCCAGCACCAAAAAGAAGTTATTTTATTGCTATTTGATCTAATATAAAAAGTTTAAAACCATATACATGTACCATTTTTTAAATATACTTTACAAAATCATTATTATACTTGCGTAATATACTTAATATTATAGAAACATGGTTTATTTCGTAAATGTAGACATTCAGTAAACTTTCCTATTTTTGTGAATTAATGTGTATAGGCCTACATTAAAATAATTTACACTACATATAAGAACAACTAAAAACCTGTGGTAATAAATAAAATTTATTAACTTTAGCACTATTTAGTGACGTAGCACTTTTCATTACTGTTGTATATAAATTAACACATTTTTACTAAACGAATCTGGATGAAAAATTACAATATAATTGTATATGTAGTGTTCCAGTTCAATAAATACATTTTCTTAGGAAGAATGTGTGCCTATACAGCCCTGTACACATTGAAAACTTTAAATCTTAGTCAAACACTGGTCTTGCTACCACCATTTTGCAGAAAATCTCCACTAGATGGTAATTTAGGGAGGTCGTCCGGTGACTAGATTTCTCCACTTAAAATGTAAGAGCCACTACAACTTAAAGTCACTGAGCAAACACACGAGTAATCTAGTGCCAATTTTGCTTTGGTTCTAGTTCTAGTGGCGACTAATACTTAATGTTACTAAGCATACAAAATGTTTGTTTTTCTAGTGTTGGTGGCGACTAGATTATTCTGTGCATACGGCCCCAAACCTGATCCGAGAGGAAAAGGATGTGCTATTTGGTAAGCAATGTTAATTCATACAATATTGAAACACAATTGCACTGCCACATTATATAAACATTGCAAATTATTGGTTACATAGGAAAGCTTGTGTGTCACTTCTGCAGTGACAATTCTACAAATTTGTAAATATGTCACAGAGTGATTACACCATCTGTTTCATAAAAAAGTATGTACCGGTAGTGTAATATGTGATACATTTGTTGGATTTTTACCTGTCAGATCAAAACTTTCGTGAAACAACTATTCGTAAAAAAGTCACACAATTCTACAAATTTGTCATAGCAAATTTGTAAACTTCTCAGCTTTTATGAAACACACATTTGTGGGATTGTAAACCTCTGATAATTTCCTGTCACCTGTCAAATTGTAGATTTTATGAAATAGAACCCAGGATATGTTTAATATGATTATTACTAATCACACTTATAGGAATATTAGTGGGGTTTCAGGTACTTTGTTGTAAACAATTAAAAGTGGTAGTGCCAGTGCCCATGAAGATCGCGGTGTTTATGCAGTAACACATATAATTTACATTCAATATATTTATATTGGGTTGCTAAATTGTATTACATGTAAGAATACCGTTTGAAACGTAACTTTAATGTATAAAACTTCATTAGAGGATATATTTATGCAGAGATGCATAGAAATACACCTTGCAGGCAGGATTAACAAACACTGGTTGATAGGGGCGAATGACGTGACTCTTTGGAAAGAAAGTTTGTTTGGAATAAAAATATAGAATATAAGAAAAAGGTTAGTCTAAAAAAAGTTCTGCAAGAATATTGAAGAGATATTTCATTGTATAAAATCTGAATTATGAAGAAGATAATTATAAATACGTGAAATTTTCTAGATGATTTAGTTTGCAGATATCTTTGGAAGCAAACTGCATAATATTTAATGATATGCAAGACTGTAAAGAGATTCCTGATGGCAGGAAGTCCCATCCCATCTAGGATTCCAGAGTCAATTGGTGAGCTGCAATACAATCGGGATCATTCTGCGCCGGATGAACGACGAAACTCGACACCCGCACACCCGAGAACAGCGATGACGTGCTTCTCACAAGTTCCATCAAGTAGGAGAGAGAGAGAGTCTACAAATTGTTTGCCATTCCTGAAGTTGCAGTGTCAGATAAGTTCTATGCAACCTTATTATCACCAAAACTGGATCAGCGAAGAAGTTGAGCTAATTTTATTGAAGTAATCCTTATAATAATGTTGTTCGATCCACTACTAATAATTTATGGATGAAAGCTACAGTTGTTTACTGCAGAATTTATCATCATTAGCATTGACAATATATTTTGTAGTAATTTTAAATTATGATCTATTTTAAATATTCATCAGAGGAGCTTTTAATTTCTAATCAGTAGACATATTTTGAATTTAATTATTTTATTTAAAAAGAAAGAAACCTTACAATACTTTTTAATCCAAGTCATTTACTTATAATAGTTCCTGGTCTTTCAGTCATCGTCGTTATTTTCCTTTAAATATATATAATCTTACAATAACTCTGAATATTAATTACATTTGTGTTGAAATGAGACATTCATGAATAACTGTGTGACAGCTAACAGTAGAAATAAGAAGCTAGCCGGAGCAACCATTTAATTTATCATTTTTGATGAAGTGAACAGTTTTCAAGTTTACTTCATTGACTTAAAACTTGCTGTTACATAGAAAATGTCAGGCCAACGTGTGGGCTTGTAAGAATAATTAACCCATAAAGCCTCGAGAAATATATAAAACAGTCAAAAGTATATGCTTTAGAAGTATCCATAGAGTACACTATTTTGTGTTACTCATTTGACTAGTATATGCATAACAACACCAGATCACCTTATTTCCTTAGATTTAACAAACATACATGTAATAAAATGGCAGCTAATTCCACAGATTTATCCACACAGAATACCTGTGAAAATTCTGACATTAAAACACAAGCAATCACAAATAACATCATAGATGTTAGTACGACTAGAGATACAAATATTAATGAAACTTTGCCTATAAATACAAATGTCTCACATGACAATCAATTTGAAAAATTGTTTCTGTTTATGCGCGAAATGAATACCATGCAGGAAAATAACATGAGGGAAATGGAGGATCACTTGACACTCGTCATGAAAGCAACATAGAGGAGATGAAAGATGAAATAAATACCGGGCAGGAAAATAACATGCTGCTACAACAAATTGATCGCAAATTAGATAGCACGAGCAAATTTAAGAACAAATTAGATGAAATAAATGCACATCAGGAAAACAACATGAGGGAAATACATGCGTAACTGGAACAAACTTCCTGGGAATTTAGAAAGGAGCTTGCACGCACACATACACTAAATTGAAGGCAGTTTCCGAAAAATTTGAACGATTCTCCACAGTTGAATATAACACTGTGGATTTGGAGGAACAAGTGGCAATACAGCTCAAATTACTAGAACACCAAATAGATAGAAAACAGGTTAGATAAGGAGAAGGTCACAACCGAGTCCAAGTTGAATAAATTTAGTGAGGAAGTAAAGTTGGTATCGAAGAAATTGGACTATGTAATAAAATCAGTAGGGGAAATCCGCATTAATCACCCTAATCAGAGCCCGACATATCCAAATTCCAATGCGAACCCAGAGAAAGTTTCTTGTTTGCAGGACAGCTCAGAATTTGTCCACGATAGCAATAGTCTCGCTCAAGCAATGTGTTCAGTCGATTCCCTATTACACCACCCTAGCAAGTTGTGGGCAGACCAAATGCTGTCCTTCGAAGGAAAGACAAGCAAGAACCAAGTCAAATTTTTAACAAACTGGACGAATATTGCAACTTATTCAATTTACGTAATACTGATAAGTAATATTGCATTAGCTTATGTCTTAAATTCACAGTATATTTTTAATGGGGCATCAATAAAACCACCATATTTTCGTATGAAGAGTTAAAGGAGAAATTTCTAGTTAATTTCTGGAACAAGAAGGTACAAACAAATCTCCGTACCCAGTTGCACGCAGAGCGATTCTGGCCAGGGAAAGGAAAAGTATTGGAAGCACACATTGCCGAGATGTAAGAGATATCTCAAACCACCAGTCACCAACTCTCTTCAAACTAAATTTAGTGCTGCGTTACCTATCCATCCTGGCACCCCTGCCCTGCTGCTCTTCAAACCCCTAATTGCCTTTTCTATCTCACACCCCCTAATCTTAAACTTACTAAACACCCCCAGAACACTATTTGCCCCCCTATTCGGTAACTATGTTTACATACCATCGTTCCAATCTTCCTCAAAACTAAGAACACTCTGCTTTTTTGGTTCTTTCTTTTCCTTCAAATTTAAAACACTAGGTTCAACCTGTGGCGCACCCTCTTCCGTTTCCATTTTACAGTCATTTTCGACACCTCCTTCATCGTCGTCACCAACAACTCTTCTCCGAATGTTTTTTCTAGGTTTCTTGAACAGTGACATTTTTGTACTCAATAAACTAGTTAAACACAACACAATAATAGTTTCTCAAATAACACCAAACGAGCAAGTCTATAGAACCCTAAAGAATATGTCTTTAAGTCATAACATATAGACAGTCCAACACATTTACGAAGGAAAATCTTACAACAAATCTCACGAAAACCACAAACGACATTTTGAAAATGGTTTACGAAGGATATACATAAATAAGGTGACAGTCAGCAGGTCCGGTATTTATCGAAAAGTGTACAATCGATATTATAATAAAAATTATATATATTTTTCATCGATAGCTATATTATCGACATTTATAACACCAAAAATTAACCAATATTAGAAATTTTAAAATTAAAAAAAAAAAAGGAATTTGTTCAGCCATCAGCATCATTTAGTTACTACATAAGACACCAAATAATTCGATTTCAAAGGTATTTAAAACAGACAACAAGTGCGGATCAAAGGAAAAACTACTTCATTCTACACTGAACATGGAAAAATCGAGCATGAGGTCCACAACGATCAATGATAGGCCACTTACACTTGCAAGTTTTGTTTTGTTTTGTTTTGTTTTATTGCATCAATAAGATCTTTTTTCAATACATAGCTGTACAAAAATATTGGACAAGTCAAATTACAGTATACAAAATTTATACACAAACATACACGCACGAACATTCATATATATATATATATATATATATATATATATATATATATATATATATATATATATATATATATATATATATATATATATATATATATATATATATATATATTTGTGTGTGTGTGTGTGTGTGTGTGTGTGTGTGTGTGTGTCAGACTACATGTACAAGCATCACATCTTTTCCTCATAATTTGGCCAATCCTCCTCCAACATGCTGTAGGGCATCGTCATATTGCTGGAAAAGAAGAATAAGGAAATGAGAAAAACTGGAACAAGAAATGCATACAAGGATACGTTATGCAATAATTTTTTGATTTTGTAGTTTAGATATTCATCTACACTATAAAGTGTTATTTTAGAAAAAAATTATTTCAGCCGTTTTTTAAAGAGTTTTGAGTTAGAGAAGCAAATTTCGTGAAGGTGTTGTGGTAACTTATTGAAAAGTTGGTTACAAAGGTAGGATGGCCCTTTCTGGACATGATTTAAGTTAACTGAAGTTACGTGTCATTTTTTATTCTAGTGTCATGCTTATGAAAGGACTCATTTTTCTGAGATAAATGGCTATTTTTGGACATGTTGGACGAGGATTGGTCAAATTATGAGGAAAAGATGTTATGTGTGTACATGTCGTCTGACATATATGTGTGTATGTGTACTATGTCCAGTGTATAAACTTTGTATACTGCAATTTGACTTGTCCAATATCTTTGTAAAGCTAAGTATGGAAAAAAAGAACTTACGGGTGCAATAAAACAAAACAAAAACACGATAGGACTCCCAGAGAACTTTAATTACATACTCTCTAAAAATGTGTATGATTATTGTTACATTGCAGGTAAATGTATAAGGTTTCTTTTACTATAGGTTATTCGATGTTAACAATTCCAAGGGGAAAAATTTAGCCACAAGGAGCGCTAAAAACACTTGTGGTATATTGCAGAATAGTGGTTCGAAACTAAATCAGAGATTAGAACTAAGCTCTATACAGAAAATGTGCAACATTCAAGGATTTAGTTCGCTCTAGGTTCCATTGCGATAGTGTTGCATATTGATTGTTGTACCAACGAAATTGAACGATTTTGGATCTCCAATTCGTTGATCTTGGTTCCTAACATATGCTAAGGGCCGATTACACCAAACATCGCCTCAATCCGTGATTGAATGATCCTAGTTCTGAAACAGGATCAATTTGGTCTTGGTTCCAATATAAATGTGTAGCACTAAAGAAATTTCATGAATCTGAACCTACGATACTTCGTTCTTGATTTCAAGGTGAGAGAATCGATATTAAGACAGGGTCGGAACTCATGTATATAATTGTGAACTTGCATTCCTCCCCGCCATTTACTTAATGAAACTGGACATGCAGTCTTGATGGCTTCGGAAGCAATTATTAGCCAGCTAACCACTTTATATGTTCCTGTATTCCGACTAAAAATTTGATAAATGCCGAACGTTTTAGGGGTTAATAAAGTATTAAATAATACTTTAAATTGATTTACACTAACATTTAATGCCTTGCGTTATTGTATCTAAGTGCAGTTCAGATTTTTTTTATATTAGCTTCTGTAGGTTAGTAAATTTTCCTAATACGAATTTATTGCTTAGACCTTATTTTAAGGTGAAAATTACTATGATTATTTATTCAGTTCAAAATTATATGTTACGAAGTAGGAATTTTGCCCTATTATATTTTAAATTAAATAATTATGTCGGAAAACAATTGTAACCTACAAATTGCTTCTCAAAACTGCGGCACACATTCCACAAATTTGCGAGAAGTACATACTTCACTTGCAGTTCGGACAGCACTTAAGACGTTACTTCCGTCGACAGGTACGCATAAGCATGTACTTTAAGCGAATTTGGACACAGCCTAAGTATGAGACAAATTTTCCTAGTGGTTCCTAATGTATGACATCATGGAAGTAGGCATATTTTTCACTGTAGCTAGAACTAGATGTGCGTTGTTTGATCTGTTTTAAGTGAATTATTGTTGTAAGAATTTCACTGAATAATATTCACTGTGTGTAATGTTGTTTTATTTCCCAAGAAAATAATCGACCGTAGTTCTACAGAAGTTTTGTGTGTCGATCTTAGACACGATCTCAGATAGAGTTTTCAACCACGATGATGCGACTAGCCCTTAAGATGAGATATGCAGATCTCGCTGGATGCATACAACCAATCTACGTCTCCCAACATTGAACTGCTTTTCAGCCTAAACGTCTAGCAAACAGGAGTGTAATTGGTTGAAGGTTAGAATACTGTGTAGAAAACAAATGTTTTTGAAATTTTTATACTTCTTCTAATCAATTTGTAATGATTTATAATTACGTTGCTTGTCAATTAAAATTATGGTATAAAAACACATTCATCACTTGACCATGAGACTTTGAAAGTTGTGTTCCTTTGGGGTAGGTCAATATTATATACATGTGCAGAAGACGAATAAACAGTATTCCTAACTTAAGTTTATGGTTTAATAGTGAAAGATCGATATTAAGTACGAGACGAATTTTTACTATTGGTTCGTAATATTCGACTTCATTAATGTTAATAATTGCTAATTATTTTATTTTATGGAGACAAATTAAGGATGAAGCTGAAAATGGTTCGAAAGTAAATATTTTTGAAGAAAAGAATAATCGTTGACTTGATACAAAAAAAATTGAATGTCAATGAATGAAAATTCTGACTTGTTTTATTCGAAACAGACAGATGAAGAATAGAATACTTAGAAGATGTTTTACTATGTCGAATGCACCACAAATTTTCCATTTTAGTCGTTTTGTTTGATTGTAAAAACTGTGAACACGATTTTTTCGTTATTTTTAATATAAATTTCATTGTAGAGGTAACATACGTATAGGCTGTTCACGATAAATTGAGCACTTTTTAAGGACCTTCTAAATTTTTCCTTTCATCCAATTTCCATCTTCGGCTGTCTTTTGATATAAACATTACAATGTGACCAATAAACACAGTGTATACGTTTTACCACCCTCAACATTTAATGTCTGAGGCTGCAATAAGATATAGTTATTAGTGGTTAATGCCTGTTGGAAAAACCTTAAAAAGTACTCACTTTACAGTGAACAGACTTTAGAACTAAATGTGAGATGTTTTATCTGTTTGAAGTGAATTATTTTTCTACGAATTTTGCTGAATAATAGTCAAGTGCGTATAATGTTGTTTGGTGTCTTGGAAATGGCCCAGGTTGGATTTTTGGGTTGGTGAATTGCACACAGCATAGAATGAAAAATGGCGAATACACGTTTATAAAGAACATAACAAATCGCCAGAGATACAAAAGGACAACAGAAACATTATTAACATGTAACATAACTGGAACGTGGGCAGTAAGCTCTTTGACTTGGCAAAGTGTTTTAGGTCCTCTTTCATGTATTAGTCCGCCACACATAGTCCTGGCCACTTGGCATGGCAAATACCAGTTACGCTGCCCCGGCATACCGTATATTGCCCTAGCACTTTCACACAATGTGAACTCACAGTGTATCCTGCTCGCCTGCAGAGCACACATCCCATCTGCAGTGGTGGTGGGTGCTCATCTGGACAAAATGTCTTAGAGAAGGGGAACATGGCAAAAGACAAATCGCCCCCACCCCTGGCTGTGTGAGACTGTTTGTACGCCGACTGATGTTACTGACAACAGCTACATGCCTGTGGTATCCTGCATGACCACACATGGTACCTCCCCCCCTCCTTCACAGCGGTTTGCTGTGTCGTTTGCTGAGAAGTAAGTTACCCCCTCCTGCTAAGCAACTGCTGTGACAGTGTTGACCAACACATAGACGAGGACTTTTCTCAGTGCTTCTTTAATATAGGTGTTAAAGTTGGAAAACAGCTGAGAGCCCCCTAATGATGTCAAAAAAGGGATTTAGGTTGGTTCCAGTGAAAAGGTTTGAAATTCTGTTATTTCCTTCCTCTAAAAAGGTTTCATTCAATTTACAATTGTTTTTCCCCCAATATTACAATATATAACTTTATATAAAAATATAATTTTCACATTGATTACATTTGGTATGAAAAAAAGTTATTTCCCCAAATTTTTACATGATATATAAAATATGGCTTTACCAATTATATACATGTAACTTAACTTAGAATAGCAGCAAGTCACCCCCCTTTTTCCCTTTAAAATGTTTACGGAACAGCAGTTCCTGCCTAAGTGAATACCCTGTGCTGTCTCCCCGAACCTGGACGAGACACTTCTATTTATATTTTATTGAAAACCATCGAAAACATTACAAATTACAAATGATTTTCACTCCATCGATATCCAGAAGTCCTGGAAGGGTACCCAGGTGGTACGTGACTGTCTGACATTACGTGGTCAAGGTGACGTACAAGGGAGGGGAAGGCAGTCAAGTTTTCGTGGACTGCACGGCCCCCTGATGCCCACACTTGCCAACCAGCAGGCCTGCACAGTGTACATGAGGTGTGGAGCTCGTCAAACGAACCCCCGTTGCAGCGAAGGTAAGCCGTCCCGAACGGCGAACATTTTCTCAACTTCATATAGTTCTATTAGTTTAGATTTTGTTCGATGTACAGGGATAGCCATCACATCTCTCTTCCCCTGAAGACGGTCCAAGAAATCAGTGTCGAACATGCATCCATAACATAAGGTGTAGGGTGGCCAGACCCTTGCCCCAGGCCCCTTTCCACATGAGACACCCACTCCCTATATAATTATATTACCTTTTAGTTTAAAATTAATAGTTATTTTATGTTTATTAGGGTTTTTTATTAATGAATTTAGAATATTTGATTATAACTATAATTATAGTGGGGTGTGTATATTTTTTGGTAGAATGTGATTTTCGCCATATTTGACTTCTTATCTTGTAATATTTGGTTTATCTTTTAATGAATAGTGATCAAGGATGATTTGAGTTACTGGGTGGCCAGGGTTTATATACTTTATTAGGTCATTACTCGCTTTTAAATCAGTGGCTCAAAATCGTATTCGCTGAGTGCTGTCTGAATTTTCTGGATTCTTATATTATGTTTAGACATGGAATGCTAGTACTGGAGACTGGTATGGTCTGTTTCGAACTTCAAGTGTCGATCATACAAATATTGCCTAGTTCTCTCTCGGTGGAATTCCAACATGATTCCTTATCAGAAAGTTTTTTCGATGGAAATGCAATTATAAAACCTTGTTGAAATTGCGGGTCTTCCTGTAGGAGGGCACCGCCGACTATGTCATTGCTGGCATCGCATACCAATATGAGCTGTTTGTTCTCATCAAACCGTTGTAGGACAGGTGTGTTTAGAATAGTTTTCTTAAAATCAATTAATGCTTTCTGGCGGGAATTGTCCCATTTATATAGTGTTTTATGTTTAGTCAATGCTATAAGGTGCTGTGTGATAGTCGCATAATTTCTGATGTATTCCCTTAGGTAGGAAGTCATCCCGAGGAAGTACGAAGTTGTTTGAGGTTGGCCGGAGGAGCTGTGTGTTCAATGGCGTGAACTGTGTCGGGCTCAGCAGTGATGCCTTAAGAGATGAAGAAAGAGAAAAGTACCGACAAGCCTCGCCAAAGACAGTTTTTCAATTGCTTTCTCGCTCGATAAATCAATACCGTACCATTACGGCCTACTCACAATATTTTCTGCTGTTATTTTAAACTGTAAAAACGAGATATGTTGCCATCGGGGCTACTTAAATATTTCGTTTCGCACCGTTTAATTTACAAATAGTATACAAAAAACGAGGTTAAAATAATATTTTAACTGTGAACTATTTCTTACCGATCGTTGCCAGCACATCGCTGCACTTGCTGTTATTAATTCATATTTAAAAAAGAAATAAATATCACAAATTATAGAACATATTAAGGTAAAGGTAAAGGTTCATTTATTCAATAATATGGAACTCTAACCACAGTATTATATATTTGTGGAATACAGGTAATTGATAAAAAAAAAACAGGTGACATGTTATGCACAGAGTGTTTTTCCAAAGGCTGATCGTAGCCTTTGGAAGCAGAGGCCTATCGTTGGCACAAATAAATGCTCCAACAAACCACACCTTGGCGTCTATCAAGGCAATTCTAGCAACCAGCATGGAAATGGGAAACAGGGGTTAGGAGGCCCAACATCTCTGATGCCCCAGTTCCGCCAAAACAACAACAACCCCACTTGACACCCCTTCAGGCACTAGCGAATCAGGTGAGTGGAGCAATGGAACAATTTATCCACATACTGGTGTTTGTGAATAATAAATCATGTCACTCGTTGATAGACACCGCTGCTTCACACAATTACTTGTAACCGCAATTTGTCAACATAGCTGGTGTAACTCCCACTAAACATTTCATGAGATTAGCCACAGGGCAAGAGAGCAATATTGCACAAGGGCAAATAATGGTCACTGTTATAATACACAATTTAGAAACCATCACTACAGCAATAATTACCGCAGATATTGTAAAGGTAGAAATATTAGTCGTGCAGTGGCTGGGCGAATAAAACACTATTTTAGAGCCTGCTGCGAGGCGACTTCATTTTGATGCAAACAAACGACACACTGTGTACAATATTGACCTACGTGTCACAGCTAACATCCCTGGCATGCAGCTTACTGAGTTTGATCATCAGATACAGCCACAACATCAGGCCGCACTTCGAAGAGTACTGTATGAACGTAAAGGAGTATTTGCACAACACTACGTACTCTCTCGGGAATACTACCGTAGTGGATCACGCAATACAGTTAACACTGAGAATTGTCTATCTGCACCGCTCCACGCAGATACATGCTGCATCAAGTTAAGATTTTTAAAGAACAAATTAAGGAAATGCTCGCGAACTATGTCATTGAACCGACACATAATCAATTTAATTCTGCAATCACTCTAGCACCCAAAAAATATGGAGGATAGCGCTTCTGCATTGATTTTAGGCCAATAAATGAAGTAATAAGCAGTGCATTGCCACCGTACATAGGTATCAAGGATGCTTTGCAATCATTAGGAAGAGCAAAATTACTAACATCATTGGACCTAAAAAGCAGCTATTGCCAGATAATATGGCATGAAGAGTGCACCCGCGACTTTCCAAGCAATGATGGTGCGTGTGCTAGACAATATGATATGTGAATTCACTCTCGCCTATCTAGAAGATGTAATAGTGTGGTCAGAAACCCGGAAAGATCGTGTGAACCATCTGTCACATCTGTTGGAAAGGGTTGACATGCAGGGTAAAAAAAGTTACCTCGGCAAGACGGAATTAAATTTTCTAGGTCATGTAGTGAGGGAGAAAGGGAAAACTCAAAATCTGGAACTATTACAGATAGTCTACCAGCAACATCGGCCCTGTCCACGAAAGCATCTATGGAAATTTCTCGACCTAAAAGACTGGATCTGTGAGTACATAAAGGAGTTCGCAATGATAACAGCACAATAAACAGAACTACTCTCACCACAGAAACGGTTTTTGTGGACAAGCGAAGCAGAACAGGCATTTGAAGCGATAAAGGAACAGTTCAAAACATGCACAACAACAGCACAATATGGACCCACACAACCACTGTTTTTACAGACCGACACCAGCCAGGAGGGACAAGGTGCAGTCGTTTATCAATGTAAAGGTGATGGAGAAAAGCAAGTAATTGATTTTGCGAGTGCGAAACTAACTCCAACAGAGAGCAGGTGCGATGTCAATGAGAGAGAGAGAGAGTTTGGCAGTGGTTGTGGACCATTAAGCAGTACTGTTACTATGTAGAGTATAGAAGGTTCACATTATGTACAGATAATAGATGCTTGCCCTGATTAAGTAGCATGAAGGAGGCATGTAGCAAGTTGAACAAGTGGGCGCTTCTTCTACAGGCGTATGACATCGCTGTAGAGCACATCCCCAGGAAAGAGAACGAGCTAGCGGATGCATTGCTGCCAGCACCGTATCCGGATGTTGTCGTGTATAATGAAGTAGAGCAGGACGAGATCCTTCCGCCAAATTCACAAGAACAACTACGCGAGGCGCTGCTAAACCAAATAGATGCAGGAAGAGTGGAAATAGTAAAAGTGATCGTAACAAGGAAGTCGAAACCTTGCACAAAAATTGCATGTTTACGTGAGAGCAGGTAGAGAAGTGTGTAAATGGGCACATGGAGCAATGGCAAGTGAGAAACAATAGAATAGAGATGTGTGCACAAAGAGACGACAGCAAATGGTGGCTATGGGCCCGTGGAAATGAGAGCGAGAATTTTTGCATACGCACATGCAAATAACATGATAGGTCACACAGGTGCTGTACCTGTGTGACCCCGCAATTTGCAGTGTGAGGGAAAAGTTTTTCTGACCTGGCCTATTATGTGAAGCACTGCTGTACGTGAGAGAATGCATGAAATGGCAACAGTTCAAGTCGCGATGCACAAATGGTGCCCAGCAGCAACAGCCAAGGATGCCGAAAAGGCAGTTAGATAAAGTTAGCTTATACCTCGTGGGCTCCTACCCTAGATATGCAGGGACTAAGAGATTCATTCTCATTATAACATATATTTTTTTCGAGATGGACCAAGGCATATACAATATGCAGTGCATGAGTGCCGAATATAGGCAAACCAATGCAAAATGAGTTTTTCGCGCACTGGGGGTACAAAGGAAGATTTTGACCGACAATGCTTACAATTCCCGAGGAGAAAATGATAAGAGTTATGAGACTGATGGGGGGTTATACCATTTAAATACAGCAGTATCCCATGCATGGGGTAACCCCATGGAGTGTCGCAACCAGGACCTCGAAACACAGTTACAACTCCATGTGGGAGACAAACAACACAACTGGGCTGAACACCAGATCACTGTACTTCTTACACACTTAAAGTGAGTTTAGGGCTGCAACGGGAAGGAAACCCGCAGACATGCTATTGGGAAGAAATCTAACCCTACTAGGTGAATGCAACTGCCAGAAGGACATGGCACCCAGCTCCACAAAGAGCAGTAGCCAGTAACACGATATCCACAGGCAAAGGCGGCATGAACAAGGAGAGCATCAGAGGAGGTATACGGCGAGGTGGGTCCTATAGAGTACGAGGCCACTGCCTGCTTTGTAGGAAGGAGAGTACATGTATTTGCGAACACACCCGCAGAACACTGCCAGGTAGAACTTCTGTACAGGCCTGGCAGCAAAATGGAGAGGCCTGCACGTTATTGCACGGAGTGTTGGACCAACCATGTACATGATCCAAGTGGGGAGGAAATTGGTGAGAGCATACCGGAACGACAACCGTCGCATTGCAAGAGACATCAGGAGGGAAAATGCAACCGATGCCTCATCGACGCCGGACATAGCAAAGTCCACTAGGCATGGGAACTTAGTACCACACAACAATGAGCATGGCGCAACAGCAGCAGAGGTCGGATGATGAGAGCAAGCAGCACATGAGAGGTGAAACACAGCACAAATGGGAAGGCGCAACGGGAGAGCAAGCGAGCATGGAAGGGGGTCACTCCCTTAGTAATGAGCAAGACTAGATCAGTAATGGACAAGAATAGATGCAATGGAAGAGTAGCGAAGTGCATGAGAGTAGCAATGATGGCGGGGATGAGTCGGCCGGCTCATACATCCTACGTCAGTCGCGGAGGCGGAGATGTTTGCCAGCAGCATGTACGACCTACAGGGGTATTCCGGTATCATGCAGGCCAGAACAGAAGCAGAGGACAGCCGATAGGGATTGGTTACAGCAGCCGTCACAAGCACGTGGAGGGGAGGCTTTTAGGTGTTCCTACCAGCTGTGTTCAAGACAGCAGGTGAGTAGGCAGTGTGCCTGCTGCGAGTGAATACATCATCGCTACCAACGGTTTCTAAAAGGGGGAAGTGGCATTTGACGTAAGCCGAGCTTCCAGCCCTTAGACAGTTTGCCTGCCATCCTCCATATCTGCAGCAGAGAGCCAAACTCTACCATGCACGGTTCTGCGTCGGTGACTGGCAATGGTACAAGTACAGTGAAGTGTGTCTGTTTAGAGGTGCAATGCAATGCAGAGCAGGACAGTGGTCATGTAGCACGTGCACACATATGTGGGGATACAATGAAGTGGTTCTCACATACATTATTTCCCTAAAACATTACGAAAAAGGGCAAGGGTGGTGGCATACAGTCACTTGCAAGTGAAGGGACGCCCACAATAGTTATTAAAAAGCCCGAGAGTTCTTTATTAGTGTTATCACAATGTCTTGTAGCGTAGCATATTCACGTGTCATCATCCTCACATCGTTTTGTTTGTTTTGCAGTGTTTATGTATTGTTTATTATGCAAGGGAATATTTAAGAGTGTTATTACAAGTGTAGTGAAGTTAATCAGAGTTATGCAAAGTGCAATGTGACGAAAGTAAATCTGTGTGGCGCGCTATAGCTGCAACCCCGACGAATGCACCATGGGGGACTAACCGGGGTTGCCATCAAGGACTCAGAGAGGCAGGTCGCATACCATTCTGTTCCACTCCCAGGTGGCATTCATGTACAGCAGGTCATTTTTCATCGCAACAGTCTTTGAATGTAACCGAACTTCTTGTGGTAGCTGCCCGGGACACTGCCTCTTACCTTATCCAGGTTTACATCGCCTGGAGAAATTCAGCTTGTATTTAAAGTCCCGCATAGACCTTCGTACCATTTTTACCTCTTCACTGCTGCCAACCTGTTAATGTCCAGCACATTCATGTACAGTGTTGCCCTAAAGACATTGTAATCATGCGCCTAAATAAATAGCACTACGGTGAACTATGTGTTTTTATTTTACGTAAGCCACAAAGCGTTTCTGGCCATGGGCACTAAAAATTTCCCGCCTAAATGTATGTGTGTTGGAACTTTCGTATCTGTCTTTGTTTGCGAATGTTTACAGTGTAAAGTATCATACACATATGGATAGGCTAGATAATTCACTGCATAGCACATATTACTGTTTAATTGGCATTCATTAAAAGGAGTGAAGCATCACAACAGAGTAATAGCTGCCTTTGGTCGTCGGCGACATGGCCCAGAGTGAAGTAGAGTCTACTCTACCACTTTAACGGCAATAGATGTTGTTAATGACTGGCGTCCCAGGTAATATACCTCATCTCAATCACCTCACCTAGACAAAATCACTCCTCAATTTTTTTAATTTTCACTCTGACTACTGGATCACCGTCCACTGGTCTAAGTTCATACCTTTCTAGGCGCTCCACAGCCATAATAACTTTACATATTTGTACATTTTTAACTATGTACTCATTTAACTTTTGAGTAGAGTATATTTGCTACAAAATAATAATACTATAAATATCTTAAATTTCCCTCCAATACATGCAGGAAAACTAATATAATTATCTTTTAAAAAATAAAACCATAAAGATCATAGGATGCCTAATAAAATAGTTTTACAGCCTTCAAATTAAGACAATGTGGAATCCACCAAAAAGAAAAGGCAGGGGACAGCACTTTATGTTGTGGGTACATTTTATTGTTAACATTGTGAGATATGAACCTTTTCAGGTTTGTTCGGGGAATGTGGATCTTTAATCAATAGTCATGGTCAAAATGAATCTCACTATCTGAAACTGCCTTTGCCATTTCATCGCCAACTTGGCACTAAAATAATCCATTTTTGAACTGAGGTCATGAGCCTCGACTAAAATTAAATCACTAGGTTTCAATTTTACATGTTTGTAAGCTACATTACTTTTTTGTACCATTTTCTGGTGATACGTAATTAAATTGTGTGTCACATCCGCCCTATTTTTCCAATTTTATATTATTCACATATTCCAAACAAACACCGTGGAGTGACCACACTTTTATTAAAAGGTGCATAAATCACCCTATCCCCCTAAACTGCAGTTGGAGCATTATTGTGTGCACTATGAATCAAATTATTGAAACAAAAACATTAGATATAATACATCATCCTGGTGACGCGTATCTGACCGAAAACTGGATAAGGCAATCTTAATGTTACAATTAACATGTTCTACTAAATTTGCCTGTTAGTGGTACGGGGCAGTTTGAACCATCTTCACCCCTTGTTACAAAAACACAAGAGCACAAACAGTTTCAATATCAAAACGCCTTTTATTCTGTTTTCCTTTAACTCTGTTTACAGCATTTGCGAAATTTTATAAACATTAAAAACATTAAAGATAGCAACCTTGGCATCAAATGGACGTCAAGGCAGGGCGCTCCAACAAAATAATAATACAATTGTATGTGTTCCTGATGCCCACGTATCCTTTGTGCCTTTTTGTTCAATTACAGCTGGATTAACCACACAACAACACTCGACCGATCGACATTGAGCCGCGGACTCGATCAGTGCAGGTAGACAAGATCAGCGTTTACACTGTTCTAGCCGCCGTGTAATTCGTGGCTGCGAGTCATTATATTTAAAATTCATCACAAAAGGTAACTCTCTTGATGAATGAATATATGGTCAAAATGAGTGTGACCATGAAGTAGTGCCAAAAGATGGGGAATCACTATCCCGCAGGGAGTACATTGGCGAGCGTCTCCCTAGCCGCATTAATTATTAGGAGCATTTTTAGGCATTTTATCAATGATTGCACCATAATTATCTAGGGAATCCGCCTGCTTCAGCATAGACAGTCAGTAACGTGCCATAGAAGGCAGGGCGTAGCTTCGGTCCTAGTTACAAATTCTGTGTGTCGTCACATCCATACGAATTCCTGTAATTATAACCATTACGACACATGCCGATTTTAATATGTTAATTAAAAGTGTGTACTTGTAGTCATCTATCGAGAATCAGCCACCTGAGGCATCATTTCATTTAATATTACCCTTCAATCACAGTGACATACTCGTGATGCCACATTCTTAACAATATCTGGCGTTCCGGCGTTCATGAGTATGTTACCAATGTGTTTTGGTTTAATAATCATAATTATGTACAATGTCAGTTTCGTTTATCACGTTAATTATTAAGTTCTGTTTTTTTTCATGTTTACATTTTTGGTGCAGGATTCGCCGAACATGCGGTGAAGCCGATGCCTTGTCGTTAGTCAGAATTCAGCACTCCAGACAACCGCAGGGCAAACGGGAAGCTCCACGTACCCCCCAAGAGCAAATTCAACCTAGGCTGTGTTTCTTTCATCGCATTAGTTAATGTAATTCAGGAACATTTAAGTACAATTATTTAGCAGAGGGGAAATCTCCCTGCATCCTGAAGTAGTAAACCAGGACTTCACAGGCCAGACGTGTTTTTACGTAACTGTAACTTAAGGCCTGCAGTTTGATTGTACCTCTGCGGTAATAAAACAGTCATACAATAATTAGACGAGTTTTACTGTATTAACTCTCCAGAGTTAATCTGGTCCTGCGCCCTCATGGCAGTATCAACTTAAAAGTGTTTTTCAGTGTATGTTCTGTATTTAAGGGGCCTGCCTCCCTCAAACAGAGTAAATTCAGTGATAATACAGTCATACGAAGTGGCCAACAGGTTCACCCCAAAGGAAATATTTTACATTCAACACAATTTAATTGAAAATTAAATCAGCTCTCCTTTATATTGACCGTGTATCCAGAGTCGCTGTAGGCCGTATGACCCTATTCAACATCGTTCTCTCTATCGTATGTGGCGTTTGGGATATCACCAGTTCCTGTTCTCCACCTGCTCTCAGGCGGGACCTTAACACATCACTGCACCTCTATGCACTCCACGCGTCATACAAATTTTTATCAATGTAAACTGACTGAAAATTAAATCCAAACAATTATTCACTCATTCAAAAGGTACAAGAGATCAGATAAGTGATTATTATAAATTATTTAAAGCCTTCAAAATTGAGTAAATTAAATCACAACAGGTACACTTTTACTTTCAAGCAGCACTATAAAAAAGGTTTAAACACAATTAATAATGAAATATAAATGCTTGATCTCAAACAGCCAAACTTTGAACATTTTTAAAAGAAAGTAGCATCAGATGGAGCACAATAGCCTTTCCGAAGCTCATCTGAACTAAAAACAATATGTACACACAACATTTAAAAAATACAATTTAAAACTCATTAAAGCAGTTCAAGCACAGACGATATCAAATATAAATGCACTCGCAAATGGGTCATTATTTAAAGCTTTCAATATAGCTCAAGACGATGCAGTCCCAATTCAATGGCATGAAGTTTTCAGGCGACCAGCAGCTAAGAATTTAAGTTTACTTCAAGAGGGAGAACAATTTAAAGCAAAGGAACTATGGGTATCACATACTACAAGTGAATCCAAACTAAATTTTGAAAATACCATAGAAAAGAAAAACAGAATTTAGTATGCGAGTAAAATAGCGCTCTCATAACCCCTAACTCGATTCACCAGAAAATCGCTACGTGTCACGAACGTTACGCGGTTTAAGCTGTTGAACAGAGTCCATAGTGAACCAATGAGCAAAAATACCAGACAGATTTTTTTTTGAGCTGACCAGAGTAGAAGTGGACGAACTTTGCTTGAAAGCGAGCATCGTCCAGATAGAAAATATACCAACCATTCAAAACATTGTTACTCGCGCATGAGTAGAAGTGATAGGGGTTGCTAAGAGATAGGCAGGAAAATGGGTGTGGAGGGTAGCCAAGGCAATCGCAAGTGGAGCAGCAGTTTAAGTTCTTTACACCAAAACATCACAAAAGCCACGCATCCCCATATTCAGATCTCTGAATTCTTGCCACAAAAAATTCATAGCATTATCAGTTACTACATATACGGGTGTGCCAAAAACACTATATAACCATTGCATTACAACCTTACAGATTTCAACTGCTTTTATGGTGAATAATGTGGAAAATAAACAAAATTTGTTGAAACTATCTATTATTACTAGGACATAGACAGAACCTGGTGTACTCCAGGGCAACAGATCCATGACGTCCAAATACACATATTCCCAAGGATACGTGACTATCGTAACCACATACTGGCCTTCTGGTTTCTGATTTTTCGGTTTAGCGTATTTACACGCGTCACAATCTTGTACACAGTCTTCAAATTCGGTGCGTGCTTCTGGCCATGTAATAATTTCTAATACACCACAGATGGTTTTATCACGCCCTACCTGTCCTCCATAATAAGATTCGTGGTAATATTTGAACACCATCGCCCTCAGACTTTCAGGTACAATAACTCTCAATTTCCTCGTCTCGTCCATTCTACTAGAAAACCTTTATTAGATAATATACGGCGAAAGTCCATTCTTAAATTCGGACAAAATCTGCTTACATTCCTGATCAGTATTTTGGTATTTTCTAATGTCTGTAAAATGATTGGGACTTTTTGTAACGTATTCAATCCTGAAATGTGTCTGTTTCTTACTGCTGGCCTTGACAGTAGACTATCTATGCCAGCTACACTCTCTACAGGTGCCACATTCTTAACCTGCTCGTCGCCTTGCTCAAACTCTTCGATGCAATACATGCGAGACAACGCATCTGTTACCGAATTATCGATCCCACAAATGTGTCTCACTTTAAAGTGGAAATAGGCCAATCTTACCAACCAATGTGCCAACCTGCCTGCTGGCTTTTGCAATTTTAATAACCAGCTGAGCACTTCGTTGTCTATGTACAATGTGAACAGTGCATGATCAAAATAAACTGCGAACATTTCCATAGCCCACATACAACTTAAGCATTCTTTTACATTAATAGTAAATTATCATTCTGCTTGTGTCAAAAATTTTCCTGGTGTACGTTATCCATACAAAATAACCACCTATCTCTTGATTTAAACATGCTCCTATTGCTAGATAACTGGCATCACGGTGCAAATAGAACTCTTCAGAAAAATTCAGTAAATGCAAAACGGGAAGATTTGCTAACATCTCTCTTCATTTTTTGAAAGCATTTTCGTGGTCTTCATTCCACTGAAAAAGAACTTTTTATTTTCAATTTATTTATAGGCTCTGCATGGTCGGAAAAATTCGGAATAAACTTACTATAAAATGCTATCATACCTACAAATCTTTTCACTCCTTATTCATTTTTAGGCTGCGAGAAATTTATGACTGATTTGACCTTTTCCAGATCTGTTCACAAACTCCTCTCTGAAATTGAAATCCCCAATAACGCACGTGGTGTTGTGCCCAACTTATCTTTTCTGTATTTACCGTCAGCCCGGCTTTATGCAACGCGGCTAATACTAGCCACAATTGTGTTGAAGATGTCTCAGTAATTGTTCCGTATTGCATATCGTAACGGGAAAACCTTACAAACATTTAGTGTGTACTATAAAGTATCCGTACCAATTGTTTGCCATATCGTGTATCCGGTAAAGTTCCGTATCACGTATCCAAGCAATTTTTCTGCAAATTTTCTCTTGCGAATGGCAAGATATTGTGCGCGGGATGTAAAATCACAATGTTGAACTCCAGGCAATTTATTCATTCCTCGCCAGACATAAACACGTTTCTCATCGAGCACGACATTCTCAAATCGACGATACGGTGCGAAAAATGTGGGGAAAGAGAAGCGAAATTGGTGGAAAACAGGGGCTTGTTTACTGGTGCCGATGGCGAATGCAGGACAGTACTAAATGCAACTTTACGGTGTCGGCGAGACAGGGTAGTTTCGTGAGAGATACAAACTTGTCTTCGGGCAAGATAGTCGAGTTGTGTTTACTCTAGTGCCTGATCAAATACCCTCGACAGCAGACTATAGTGAAAAAACTTTTGTGCTTGGGAAAGACTGTCTTCGCCTGGTCGAGTTTCTGCTGACAAGTGCGCATAGATTGCGTGTTTATGTACAGGAAACGCATCGTTGGACTGGGTAAAGTGATCGAGATTGACGAGTCGAAATTGGGCAAATGAAAGAACCTCAAAGGACGCAAAGTTCACTGCCAGTGGGTTTTCGGCGGAGTGCAGCGGGACGATCCTACGAAATTCTTCCTGGTGCTGGTGGGAAAGAGGAATGTGGTGACCCTGACCAAAATTATTCGCGAGTGGATCGCTCCGGGCACGACGATAATTTCAGACCACTGGGTAAGTTACAGCAACTTGAACATTCATGGCTACCATACCATGCAGGTGAAACACAAGCGGGAATTCGTGTGCAGCGAAAAGAGCAGTATGGTAAACAATCGAAACACGCTAAAGATGTAGAGGGGCGAGACGTTGAATGTTGACGGTGCACACTCAAAACATTGAGCGAAGAAGGTGTTTTGTGCGACACAGCATTCCCTGCTTTGGCCGAGGGGAAAAAAAATTGGGTCGGCTAGCTGGCCGAGTATGTCAGAAAAAAGAATCATCTGTGCGGAGAACGACTGCACTTTTTGCTGATTCATGCCACCGACATGCACCATCGTAATCGGCGTAGAGGAGATCGTGACGATAGCTATCCTAATTTCGACAGGTATCTGTTTGTTATGGTTGATTTTAATTTGCAGGCATGAGCAGGATTTAGTTGCTGTTGCAGTTAAAAATAATGTTTGAATGGCACATAATTAATGTGCTTTGATTCACAGGGGCGAGTGAGACTGTGTAATTGTTTGATTTAAATTACATATGTCAGTGTGAATGACATGCTGTTTGTTTCAGTTGAAAAAATAATGTTTGATTGACTTGATGTTTGTGTAAAAATTCATTAGCGATCTGGAAAAAAAGCCTAAAATAGACGAGTAAGTCATGATGAGTCCGCCCTGCGGCGACAGATGTACTTGCAACTGAGGTAAATTGAATAAAAATATTACAATCATTCACGATCCCGAAAAGGCATAGTGTGATTGTGTCTCTGTCATAACCAGTTCGACTGGCGGTGGATGGAATTGAATACGCTATTGCTTTCGCGAACTTTTAATATGCCAGTTTCAAATGTTGAGATAGTTTATTAAAAAATTATTGAGTATATACAAAACATACGTACATGTGAATATTTATATAATAAATGGTAAGAATTATTTTTTAAATGTCTACAATTATTAAAATATATTATTTAAATTATTTATATGCATAGCGATTCACGTGTATTTAAACAGGTTGAGAAAAAAGCGAAAAAAATTAATTTTTTGGATACGCGATAGGAAATTTTAACAATAGTTACTTTTGGCACCTGGTTACGCCACAGGGAATCAAATGGTGTCTTTTACCCTATATTCCATTTTCGGTTTGTATACGCTACAGGAAATAATTCGGTGTAGGTCGAAAGTTCCCCCCGACTCGGGTGGATACACAATTCGAGACAAGTGGGGTGTGGCACCAGTTTCCCCTTCCCGCTTGTATACATAATGTCGTCCTTTTGGCCTTGCGTTTTTTGTCATCCGGATGCACTAAAGGAAACTTTTGGTAAAATCCAGCTTTTTCAAGGTGCATTGGATACACAGGGGGATACTTTGTATTTTATTTGGGCTTTTTCCAGGTCGCGGTTGGATACGTAATTGGTGGTTTTTTGTCCCGACTTGATTTACCATTGGTAAACGTGTCCACTTATACAAGCCCCACGGTGTACAAAATGTTAACGGTGCCCTGCTTTTGGGATGTAGCACACACTCTAAGAACGCCGAATTTAATTCCAAAATAGTGAAATACACTCCTTCCCAAGCTGCAATGATGGGCCCTTTGATGTTTGCGCACTTTCCCTGCTGTTGAACACACATGACATGCCTCCTGGAATCTGTATGTCGTCTGGTGGTCAAGACACCGGTGTTGCCCTTATTGTAATGCTCCCACTTTACTCTCATAACCAGCGGGCAGGAATGAGACAGGAATAACTTAAATGATTGGCAGGAAAATTTTTGATGTGAACTTTTCACCCTATGGAAGGGCGACAATTGATTTTGTGAGGTGGCTTGGAAATGGGTCAAGTTGGATTTTTGGTGTGGTGAAGTGTGAGGTCTGTGGAATGTTGGAATTACCCGACTAGGTGCCAGGCTTCGTACGTTGCAATGCCATGATGATGGATGATCACCTAGAACAATGACTCTTGGTGATCACGGGGTGCTGCAGGCTGTATGCCCGGACGAAAACTTCCATTGAATTGTTGACCACTGCCCCTCTGCTACTGTAGTTGTAGTTTTGACATTGTTGAGTGTTTGCTAAATAGTAATCCATGGGTCGATTACACACCACACTGCTGTAGTGAATTTTGGTGGCGAAATGGTTCCTAAAATAATATGCTATTGTAGGGAAATGCTAAGTCGAATAAGATGCATGCCACCTAGTGTGCAGGAAAACATGGAGCTCGTGAACACACAACCACCCGTATCGATACTGAATACTTTCTGACATCCCACCCTAGCGCGAGTGCAGGCGAAGCTGGCTCGCCCTCCAAGGTGGGGAACTACTTCCTGCACTTACATGCTATCTCCTGCCTTACCTGCTGAAACTTAGAAGCTACATTATATATTAATTACACAAGGACCCTGGGTGATGCACATGTGCATAACACTGATGAGATGGGCATAAACACAGCATAGAATGAAAGATGGTGAATATGTGTTTGCAAAGATGATAATTAAACACTAGCAGTACAAAAGGACAACAGAAATATAACATAACTCCTTATTAACATGTAACATAACTGGAACAATGTGAGCCATAAGCCCTTTGACTTGGCATAGTGTTAGGTTCTCTTTCATGTATGACTCTGCCACAGTCATGGCCAATTCGCCTGGCATTTGCCGATTACACTGCCCTGGCGTGCCCTGTGTTACTCTCGCATTTTAATACACTGCGAAATCGCCGAGTACTCAGCACGTCTGCAGTGTATGCATCCCAGCTGTAATGAAATTGGGTGCTCGGACGGACAAACAGTCTTATGCCCGGTTGAACCATCGTGGTTCGAGACTCAATCCGAATTCGGATATATGATCAACACAGAAAACTGTTGCACCACTTGAGTTCAAAGCTGGACTGGAGATCGAGATAAGTTCATCTCGAACCACCGAAATTGGCACTTTGAAATCTCGATCTGTGCTCAGCAGACGTCGACAAATATAGTTCAATACTGTCTTTTAGGTTAGGATTGACTGTTTTGTTTTAGCGACGTTCTAGTCATGTAATTCATACGCCATTAAATTGCACTTAATATTTGCACTCTGTGGGTGCCTATTTCCAAGCATCCAATATAGAAGGCACACTAAGCAAGACTGTTATGGCATGTGCACATCACAACACTTTAAGACTACAAATAATACTAAACACACATAGCACATCTAATAAATAAATAAATAAAGAGACTGTTTGTCTTAGTACTTGCGTGTTAGACAAGGTAACATAGGAAAAATAATAAAAGACCATGACATTTACACTGGCACATGATACACTAGATGAAACCAGAAACACACTAGAATCCACCAACGACAAGTGCACTTCACACGGGCGATAACATGGCAACACGCTCGCTGAACTAAAATAATATTTACCTTTAAAACAAAATATTGACACCCGGCTGGTTGTCTATATGGTGTGAAGAAATGAAAAAGATGCATTTAAGTGGAAAATTGGATAACAGGTTGTGATTTGCCTGGCGCCAGGCATAGCCAAAGGAGGTGCCAAATTTGTAGAGCTGACTCTTGATGATGCTCCATTCGCGTTGCCGACGACCAATGCCTTCCACTTCTGTCTCC
The DNA here is from genome assembly GCA_029891345.1 of Dryococelus australis. Lineage (NCBI taxonomy): Eukaryota > Metazoa > Arthropoda > Insecta > Phasmatodea > Phasmatidae > Dryococelus > Dryococelus australis. The sequence continues at coordinate 272,598,393 of CM056995.1, forward strand.
TTGAATAATGATTAATAAAAAAAACTTAATGTAGAACTTCGTGGACTCTCAGGGTGGACCACTCCACATTAATTAAATATGTAGGAATAATGCAGTACAAAAAACTCGACAGTAAAACTAGTAAAAAACACATTTGGGAAATGAGTGTTCGTGCATGTAGGCATACACAGAATTAAACATGCACTTACATGAGTGACCGCGTGGAGAGGCAAAGCCGCAATGATACTAGCCGTACAATAAAACGTTACGGAACAAATGGTTATAACAGGAACGCGAGAATAGTAGTCCCCACTATCTTCGTGAACTTTGAAGCAATAAACAGTGAAACCTTGTGGTACTGGTTTGCACAGTGTGTGTAATTTAGTTCGCCAAACTATATATTGTTTACATGTACATACTGTCCATTTCATTTTAAGAGTGTGGGGTAAATTTTGACAGTTCTAGAAAAGTAGCGCACTCCCATCTATCCTTCAACCGCAGCTGTTTTATTACTGAAGAAAAAGACTTTTTAAACAATTGTTAAGAGTCCAATGCATGCTTGCATTTTCCTTTTTTTTCTCGTGTTTCCCGTCATGGCAGTTACTGAAAGACTGACGTTAATTAGCTTCCGTCCAGTAATTATAAGCTGTTCACGGCAAAGTGTGCACTACTGATGCCTTAGTTAGTTTTTTCTTTTCGCGATTTCTTCACCTTATACCACCTTTTTACAAAAATATTGCCATTCAAGCAATAAAGACTGTGTATATATATTCCACCGCACTCGGATGTTTACGTATAAGGCTAAAATATAATGTATTTATTGACTATTATTACATATGAGCGGGCTTTCTAAAGTGCTCGCTTTACCGTAATGTTCTACAATGTAGGATATTATAGCTAGTTTGGCATTCCAACCTGTTTTATGTTTGTAATTGCCAAGTTAACTTTGTTGGAGTTCTGCTTATTTTATTTCGAAGGAAAAATGAATCAGTGGGAGATAGATGGCTTTAGTTTAGAATGCCTTTCATGAGACGACAATGTTTTGATGTTCCTAAAAGTGCGTGGGATTTTCAGTTTCATATTGTTTTGCTGGAGCAGTGGAAAATTTTGCTGGTATGGAAATAACATTAAAATAATTGTAACTTTGAAAATTGTATCTTCAATGAAAAAACATAATGGAATACATACGTCACTCGTTGTTAATCATACAGAAGCAGGAATATACTTTGAAGTTAACCTTACACTCGTTGACTTTATGATATATACAAATAAACAAATATTATTCACACACCACAAAAGTATTGAAAGTGTGACTTTTTCAGACCATGTGCATTTAAATAATTATAGTTACGGTTTAGAAATACATTACTTACAAAACATGTAAACTTACTGTTTGTAAAATTCATAACCTCTCCAATGCGCATTTTTATGTGATAATTCTTGCAAGATTAGTTCACTAAAATCACGTTTGTTAGTCGCTAGTATTAAATATCTTTTTTTTTTTCCACACTGCGCATGTTTCCTGAAACAGACAAATTGGTATTTAAATTATATTTGCGCCGTTTCATAGTGGACGGCAGGGTAAGGAAAATAGCAGAATAAGCAGTTTAACAAAGCGGTTAGACACGTGCTGATTAATATTACATTTCACTCATGAAAATGCACCACAACAGTACCTACAACCAACTATGCTTAAAGAAAGCATATAAACAACATAATTAACTGCCGATAATTTGACAACACGGCAGACGAGAAACATAAGGTTGAAATAATACAGTAACTTACACAGTAAATGGACTGATGAGCGCTCACTATCCACACGATGATGTCGGAGCGCAGTAGCCAATGGGAGCGCGAAGTGTCGGAGTGGCCTACCTTACCTAGTCTAGTTATTTTGGGTAGAGACTGCTCCGGAGTGGTGGTGTGGGTCCTCTAGATGTTAACACAACAATTAGTTCTTGCAAGTTGGCTTGTATGGTACTTTGGAATTCCACAGGTACTGCGTGGTCAAAATCGTGGAGATTGACACTTTCCAGTATGGGGGGCTGGTGGAAGACTGTTTTCCAGTGTGTCTTGCCAAAATGTATGTGGTCACTGGATAATTCAATGGCAGCTTGTTGATCAATGATCCACGGCACTCCTAGAATAATATCTACTCTGAGGTTGTGCATAATGAGAACTGGAACATGCATGATTTTGTCCCTAATAGTGACAGTGACAATTGAAATTTGGCTGGACCATCAAGGAGAGTGGGTTATGTAGATAGGATAAAATTACTGTCGTGTTCATAAAATTGCCATCGTGTTCCGGGTGGACACCAGCACTCTCAGTGGAGTGCATGAGAATTGAAGATGTTATGTGGCCGATTGCCTGAAGTGGCCCCCTGAATGTCCACGTCTTAAATTGTAGAACTTGAAGAAAATTGTAGGAAGCTGTAGAAGGTGCAGAATTCCATCCTTATTATACCAGAAGACCCTTGGCTAGTGAAGGCTAACCGAGCCATCTCCATACGATCATGCTCACTCCCTGGGCTGTTATAGGCAGCCTTATGCCTTAAACATTATGTCGATATTCATGTTGATTATGCGACCATGAAGCGGTCGAGATAATAACAAAGTGAATTCCTTACAATTCAATTTATTTACATTTATCCTGCAATTCTCGCCGTTCAAATGGATGAACACTTAATCTGCAAAAAGTGGCACGATGCATACATGAACTTATGTCATATTACATCCCAGTCATATACAAGATGACGGGGTACAGAGTGGTTCACTCCCGGATAGCGAAAGTAAGTTTCTGATTACATTATGTTAAAAGCTATTGAAAACTACATGATTAACACACAAGGTTGACAGTCCAGGGAGGACGATACACGTGCGACCACTCTGTTAGACCATGGCGACTCTAATAAACTGAAGTTGGTGTGGAGCCCGCTGGTTGGCCGGGTCTCCACAACAAGTCACGTGACACGTAAACAACGGTGACTTTTAATTTAAATAAATGAAATGCGTGATCATGAAGCAAATGAGCAGATGACAAATAAAAACCCTTTTAGTAATTTCATATAAACAGTTAAATTTAAATATTAAAAAGCAAAAATTTGTCTGTGACAGTGTTGCAACGATCGCCATAAACTCACTTTTTACCACTACTATTTTCAGAGCTGGAGCTCCATGGGAGTCTCTGCATCAATCTTCATATGCACATATTTATTAGAGCCTTGACGAAAAACAATACATTTGATACAAAATTACAAACAATCTTAATTAATAAGTACTTACTTTAGAGGTTAGCCAGCCACGTTGCCGGGTGTAGTTGCTGGTCGCCGGTGAACCTGATCACTATAAAGGCAATGGCTAGTATACAATGCAGTAATAATAATTATTCATTAATTTTAACAACTGATATCCATCTGGCGTGTGCCAATAAGTTTGGGATCATATTTATCATACTGGGAATTGCTCTTGTGTGTCACATGTTACGCTATCATACTAATGTGTGCCCCTAGCGGACGAACACAACACTTCACACATTTGCCCTTACTCTCAAAAATAAACATAACTAACCTAAATGTCGGGCAGACTTGGGCATATCTGTAGGAAACGGAATGCAAGAATAAATAAACAAACACGCGGGACATTTGCCCTTTTAAATGTCAACACAAAGTTCTAAAAAATTACATTACCAATCGTCAACATGAAAAGGTAAACAGAACCACGTGGTCGCTCTCACAGGTCACTATCACAGATATGGAGTTTGCCAACAAGAGTGGCCGAATTGAGTTGGGGGACAATTGTCGGGTGACGCACACAGTTGATGGGGTTCCATAAAACATAATGGAATGAAATTGCCAGAATTTATCAGTTCATTTCAGGCTCAAAAGCCGCACTCTGTTGGAAGCACAAAACAACTATAAGACCCTAACTGTATTTGCCACTCATACTGTATCTCCACCCACAGATGTGGGGAACCGAAATTTTGGAGATTGTAGCAGCACTGTATGACCTGAATGTAAATTGGCTCTAGCACAATTAATTCATAATAGTGTGGAAGATTTCATGTGGTCAGCTGCTCTGCTTGACCAAGCAAACAGGGAATAGGATAGGTTATCCCAGAATTGTGTGCATGACCCGGTACATGGGCGCACAGCCACGGAGCCATCAGCTGCGCACTGCACTTCGGGAGTAAACAACCCCACCCTGCAAGGACACAGGACATGGCCGAGTAGATAAACAAACACCAACAGGCTACGCCAGGCAACAAAACAACAGGAGAACACAGAGATAAGACACGCCCTCTTTTCCAATGCAAATATTTTACTGGACAACAATATTATTGGCATGGGGAGTGTCCCACACATAAGGAGAAAGTAGACTAAAGTGGTGTAGGCAAAACACCACCTTTGGGAAACAGCCGAACAGGGTAGACGGTGCCAGACGTTCACTGCCTCCGTAAAAACGCCAATCACGTAACACTGACACCTCCACCGAACAAGCAAAATGTAAAAAAACACAGCTACAGCCGAATGTCAAGCACGCAGCAATTCAAACACAACAACAAATAATATTGCCACAGATTACGAAAGGCATGCACCGGATCTGGTTGTTTGGTCTTGACACAACCAGCCGGAAGCCAAGTGGAATATCTGGATACCGAAGGAACTGCGTCGTGACATCTGCCAGGATTTCCACTATCATCCTGATGGTAGAGCCAGTGACCTGTTGGATCCATTTTGTACAGTAAGAAAGTTGTACAGTCTATGAACTCTAACTGCATGCCATAAGGTACAGCCTGGATATCCAGTTGGACAAATAAGATCATGAAGTACCAGAAGCATACCGGGAAATAGTTCTGAAAATATTGCATGAAAGAAGGGATGTTTTTCCAGCAGCAGACCCGCTAAGGCATACCACCATTGTATATCAGGCAATTCCACTTGAACATGAACACCCTCTTTTTGACGGACCCCTTAGACCAACCAACAGTTACTACTACAGAGGTATCACACTAGCGCCTAAAAAGTATGGAACGTGGCGACACTGTGTCGACTTCCAGCCCCCTTAACCTTACATTAGCATCTGCCTTACACTAGCATCTGCACATGCTATGTAAGGCCAAAATAATGACATCTTTGGACTTGACAGTGGCTTTTGGCAAGTGTCTCAAAAGCCAGAGGATCATCATAAGAAAGCATTTAGCACCTGATGGACAGCGTTTCAATTCTGCGCCATGCCATTTGGATTTAAGGGCACACCTGCCACCTTTCAGACCATGATGGTCAGAGTGCTTGATGGGTATAAAGGCGACTTTGCACTTGCGTACCTTGACAATGCCATTATCTGGCAGGAGAATTGGTAAGATCACGTCAAGCACCTACAGTTAGTGTTGAAATACCTAGCAATCAACAAACTCACTCGTGTAAACAAACTGTATCACATAGGAAGAGTATGTATCTAGTTTCTTGGCCACTTAGTTGACAAGCATGGCAGCAGGCCAACAACCAGAACAGCTGTCACTAATTGATCAGTACAAAGCACCATGCACATATAAACAACTAAGGGAATTCTTCAGACTGGTAATTTGGCTAAGGGATAATATCAGAGATTCCACAATCATAACAGCTCCACCTACAGACATGCTCTCCCAGAGTAAAAAGTTTCAGTGGACTACCGAGCATGACATATGATTCAACAAGCTTAAGGGGTTCCGAAAAAGCTCAACACTGGCTTGTGATGAACCCAGCAAACACTTTTACCTGCAAATCGACAACAGGAGCCTACTCTGGATACATTCAAGAAGCAAGCTAATGCATTGGGCTCAATTGTTGCAATTGAGGTGCGAGACATCCTGGGAGCAGGAAACCAGCTCGTGGAAGAGTTGTCACACACATCAGGAGCAAAGGTAGCAACTGATGAAGATGAGTGGGAAGATTTGCTACTGCCTACGACCAGCACACAAACCTCACCAGGCGAACATCATGTCAAATGCAACACCATCGAGGCCACACCAGAACTCGGACCCATGCTCGACGAGCTACAAATACTGTTAGTGGATAGCCAGTAACAGTGCCCAACCACACGAGGTAAAATGACGGAAATCACAGAAAACAACAGTGAGTGGTGGCGCATAGAGGGAATACGTGTTGAGACCCGACATATTTACATGCCAAAAACAGCATGTGAACATGCAGCAAATTCGCTGGCCATGCTAGGGCAACGCAAACAGCCAGAAATCTTTCTGAACATTTCCACTGGCCAGGATTGACAAGATATGTGCTCAGACATGTGAGAGTGTGTTCCTTGCAATCAGTTTAAAAGTATAAGGGCAGACTCTATCACTCAGCAACAGCCAAGGATACCAAAAGAGCCATTTGAAATTGTGTCCCTAGATTTAATGGGTCCCTACCCCCACACCCCTACTGGTAAACATTTTATTCCGGTCCTCACTAATAGTTTCTCCTGGTGGATTGAGGTGTGCCCAATCTCCAGCGTACTTGCATGCACCATTGCATTGCACTGAGTGCTATCACTTTTGGGGATATCCAACGAGATTACTCAGATAACGGCACCCAATTTACTAGCAAACATTGGTGTGACCTGTACTCCGTGGGGAGTGAAATCATCAGATAACAGCAGTGTATCTCCCAAGAGCAAACCCCACTGAAAGGCGTAATCAATATTTGAAGATGCAACTACGCCTAAGAGTAGGTAAGGACCACACCACCTGGGCCGACAATTTGCCCACTGCACTGTTCATCCTTAGGCTACGAGTGAATTTGGCCACATGCCAGTCGCCAGCAGAAATTCTGCAGGGCAGGGAATTGCCAATGCCCAGGGTGTTCGCCGAACTGCAAGTAGAAAGCACAGGCGAACCAGAAAGCAGCACAGCACAGCGGTAGTGCCAGTAGGCAGAACTGGAAACCGCTCGCAAGACAGCACCCTGTAACTTTAGGCGCTGCCGCAACACGTGCATCACTATCAACGGATGTCCTTCCTGGACGCCTGATACAGCAACTATCGGGAGCTAATGGGTCGACATACTCTCCATCAACATCCGGTGCCCGATATACATTTCTGACCTGGCAGCTGTTCTGTCCTTGAACACTTCCAACTCCTAATTGTAATAACATTTTACGCACACAAATTCATAATTAAAAATGTGTTCTATACATGTACACTTGTCCAAGCATAGAATACACCTTTCTGCTCACAATGACTACACAAAATATTACAAAAAGTTTTGTAATCACCACATAAGTGCATGGACTATGCAGTGAAATTATTTTTTCAGTTTGTTAAAGGGATGATTGGGGGGAACACAGCTAAGTACAAGAAGAGATGCAGCTCGTAGTCCTCCTCTTCTTACACCAACTGAAATTTTGTCATTCAAGTCAACATACGAAGCAAATTAGAGTTGTAATATCTGTAACATTCTCTATGAACATAACCTAAGTCACCCTCAGCATTCCAATAAGTCAACAAATCACCCTTTTTTTTTTTTTTTTTTTGGAGTCCCCCCTGTAACTGGCATTGCAAAACAATAATACGTTATGACATGTAAAAGTTATATCCATTGTCACAGAAAAAACTTGCAACAACAACTCTATCTGTATATAACTACACCACATAATCTCTCTTAAAAAGTAAGGAATACTTTGGTTACCTCCAATGTGATCAATAAATTCAGTCCAAGTGTTTACATTCAAACCATGGCTTTCGGTTAGTATATAAGTAGCTTTCGCATATATTTTCATTCACCTAGCTCCGTATCATTAGATTAGGCACATCACAATGTTCCGGAGATGTTCTCGTCCTGGTTATTAACCTATTACATTTTGTCGCACTTCAAAAAACAGTTTATTTAAAAACACTTTAAAATACAACATAACAATTTCAACGCATCACTGATTATAAAATAACTCAAGATGGCCGTGAATATGCATATTTCCAGTCGTACCAACCATCTTCCAATACCACAGCTTGTCACCAATCTCAAACTTCATCTTCTTACGCAAATACATTGACACATTACCGAAAACACTAATAACAGCAGTATTGTCAATCTTTACTTCATGACGTGGAAAAGTCTTCCAACATATTATATCACGTGGATCGATGTTGCTAATTTCCTTGGGAGCAGGTTCCTTTCGGCTTTCTGAAGAAACACATTTCCAACAAACCACTACCAGCCTTAGCAGTAATTCCTTGAAGACCAAAAACGGTACAAAAAGACAACAAAATATAACTTTCTTCTGCATCAACAATACGAACAGTCCAAGACCTGTCACCTTTATCAACATCCTTTGAAAACGACACAATGTTATGGTATACTTTCCTATGGTATTAACCAGAACGAATGTCTCCGCAAATTTGTGATGAGAGTCCGCCAATGACACAGAGCTAAGTGAATGAAAATATAAGCGAACCACATACTCTGTATCCACAGAGTATGTGGTTTCCATGGTTTGGCTGTAGATCACATGGCAGGGTAAGCTTTGTGCTGACAGCACTTGGTGCACTCACTAACGTGCTTGCGGCCGTCACGTCTCATGCCGCCCCACATATATCTGGTGCTGATGTCGGCGAGTTTCCCTGGTTCCAGGATGTCCCGTGTTGGGATACGGATGATAATGGAAGTGCCGGCAGATGTCACCACGCAGTTCCTTCGGTATCCAGATATTCCATTTCGCTTCCGGCTGGTTGAGTCAAGACCAAATAACGTTATCACGTAGTTCAATTTGCTGTGGGTATTTGCGTACAAGCTCCTTCACTTTCGGGTCTTGTTGCTGGTGGTGCTCAATCTGGTTTCGGCTGATTCAGAGCTGCAGGAGCCAGAGCTGTTCTTTGGGGCTGTACTCCGGAGGTCCAGGCGGTAAGATATGGTCCACATCCTCATCTGGCTTCGCCTCTTACATTAGGTTATAAGGACAGTGCGTCCGGGGAGTCGTTACCTTTGCCAGCGCAGTGTTGAACTTCAATGTTGAACTCGTAGAGGAGGAGGTCTCATCGTCCAAGCTTGTCTTTATTGTTGCGTGACTCCCTCAACCATTTGAGTGCTTTACTATCTGTTCTTTGGAGTAAATGGGTTCCTTCTAGCTAGTAGCAAAATTCCCGAATTGCCCAAATCGCTACTAGACATTCCTTCTCATTAATGTGATATTATTGCTCAGTTACGTTTAGCCTGGTGCTGGCGTAGGCTATCACGAGAGGCTTGCCGTCCGGGTTCTCCTGATATAACACGGCACCCAGGCCATTTTGGCACGCATCTGTCTGCAGAATGAGGAGTCCCTCTCCTTGTGGTCGATTCAGATGGTTTATATGTTGGACGCTGGTTTTGAGGGCTTCGAATACCAGCACAGTGTTCCAGCATCCACCTCCATCATGCTTCTTTTTACAACAATGGGTGGAGTGGTGGCATTAAGTCAGCGATGTTTGGTATGAAGTCTTGGAGCCAGATGCTCAGTCCTAGGAAGCGGCGAAGCTATTTCTTCGTGTGCGGCTCCTTGGTCTCTTGTATAGCCTTGATGGATCTGTCTTGTGGGAAGTTGCCTTCGGGGGACACGACCAGGCCCAGGTACTCAATTGACGTCTTGCTAAAGTAGTTCTTCGAAAGTTTGGCTGTGATTCAGTGGAGTTCCAGTTGCTCCAACACATGCTGCAGGTACGCCAAATGCTCTTCCCAAAACTCTGAATATACAATCATATTGTCTAAGTAGGCGAAACAAAACTGATTTATGTAACCAATTAGAATTTAGATACACATTAGTCATTGAAAAGTGACAAGTGCATTCGTAAGTCCGAAGGGCATGATCCTGAACTGGAGTCTTTCTCCTCCTGGAGATATGAACGCAGTGTACTTGCGACTGTCTGGATGCATGGCGATTTGCCAATAGCCGGACTGCATATCCAAGGTGCTGAAGATCTTTGCCTCGCCTATGTCGTATAGCATGTGCGCTAGGTCGAGGGCGGGTTAAGGAATTGGCAGTGTTTCGTTGTGTAAGGCTCTATAGTTGACACAGAACCTCAACTGTCTGTCCTTAGGTACAAGTACTACAACAGAGTTATAGGTAAAGACCAAAGGCTCGACAATTCCATGGTGTTTCATTTCCTTTAGCTGTTCCATGATTAGGCGGTGGCACCTAATAGAGACCTTGTATGGACTGTTATATATTGGTGCCATAGTGTTCAAGAATATTTCATATTGGATGGTGCAGCCTGACATGGTGATACCCCATATCCAAAAGCCCCAGTGTGTTCATCAAGAACCTCATTCAAATGTTAGAATTGCGTGTCCATAAGTTCATGGTGAATCTCCCCTTCACAGATAGCCGGTGGCTTCTGCTGGTTGGGTCGATGCTCCCAGTGTAGTTATGAGTCTATTGTCGCCCAGGTATACTTTCCTTTCCCATTTCTCCTTATGCATTGTTGCTGCTGAAGCCAAGAGTGGCCTAGTATGAGACCCTCTTGGATGTTAGCTATCACTACAAACTCGCTTGTGTCTTGAGTTGGTGATGTTCAATGGTGAGGGTGATACCGCCACTAGGGCTCCGGCCCCCGTGGCGGACGGTCGTGATCGTCGGTATCCTGGGTGGCTTAGTTGATGATAGCTTCGCGCATCTGCTGGGGGCGGCTCAACGATCAAGGCAGAGGATATTGGGGGTATCCCGACGTGCTTAAACATGCGAAGTGTGGCGAACCACTCCACAGCTGGATTCTGTGGTCTGTCAATCAGTGACCCATGGGCCAGTTCGCCACCCCCCAGAGCTGGTTAGTCACTGTAAGCCCCTGCAGGAGGATTATTTTTAAGATGGAGGGGATGGCCTCCACGAACAGTTCTCCTCACCTTTCACATGGATACACTGTGTCTGGGCCAGCGGATTCGCCACCCTGGAAGTCCCACCAGACGGATGGTTTTGGAGGATGAGGAGAGCTGCCCTCTGTCTTCAATCATGGTAGATGTCGGGCTGAAGCGAGAAGATGGAGCAGGTGCCATGACTGAACTGCCCGGGATTCTTGCGCCCTCAGCTGGAAGCTTAAGGACCCTGCCTGAAGTTACTGCTGTCGGTGTTGCTGTGCGGGTAGTCAGGCTGCCCGCGCAGGAACATAGATGGCAGTTCCACCTCAAGGGCACATGTTCATTTAACATGCTGGCCCAAAGCCCCACCACTTCTCTAATAGATTCTTCACTCCCATATTAAACAGCATGGAGTCCACACCTGCGGTCTCCTTTAGTATTTTCACTAGTGCTCCCACGAGTTTAACTCCTTTTCTGTCGGTATGGGTTTTACCGTGTCTGTGCGGGTTTTACCATATCCCTTCATAATGTAGCTTTAACTACACTACACATAGAGAGGTAGGCAACACTACACATAGAGAGGTAGGCATGACCCCAAAGTGCAGGCCATGCCTACCCAATCCCTCTCGGCCGCGATGCCCGCTTCCTTTGCATGAAATTCCCTCCTTTAGACATAAGGGGCGCAGGCCTGAGATGCAATTAGAACCCGACCATACCTTCGGACTTACACTTAACACTTAGAATAAGGTAGTTTAGAGGGGAAAAAAAAGGTGATACGGCTGTCGACGGTGAGCATTCATTCCGACTTCACCATTCTCGTAGTTTTGGTCTGAGGGCACAGGCTGGCCACCTGGTCTGCCTGAGAATGTCCAGTCAGATGAAATTACCGGAGGCAGCTGAATCGAGCAGTGAAATCAAGTTTCTTCCATTAACTTGAACTTTGTTTTGAGGGGCTTCAAGCATCTCAGCTTCCTCGTCTAAGAGTTGACGGTTTATTCTTCTTGATTGACGAGGTCAACCTTGTTGACCCGCCAGCTGTGGCGTTTCCCTTCGGTGGTGCGCTCTCCTGATTCGACTCAACTGGGGTGGGTTGCGGCGAACGGTTTGCTCCCCCTTCTACCGTTCACTCATGCCTCGGAGCAGGCTACTGCGGGCAATCCTTGTTATAGTGGTACGTGGGACAGTACAAACACTTGTGCAGGCAGAGCTGGCAATGCTGGTGGCAGTGGCTTGCAGCAAGGTTCAGAGGATCGATCTGTTTCCGCAGTTTTTGTAGACTTAGGCTCATCGAGAGCATGCGCTTGGAAATTGCGCTCGTCTTCCAGTGCACATTCTATGAGTTCCTCCACTGTGAGTGGCTTGGGGATGAGAACAATATTCCGTAGGCATGGTAGTAGTAGACAGGTTATCTGCCACGCGCAGCTTTCTTCGTCTCCCTCAGGAAAAATCCTTCTGTACATTTGCACCCTCCTGCGGGAAAATATTTCGACCTTCTCTCCCAGTGTTTGTGTGTGGCTGTAGCATTTGGTGGTCAGACGTGCTACCACTTCCTCGCCCGTAAACTATTGTGCTATACGGCTACTGAGCTGCTTCCATTCGGTCCCAAATTTACTGTACCTATTCAATCAGTTGAGGGTTTTGGCCTTCAGTCTGGCTTGAGTCCTGGGAACCCATTGCCTCTCGGAGTATCTCGTGCATCCGAATTTGTGTTCGCATTCCGACGTAAATTTAAGTGGGTCCTCGTGGTCTGCCCGCAAATTCCAGCAGCTGTGGCTCGTCTGTGCATCGCAACATGCTAAGTAGCGAGACCGGGGTTGGGTTTGACTGTATTTGGAAGTGTTTTTGCAGATATTACATTGGTATACCATTTCTGGTCTGTTAATTTGCTCGTCAAGCCATCCGATGCCAGCATGATGGTTCGTTTCTCCACACAGGATGTACCTTACTGTGTGGATTCCGCACCCGGGGCAGGTAATCCAGTTACAGAACGTTGTCTAGTTCAGCAGTCCTCACTTCGAAATCCGCGGCCATCAGTATAATGAAGCTCATATGTCCAACCAAGGAAGGAATAGTGGCTCCATTGTTGGCAATGGGTGCATTGAATTTGATTGATGCCTAAGCCGGGGCAGTTCGGCATCCAATAGCGGCTGCGTTCGGTTGCGACTGCAGTCGTGCGGTCGAGCTTGTGTTTGCTCAGTTCGGTTGTCGACATCTCTGGTGTGGGTATGGCACCACCAGGTTTTATGGGGACTCCCCAAAGTCCGTTCAGTTCCTACGTGGGTCGGGCTGATTTGTCCATGTTTCTTGGACAAAACTATATCAGCAAAACGCCCCATGTTGGGCGCCAGAAAAGTCCTTTCACCTCCCTTTTAATGTGTGACACCTGTCGACTGGAAGAACACATCAAGTGGAGTGAAGTATTTTTGGTGGGCGCTAAACCAGGCCCACCCTATTCTGGGTATGCTCTCAGGGTTTATTCCTTGCGTGGCATGGGGTGCACCCCGTGTAAAGGGCTGACCACGTAGCTTTGCAGCAGGGCACAAAGTCGGATTCGGGCCACGTAATTTTCCGCTTCAGGCTCTGTGCTTTGGGTGGTATACCTGGGTGACGTGTGTTGCTGGTACTAGATCCAGCCTGTGGCAGAAAAATTGAGCGTGTTGGTGGCTAGTCTGGCTGGCTGAGGTAGTAGGTGAGCCTCAGGTGTACCTTCTTGCTCGAGTGTTTGGGGCTCTAGAACAGATTCTTCTGTATATCTGGAATGACGGGGATGAGAAGATGGTGCAAAGCCTGAGCCTGTTCTTTGGGGTCGAGCTGTCCAATGTAGATGACTAGGGTAGGGGCTCTTGTAAACACCAGGAGGCAACAAGCGCCTTGTTCACTTTTCCTCCGAGTCCACTATGTTAGGAATAAGGCATCTGGAGTAACACAACACACACACACGTCCACAAGACAAAATGCAGGGATTTGTGTACTTTGACACGTACCGAGCCATGTGAGCGGCTGCTGACAGAGCGGTCACACTTTTTGAATGCTCTGCACTTTGACAGCGTTAAACAATGAAAATCAGTCCTCATCGCCTGCAGTCCCAACACGTGTGTGTATGCTACAGCCGTGTCTTTCTAATCCAGGAAATGCCCCCTTCTGGCACTGAAATTGTGATGGCAAAGGCCGAGTACAGAACTGACAAGCTGGTCTAAAGGCAAAGTACCTATGTGCAGGCTCAACCGATCTGTCTACCAAAGTATTCCGAATGGCTGGCCATTGCTAGTGTTTGTGGGTGGCAAGCAGTGTTTAGGCTCAATTGAATAGTTCCCAGGATCATATGCATTTTTCTCAAGGAATGAGGACAACTGGGAAAAGTGCTACGTTACAGGAATATGGTACTCAGGGCTTGGTTGAAACACAATGTTTATTCAGTGTGATTGGATGTAAACATGTGATGATGAACTATCTTCTATGTATAGCAAGATCGTAGGGGAAGCTAAGTCTACGCAAACCAGGTAAAGGCAATCTGGGCCTGATCTACAAGTGTAAGGAGTAGTCAAAGTACTGTCAAAAAAAACTAATAACTTGACTAGAACACACTAACCATTGTTGCCCAGAAGGGGCCTCTGTATCTACAACTTGGCATAATTTTCTTCAGCACGGTGCTAGGATTACTAAGGTCATTTCTGAATTCTCAAAAATTGCATACTTATGCGTACTTGTTACCGGAAGTGACATCACCATATGTATACTAGCGCTGTTCAAATTCCCAATACAATACACAGGAAGTATACTTGGTAAGTAATTGAAATTGTATACTTGTATACGTGTGGACATATTTGGGTACTTTGACAGTCGCCATATTGTATTTCTGGTGTGAAAATTAACTTTATGTTTTGTGGTTATAAAGTTCGCAAATTTTAAAAATTAATAAGTACTCACAAAATGTTGTTTTGTTGCGTGCATAAATAATTGCCAGTTTGGTAAATGTGCTTCCAATTATGAATAAAATTCTGAGCGTTTTGTAGACATCTAGCATATTTCCCAGGTGTATGCTTACATGTAATATTACATTTGCAATCCGCATTTTCAAGTTATTACAAACCCCATTAATATGTATTTCTCTTTCTTTTGTTATCAACGTGTACATTTCAAACACATGGTAAGGTACGTATCGAGTGACGAGGAAAGAATGCCAGTTTCTGTGTAATGCCCCTTTACATATAATAAAAAATGCAACAAATCCCATAACAACTGTCTGAATTTGTTTACAATCCTCCAATAACGAGATAAAGCAATATCCCAAGGCTATTGGTGTGGTACAATTTGTACTCAAAGTGTACAGTGACCAAACACATGTATTATATTGACATACTTGTTTGTATTAGTTGTCGTTCAAAACACACACTTGTTTTGCTGCTCTGCCAAGCAATCAGTGTACGACAATATTACTGTGTCGCCTTTCATTTCCATCCTGCAAATAAAACACCCCCACTTATGCTCCTATTAATTCCTCATTCCCGGCTAAAGCCATGTTTCAGCACTTAAACTAGTAAGATAACAATGTACAAAACCATGATAAAAATAAATAAATCTTTATAAGTTTTTTTGCATCTACTTAAAATGCATAACCACAGAAGTTGTAATGTACATATAACACCATAGTGCACCAAATTTTTCTGTTGTCACATGGATTCTAATATTTCCACCAGAATGTGTGACCAGTCTAACATGAATAGCTGATGACATGTCCAAATAATTTCAACAAGTACACGACTAGTACACATCACTGCTAGTATGCAAATGTATATACTTAACAAGTATACGCTGCGAATTCAGAAACGTCCTAAGCAAGGTGCAGAAGAAAACAGGTTTAGGCGTCTCTTCTGGCACGTGTGAGTGCAGTGAAGAGGGAAAGATATAGCAGGGTGCTTGGTTGGACTCCGACAGCTAGTGCAAAGACTAAACGGATGTAAACGAAGGCTTAAGATGCAGACTGTTCAGTTCCTTGGCAGCTAGCACGGTGAGAAAATGAAGACTGGTCCTGAGTCAAATTTTGACTCTCCTTTTATACTCTGCTGGGCGGCTGGCTCGGCGTTCATTGGCTGGCATCTCGTGGATGAAGGGCTGCCACTGAGAGGAGTGTGGCAAAAGGATAGCTTCTCTGGTGTGACATCACCAACGTGCTGAGAGAATGGAAGACAAGCGACAAAACATACTAGTGGTGACATCTAGCGGTGATTAGTAATACTCGTCTTGAGGTGCATAGCTTCGGTGGGCCAGTGAATAGTATAAGTTTTAGGCTGGAACATCCATTCTTACTGTGGTAAACAGTGCAATTTTTGACAGCTTGTGGCCAGTGTAATGCAAACTTCATAGAAATCAGATGTGATTCGTGCTATACCGATGAGCTGAAGTAGTCTAATTACCATTATTTAAACACATTGTGTGTCAATGTCATAAACTTATTGGTGTGTTAATTAAATTTACATTTAAAAAAACTATATTTTTCTATTGAATATCCCATCTCATGACTGGTTTCATTCCATGATTTTAACACTCACTATTCCAAAGTTGTTCTCCTGGGAGAAAAAAATAGTACCGTGAAACACATTTTTACCTGTACCATGTTACAATTTGTCTTTAATTTCGCTGTGATAAGATTTAAAAAAACTTACAAAATAGTCAAAGATAATACCTAGTGTCATTTTAAAATCCAACTTGTTTTATGAGAAGCTGGATAGTGTGTTTGGGACATTATGTATGTTGTGTCAGCACTACTAAGAGCAATTTTAATACTCTACCACCAAATTAAAAACTCTTTTACACATTGAAGAGTTAATGGAATTGTAAACTATCAGAACTTGCGCCACACATATGAAATCGTCTAATGGCTGAATATACACCCCAATATTAATAACATCAGTTTTAAAATTTTAATTACCTGCACTTTAAAACTTCTCACTTTTTCAAAAATGGGCCATTAATTATGTTGTATATCCTGTTCCCAATAAAATGGCTTTACTGTCAGTCAGGCAAGGAGAGTTTATGTTTTTTTTTATACTCAAATTCAGAACAAAAGGTATTTTTATCTACCAATTCAAATGTATATAGTTCTAGCCTCTATACTAAAAACCAAATTTTGACGCCTTATGCTTTTAAGTATGGCTTCACCATGCATGGGCGTATGGGGAATTAAATGCTAAATTCGGACAAGGATCTCGCAGTCATTTTTTCTGGTATTATTTTCTATGAAGATTTTTATTGGTGATTGAATGCATCTAGATTTGTAAAACCACTTTTATTTTAATTTTTAAATTTATATTCACTTTTTTATTATTTATAAAATGTAAAAATTTTATAAAAAATGAAAACATGAATTTATAATTAAAAAATTAAAATTTGAAAGGTTTACAAATCCAGATGTGTTCATTCTCTAACAAAAAATCTTTAGTTGAAAATACTACCACAAAAAACGACTGAGATCTTTGCCCGAATTTAGCATTTAATTCCCTATATCCCGATGCACGATAAAGCCTGGTCTTAAAGTTAAACGTCTCAATTTTCTTGTATTTTAATAGAGAAATTCACTCTCCATTTTTTCACACATGGTTATGAAAGTCTTATAGTTAACAGGTGTCAATTATCTTGAGATGCCCTATACCCACGGAAGGGTGTGTCAGGAATGCCAAAATTGCCTCACACCCAACTGGCAATTTCAATCACAACCTACCACCCCCACTCATCTCAAAATCCCATTTGCTGTACCCAATACCAGTGCATTTACTTCTACACACATGCTAGTAACCTAATCCTGTAAATGTTAGCAGAGTTTTTAACATAGGTTAATTTCTGGTAGTAAATAATGTTCGCAAACACTAGGTGATTTTCTTTTATGCAAAATTTTATGAGCAACTTAAAAAATCTCCTCGTCAATACACCCATCCAATTAATAGATGAGTTCTTAGGTTGGTACATAAAATGCAAAAAATATAGTTTGCTAAATAACACTCTACCTAAAAAAAATTACTAAAACAATATTTACTGAATGGAGACCAACCAACATGTCCTCGGGCTTTCCACATTTACTTTACACCAAGTATCACATCCTTTAGAAATATTAAAATCCAATGAAACGGGTCTCAATAACTTGTCAGAAATACCGCCAGGTGGTAAAAATTGACGGGGCCTTATCTTCAAAAGAAACTACGTTCCCTCGTAATGAACTTCACAATCCAAATGCTGGGCATGGCATTTGCCGTAACAAACCATAAATACCTTGGCAGCGGCCCTTCTACAGGTCTCGGAAGTGCAGCGACGAACAATCTCACCCCTTGATGGCCTCCAGGAACAGCACCAACGCATGCCTGCCCCTAGCGCAGCAGTAATCAGTAGAATAGGCCCAGAACCAATGCAGGGGGCCTCCTTGCTGCTAGCTACCACCTCGGCCAAATGCAGGTTTTCCAACGAAACACACTGATTCAGTTATGAAGCACCAAAATCTTCATTCCCTTTTCACATATCAAAAATTAATGTGTGAATCTAGCGTGTTAACCACCATGTCAGAAACACAATTTTCAAAGATGTGTTTCGCTAATGCGCTCCCACGCGGGAAGGAGTTTTAAGTTCAACAGCGGGACTCATTTGCTTTCAAATTAACAAAACCATTTGCATTGAATTGTGCTGTTCCACACTCGCACGTCTCATTTGCACTGCACGTATTTTCCACAATTACCATTTTTCGGGCACCAAGTTTAGCACGGGAAATTTGCAGACAGCACGCAAGTGTAATGACTACTTGCAATAAAAGTTTGAAACCCAGTGTCACGAAAAGTTTTATTTCCCGCTGCCCACGTATAACAACTTGCAAGAGACAGGTCTTTTTGCTTCACCCCGGCGGGTCGTGCACACACGCCGCCTTCCATCCTGCCCGCTTTGCGTCCACTGACTTGCCGCGTCACGCAATAATTTTCGCCATACATCTACCTTTTGCAAAAACTAATTTGTGGGCTCATGTACTCAACACCTTGTAACTCCCGAGCATGGTTAACTGGCCATATACTACAGTCACATACTCATGGCCACAAGCTCATGCGACGAACTGCCCTGCTCGGCTCACTTATGCCAACTCCCTGTCGCCTGACCTGCGCAACAAATCAAACGTGGATCAGGTGACATCACATCTCGCCATTAGCGCCACGCAGCTGTATTTCTTTACAACATTTATACAATGACCAAAGCAAAAATTAAAGTGATTAAATATTAATCAACACTTGAATATTTAGCAACTTGTTGTAAGTATGCAAAATAAACTAAACATAAAAATACCTGTTTAAAAGATATGAGATTGGCCCCTAAAATATACTAAAAATATGGTAGTAAAATCATAAACAATACTACCAACCTCTGCATAAATACACCAAGATGGCATAAATTACCATACAGATAATCATATTGCCACAATCTCATACAAAGTTGGATTTTTGTGTGTAAGCTATTTAAAAAAATCAGCTCTATAATGTTATGTTTGCAAGCTACTAGCTCTACTAAATTATTGTAATTAAAAAAAACTGTGTTTACACACTGTTTTCTTCCAAAGACACAAGAATATACAGGATAAACAAGGTTCACTATTTGAAATGCAATGAAAATAAGTTAATTTTAAATGCAAATCTGAATTACAGCATAATTAGTGCTACAAGTTATAGAAAAAGTTTTTTTTTGTAACCTTGACAATCGCTTTTTGGACTATTCTCAACACACCTAGCAGCAGTGAGCAATGAATAATTATTTTGCTGGCAATTATACAATTCTCAGAATTTCTATACAATTAAACCTAATGGTTTAACATTTGATATAATATACTTTTCACTAAACGTTTTTTCAAAGTGTAGAGCCACATAACTTAAAAATTAATATAAAACTACAAATACTGAGAAAGAGATCAACTAATTATAGATATGTTTCATTCCAAAACATAAGTTACAGTTTGGGTTTTCAGATTTCTGAACACTTGTTTAGTTGTCACAACCAATGAACTGTAAGCTTCATGTTGAACTGTAGCAATATGGACAGTTGTGAAAAATTAAAATGTTTAAAATCTAGAAAACATCTGTCAACTATACTTTATATATGCACTAGCAATCCGGCCTGGCTTCGCCCGGCTACAATTTAGTTTTCTCTGCATGCTGCGGCACACGGGTCCGCAAGCTTGCCTCATACACCTCCTCCCCCCTCTTGCACCTCTCTTGCCAACGCATCATCCCCCCCCCCCCCCATGTATAGGTCCGTGCGCATGTGTCTCGATTTTAAAATTTACTTTTTTACAAAACTTTTGATAACTTTTAAATTATTAGTGATAATTCTATGATGTAAAGGACATTTCTCATCTACTTTAACAGTTTTAATTATGAATTAATTAATTTTGATAAAGATTAAGTTCTTTATAGTTAGAAATGACAGTGAATTTTAAGGTTGTTCTTATTGTGTAACTTCAATTGTAAATACGCTTATTACAACTTATCTATTAAAGATAGATATATGGTGCCGCTGACTATTTTGTAGATCATTTAATTTTACACAGTTATTCGTACATGATTTTGTTATATCTCTAAAGGATCAGACACCATATTCCATGAGAGCACGCTGACGGCAAACTTTTTTCCCCAACTTGATTCACTAATACTGTTATGCAAAGCTCCTGTAAATGCAAGGGCATTTTTTAATACACATAAACCTTCCTCGAAAAATGCTGATCATAACAGTAAAAACCGCATCCAAATGTGTTCTGTGGTTCTCGAGATTAGCACAGTCATACAGACAGACGTGCGCCAAGAACTTCCTTTCATACTATGTATTGATGAATTAATTAGGGATAAATGCATGTATAGTTAGAATGTTTTTAAAATAACAATTAGGGCAAACTATTACGCACCCTAATTTTTTACAATGTGAATTGTGAATTTGATTGGGTGAGGAAAATGTGATTTGAAATTGAAATAACTTGTAAGTTGCTGTGGCGAAATATGCTAACGCTGTCTTACTTGCGACTCTTGGGTTTTATATTTATGTATTCCACAGTATAAACATTTAACTAATAATTAGCAATATTATTTTAACTGTATGCAGATACAACATTAGAGAAGAGTAATGGAAGATAACTGAAAGCAGAAAGTTCAGAGCTGCTGCTCTTCTATACGGCTGAAATATTTTTGAAGTTCTATATATAACAATGAAATCACGAGTGGTAATGCTTTAAGAGGAGTATAAACTTTGGTGTTTCCTCTTCATTTCACATGCATACCACACTTCTATATCTAAAAACAAATAGTTTCTCGCTTGGTACTTTTTTTCTGTGCACATAATAATAATAAACAGGCCATTTTTTTTTTAAAATTATTTAGGTTAAAAATGTTTTTAGTAAAGAAAATATTATGATTACATAATGGTTAGGAAATATCACAGACTTCCCAGTAAAATTCTGAAAATATTTGATTGAATAGTTTTTGAGTGACTGCGGGTTTAGTTAGAACATTTTTGGCCACACTAAGAAAGCATACAGCGCTGTTGAGTTTCCTGCCCCATACAGAAGCTGAGGGAGCACAGAGGAGGTGCAAATAAGGGTGAGATTCCAGTGTTTCTTTGAGGCTCCCGCCAGTTTGAGGGACTGGCTGGCCGGCAGCTGTGCTCAGCCACAGTAGAGCACCGACACTGTGCGCACAATGCTAAAAACCTGCAAATAATTATCTGTGGCAATAAAATTGAGCTTTAGCCATGTAACATTACATTGTTAAAGGAAAACAGCATTTATTTTGAGTCAATAATACTTAAGATTTAAAACTTTGATTGCATAAAATTTTGTCAAAATGAATGACAATTTGGTCAATGCTAAGCACGAGAGCATGGTCTCATCCACCACTACTGATGCCAACCACAGCCTCTTGTGTTTCTAAGACTGATAATTACTTTACAGATGTTTGTAAGGTGGAGATTGTGCAGTTAAGGTTACCACTATTAAGTTTGAGGAGCGGCAGTTGACCCCACATCCAGTCCATCTTGGGTGCAAGTGAAAGTTTAACTGATGAGTTGCAAACACTCTTCAAAGGCTAACATCATCCTGCAGTATCTCTTCTAGCTGACAGCATAAGTTGTTAAAGGAGACTATAACAGCCCATTGCTAAGAATACCTACCACATTCATGTTGAAATCATGTCCTGTATGTGTACACCAGTGGTTATCTTACTGAGCTAGAAGGCAAGTGAGTTGACCTCTAACCCAAATACTAGAGAATAGCTCTTGAAATAACAGTTTTTACATTAAGACCAGTTTTGATATTTAAATTAATTTTACATCATACCTAATTTTTGAACATTTACTGTACTTGTTTTGTGGTAATTATTTTGTGTCTAAGGTTTAAAATTTATGTATATACTGAAATCGACAATGGCCTTGAATCTTAAGACAAACCCCCATTATAACAATGTTTTAGGAAAAACAGCTATTCACTGATTTTTTAATTGTTGGCTAAGTTAGTGATAAAATAAACACCTCACCAAAAGTTTGGAATATACATACAAAATGCACAAATGTATGGAGTATAAATACCGTGATGCCCCCCATGTACATTGTACAGATTTGTAACACACTGTAGCAAGCTTGTATCACTATGTTGATACCATCTGCCGGATGAAGGTCACATTCCATCGCTGTTTTCATTTTGTCCCAGGCATGTTCAATGCACAAGTGTGCCCTGTGTTGATCAAAAAATAACTACGTACTCCTACCGCCCAAACTGCCATTTATAACAAAGTTGCAAATTTTTTGTGAGGTGTTTATAAATGTTAAATGATTTGAATTACAACATTAATTTTGGAAAAACTATATTTCCAAGCACCCGCACAATTGTTTGTACCGGTACATGCCACATAATTAATTATCATTATCTTAAAGTTTGTATAACATTCCCTTTACTTTATCAAAAAAACTGCTTGAAGATCTGCTACTAGTTTCCATGTGGTCTGCTATTTCAATCGATCAGTAACTGTAAGAGTGCATGGGAGCATAATCTAAATAAACCGTTGCCGGCTAACAGCAAGTGGCAGTCAGACCATGACGGCCTTCACAGCTCACATGACACATGGGTAAGCACATGCGCGCAGATGTAACTACGTACTCTCCCGAAACGGGACAAGTGATTTTTCAGTGCCATGTATGTTTACTTTCAGGTCAAATAGTGTACTAAAAGTG
Source organism: Dryococelus australis (assembly GCA_029891345.1). Lineage (NCBI taxonomy): Eukaryota > Metazoa > Arthropoda > Insecta > Phasmatodea > Phasmatidae > Dryococelus > Dryococelus australis. The sequence goes on from CM056995.1 coordinate 272,621,400, forward strand.
TAATGTGTCTTTTCTAAAATATTGTGCAATGTTACTTTCAAATTCAAAATGTACGCTGTGCGAAGAACAAGGACGTTAATATTCCGGCATAAACGCCTATAAAAGAACAGTCACCGAACACCAATATTTAACTATTTAAATTGTTCTTATTATTATGTATTTCAATCTCTTGTGTGCCATTTATTTTCCATAATGAAAGTTTTACTCAGCATGCATAGCACTTCCACTTGTGTGAACCCCGTAGGCGGCCATGGTAGGTCCAAGCAACCCCTGTCTCTGGGCAGTCGTCCTAGGAGAGCTGGCGAGGTAAGACGCTGTCACGTACGCACTTCATATTTTTGCACCGAGTTAGATTTCCATAGTTCACTTTAGTTTAGCAGTTAACCTTTGCTTTGCGTACGTTTTGCCAGACATCTCCAGCATAATGCTTCCGCTTAAATAATCATTTTGTGCCCTTGCGGGTTTTTTGAAACTTAAACGAAGATGAGAGAGGTAATGGCGGAGAGGCCATGCGGCCCACACACTTTGTAAATCACGCGACATCCACCCATGTTAAGAGCTTTGGCATTGTAATTTCTGCTTCATTGCCACAAGCAATAGTAAGGGTAAATTTATATGTGCGAATTTTTAGGATTTTGTCATGTTACATTGTTTTACGGCCACATCATTTGCGACCATGTGGTTAACAGCCGCCAAGTCTGCATCTGCTCCATCCTTGTGCTTAAAGCGTTTTTGTTTGTAATTTCATGTACACCATAATTTTCTCAGCGTTTATGTATTGTTTCACTTAAGGGTTTTTGTAATTTTTCCATGATTAATGCTTTTTGTAAATGAACACACTGTCTCTGCACATGTTTGATTTTTTCGTCATCAGACACACCAGATGCGTTTGTACGCTCAAAATGCAACCACAATAATTTTCTGAATAGCGCCGTTATTTTGTCAGACCGGATTCCAATGTATTTGATATTTGTGTAATTTGTACGGTGACATTATTTTCGTCCTAGTCTGCTAAGTGTATAGACCGTCGACACATCAGGTGGTTAGGAGATGCATCCTGATGAGTGTGCGTTAGTGACGTAGGTAATCACACATATTAAGTGTTCATGTTCATACTTTGTGTCCCATCTCCAGGTGAAATCTGCAGTCCATCACAGTGGCTGTAGAACCCTTACCCGGTGGAGATTGTGCTCTCACACACCACTGAGAAATCATCCATCACAGAGTGTGCTAGTTAAATCAGGAGCTGGGGGAATCACCCACCGGAGTTAGCTAGTCATGCCTGAGGTTAAGCGCAACTCAGTATTAGCACAATGTGTAGTAAGTGGCAAAAATAAAAGCAATTTTATCAGTGTACAAAATATATTTGTCTGTAGCGTAAAAATCCAGCAAACTCCTACTTCATGCAGTGTTTTTCATAAACGTTTAGTAATGCAAAAGTGTTTGTAAAGACGCTTGGGTGAGACGGGCACACAGAACCCGCAGCATTCCTAAGAACCCTGAGTCTCGAAGTGAGGTGTCTGGGAAACACCGCTGGCGCCCATCAACCTGTAATTAGTGCCTTCGTTCGTCTCGTGTCTCACCACACAGCATCAAATCATTTTTGTAACTCATGACATTTTGGTCAGGTTGGTGTCATTTTATACTACAATTCACTCCCAAAACATATGCTGAAAACCTTTATGGGTGTGGTTATTATATATTCCAAAAATATTAACCCAACAACTTGCACTTAGAAATCTATGTACCTAACTGAATTTAAAGCAACCTTTGGTTTCTAAACAGTTAATCATGGGGAAAAAACCTGTCTTGGATTTGGGTATATATTGTAATATTAGATTTTTCATTTTCTAGCATGTCAAATCAACAGATGAAGCATAAATTATGAATTATAAATATGTACAGTATTATAACTGTAAGGTTATATAATCACATATAAAACTATTTAAACCTACTGTATATACTATAAATAGTGCTCAGATGATACAAATTTGTAATGATACCGATACAGATTGATACTTCCTTGTCAATACAGCCAATATCAGTTACCATCACAATGGACACAATAGTGGACTGAATGACTTCTACTTGCACTAAAAGTATTTTGGGAAGCTGAAAAAAATTTGTATTAAGTCAGTTTCACACAGTGAACTAATTGATAACCTAAAATACATTAGAAAAATTTATTTCGCATTATTTCTTTAAAATAAAAGAACAAAAGCAGCATTCAGAAATTAGTAATATATTTTCAATTTAAGATCCAAGAAACTTGAGCAATTTACATTTTTAATTAATCAAACAAAAAAATATTACACACAAGATTATGTATCATATTTCTCAGCACAATTGAACTTTGTTCATATTCAGAAAATTAATTATTATTAATACTGTATGTACTTTTAAGTTCAACTCTACCTTATTTTGCTCTGAGGAAAACTGAAGCCAGGTTACTAATGTCTGACTACACATTGCTTTCAGAAGATTTTAAATTCTGAAATGGTGGAGCTGAAGTGTGATTCCTGCCAAGCTAGTAATTCGGGATCTGCAACACAAGCTGTAGATAGATATTTCTTACGGTGCCACAGGCCTCAGCGCAGGGTGGGGGTGGCATTTGGCTCCTTTACTCTTTTACTCTTTCATTGAAGATTACCTCACAACAGGGTAGCATTTCCCTCCCTCTTCCTGAGTGTACCAATCACGTCAGTTTAGCATTTTGAATAACAACTGCATGTGCTGACTCAAAAGAGTAGCAGTTGAGTCTGTCTTGTTCCAATGTCGACACCCTATTATCCTCTGGTGTAACGGCCAAATTAAAATTATAATATTGGTATCAACATCAGCCAATATTAATACCGGTGTCAACTCAGCACTAACTATAAATATAAACTATAATTAGCTTATTAATACTTATGTGCACATTCTGCAGTGCAGTTTAACAATTTTATTCAACTCTAGATAGAGAGGTTTTATATAAATTTTTAAATAGTTTTTTGGGGTTCGAAGATATGTATTGAAATAACACTCAAACAACAAAAAATTTAATAAATATTACTTTCATATATGGGCTTCTTATTTTCTTAACCATGAAAATATATAAAAAATATAACACCTTTAAAAACCAAGAAACGTTTATTTTTAACATATCAAAAATATGTCAACATTATTTACATATTTAAAAATGTCACAAAACCGCTTAATAAAACAAAAAAGAAATTCAGGAAATCCCACCCATGAGAAAGATTGACACAGTGGCTTCACGTTATTTACAAAGACTAAGCACCATTAAAAATATTGCTGCGCAATTACTAGCTCTCTCTAGCATCATTTATTGTAGATGGTACTCTCACTTCTAGGCCATCATGCTCTTTGGACAAAGTTATTTGACAACCAAGCCGCGACCTGAAAGCAAAAGCAAGTTTACCATCAAAATAAATTTTTCTGTCTTAAACAAAATCTAACTCAGTACATTAACATTTCTGAAAAACATATGCACTGTTAGCATTTACAGCTCACTGATAGGTACCAGTGACCCAATTCTTGACATACTACAATTTTATTAAATTTTAAATCTCAAAATAGTTGGAAGTTTTCTATTCTAAAGTAAAAACCCTGCTAAAGCAAAAAAATTTCCTCATTGGCTCTCAGATTTGAAAATGCAATTTATAAATGTTTTCTTGAATATACGGTGAAGTGGGATAATTCTGACCATGGGGTAAATCTGACTGCTAAACCTTTTTACCCTTCTGTATAGAATGAAAGTAAAATGAGATTTGTAATGCCTATTATGACATACATATTCCAATCACATTTCATTACCTCACTTAATCCTAAAAGACAAAAATGATGTGAATTGATAGCAGATTTCCATGAAAAGTGAAGAATACCAAAAGCGTTTCATTATGGTTGCAATAAAGTACAAACACTAATGACAAAAATGAATGTGACTTAATTCTATAATTCTATTAAAACTGAAGAATTCTAAAAGTGTTTCATTAAAATTGCAATTAAATACATATATAATTTTAGAGTGAGTAGGAACTTCAATCAAACTTTCGTAATTATGACAGTTTTGGAATGCACTGTAAATTTACATGTTCAAATTATGATATGTAACTACTTGCACTATTCAGTATTTACAAGTTGTATATACCTCTGCAAATTCATCAATATAAGTAATTTGAAAGTCTAATATAACAACACAACTAGTTGCTATAAAAATAAATTACTGCCACTATACTGGAAACATGTGCCCACAATAAACACTGTAATGTGACAGACTAAGTTCAAACATGTTATTCCTTGTTACCATGCACAGGATGCAGTGTGTTGCACCTGAAGCAGAATGTGTGGCAACTATGGACTTGCAGTTGCATCTTGTAGTAGGTACTGTTGTTTTGGCACTGCACTATCTTTCATTCTGTAGCTGGCCTCTCCCCTCCCTCTCCAACAATCAGTTTTCAACATTGCTCACGTACACCTGTTCTGCATGCTGCCGTGGCATGAATTGCAAAACCACAGCTTCTTGTAGTATGTAAAATATATTTATTTTGAATGTTGAAAGGTTTCTACATGTGACATAAAATAGTAACAATTTTTATTACATTACTGAGTCACATATTTTTAAAAACACTGTTGAGGACAGGCCTGCCAAAAGAGGGGGGCAAGGGGGTGCAATGCTCACGGGCCCGGGTACCTGGGAGGCCCCGGGTCGGGACCCACTCATGAATGTTTATTTATAAAATGAAATATTATGTACAAATCTAATTTCAACACTTAAATCTTATTAAAATCTTGCATGGATGATGACTATTTATGTTATTGTAAATTTTTGATTTTCGGATGGGAGGGGGTTGGAGGGGCCCACAGCAGGCATTGCTCAGGGGCCCGGAATTTCTCTTGGTGGGCCTGTGGAGGAAGAATGATTTTACTGCAATATGCATGCTGTCATAGCATCTATTAAACAGGAACACCACCACGTCATTTGGACAACCACAAATAATGTGACTCGCAGCACTGTTCATTTGGTCTAGTCACAAGTGATGGGTGAGCATCACCTGCCCTGTTTGCTTACTAGGTATGTTTATTATACTTGTTTACATGTGATATTTCTAAAGGCAGAAGGTAAAAGATAGTTACATCCCATACATCCAAAGTTCATAACTCCCTCTAAACTAAATCTTGCTGAACATCTCTTCTAATAAAAATCGGCATGACTGTGCAATAATAAATATATCAATATCGGTCAAGGTACTTTGTAATACAAACTTTTTTTATTTATGGAATTCGGAACATAGACAGCTTAACAGAAATTCTTGCATTAAAACTAAATATGTATAGACACTGATGAAAATAATATGAATTAAGGGCCTAAAAAATTATTATGATAATTTGCTTGGCGAATACGATTTCAATTGTGGAGGTATGCATTTTCTTTTTCTTTGTACATTGTATCTATGACACACTGCAATAAAGGCTAGGTTATTAATGACATAATATTTCCGAGATCTCGTAAAGTCTACTTTCCTTGTGTAGTTAACTAGTATTTTGAAGCTATTTTGATTGATGGCTTCATGTTAAGAAGAAACTTTTAAAATACTGGGTTTGCAGAGATATGCAAGAGGCCAAATATCCATCTGCATGCAGTCACTGATAATGTTTTTTGATATATTGCCCTTGTGATTTGCTCTCTGTGAACATACCTATATGATCCATAAATGTAATTGCAAGAGATATTTTTCTTCCTCTCATGCAAATTCAGTAAAGCTCACACTGGATGCAGGAGAAAATAGTGGCATCTACATCATCAATCACTGGCTAAACATATCTTTCAATAAATTTTTTGTGTTTCATACTAATGACTGAATGGACTTGTTACAGGAAAAGTTTCTGTACGGAAGCTTTGTACTGACAAATCATAATTTGTACAACTGGGCAACATTATAAAAAAATACATAATAGAGGAAGAATCAATTCAATGTGCAGCACCAACTAATATATTGGAGAGGTTATTTACAATATGCCAACCAGAAGACCGCAGTTGTGATTATACCTGCATAGTAGCATAGTATTGTGGCATGTCAAAGTGTAGCAGAAATTAACCATTGCAAAATACAATACATGATAAGAAATACCTTTATTGTTATTCAGCATACAGTCACAGTTATGCAATAGGCATTTTTCTGCACAGTCTTTACCCTCCTTTTTTTATTATGAGTGAACTGAAAGAAGCAGCAGGCACATGTAATTTGCAAAAAGGGAAAAATGGGGAAGAGGCAAATACACAAAGCAAACACCGTGGTACAAGACAAACTCCTTCACTGACTGGATAACACCTTCCCTGATGGATGGATTGGCCAGTGAGCAATGAGGTCTTTAATGTGAACACCATGACTGCCTTATTTCAGCCTCATGGACTTAAGAAGGGTATGTCAAGATTGTTTATGTCAATGAGAGTCATGACAGTATGCATCTACTTAGTACATTATCAACAACTGTGCTAGGATTAATGGTGACAGACTTGTTGGCAAGGGTTCACTTTAACTTTCACGACTGCCTGCAGACCTGCTTTGAACTACACAGTCAGCACACAAAATATTTACAACTTATGTAAGGATAATCTCTTTTGACTCACCAACCTATTTACTCAACAGATACATTAAGACACAACACAAACATATCCTAAAAAACGAAGTGAAGAGGGGGGGGGGGGGGTCCAACATTTTCAAGGTCACCTTCAGGCTGCGTGCACAATGTAAGCAACTTTAAGAATGCAAGAATAAGCACGACCAGGTTATTCAACGTGAGTGTGCGCATTACCAGCAACAAGTCACTGCAGTTGCTAGATGGATGTGCCTTTTTTATAGTGTTTTAATTCATGTATTTCCAGGTGTGGTTGATTGTGTTGGATTTTGCCATGAATATCCAGCAATATTCGCTGGAAAACAGTTTGTTGATGAGATAAATGAGATGGCATCAAAGGAGGGCTGAATCGGTGAATGAAACACATGTAAAACGGGCAGAACTTAGGACCGTATTAATAGTAGTGTATCAGCTCGAGACTCTTCTTGAGAACAGATAATATTCCGTCTTATTAATAGTCACAAAAACTAGTATCAAGAGAGACAAGAAAATAAATAAATCTCTTTTCATGTAATTGATGTCGAGAGATGTCTTAAGACACAATTTCTACACAGTATTCGTTTGTAGATGGTCCTATGTGTAAATTTAAATACGAAAATGTATTTAATTTATATTATTTTATTCCTTATGGAATCAAAAGGACAAATAAAAAATTAATTAATTAAAACTAGTGTGTCGCAAAAGTAATAAATGTGTTTAAAGTGTGGTAACCAAATTAATTTTTTAAAAGAATAATAACATAAGTGTATATTAAGAAAATAGACAAGAGTCATACTATTGTAGGTCACTTGAGACTCAAATTGGTGCACTGTTTGTTTATATGTAATATATTAAATTACGAAAATTGGATTTTCCTCGTAATGTGTGATGTACATAATTAATGATCAATATGATTATAGAAGCCATTTATCCAAAGTAAAGGATTGTAATTTGCATGAAAATTCACATGTTGTTGCGATTAATATAATAGCAATAATTGCGTACAATTTATATTTATTTAAAAAATATCACACTGCATAACAGCAATAAATAATTTTTGTTTGGTTATTGGTTGGAAGCATAGCTTATGACAAAATTAATTCTACTGCCATGTATCCAAAGTAACGAATAGTACTGTTTGTTTAGTATTGTATTCCGTGTCATTGCTACCTAGCAATAAATTTTTAAACTACGTTTATTTTACAAAAAAATGTCATATTTCAAATAAACAAATGTTATCTCTGAAGACTTACGTGAAAGTACAGCAATATTTCACCCTATTTGTTATAAAACATTACTTTTCTATTGTCTTTGAACTTTACAAATAGAATTGTTAAAATTTATTTAGTCCTGTGTAATTTTTTAGTATTATTAAAATGAGTTTCCACACAAGAAACACGAAAATATAACAGAGCACAAGAAACACTCCAATGTAGCCGCAGACAATTGTACATCTACAGCAAAAAAGACCTCAATTTTGCTTCCATGGGCCCTTTGTGAGGCTACATAAAAAAAACGTATCTCACAATCTAATATCACTTGAGAACAGAAAATTGAAACTAATTTCAGCAAGTACGACTCAAGAACTGACTATTAATTTGCACGCATCTAAAGACTAGAAACTCATCTCAAGACTGTTACACATGATACGAGCTCAAGAAGAGATCTGAGAAATTACTATTAGTATGGCCCTTAGTGAATTTCATAATTTGTTCAATGACTTGAATGATCCACCCAGATTTTTCAGGTACGTTTGAATGGCGCAAGAAAAATATTTTTACATTTTGGAAAGTATTAGGTCAAAATTGGAGCTACACATCAATTTTCGCCAGACTACACCAACAGAAGAACATTTGGCTGTGATGTTGAGGTATGTACAACAAATGAAATACACAAAAATCAAAACATTTTTATTGAACGTTCATAGAAGGAAACTTGTTGTTTACGTTTAACATAATGCAAACAGAAACATTTAAATCAAAACATTAATCAAATGTGGATTCAACAACTGACATGAAAAGAATTAAACGTGGTATAAAATTAAGAAAGAAAACAGAACAATCTTCTTTCCTTATATTTCTGTGGTGCCTGTTGGGGCGTAATCATCATAATATACAGAAATATTAGGCTGATTGGATATGACCTCTTGATTAATAACTGCTAGTAGTTGCTGTGCGACGGTGCTGCCACGCCGTCGCTATTAGTTCCGATATTTACCACGCACAGTGCTGTTTGATTTGTTTCTCGCTGCTCAGGTCCGCTCCCTACTCTAGGCCTCTCCCCACTCAGCCTCCTCCCCTCCCGGTGTGTCATGTGAGGAGTGTCGAAGGAGATGCTATAGACAGTTGGGTTCCAGCTGCTACCCCGCCGGCACCCCCTCTACCTTCGCAACTACAAGAAGCACCTTTTCTCTTCAAATTGAAATGCCGGAGCAGTGATTAGTTTTTAACTAAATTGTGGTGCAATTTAAGCTATGTTTGATAGGGTTTAAGAGCCACAATGGGAAGTCCCGGTGAGTTGTGGACAGCGCTATTAATTGGGCTAGTTTTTGGCATGTGAGTAGTGCATAATTGTAGCTGGGTGCATGATTTCCATTCTCCCTTTGCATTTTATATTTTAGTAGTAGTTTTGCATTTATTCAATGTTGTGTAATGTAGTTGCTTTGAGTACTTGGGTGTTCACGGTGTGTAGTACAGTAGTAGAATCGCTGCCCCATTCGATTGGCCCGGCCATGTTGTTTGCTACTTAGTGCGTCCACAGCTCATGCCTGGGTAAAGGAAGGTAACTTGGTAACATTATTTTAATTATATTTGTCTTGTTAATTTTTTTATATTCAGGCACCTTGATAGCCTGTCTGCTTTTATTGGGTGCCGCCTAAATGATACTTGTCAATTTTAGTAAAATATTTTAAAGTAAATTTTAAACTGTTTTCTTTTAGAGCTGCACCCTCTAATGGGGCCCCTTTGGTCGCGGTGTGCTCATATGATGAATTAAAAATGTTAGTTTTGGTACACATCTATTTAAAGGCAACTTGTAGTATTCTCTAGGAATTGTGCCGTAGAATGGTTCTCAGACACTCTTAAGGATAATTAACTGTTTCAATGATTTTGTGATTTATGAATGTTGTAATTATTTAAAATTTCCCTGATGGTGACATGTTTGGCTAATGGTCAACGTCATATGTTGCAAATATAAATACACTTTGTTTGCACTTTAATCACGAAGAACTTAATTAACTGTGTTTGCCGCTATAATTGTACAACACTTTTTTCGTGTCTATTTGTTAACGCACCTGTTGACAGTGTAAGATATTATGTGTCATTGTAAACACAGAGGTGAAAATTATCAGTATTACATATTTGAATGATTTATCTAGTCATGCAAGCTTTTATGAATATCTTTTTGCTGGCCACAGCCTTTAAATTGTTTTAATGTTATTTGTCACCATAATGTCTGTCATTTTGAATGATTTTTATTGCGGTTAATAAACTTGGAAAAAGTGGAATTTTGGCATATTCATTGTATTTTGTATGTATTGTCTCATTTGTAACTCACAATTGTGCTGAAGTCAATGCAATTATTCTGCGCGACTCTTACTGATTCTTGTATTTTGTTTGTTTCATGATCAACATCCAACATGAAAACATCAAGTATCAGCCTCGTGAACACCCTGCAGAGAGAAGCCTTGAGCTCATTCATCAAGAATTTGGAGATTAACATATTCGTCTCAATGAGATTGCGCATCTTCGCAAAGTGGCTGTTCAACGCCTGTGGCAGGAGTCCGGTGCAATGGCACATGCCGCCTCACAGCAGTCTGTCCTGGTAAGCCCGGCTACCAAATCTTTGCCTACTGATAAATTGTTTATGTTATCTCTACACTGTATCACTCCGCTTACGACACTTGATCCTGTTGTCATCTTGACTTTTTTCGTAGTTATTGCTAAGGGAGTTGCTTTATGTCTTTGCCTCGAGGATTTTTCATTTAAATCACTGCCGGTTAAAGTAGAGGGCTTAATCTTGCAATTGTTACAAGACTAGTATTGTCCCTTCCTGATGGTACGTTTGTGGAATTTAAAATCCGTGTCCTTCATTCTTTGCTTCCACCCCGCATTAAGCGGAAATGTGAAACAGATTTAGTGTTTCGGGTTCAAAGGCCTCAAGAATCCGTGTGTAACTTTGTTGAGTCTATTTGTGCCTAACACGACGCTATGTGTTTGGGTTTCAGTGAAGGCAATCTCGTTAACATAATTGTAGACTATTTTTCTCCTTTTGTTAAGTGGCATTGCATGATGGTCTACCTGCCACGTAATTTGTATAAGTTACGTCAGCTGGCCGCCAAAATTCAGGGTAGAGTCACTGCGACCGAACAGTATCATCAAGTGTCCCCCCTCCCCCCTCCATCGTGCGGGCAGCAATGTGGCGACGAGTCAGCATTGGCCTTGAGCTGCGATAAGCGGCGCTAGCCAAGGAATCTGGTAGTTCGCTGCGCTAATTGCTCACGTCCGGGGCACATTGTGGCCAACTGTAAAGAAAACCTGCGCTGTCTAGCAGAATGGAAGTGTTTCCAGTGCAGCGAGCCCGGTCATTTACATCCCTTTTGTAGCCGATCGGGAAACTATCAGTGACTGGTCAAGGGTGTGGTCGTGCCAGTCAGACAAGGGCAAAAAAGCCATGAAATTTTTCCAGATGTCTTGTAACTGTCACCTGTGGGGGCTTTAATTGACACCGGCGCTACGCACTGTGCCATCAGCCAGGACTTTGCTAAGAAACCATTACATCTCAGAATTATTTTCAAAGGATGCATTAGTGTGGTGGCTGAAAAGATGTTGTGTGTTGTCAACTGCGATATTTTTGTCCCAGCCTTGTTGTGCATTTGCACTTTAAAATAGGCAGTTTCTCCTGGATGTATCCTTTTTGGATTTTTGAGGGCCTTAGTCAAGACCTCATTTTAGGTCTAGAGTTTTTAGGCAAGAAAAATGTAAATTCTGATGATAATGTATTATCATTTGGTTTCGCCCCCAGCATCCACATCGGTTTGTGCACAGAAGAGTTACCGGTGTTGAGTTCTGCCATTGCTGAAGGCGAATATGCCCAAGCCGGTTTTCAAGCCAGCCTGGAGCGGCTGAGGAACGAATTTAGTGATGCAATATCTTCTTACATTGGCAAGTGTGACGTCTTCCCGTAGAAGTTCGCCCTCACCAACAACATTCCAGTGCACAATTGTTATTTTAAGTGCCTGCCACCTAAGCTACAAGCCTTTCATGAAATTATAAACAGGTTATTGACAGCAGGTGTAATGTACCGTCCACCTCTGATTATTGTTCACCTGGCTTCCTGGTCTGAAAGAATGATGGAGACAAATACAGTTTAGTTGTGAACCACTCTCTTGTTAACAAGAAAATACGTAAGGACCCCTTCCCTTGCCTACTATAGATTGTGCTCTTCAACACCTGGGTAAAGCTCATGTATTTTCAGTTTTACATTTAAATAATAGTTTTCATCAGTGCCTACTGGATCCCTCTTGCAGAAAATACACCGCCTTCAGCACACCCTGGAACCAATATGAGTTCACGAGAATCCCTATGGGGTCTAATTTTGGAAGTCAGGCCTTGTCTTGTGTACTTGATCATGTGTTATCTGAGTTTAAATTTAAGTTTGTTTTTAATTATATAGATGATATTATTAAATAAAGTGAAAACCTTGATTCCCATCCTGAACATTTGAGGCAGGTTTTAACAAAAATGTGTGAGGTCGATCTTACGGTCAACCCCGAGAACATCACTTTGGGTTCAACCGGGTATTTGTTGTGTGAAGGGCAATTGCTTATTGATCCAGATCATATGGTGCCTATCATCAATTTTCCCCACCCCAAGACCTTGAAGGGAGTTCAAAAGTTTTTAGGCATCATGGGCTACCACTCACATTTTATCGATCACTACTCTGAGATAGCTGCTACCCTTAATCACTCCAAGAGAAAGGATGTGGATTTTGTTTGGGGTTCCGAACAGGAAAGAGCCTTTACGTCTCTGAAGAATATTCTGTCCTCTCCACCCGCTTTGCATTTACCCGACTTTATGAAACGGTTTGTGGTACAGGTTGATGCGTCCTCGCTTGCCTCGGGAGCTGTGCTAAGCCAGCATGTAGAAGATGGTCTCGCACCTGTCGCCTTTGCGAGCTGTACCCTTATACCTACGGAACAGAATTTAGGCCTCTATGAAAAGGAGACACTCGCGTGTATTTTCGGTTTAGTTAAGTTTGCAGCCTATATAGAGCATGAGGAGTGTGACCTCTATACTGACAATCAGGCCTTGAGTTGGTTTTTAAATCATCCTCAACAGCTGGGGAAACTAGGGCGGTGGGTGTTCAGATTGTCCACTTTCCGGTTCAAGGTGCTCCATGTTCGTGGCGCAGACAACCAGGTCGATGATGCTCTTTCCTGCATGTACGATGAGGAATACTTTTAAGTGGAACAGGAAGACCCGCCCTTGGCTTCCATTAATTTGATACAAAGTTTCCCCGAGTTCTTTACCAAGCTGTCAGGCTTAATCTGATGATGATTTTTATGTTAAAGTTTTGCAGGATCTTTCTAATGGTTCGGTTTTACCTTATATTCAGGATAAGGAGGTGCTTTATTTCACTGGAAAAAATGGAAGGGCTCGTAAGTTCATTGTTCCCAAGTATTTACGCCCAATAGTCATGTCGCACTCCATGACTCCGTTTTCGGAGGATATCTGGGTAGAAGTCGCACCTTTCAGAAGATTGCGCCTTACTTTGCTTGGCCTACTCTTCAGGGTATTGTGGCTGCATTTGTGAGATCTTGTGAATCATGCCAAAAATGTAAGCAGGCCAAGCAAGGAAATGTAGGGCAGAGTGTAGTCCATATTCCAGAGAATCCATGGGACACTGTCCATCTTGATATTTTCGGTCCTCTGATCCGCTCTAAAAAGGGTAACATGTGCGTACTCATCATTTTGGATGCTTTCTCTAAATTTTGTTTATTTTGTTGCAGTTGCATAATATGAAGTCTTCAACCATTGTTAAAGTTTTGAATGAACAGGTCTGGAAGGTATTTAGTGCTCCGGTAGAGGTCCAAACTTACAATGCTAGGTACTTTACTTTGACCATCTTTAAGGATATGTTTTTTCGCTGCACGATGAAACACTTTTCGTCGAGTCCATATTATCCTAAGGGTAATCCAGTTGAACGCTTTAATAAGGACCTGAAAGCGCTGACCATCTTCTATAATTGAGAACACACCCATTGGGATGAGGATCTCGCACTGATCAACATGGCTTTTAATAGTGCCTGTCATGATTCTACCGGGACCACTCCCGCCTTGCCCGTTTTAGGTCGGCCTCTTTCTTACCTTCTCCTTCACCTGTGGAAAATCCCCCCCCAATTCCTTCACCCCTGTCAGAGGCGGAGCGGGACAGCCTGCTGGAGGAGGTTTATAAGCATCTTGCGGCTGCTAAAGATTCGGTTAATGGCAAGTTGAGCGCCTCACTCCAACAGGCTCAGTTTTCTGTTGGGGGACCCGGTGTTGGTCAAGAATTATCATCTGGCTGATCTCGGCAGTGATGTCGCAAGTAAACTGATACCCAAGTTTTTAGGTCCATTCAAACTTAGCAAATTCATTGGACCAAACACTATAAAGTTGACCTCCTCTTCCAGTGGCAAATTTTATCGTAAAGCACACGTTTTGCAACTGAAGAAATTTGTTTCTAGAGTATAATCTTATGGTATAGCATTGTAACACTACTGCCGGTTTGTTTATTTTGTAATTGCTATGTACTTTTGTGACTTTTCTCCGTTTTTCCCTTGTACCCTTTTCCTTACCGTATTATTTGGCTTGTTTTTTATTTCCCTCTGCTAATCTCCACTAAATATTATTTTGTTTTAATTTGTCATCCCCCTGAGCGGCTCAGAGGAGATGTAACCTGACTTTGGTGCCTGGTCTGGAGTTTGGATGTGGCCGGCTGAGGATGCCCTTTGGGCTTTGTGCCCCTGCCTCACCCTCTGCTCAAGAAGAGACACTACTCTTGGCGCTGGGACTTGTTCCTGGTTGCCCGCCAATCCTTCCCCGGGGAAGAAGATGCAATTGCAAATTCGTCAAGACTGTTTATAGAATTTTCTTCAAGATGATCGTTACACTTGATTGTGACATAAATTGTACTGTTTGTTTGTTTCGGGAGACTGTTACCGCCTTGAGACTTTCACTTGTCTACGATTTTTCTTCTACTTCAAGAACCTTTCTTCAGACTGGTTTAGGAATGTAATGTGTTCGTGTTTGTTGTGAGTATGGGTCACCAGAGCTTACACTTGAACTGACAAACCATTAGTTTTGGATAATGAGGGACATTTTAGGGCAGGCAGTTGTGACTGTGCTGCTGCGCCATCGTAATTCATTCCAATATCTACAATGCACATCACCCTTTGATTCCGTTTATCGCTGCTCAGGTCCGCTTCCTATTCTATGCCTCTCCCCACTCAGCCTCCTCCCCTCCCAGTGTGTCAAGTGAGGAGTATCAGAGGGGGTGCTATGGGCAGCTGGGTGCAAGATGCTACCCCGCCGGCACCCACTCTACCTTCGGCGACTACAAGAAGCACCTAGTCTCCTGCCTTATGTTCTGCTAGATCGTATGGACATCCAACACCACCATGGAGTGCAACAACATATTCAAATTGTAATGCCAGAGCAATGATTAGTTTTTAACTAAATTGTGGTGCAATTTAAGCGATATTTGATAGGGTTTAGGAACCACGATGGGAAGTACAGATGAGTTGTGGACAGCACTTATTAATTGGGCTAGTTTTTGGCACGTGAGTAGTGCATTTTATATTTTGGTAGTAGTTTTGCATTTATTCAATGTTGTGTAATGTAGTTGCTTTGAGTACTTGGGTGTTCACGGTGTGTAGTACAGTAGTAGAATCGCTGCCCCATTCGGTTGGTCCGGCCATGTTGTTTGATACTTAGTGCGTCCACAGCGCATGCCTGGGTAAAGGAAGGTAACTTGATAACATTATTTTAATTGTATTTGTCTTGTTAATTTTTTTATATTCAGGCACCTTGATGGCCCATCTGCTTTTATCGGGTGCCATCTGAATGATACTTATCAATTTTAGTGAAGTTTTTTAAAGTAAATTTTAAACTGTTTTCTTTTAGAGTTGCACCCTTTAATGGTCTCCCTTCGGTCACGGTGCACACGTATAATGAATTTTAAATGTTAGTTTTGGTACACATCTTGTAATATACTCAAGGAATTGCACCGTTGAATGGTTCTTCGACACTCTAAGTATAATTAACTGTTTTAATGATTTTGTGACTTTCCTGAATGATTGCAAAGCATTTGAAGGCACTTAATGAACATTGTAATTTTTTAAAATTTCCCCGATGGTGACATAATTGGCGAGTGGTCAACTGCGTATGTTGCAATTATAAAAACACTCTGGTTGCACTTTAATCACGAAGAGCTTAATTAACGGCATTTGCCGCTATAATTGTACATTTTTTCGTGTCCTTGTTGAAAACTATTTGTTAACGCACCTGTTGATGGTGTAAGATATTTTGTGTCATTATAAACACAGATGTGAAAATTATCAGTAGTACAATTTTATTGATTTATCTAGTTTTGCAAGCTTTTATTAATACCTTTTGGCTGGCCACTGGGTTTTAATTGTTTTGATGTCATTTCAAATTATTTTTGTTTGGGTTAATAAACTTGGAAAAAGTGGAATTTTGGTATATTAATTGTATTTTGTATGTATTCTCTGATCTGTAACTCACAATTGCGCTGAAGTCAGTGCAGCTGGACAGAATCAGGTCCTGACAAGGTTTCATCTGAATATGAAGCTGAACCTGGTGAATTTGCCAGTTTTGATATCCAGGGTTACCGGGATTTGGATACTGCAATTGTAAGCTTTGTTCATCGATGAGGACTTGCATCAGCTTTGCCTGAACACTCAGTAGACGAGAATGGGGCATTGTTTTGGGTAGCCACTAGACTCATCAATTATTGCACCTCACTATCTTGTGAGTGTATTTTGAAGTATTATAATTTCTCCTCCTCATATTCTAGCAGTCTTGCATCATCTTTGACCAATGTGGCATCAACTCACAATGTAAACATGAGGAAATTCACTACTTCTGCAGTGCTGACCAACGGTGTTACTATTTCTCTGAACCATTTTAATGTCTGCCTGTGAAAGTTATCTGTGCTCAGATTCCACGACACTGTCTACCTCTAGACGTTCTCTCCAACTGCATTTTGGACATCCTCTATATTGTCATTGGGTTGGAATCCATTCCAGTACCTTCCTGGTCCCCCACTCATTTTCCACTCTTTTCACATGGTGAAACCAAATTAACTGTTTCTTTTGAATAGTATCTATTAACTCCCATCAAGTCTTCTATATGATTTAAGACATGATCCAACCTTGTCTTTCTAACATTATATGCATGTAAGAACTTGAAGGGTGACAGACAAACATGATGGAGAGTCCATTTCTGGTCTGAAACAAGTTTGTGGTGCCCTCTTATAGCTTAATACCAAAAGAATGCACGTACTAGTCTGTTCTGCAAAAAAGAAATCAGTCAACAGTAAATGCAGAAGATTTGAGGTAACTGCAAATAGTGATCAAGGTCCATGTGCTGACAAGCAAAACAGATCAGGGTCCAAACACATCCCCACTCTACTCATTATTTACGCTGCCATTTTAGGCAATTTGCTAGTTCAGTTCACAACCACCTAACTTAATAATGTCAAGCACTGTACATTAGTTGCTTATTACATTGTATTAAACTTTGTAGTCACCATGTTAAATGATTTTAGTGACATTGAGAGTGAACATGGAAACAGGAAATTAGTGTGCGTCAGGTAAAGGGGAAAAAAAATGGGTAAGATGAGTGATGTTCTAAAAACATTACGTACTACTACTCATGAGAATGGCGAGGACTGTAAATGTTTCCATTTCAAGTATTCCCAAACAATTTCTTCTGAAAAACGGCAAAGCATAATATCCAATTTTATAATCAACTAGGTGACAATAATGCACAGAGCCGATATTTGAGTGGACATGTGACTGTTGTATCTGCTCAGCATCAATGCAACAGGAGGGATGAATCTGAGGCAAGTTTCCATCTTATTACTATTGCGTTCATGCTCATATAGATGGCATACTACAGGACACTATTAGGCTCTTTTTTATCTCAACACAGTATTTCTAATTGTGTGCAAACTAAAATAAAATTAGAGAAGATTTGGAGAACCTGAAGCAGATTGCTGAGAAAAACTAACCAACAAAACCAATAACCTAGTGATGCAACAAAATCCAAAGTTACAGATTTCATAAAATCTCTCAAAGCTATAAAATCTCATTATTCTTTGAAAGATATTTCCAGTGTACTTGCCCGATAAACTAGATGTAGCCAAGCTTTACAGAATGTATAATGGGTTCAATAAGGAGAACCAAATAAGATATACAAAATTCCATGAAATTTATCTGTTTGGTTACCCTCAAAAAGACATGAGCAGTACTTGTGACAGTTTAAAGCTGAGATTTCAGTTATGGGTGAAAATAGAGCTACAAGTAGGGATGGAAAAACTAAGAAATTATAGAAGCATGCAATGTTGAAAAATGGACATTCAGAAAAACTTGCCAACACCGAATATTGCAACATCTTATGTTTACCCCTGCTGCCAACTTAATTTCATATTGTTCAATATTCACCTTTTGTCAAATGCCACTTGCCCAATGCTGAAACACTATGTTAATAATGAACTTCAGAAGTAAGGCATATAGTCATTTTCTGTGATTTTTGTACCAGCCAAAATAAGAACTACACAGCTGTTTAGTGTTTACTGCATCACATAGATGATGACAAAAACAGTTTGACAGTGTGAAAGTTGTGTTCCCAATACACGGATATTCTTACATGGAGAGTGACAAGGCTTTCAGCCTTGTTAACTCAAAATCATTCATTGAAATACCAATGACTGGAGGGATGTTCTTAGAAACAGTAGATTTAAACCTTCACAATTCCAAGTGATAAACTATGCTAATGAAGTCAACTTTCAAACCTGGACAGTTTTTTTTTTTCGGAAGTGCACAAGCCAAAATGTCCTATACCAAAAAGCCTTATCAGAATAATGAAAATTGACAAGAAACAGCATATGTTCATTTTACATAAGAGTTCTTATTTCGGAAGTTACATAAAATCTGTTGTGGTTCCTAAAAAAGGTATAAAAAGAAAACTCCAAAAGAAAAGTACAGGGGCCCCTGAACTAAAAAGGCTGTACAATGGACCATTACCCATTAAACCTGCGAAGTTAAAGGACTTATTACACCTAACACAGTCCTTGGCAATCTTGAAACTCAGTCATTCTACCAAGTATTAGTTCCTGACAGCATGCACAAAGATGAGTGACGTCAAGTTTGCAGATGATCCACCCATTGATGATTCGCCCTAACTGGCAAGAAAGATCAAGTCCTGTCTTTTCCCTTTTAAAACTTTCTTTTTTCATTTTAATGTACATGTAAACTACATATTTTTCTTTACATTATCTGTAATAAAAGAAGTTATGTTTTGCAATGAGTGGAATATTATACTATTTCTGCATATTTTTTTAAGTTAGATTATAGACTTGAAAACTTAAACATTGAATTCTGAAAATTTAGATAAATATGACTGATTGTTTCTGTACATCACTCTTCAATTCCATTCAAGTTGTTAAAGTCTATAATTACCAGTAGCAAAATCACTATAAAAATGCAATAACATTGTAATATTTCAAACTGAACTATCATAATGCACTTGTACACATTGGGGTTAAGTCCCAATTTGAGAACTTTATAACTTACGTATCTGTGAGTTCATATGCTAGATCCAGCATGTCTAATTCTTCATCTGATGGTTTTTCTGGTAGAAGATTATAGTCCTCTTTCTTGAATATTACATGACACGTGGAACAAGTAAGTGTGCCTTCACACGCTCCTGCAACAAGAACACAGTTATCTTTTTTATTTAAACTAAGCAATTCTCAAAGCTCATAACCATTAAAGTTCTATTCTCTCAACACACAACCCTAACAATCTGTGTGATTCAGGCACTACAATACCACTCAATTGTATTAAGTATTATGAGACAACTGTTAGTAGTTGGGCCAAAATTGATGGGCAGGAATTTCACATGTATTTTTGTCACTACATACCAACTGAATGAGACCTATCCCCTGATCATGAAAAATATGTGATACTGCAATGACCAATAATTTATTACAATATATTTGTTAAAATTGGTGATTTCGGAACTTTGTGCAAATTCTGTTCATCACAAATTTTTGCTCATCCCAGTATAGGATGCTGAGTATACTGTGCTAAACAGTAGAATGCACATGTATTATAATCATGCAACTGCGAGAGAGTGAATAACGTTAAAATTATGGTATACAGTTTTCAGGACTGTGTTGTCAAATTGTCGCAATATTTTGTTGTATCTTGCTTAACTTTTTTTATTTTTGTACAAAAATTTTAGGAAAAACTGATTTTTTTTTAAAGTTTTTCAGTTAATTATAATAACAAAATCAAGCAAAATTTGAACAGACAATTATATCAAGGACTTTTATACTACCATGTCCTAGAGCATATTGTAGCTCAAATATGGCTGTAACAATAATCATACTGAAAATGCATAAGGAAAATAAAAAAATGTTTAACTTCACATGATGAAATTTTTTATATACTTTTATGGATAAGTTGTTTTTTGTCCCCAGTACCATGAATAGATGTGGAAGTTGTTAAGAGGAGGGATAAGTACTCAGCCAGCTCTTGCTTCCAAGAGAAGAGTGAAATAATAAAATATATCTGTTTCAATGAGCCACAGCAAAATTTAACTCCAGTTTAAATATGGACACAATAAAAATATTTTTTTATATAAAAAAAAAAAAATTTTTTTTATTATTGCAGACATAATGTAAACAATCATAGACCTACTTTTTCAAATTTCATCAGACCATAGTAATTTTGCATATTACAGGTACAATATAGGATACACATATTCAAGTTCGAACCTGTTTATTTATCATAGTGATGCAGTAATTTACCTTATAGATTGATGCAATGTTTATGCAGTAGATATAAATCACCACACCATCCTCATTCAGTACAGTTGGTTAGGCCTGTTTATGATTTTCATTTCTTTATAAAAGCAAATTTGAATATTTTATTCAGATGCAGTTAAAATATGTTAATACACAAGAAAGAGAAAATGAATTAACATATGGGATTTGAAATAATACTATTGTTACATGTCGCTGATCTGCACAGCTCACCTTGACCCACCCCACACGAGTGGGCAGAAGAAAAGGACAGAGAAGTGATATGATAGCAGGATGGCAAGTCAATGGAATGTTTTGAATGACAAGTGAGTGATAATCACACCAGCATTTGAGTTATGAGAAGACATTCTGCCACGATACTCCTTTGGTGGCTTGCCGCTGCTAACCTTCGGCAGACAAAATTTCTGCATTTATCTGAAGAATGCTCTGGATTACTGATCTAGTTTCTCTCAGCGTGACTAAGGGTGTGTTGAACCTTCCAGATGGTCAGGGTGAAAATACAAAACCACATTGAGCCCCCGGGCCAGGAGTTGATGAGAGAATGAGTGGCTGGAGCACTGTGTGAAGGACGACAAGCGAGAAGAGAAATTAGCTGCGAGAGAAGTGACCAGCAGGAGGAAAATCTGTGACTGTGAGCATCTGCGCAGCGAATAGTGCGACTGACAGGCTGAATGGCCAAACCTGTGAAACTCCAACAAAATGTGCTGCACAGTCAAGGAAGTGCTGGAGATATCACACTCTGGAGGGTGTTCACCACAAAGCAGGTACTTGTGTGTCAGACAAGTGTGCCCAATGCAAAGGCAAGAAAGCACCACATCTTCCCTGTGGGTACACGAAACAGGACAGTCATAGATGGACCTTAACTTGCTAGACAGCGGGAGAGAAGTCCACTCCCACTGCCAAGCATGCCAGACAAGACCACGAACTGTATGCAGCACATTGCACACATGGATATGAGAATTACAGGGTGGAAGACTGCATGCCTCCTTAGCTACCATATCTGCTGCTTCATTGCCCAAGATGCCCACATGGCCTGAAACCCACAGGAAGATAGTAAAGTGAACACCAATCCGCACAGCCGCCGCCAGTTCCTCCCGGATCACTGAGAGAATTGGACGAGCTGTGGAGCCAGATTGAATTGCTGTCAAGATACTCATTGAATCAGAGCACACAAGACATTTATGTTAAAATTCCCTACTAAGAAAACACAGAGCCTTGAAGATAGTAAACAGCTCTGCAGTTAAAATACTACAAGATGGATGTAGAAAGGTACTGAGAAGAGCCAATCACAAAGACACACCCAGTTGAGATATCTGATTTAAAACTATCCGTAAAACAGCAAATAAAATGACCAAACACAAAGGACGAAGATAAAAAAAAAAAAAAAAAAAAAAAGGCCTTTGTAAACAAAAGGAGAAGTGGTCCACTTAGGAAATTCTGCTGGTCGAGGCGCACCTCAACCTGTGTCATTAGACATGGCTGTTTATGGCGAAGCAAAGGCAACACACACAGAGATAATTCATACCTTTTCAGGGCATGTGCAAAGCGGACAGACGCCGGCTGAGGAGAACCTGGCTTAGTGGAGTATAACCGTTCATTGGGCAGGCAGAGAAAAGCAGCATGGTGAAGGTGTGAAGAGCCCAAACGTACCCACACCAAAGGACAGCAACATTTGGTCATGTCTATAATGGAGGGAATGTTCACCAGCCACAGCACAAAGACTAACAACCGGGCTTGTGTGAAAACCCCCAGTTGCAATGCATATACCAGCCTGGTGAACACTTGCTAATGATGTGAGAACAGATGACAGAGCAGAAGAATAAACCACACTGCCATAGTCGAGTTTGCTGCAGACCAGGGCACGATACAGCCGAAGAAGGTTGACTCTGTCAGCACCCCAGTCCCAACCACAAAGTGTTTTCAAAAGATTCAAGTCTCTTTCACAGCAAGACTTCAGGTACTGAATATGAATCCTTCAAGTCAGTTTACTGTACAACAAGAGACCTAGAAACTTGATAGTATTAGAAACAGGCAAAACAGAGTCGTACAAAAGCACCTCAGGAGAATGAAAAATGCCATGTCATCTACAGAAATGGACCATCTACGTCTTGGCGGTGGAAAAGTGGAATCCACAGCTGTTTGCCCAGTCACTAAGGCAGTGGACAGCAAGCGTTCTGCCATGCACAGATACGCAGCACGGCAGAAAACAGTAAAGTCGTCAACATACAGCGCACATTCCACAGGTGGTCGAATGACAGACAGAATGCCATTGATGATAAAAGCAAACAGGGTAACACTCAAAATGCTACCCTGTGGCACACCGTTCACTTGAATGAACTCCCAAGAATAGGAAGTGCCATTACGAACCCTGAAGGTACTGAAGTACATAAATTTCTGTATGAAATCAGGGTGATGTCCACAAAATCCCCAAGTGGACAGCTGTCTCAAGATACCATGTCGCGCCATGTTGTGTCAGAAAACAGCAAGGAGGTGCTGCCCTCATAAA
Source organism: Dryococelus australis (assembly GCA_029891345.1). Taxonomy (NCBI): domain Eukaryota; kingdom Metazoa; phylum Arthropoda; class Insecta; order Phasmatodea; family Phasmatidae; genus Dryococelus; species Dryococelus australis. Next base: position 272,644,638 of record CM056995.1, read on the forward strand.
AAAGCACTCTGTATGTCAGTCTTCAAACTGACCACATGATCTACTGCAGAACAATTTCTGCGGAAACCCAACTGAAGAGGCGATAATAGCTACCAGGTCTCAAGGCAGTATACCAGACGAGCACTAATCATACACTCCAAGGTCTTTACAGACTCAGCTGGTGAGGTAAATAAGATGATAGCTGGAAGCTTCCCCTTCGACTTTGTAACAGGTTACAAGTTCTGTTCTTAATTGTAGTTCTCAGTAAACACCAATGGGCTAGCTCAGCATGAGTTGGAGATTTATTGTCGTCTCGGCAAAACAAATCAAACTATTGACACTCGCAACTGACAAAAAAAAAAAAAAAAAAAAACGACAGAATGGCAGCCTTTATAAAACAAAACTTCTCACTTCGAGAGCTACGAAGACGTGAGAGAATCGTTACTTTTCTCTCCCGGCGCCCTATTGACTCCTCGCACTGACGGAAATTAAATTTAATAGATATTTGAATTGAAATGTCCAAAATACAAAAGAAGGTTAAAGTCGTGGGCATTGGTTGGTGCGAGTCACGTGATCACACGCTGCAGGCTGTCCGACTGACAGCTGAAAAACGATTGTACTGCAACGAACTGTTGTGATACCCGAGAAAGGTCACACTTCCTGATATATTGGTAGAACGTTTCCTAATTGAAAACATATTGTTTTCGAGCAGTCGGTCACGTCAGTCAAAGGTGACCTCTGTTATTTTCCTCGTTTCACCATGTTGTGCCTTGCAGTGGCGATGTTTTTAGTTTACTAACCCAGTGAAAAGGAAAGGATGCACTATCGTCCTATGACGTCTGTTGTTGATGATGTCTGTTGTTTACGTCTGTTACTACTGGTGAAATGAAGAAAGAAAAATTACAAATTTGGAAAAATTAAAATATATGAAATACAAATAAGTTGTCATTACCACGACCTTTCAAATATTACATCCTTGACTGAAATACTTCCCAAATATATCAATTTTATGTATATATCTAGCTGCAATGCTACAACTTTCCCTGGTTTCAAGATGGGCACAAGGGTCGACTCGCACCAACTTAAGGAGATAACACCAGAGGTCCAAATATTATTAAAAGTTTGTGGCAAAAACAGTTTGCCGTCAAGTGGGAAGTATTGCAACATAGCATAATGGATATTGTCGGGCCAACAGATGTATGCTTCGAGCGTGATAAAGACTACTCCAACTCAAAAAGGGTTGTAGTCCTCCTAACTCGAGCCGCCAAAGTGGACACCCACCAACTTGCATGTCTCTTTGATGGTTTGAAATGAGGGAGTGTAATGTGCACAGCTCGAAACATCTGCAAAATAGTGTCCTGTAAATCTGCTACGTCCATCCCCTCGGTAAAAATACTGTTATTGACCCAAACGAAGGAAACTAGTATGGCGAGAGATTGTCCGCACAACTTCCGAACATTGTCCCAAATATACTTACTAATAGCATGTACTGTTAGCGACGAAATGAAGTCCCTCTAGGATTTCCGCGGGCTGTCCTTGATGATACGTCGATCACAAGCCCGAGAGACATGGAAGAGCTCCAGGTTAGTTTGAGTGAGGTTAGCACAAAAGCATCTGAGTGCAAGTTGTCAGGCACAAACAGCATCCCTGCATTCGTCACTCCACCAACAAACACGCCTATCACCACAAGGTGAAAATTGGGGGATAGCAGCCTTCCCAGCTGACACACTGATAAGAGTTGAATAGTTCCACTGCCACATTAACATCAAGAGGAACCTCAGCTGCGAAGTCGAGGGAACAATGGAAATGTGCCCAGTCTGCTTTCTTAAGCACCCAGCAAGGTAGTATGTGTGAGGCTGCAAACGACACATGATCTAATATGATTGGATAATGGTCACTTCCACAGAGATCTGGGTAAATAGATCAACCAAAGTGGGTGACTGATGCAAAGATGGGTTACAAAATGAAAGATTGAGGCAGGACAAAGTGCCAGTATGGGTGGTGAAGTGTGTAGAACTACCAGTGTTCAACACACACGATCCCAACCATCCCCGTGGTCTGAATCCCATATCTGATTGTGAGCATTGAAGTCATCAACAATCAGAAATGGAGGTGGGAGCTGAGATGAAAGCACTTCTGAATCAGCTGACCTTACACACTGCTGGGGGGGGAGGGGGGAGGGGGGGTTGGTGTTCATATACGCTACAAAGAGTGACAAACATACAGAGGAAAACCCTGACCGCCACTGCCTGCAGAGAACAGCTTCATGGTAAACTGAATCCTTCACCACTAGACAGACACCGCCACAGGCATGGTCCCTCAACATGTTATCCAGTCAGTAAAACGTGTGACCTCGAAGGGAGGCCATATCTGTGGAATGAAAATGCGTTTCCTAAAGGCAAATGACTGTAGGGGTGACAGACCCTAGGATCTGTTTCAGTTCTTCATGATTATTGAAATAACCTTGACAGTTTCACTGTATGAGGGACATAAGGTACAGAAAGTATGAGTGTGGAAGCAACTACTTCAATTTCCATCTGTATCTGTTTATCACTGGCTGAAAGCTCCCTGAGCTTTCACCAGTGTTTTGGGAATCAACATCAAGCGCCATCTCGGACTCTGGCTCCGAGGAGAAGGGACAGCAAGTGGGCGAGTTGAAGTGATCTTGTGAATCATGGTCACTCGCAGGAAGGGATACAAGAGACGGAGTCTTTGGATTGTCGATTCTTTTACGGCAGCTTCCTGACGTGATTTGCTAACAAAAGAAGGTTTTGGCAGTTTCTTTTCAGCTGGCCTACACTGCATACTGACAGACGTGGTACAAGTTGTCCGGACTCCCTGTGGCTTTGGTGTACTCAGACATGTCATTCTGGGTAGCCACATCAACTGTCTGTGTACACGCAGCCTTAACCGCTGGCCGAGCAATGGCAACACCATCGTAAGGAACAGAAGACTTTGGGCTCTGGAGGGGATGGAAACGTTTCTGTGCCTCAACAACGGAAACCTTGTCCATGGCCCGGATCCGTTGAACAGCTTGCTCCTCCTGGTACACAGAGCACTCCTTTGACCAGACCAGATATCCTTTGCCGCAATTAACACACTTCAGCAGCTTGCTGCACTGAGAAGTATCTGGATGCGGTGGGTCAGCACACTTTGGACATGCTAGTGGATTCTGACATTTTGCAGAGGAATGACCAAACTGTTGACAGTCGTAGCAACATAGAGGAGAAGGAATGAACCGCTTAACACGCACATTCAAGTACCCTACTTTAATAACGGAGGGAAGGTCATGCACACCAAAAGTCAAGATTAGAGTAGCTGTAGCAACTTGAAACCATCAACAGTCTTCAGCACATGCTGAACAGCAGTGACATACCAAGTTTGAAGCTCACATGGGATCTCTTGGTCTGGGATGTTAATCAAGTTGGCACACCAGATAACGCCCTTGCTGGAATTCAGGGACACATGGGACTTGACCTCAGCAGAGAACTTTGTAGTTGCCCCTTTGAAAATCTTCATCGCCAAGAGTCCCCTCGAATGGGCAGCATTCAACATCTCCACCACAAGTTTGTGCCATTCCCTGATCCTCAGTCTGCAACTGAAAAGGCGACACTTTTTCGAAAGTGTGCTCTTCCAGTCCTGGAATAACCAAAAAACATGGCGTAGGTAACTTAACCGTAGTAGACTGCCGTTCTGTAGAATTACTATCCGAATCATTACCAGTATCATCGCGGTGCCGATTTAAGTGGCTGTTGAGGGTACCACCCTTTTGGGGAGTGCTTCTAGAAGCCATGGTGAAGGCCCCCATACTAGGACTTGTCGGTCTCTGCCTGCTGTTCAGGAAAAGACGCTAGCAGTTATAACACCTCACGGGCTGAGCCATTAGGAGAGGGACCAACCTCCCACAGACCTAAACAGTACGGCCTCCTCCGTACAGCGGTAACATGTCTTCCTGGCAGGTTTGGGCACACTGGCTAGTCGGACATGACACTCCTACTGCCAAGAAGGCACCAACTGATGCTACGTAGGTGTACATTTACATGGATATGGGCTCCCCACCTAGAATTGCTTGCTGGGCCAGTGAGAAGGGTTCGTTACACCATCATTAAAAGGCACCACATATGGTCACACAATTTGGAGGCAGCACTCATTTGTGAGGACAGACCCTCGTTAAGAAGAATGATATCACCCTGGCCTGAGATGATGATGTAGAGAAGGAAGTAGCGACATACCCTGGAGAGATGGAAAGAAAAAGGATGACAAAAGAGAAGAAGACAAAGAAAGAAGCATGAGATGATGTTCCGAACAAATTTTCCCGAACGTGTCCTGATTAGTTGCCTCTTACGACAAGCACAGGGTGGCTGTGGTGGTATTCTAAAACCTGCCACCACATGGAGGAAAACCTTAAAGAAGCACTCAATGGTGGATCATATCACTTCACTCGAACTCCTGTCACTTCAAAACTTAGACCCTTCATCACATCAAAACTCATTGACAAGCTTCTTGAGTATAGAGAAAGGCTGCCTTTCATTTCTGAATTACCTAAATAGGAAATGCATGTGTATGCATGCACAACAATTTAATGTAAATTTTAACTGTTTTACAGTGGAATGTTCATCAATATCATAAAGGATTAATTATATTTTTGGGGTAATTTTGACCTAAATTTTTATGTTCTGGGGAAACTTTCCCATGCTAGACATTTTGTTCACCTCTGATGTACAGTGCGACAAATTACGGCAGCTATGTGTGAGAAAATATATTATACAGTTTTCAACACAATCCAATGCAAAATAGCTGAAAATTGTCAGTTTTTCATAAGAAATTAAATGAAAGGAGAGGAGGAGCATGTGCTGCCATTACGAGTTACAGCAAGAATAAATTATTTTCTATATGCTGCACACAACTGTAAGTAAATGAAACCAATTATTACATCTATGTTTAATATATGTTGCTATCAGTAAGTTTAATTGTCGAAACATGTTTACTACACGCATAAAAATTTAGCAGTTTGTTTGCTCAAACAGTTTCCTAATGGATATAAACTCCCAAACATATCATGTACATGGTTTATTGATTTCTCCTGTTACACGTGACTTTAAGTACAGAATTGTAATTTATACTACCATAATTGAGATTTCACGACACACGTATTATGATGCAATGGATGCTTGAGATGTGGCAACAGGGTTTGATAATGCTCACTGATAGGCTGATAGTGAGCAACCAAGAAGTTCTGTGTCGGGTAAAAGGAGATGGCTAATACAATGCTACAGACACCACACTAGTGTAGCTATACTACTATCCTCCCACAAAACAGTCTACTAAACACTTACCATAGCCATCCAAGTCAACACTGTTATTGACTACAACATCTAAAATAGTATCACCTTCTTTAAACTTTGCTTTAATTGGGTCTCCATTTGCTCTGACGAAAGTCATTTCATACCTGCAAGAATTAATCGTACCAGTCATAGCACACAATAGACCAACATTAACAAACATAATTTTACATACAATTTAGTGTTATACATAAAACCTACAATGAAACTGGTAAAGCTGAAAAATATTTTGAAACATAGATCAGCATAAGCAAAAAAATACAACAGAAATGTAGTGTGATCAGAAATATCACACACATCTTCTGTAACATGCACCTTTAAAATTTACAGTGAAGTTTATTTAATGAATTATCTATTCCTCTACATATCATTATAAAAAATTACACCAACTATTTATTGTGAATACATATATTTAATGTGAATATTTAAATTTTAAGTGACTACAGTACTGCCAAAATAAAAGGTGATTTTGAGGCTACTGCCTACCAACACCATCAAAAGGTAAGCACACAGTTACTGCTCATATTACTTCGGCAATGTCTGCTTACAAATAGCATTTTTTAAAAATCACACCTGAAACTAGTTTCTGTTTCTTGTTTTTCTTCAATGTGCATTTTGTAAAGGTGAAAATTAACTAAAACCAGAATTGACAAAATTCTTTTTAGAAATTAAAACTCTGGCACAGGATAATGGTAGCTTTACAGGAAAGTGTAGCAATAATGTGACTTTAATAGGACACCATAAAATTAAAGGGTCACCACTGATAAAGGCTGTTCATGAAAACGTGAGCACTTTTGAGATCAACCTTATAAAAAAGTCACTGCTCCTACCTGCATATATTATAACGGGTAACGTAAGTGACATGCACCCAGTAAAGTTGGTAACAATGGATGGGAAGTAGTTCAATATCTTAAGTCAAATAACAAGTGCTAGGTAATCATTTGTGATAACTTAAATTATTTCTTTCGCTTCCTGTTTTATCTAATGCATCAAAGTGTAAAAATGAGAATATTTGTAACATGTTTACTTTTCTAATAATTTCAGTTTCACTTGCCCGACGCACAAACAAAGTGATGAGGCCCACAACAATGTTAATTTTACAAAAGGCGAAGAATACACAACATGCATACAAGTAGATCTTAAGCAGGGCTTTCAAAAGTGCTGATTTTACAGTTAACAACCTTTAGTGTCATTCATCCTCAATGCATGGCAGTTCAGTGGTTTGTGTGCACTGAGGCTATGAGGCATGTGATGTGTGTGCTTGGGTCATCCTAAAGAGCTTTTGTGCTTCTAGGCCTTAGACTTGCACAACATGTTTTGGTAAATGGTACCTAGAAAGATATGCTTTTCACAGGGAAAAAAAAAAAAATTATTTTAGGTAGCCACTTATTACTTTCACTCGATTAAATATACTCCATCAGCAAGAAAGCATCAGCATATTTTTTTCTGACAAGACACTTTGTAATGGTGCAGTTAATATTGATTTAAATAAAATTTAATTTTAATTTTTTGTGACAGACAGTAGATGTTTTTCAGTATTTTAGACGCTTGGCAGTTTTAGGATATGTATTTGTTGCGAATTTTTTTTCTTCCAAAGTTGAAATTGAAGTTGCTTTGGGGATCAGCGATAAGGACTGTTAAGACGTTTGCTTCTGTTCTTTCTTTTTGAATATGATCTAAAAACCTTGGTTGTTAATTTGGCACAGTTTGGCTCGCGTGGGAAAGTGGTTGCGGCAGGGTTTGCACTAGTGTCCAAAGGGACATTTTGTACCATACAATGCCTTTTTAGGTAGTGATCAGGAGGTGCGACAACAATAGCACTGCACGATGCCCTTATTTGGGTATGTTTGTGGGACAACGGATGAGGGTGAAGCATTGTGATGTTATTATAGTCACAAAAGCCCACCGCCACCCCATAGTAAACATTGGACAATGGCCCATCCAACATGATGTAAATTGGTCAGATGGGACAGCAACTGCTGCACTTCCGATCTATAGTAACGCTAGTTTGTAACAGATTCTGAGATGTTGTTCTCGTAATCAGTCTGGCTCAAATTGCAGACTGTTTCGTCTCTCTGCTGTTAAAAGTATACGAACTTCATAAAATTCAGTAAATTTCAAGGGAAAAGTTTAAATTTTTTATTACTCTTTTTATTTTGTTTTGGTGTCATTATTGACAAACCCTTCTAATGCTTTTACCAAGTGAGTGCACCGATCAGGGTGTCATCTGTTATTTACAATAACTTCAACATTACAACTTTCTTCAGTTCAGTGCTGTCATCCATGGCTCAACCTCTGAATGTGTAAAGAAATTCAAAAAGAAAACAAATTAAAAAATTACTAAAAATTGAATAGCCTGCCTGTGTTCCTTCCTTATGAGGTAGGAGAAAAATAAGTGGCATTTGCATTTCAGTTTTTTGAGTATCATTGAATAATTATTATTATTATTATTTATAAGTGCTTTATATGCCATCCAACGGAGAAAAATAAGTGGCATTTGCATTTCAGTTTTTTGAGTATCATTGAATAATAATAATTATTATTATTTATAAGTGCTTTATATGCCATCCAACAGTTAGTACCATTTACTGGGTGACACAGACATATATTACAAATATAAAACAAGACAATTACAAAAAAACACAGAACAGATACATTACACAAGACAGACACAAAAACAACACCAGAACAAAAACAATGACACACTAAACATAATAAGAATAAAAACTACATACCAATTAAAAACAAAGGATTACTTTTAAAATTTAAGGAGTACTGTAATGTTTAAACATCTCAGAAACGGTTAACTTTTTATTCAAAAAGGGATCAAATTTATAGAAATATTTATTGTAATATAACACACGCCTATTAACAATATCTGTTTTAGATGATAATGTTTCAAAAGTATTCATTATTCTAAGACTATAACCACGGATTTTAAGCCCAACAAGTTTATTAATGGTTGAACAATTAATACAAGACAAAAATCCTTAAGGTTTGAGTGTTGAATCTAATCAGTTCGGTATCACAATTAAAATTCTGGTTATTTGGGAATCTAGTAATTACAAGTTTAAACAAATTTCATTAGATATTTTCTAATCTATTACTTCAGTAGTTGTGATATAGTTCCATATAACAGTACAATAGTCTAGTCTAGATCTAACTAAAAAGTAGTACAAACACAATAATGAATCTAAAGAGGAAGCTGAATAAGTAATGGATTTAATTAAACCTAAAGTCTGACTTATATTAGAAAGAATAGTTTTGAATCTAGTATAATCTTAAGATCACATACAAATTGAAAATTTTTGATCACTAAGTTATTTACAAAATATTTATATTTAATAGGATTGGTTTTCCTATTAAATGATATATGTACTATTTTATCTAAATTTAAAGACACAGCATTAACATTGCACCAATTTAGGATTGCAGTAATATCTTGCAGATAGACAGTCCTGAATTTTAGTATTTTCATAGATCTTAAGTCATCAGCAAACACAAGAGCATAAGAATGACCTAACACAATAACTATGTATATCATTAAAAAAATATTGAAAAGCAATGGAGAGACAGTTCCCCCTTGTGGAACACCTGAGGAGACATGAAAAGGAGACAATAAAGAATTTTAAATTTTTACTACAAATTTCCGATCACGAAAATAATTTGAGAACCATGCTGACATGTATCAAAGGTATTTTGTAGATCAAAATAAATAGCATCCATTTTATTCCTGGATGTAACCTTACCATAAAGATCATTTACAAAATTAAAAAGATTAGTTGCAGTGGTCTTTCCCGTTTGAAATCCTTGTTGGTAATTTGAAATTAGATTTTTTGTATAAAAATTAAAATGTTGACATATTATATTATCAAATATCTTGGAAAAACTACATAATAGGGATATAGGTCTATAATTGTCCACGTCATATCTGTTTACTTTTTTATAAATTGGTACTACAATGGCTCGTTTCCATAATCTGGGATAAATATTTCTAGAAAGACTAAACTTAAAAATATAGGTTAGTAAAGGAATAAAAGCTTTGGCACAGTCTTTGATTATAAAATTGGAAATTTTGTCAATACCAGTAGCTTTACTACTTTTAAGCTTTTTTATAGCCCAAAGTACCAAACTTAAGAGTTATTGTGGGAGTTACTAACTGTAGGATATTCTTTGAATAACTACTTTTTAGATTAGTGAAACATGATTTTTGTACATAGACTTCAGAAAAATGCTTGGCAAACGCATTGGCAAGCATTACAGGATCTTGAACTATACCACTATTGGATAATAAATTATTTTTTCACTACAGCCTTTTTTCATACCTTTAACAGTTCCAGAATTCAATGTGATTGTATTTCAAATTGTTATTAATGTTTGCTTGTCACGTTACTTTGTCTATTTTAAGTTTTTCTTTAACTGATCTCCTATACTGAGAAAATTAAGATAATATATTCAGTTTATTTCATATAAATTCTAAAGAGACGTTCTTTCACATTTAATAATCTAATCAAATCCAAATTCGATATTTACTTTTAACAATTTTTACACTTGGTACAAACTGATTTATTAATGTTTGCATTTTTTGTTAAATGTGCAATGTGACGAATGCAACAGATCATTGAACACGTTAACAACACTCCTGCTAACATTGTGACTGAGTTTGGAATTGATGAAGTCGACTCAACAGAAATGTTAGTACGTGTGTAAAGATTCCCTCACGGAGATTTCGTATAGACCTATAAGAAGTGTATATAAAAGTGCTAAAGATTCCTTCAGGGAAAAAATGTAAGTACAGTACACTCCCTTTTTTTCGTGCTTTCCTTAACCAGTTTTCGACTTATCAATGCTTCTTTTTGACTTTTTTCAAAGTCTATTGTAACTTCTGTGCAAGGCAATGCTGTAACAAGTGTCGTTTAAATAGCAGCGGTACCATGTACGTCTATCGCTGTGCTGCGTGAGCTGATGTTTATCTCTTTAAACTGTCAGCCTATCACAGAGACCTGCGTTAGTCATCCATTTCCGCCCATTGTGAAGTGTGTATCCGATCTCCTGGAGGCCATGTCCAAAATGGCAGATTTTGTTGACAAAATGATCATGTGACCCGATTTTGTATACAAAAATGGTGGCGTATTCTGTAATTTCATATTTTGTATCTTGCAGATGTTAGTAAAAATACAAAATGATAAAGCGCCATATTGTTTTTTACCTTAAAAAAACATACACGAATGAGTAAATAAAATAATTTTTAAAACAAATAATTGTTCATAAAATACACTTGGCATGTTTTAAAAGGCAAGAAAATGTTGTGCTTTGTTTTATATATTTTGCAACAATTCTTTTGAAGTAGTCAGTGCAGTCCAGTGATCATTTTAGAAATATTACATCAGTTTTAAGCATAAAATTTAAATAAAAATGTTTTTCACTGTTAATGTAAAAATGTGTTGCCGTGAGTGCTAAACAACTGACTGTCAACAACGTCCGAAGTGAAAGAAATAACATACGAAATATCAAATTTGTAATTTAGGACACTGTCTCGGTAAAACCCCCCACCAAAACGCCATGCCAGTTTATTGATCGCCGGCCTCAGTCATTGTTCACTATGTGGCAGTGTTGTTTTCGCAACGTCAACAAAGTGTAAAAGGACAATTTAAACTATTGTGGAAAAACTAGAAGAAAAAAAAATTCATATAGCGTGTTACCAACAAAATCATCAATCCCGGTGACAAGCAAAAGAAAATTAAAGAATTTTAAAGGAAAGCACTCTTCAACTTTTCTTACATTTTTTCATTTCAAGTGTCTAAATGTTTACAAAAAACTTAACATTTCTTGATTTTTAAACTTTTCTGTGTGTGTGTAAGTCTGTAAACTTTAAATAAGCTCCTAGTAATGGGGATTATACTGTATTGTTTAAATACCAGGTTGCCTCATTTAAAGACCCATTATAGTCTTTATTGCATTGCACTCTAAACTTTCAACTAACTCTGCCTTCTAAAGGGCAGGCCTGAATGACGCATGTTGAGAAAGCGACACACAAAACTACGCTTTGTTTATCTACGTTGCCTGCCCAACGTGCCTGTGCCTAGCACCGGTTGTGTATACTCGATGTGCCGTGAATTACACTATACTTGGTACAACATAAATATCAGTTAAAATATTGTGTACTTTCAATACTGCACATACAGTGCGTGATTTGTGTTTGCTTTGAAATGTATAATAGATACTGTTTGATTAATAATAAAAATATGAAAATTCGATTATCCTGGTTTTTTAAATACAAATTCGCTTATTTGTGTTTTCTCTGGTCCCAATTAACTAATTGGGAGCTTACTGTACTACTAATATTATTGTCACTATGTAATCCAAAGTATAAATTGATGTATTTAAAAGATTAGGTCTTCATTATAAGGAAAATTGTCAACCATGTTCTGTTGCGAGCAAGAGTTTGAAAACAATAATGATAATTCTTTTATTGTAAAAGAACTTGCAATATCTTTTTCCAATGATGATGAAGACACCAAAGTTGTAATTTTGAAATCACCTCATCCATGGTCTGACCTAACTCCAGAAATTCAAAGTATGTACCATCATCAGACATATGAGGTCCATGGCTTGAAATGGGAATCTGGCCTCATGCCATATGAAGACAGATACCTAAATGATGTATTTATTGAAGACTATCCCATTTATGTCTTGGGAAAATGTAAAAGAAAATATCACGTCTTTAACTAGCAGAAGTTGTAAATGATGGTACTATGAATGTCCAAACTTTAAGGTCATTAGTAATTAGTAAAGCAATATTATATATATATATATATATATATATATATATATATATATATATATATATATATATATATATATATATATATATATATCAATGTTCTAAACAATTGTTTTGCTCACAGTGCAAAAGCGAGGCTTTAGGAGAATATACATATCAAAACCCACCATGTGTTTCATTATACTAAATGTCATGTTGTAAATATAGTGTTACTTATTTTTAGAAGTCTATATAATGTGTGATTGTAAGTGTGTAAAACAAATGTGTATTCTTGATGTTCATGTGTTCATGTTCTAAAAAGATTGTAGTTTACTAAAAGTGTTGTATTAAATATAACATTGTAACATTTTAATAAAAGAAAAAAGTATTTTAAGATTTTATATAAAAAAAAAAAAAAAAAAAACACATCCAATATGTTTCCTTTTGTTTTACTAAAATATTGAGAAACACTTTACAAACACTACTTCAAACTCTTATGATCTTGATTTCTCACCCATGAAATCATGTGCTATTGTAAATCCTTTCCAATGAACCAGTAACCTATCCTTTCCCTTCTAATAACTTTGTCAACTAAATAATCATTTGGATAATTAACCTTATGCAGTTCAAATTCATAAAAGCCACCTTTTATCTGTTCCCCATCATAGCTTTCAAGGTAACATGCTCTAGGAAACGAGTGGCTAACTGAAATAAATTTAAATACTTCATACGACCAATTGACAGTATACTTCACAAAGACATCTTTGACTTTGGAGATGTACATATTCTCCAACTTTCAACTTCTGTTTCCTCTCATTGATTACTTTAGTATTATTATATACAGTTTTCAATAACCTATTGTCTTGAACATAAGTATACTATGGCGTATACATACACACACTCGCAATTAGGCTACCGCCTGGTGGCGAGCTCTCTCAACTCTCCTTCACCCAACCAACTCCTTTTCCACTCCCTTCCTGAATTTACCAACCCCTCTCACAGATACCAATTCCTTCCTCAACACATTCCACTCCCTCACAGACCTCACAAGCATGGACTGCCTACCCCGCTCCGTTCTCCTCCACACCCTCTGAAGACTGTTGTTTCCTCTTCCCCTACACACCCCCTTACTTAGCTTGCAGTGTAGCCATCCCCATCCTCCCTCTTCATTCACCACCCTGTACATCCTGACTAACCGTTCAACTTTCCTCCTGTCCTTCAATGAGCTCCACCCCATTTCTTTCATCATCACTGATGGCCTATAGTTCCCTTCTTACTCATCATCCTGCCCTTGCCTTCTCCATCTACCCTTCACCCATCTTGCTGCCTTTCTCTGCACCTTTTCCAGTTCTCGCACCTTCATCTCCACATACGGGTCCCATACTGCTGCAGCATATTCTAACATTGGCCGTACCATTGTGCCATACGCCTTCTCCTTCACCTCACAGTTGACTCCACTCAGCACCCTTCCCAGCATTCCCAGAGTCCTTCTTCCCTTTGCTACCACCCTATCTACCTGTTTTTTCCACCTGAGGTCTCCCTGCAGTACGATCCCTAGATACTTATATTCTGCTGCTTATTCTATCCCTTGTCCCTCCCATCTGTATATGTCCCTGCTTATCATCTTCTTCCTTGTGAACCTCACTACCTTAGTTTTTCTTACATTTATCTTCATTTTATCTTTTCTGGTCCACAACCACATCTTATCAATGTCCGCCTGCAAATTTCCGCCCCCCTCTCCCACCTCAGCATATACAACACAATCATCTGCAAATAATCTGATTTTTCTTCTAATCCCCAAACCCATGTCATTTACCATTATGGTAAATACCAAAGGACCCAGCACGCTTCCCTGTGGTACCCCTGACGTAACCTTCTCTTCCTCCGATATTGCCTCCCCCACTTTCACCCTCTTCCTTCGCCCCCTGAGAAAGTCCCCTATCCATTCCACTACCCTCCTGTCTGGTATCGGCGCCTCCACTTTCCTCATCAATGTTCCATGGGGCACCTTATCAAATGCCTTCTCAAAATCTATGAAGCAGGCATCCACCTGCTTCCCCTCATCAACTACCTGCACCAGATCCTCTAATAAACCAGCCAGCTGAGTCTCACGTGAAACCATGCTGGGACCCCTCCAACCAATTCCTATTGTTCATTACCCTCACCACATACTGCACCACCAGCCTCTCCATTACTTTTCCTGTACTTGATGTGAGACTCAGCGGTCTGTAGTTGCCAGGCCTCCCCCTATCCTCTCCCTGCTTGTGTATAGGTACCACCTAGTATCCTTCCAATATTGTGGTAACTTATCCTCTCCTAAGGACTTTTTAAATAGCACTTCTAAATATGTTGCCAACTCCTTGCCACCAAACTTTAGTGCTGCATTTCCTATCCCATCTGGTCCCCCTGCCTTACTGCTCTCCAAACCCCTAATTACCTTTTCTATCCCCCACTCCCTCATCTTAAACTCACTATACACCCCCTAAACCCTGGTTGTCCCCCTATTCCAACCCTCCTTTGCCTCAAACACTGACAAGTACTGTCCTTGCAGCATCTCCAATTTTTCTTGGTCATTTGTCGCATGCCTACCATCCCTTCCTGTTAGCAGAGGGATCCCTTCCTCTCCTCCCCTTAACCGCCTAACATACCTAAACAATTTTCCCCATTCCTTGCCTTCCTTCTTTAACCATGTTCCCCAGAAATACATTCTTTACCTGTTTGATCTTCCTTTCAAGCTCCCTACCCATTTGTTTCATCAATTCTTTAGATCTTATCATCCCTTCATTTCTCCACTTGGCATGTAATTTTCTGCACTTCTTCATTTTCAAAAGTATTTAACTTTTTCAGGTGCCATTTGAATAGTTCTATGGTATCTTGAATTATTCAGTATTTCAGGTAAAGCGTTCACCCACTTAATTTTAAGTTCAATAAGAAGTGAAGTGTTTATATAACTGCTTCAACCTTTGACGCCGGCTAACAGCCAATGATGGCTCTCACCCCGCACGTGTGCAAAGAGGCCAATAATTTTGAACTTTCATATAAATGTTATTTTTCAGTGTAAAATGTGTTCTATTGTATTTGCAGGGTTTAATATGTCTTAAAATGTGTTTAAGTGTTTGTTACTATTATTCAATTGTCTGGTTATAAAAGTCAAAGTGCCTGCAGCACCGAGATTAAGAACACTAATATACTGGCATAAACACCATCATAAAGAGACACTAAAATAATATGACAGTTCATGAGAAAATTATAAAAATGTAAAACAATATTTTATCTTATTTGTGCCATTTTATTTTCAATAATTAAATATTTTACTCAGCGTGCATCGCACTTCCGCTTTTGTGAACCCTGTAGACGGCCATGGTAGGTCCATGCGACGCTTGTCTCTGGACATTCTGTCAAGGAGAGCTGGCGAGGTAAGACACTGTCACGTATGCAATACAACATTTGTTCACTGATTTAGGTTTCCATAGTCAATTTTGTTTAATGGTTAACCTTTGCTTGTGTACGTTTTACCAGACCTTTCCCCAGCAGTATGCTCCCGCTTTATTAATTTATTGCACCCTTGTGGCATTTTTAACTTAATCGAGAAGGAGGAGAAAGATGTTGCAGAGGTCACGCGACCCACGCAACTTGAATGAGGCGCCATCCGCAAATGCTTATGGTGTTTCATTGTAACTTCTGGATTATTGCTACATCCATTTTCAAGGGCTTTGCTTTTATGTATGTATTTGAGGGTAATTTTTCATGTTTGAATATTTTACGGCAACATCACGTATAACCACGTGGCCGACTGACGCCAGGTCTTTGTATACGCCATTGTTGCATTTTGAGAGCTTATTTATGTAACATTGTGTGTGGAATATTCATTTCAGGGTGCTATGTCAATTTTATTCAGGGTTCAATGTATTTTTCACGTAAATTGATGCTTTTTGTACTTGACCATGCGGTCACAGTAATGTTTGATTTTACCGCCATCAGGCATGTTACACACCTGTAACCACTGCAATCGTAAAAAGAATGATTTTCTCAGCAAGAATAATATTTTGTCTGAATTAAATTTACAGTTTCCACGCAGAAGTATTGCAATTTCACCTGCACCACGTGGTCCGCTACAAACTTCATCCAGCGGCATTGCCACCATCTACGCTTGTTTTCACACGTGTGTGTTTATTGTGAATACTCATCTCGAGTCCCATCATGTTTATGTAATTTTGTAATTAGTGTACAGTGCAATTATTCCTGTCCTAGCCAGCTCTGTGTATAAGCCGTCACCACACTACCCATATGCTGAAGAGCGAGCCCCTACGAGTTTGCGTTAGTGAAGGCGAGTAATCACACGTGTTAATGTATAAAGGGTTTCATTTGTAATTCACCATGTCCTGTCTTCAGGGAAAACTGTCAGTCCACCCTAGCAGCTGCCGGCCCTCTTCCCTTGTGAAGGCTGTGCTTTCACGCACCTCTGTGAGATCATCCATCTAGGCATGCGCTAGAGTAATTGCAGGCTGGGGAGCATCCAAGCATAATTTACTATTCATGACCGAGATAATCATAATTTCATTGGCACGTTGATGTGTATGCATAATAACAATAAAAACAAGTCTACAGTGAACTTAATTCTTTTATTCAGTGGTGACAGTGTCCTAGCCACATATATTTTATTAAAAGTTTATTTTAGTGATGTTTAGTAAAAGTTCAGTATTGCCTATGAGTTTGTAAGTACGCACGGGTGAGATGGACACACAGAACCCACAGCATCCCTGATAACCCTGAGTCTCAACAGTGTGGTGATTGGGAAGCACCGCTGGCGCCCAAATTTCCAGTAAGTATTTGTGTCATCATTTGTCTCGTGTTTCACCCGATGGCATCACTTTTGTTGAAACGTTTGACTACAGCAGCTTTAATTTCACAGTACATTATATAATGGTTAATTCCATACTCTGTCATTAGTTTCTTGAAATTACTATTGAAGAATTCCGTCCCTTTATTGGTGTGGAGATGTTTAGGTCTCTCCTTTAAAATGGTTTTCATTATAGCAGTAACTTGTTTACAAGACTTGCTCTTCACAGGTAAACTGCATGCATATTATGAATAAACGTCTATTATAGTTAAAATATCCTTGTATTTTAAAAGCAATGTCATATCACACAAGTCAGCTTCAAATAAATCATTCATTCCCAGAGTAATTACTTTTCTTCTAGGAAACTTTATCGAGCAGGAGCATGTAATTCTTGAGCAATTTTGCTAAACTTCATTACAAATATAACCTTCTTCAGTCAGTTTTTCAACAATAGACACAATTTGTTTGTATGTGAATTATTCTGACTGTTTTGATTTGATGAAAAGTTTCAATCTGTTCACTAACTCGTTGGGATTGTTCCAATATACAGGAGAAAATTTATCACCCACTTCATCCTTATATATTCCACTACCAACAATATCACCTAGTAAATGTAATTTCGGGTGATCATCTCCTAGACAGTTATTTGCATTTGTGCATATACGAGGTTCCTTATACTTCTCCAGATAAGTGCCAGAGTATCCATTAGGAAATGTTTTAAACAATACTTCAAACAATCCTTCATTCGCATCAGTTACATAATAATCTACTTGAATTCTACTTTCAGGCAAAAACGTAACTACTGAATCTCCCAGGAACCATAATTTGCAGTGTCGATATACACCAAATGTTATATCGCATGCAGGTGATTAATTTTTTAAAGTTAAATATCTTTGTGTTAACTGAAAAAGGACTTTCTTTCCCTTCTTCTCTAAAGGTTCTTCTAACTTAATTTCCGCTGGTTTATCATTCAACACATGTAGTACTGTATCCAATCTATTTGTAAAAGGTTTAAATATTTCTTCGTTTAAAATATCTCGTTCCAGCCATACACATTTAGCTTGAAAATATTTTTCTTTACATAGGATATAACAATATGTAATTCCAAAGCAGAGTCACAACAATTCTGAATTATTTCACTTCTACCTTGTGTATTTATATAACTTATTCAGAAACAGTAGGTTTAGTAGGCTAGATCCAACACTACTTTGACTACTCTGAGGTTTTTGTAATGTACCTAAAATAGCATCTAATTTACTTCAAATTCGACTTCTCAATTCATTAATAAGAAGAATTATTCGTGTTTGCAAATCATCATTTTGCTTTTTCACTTCTGCCTGCACAACTAAACAAGATGTTTTATTAATAACTTCAAAGCTTATATATCGTGACATCTCTTCCATTCTTATTTCAAGTTGGTCTGCAATACTATTGATTACCAAATCATTAAGCTATCTAAATGTTTGTGTAATTTACTTTCAATATTCTGTAATGCAGCCAGAGTATTTGCTAAAATCTCCTAAATGTAACTAATATTCGTAATCACTTTTGCATTACCTTCATTTAACGTTATTAATTTCTCTTGTATTTCAGCCGTTTGTGATTTAAATATGTCTAATGTAACTGTGTTTAAGTCTTCTAGAAATATTTTATTCTCTGCATCACTATCTTTCACTGCCATACCTACACTACGTAATATATGTCCATTCAAATCACAATTCCCATCGCAAGTTTTGGTTAAACAATTATAACTACGTCTTATACAGCTATGTCCAAACTTTGAAATACTCATTATTCTTCCTCTGGAAGTATAAAATAATCAATTCCAAAACAATATCTGCTTTTAAAAAGGGAATTGCAGGAATAATTACCAGAAAACCATATTTGTCTTTCAAACAGTACAAAAACATTTCTTTAAATTTTGTAAATGACATATCGCCTGTAATATAATCATTGTAAATATGTTGTAGATTCAAATTGTCCATTTTAAAAACAATTAACATATCTGCATTATTGTGCAAATTATGTTATGGAATACGAGAATAACTTTGCAAAAGAAAAAACAATCAACATTCAAATGTCTACCAAAACTAAAACACTTTTGTATTTCTCCTTGAGGTTCACTCCAAACATAGTCAAAAACAAATATTGAATTGGATACAGCTTAATTTGGAGATACAATTTCATCTTTATTACAGAAAGGGAAATATTGCATTCCTTCAATTTACGTCAAAATGTTTGCTAAACTTTAATATTTATTTTGATGTATTGTTTTGGAAAATACATATACATTTTTTAATTTATGTCCATTCAGATATTCTAAAAGCGACATAATAACACAAGATTTCCACATGAAGAAAGACCACTTATTATACAACGTATATTTGATGGTATTTATGTGTTTTTTTTATTTATTCAAAATTACCGGAAGATGCACTTTTACAACCTTCATTCTCTGTTATATACTGACGTAAAAATATAAATGAGAACCTACATATAGGATCACGTTCAGTCGAAAACAATATCTCGTACTAAATGCATCAAAAAAGGTTGTGTAGTATTGAACACATTGAATAACATATTGCCATTTGAATTGCATTTACCAAAATTGAATTACTGTGGTCCAGGAACAAAACTTTCAAAATGTCTGGCATGTAACGATCAAGGAATAAACACATTAAACAACCCCACTCTTTTTGGCCAAAAAAATTGAGCACTTTCAAGGAAATGAAAACAATTCTGAACATGTACAGTAAATCATATTTTTCTTCCACCACTATTCGGTGAAAAAATGATAACCAATAGGTGAGACAGTTATCACTGCAAACTGTGTACCTACTACAATACCAACACAGCAGTGGTTATAATTACGTTACTCTGTCTGGATAACTAATACTTTAAGAGAAGCAAAATTACACTTATGTAGTTCCCACCCAACTCTTACCTTGAAAGTCCCATAATTTAAGCCTTTCTGTGCATAACAGTGTAATGGTTTGAAATGACTATTCCTAAGATTTAACACTTTCTACACTAAATTTTGTAGCATGAGTATGACATAATACCAAATTTCTGGAATCTACATATCTGATGCTGTTGCACAAATCCGCATGTACAAGTACACACACATAAACACATACCAAGACAAAAATTATAATACAATCAATGCATTTTCACTCACCACTATATTTATTTGGTGAGAGAGTATTCACTCATATGATAAACACATAAGTTAGGTTCACTATGCTGCAAAGAAATAGTCCAGTGTTGAGCATGCTGTGTTTATCCTCTGTAAAAGTACTTATTGTTTCACTTATTTTTTAGTAAATCACACACAAGTTGACTTTTAGAACATGCACTATTATATAGTAGGCTGTACGGATACGTCACAATTTTGAGCAAGCTATTTTTTCATCTTTTCGGATATCTCGTGAATCTTCTTTTCAAGTTTCTGAAGTTCAACTAATTTTTCTTTTGCAGTCTTCCTAAAACTGTTTGACTGTATAATCAAATTTATATTTTCTGTTTTTTTCTGCCTGTTCAGCCAGTTCATCAGCAGTTTTCTGAAGGTTGTCTACTGATTGACTGAGCTTTCAATTCTTCAGTTAACTCAAGACTTTGTTTCTTTTCCACCTTATTGACTTTCTTCTTATGTTCCTCTTCCAAGTATGACATATACTTTTATCGAGCTCCTGCAACAGATACCCGCAATTCTTTGCTCAGGGATACGTTTTTGATACAGCCACAAATTCTGACTTCTTCAATTATCAACTTCTTTGCTACATATGACTCTTCTGTTAAAAGTTTCCGCTTCCAGATGACGATTAACAGAAAATCCTCGGTGCACAGCTGCTTGGCCATGAGAGAATATTAAGAGCATTTTTACAACTTGCCACAGATGCTCATACTTTTTTACATCACTAAGGTAAGTGTGGAAAAAAACAAATTCGAAAAACAGCAGAGTCAAAGTCACTAAACCGTTTCATTTTCCTGTGCATTTTTGAGGAGTTCTTGGTACTCTAATAAAATTTCATCACATAACTTTTCCTGAACTTTTTTTGGCATTTACAAAAATTGTTTCATTTTCTTGTAGCAGCTGTAGTAATCGGTTGACTTGAATTGTGAATCAAGACATGAAAAGACTTCGAACAAAAGCATAATTGATTGGGTTCTTTGCTACCAAGTTCTCAACCATCAAGAAAATGAAATTCTGTGTTTTGTGTCTGAGTTCTAGTGCCTGTTTTTCTGTAACTTCACTTTGTGAATAAGTTCTTTGACCATTCTATCTGCAATGAACCCCAAACTTACTTTGCTTGAGCTAAACAGGCAATTTTTATCTTTCAAGTCAAAGAGAGAAATTTGGTATCGTGGTGTTATTTCCAAAATTAATTCACTCTTCATGATATTGAAATTCTTCAAACAACTAACAACAATGTTTATAAGATCTACAGCTAAGAAATGCAAGAGTGGTAAGTCACTTTGTTAGAAATGGTTGCAACAGTTTAACAGAAAAAAAAATTTTCAATTTTCCTGGTATCAAAACATCTATACATGCTTCCTCAACAATGCTGAATGATTTACACTTTATTTTTGAAAGGTTTCCTTTTTCGACTACTTTAATATATTTCTTTAAGTCACCCCACATTTCCAGTGCTCTTTCCGCTGCTGAAACATTTTCCAACCAACAATGTTTGCAAAACTTACAGGGAAGTTTTTTGGTCAGAGAAATGTTTAAATAATCTTCTCTGCGAGCTGGAGAATCTTTAAATAACAAGTAAATGCTTTCTTTATTTGCAATAAAGAAATATGCATCACACTTATTTAATGTAAGTTATACACACAGTTTACAGGTGTTTGGGTTTGGCAACCTTAGTTAGATGGACATAACAAAGTTTGGTAACAGGAAGTTTTGATGAGTTGAACAACCACAGAGTTAAGTAAACATTTCATTATAAATGATTATGAACAGTTTGATACCAAATCTACTGCAAAAATAAGCCTCCTTCCTCGTAGTTGCATGATGGCGTTATTTGGTATTAGGTTCATATTTATTTTTCAAAGTAGAAAAAAAATTTGGATCTACAATACAATTGCTGTCGAAGTGTAACAAATAAATATCCTAAAATATTTATGATAACTTAATTACTTTCACAAAAACTCAAATCAAATTAATTTTTTCCCCGAAATATTCACAAAATTCCCCTGACTTTTCCCTGTTTATCAGGTTGGTCACCACCCTGTGATGATGATGATGCTAAATGAGATGACATTCTCATCTGATCTCACAAGACCCATTTCATGAGGTAAAACTACACCAACTTAATGTTAAGTGCAAGCAAGAAATGTGTGAATCTGCGCAGGTAAAGAAGACGCATTGACTGTTGAACCGTGGCGAGTTGTGAACAATATGATATAAACAAGTGGAGGATATTCATACTACCAGGAATGAGAGAGAAGGTGATTACACATGCACATCCAATTCACGTGGCAGGTTACCCGGGAATTGAGCAAATGATAAGAAATATTAAAGAACACTTTTTCTGGCCTGGCTTGTCATGTGACACACGAAAATACGTACGCAACTGTGAACAGTGTCAGTAGGTCACGTCCCGCTGCACAGATGGCGCGCAGCAGTAACAGCAGAGATTGCCAAAACTGCCTTTTGAGACAGTTGGTCTCAATTTCATGGGACCATATGCACGAACAGCAGGAGGTAAAAGATTTATCATTGCTGTGACAAACAATTTCTTGAGGTGGATTTAGGCTTACACCATGAGCAATAAACGTCTGCAGTGTCTGGCATAATAAACATTTTTACAAAATGAGTTCTTTGCACGCTGTGGATACCGGAAACAGTCATTAACAGATAACAGCACACAGTTTACGGGTAGGAAGTAGCAGGAAATATGTACCCGGTGGGGGGTGTATCACCTGAAGACTGCAGTCTACCACCCACGCACGAACCTTATAGAGCACTGCAACCAAGAGTTGAAGATGCAACTACAACTCCGTGTGGGGGAGCAGCATACCGCCCGGGATGACCATCTGCCCGTCGCCCTCTTCACCATCCGCCTGCTTGTCAACACAGCCACCAGACATATTGTTAGGGCACAACCTGGCCCTACCAAGGGAGAGGAACTGGCCGCGGATGACAATAACCAGCAACACAGAGTACAGCGGTGAATGGAGAAAAAACACAGCCAGCAGCACAAAGACAACATCAGAAGGCGTATGCTGCAGGGTGGGTCCCGACTAGCAAGAGGACACCCCCAGCGCTACAAGCAGGGTAGCAAGTGTACCTACGTGCTCATCTGCAGTCCGGCAAAATTTTTGTGTGACTAGCGGCAAGAAGGAGCAGGTCGCATCAGGTGCTATGGAGTGTAGGAACAACCATATACCTGGCCCACGTAGGCAAAAAGAGAGTTAGGGCCCACCGGAACAACAACCGTCTCTTGCCCGGAGATGTCGCCGGCAAAGATGTCCCCGGTGCCCTAAACCCCCACGACAGCAATCCACCCGCTGAGCTCCACGGGCAAGTGAGAAGGGGAGAAGGTGGGTTGGCGCTTCCATTGGATGGGCCACCATCAGAGGCCTCAGTATCATCAGTACCGAGCATGGCCATGTCCCCCAGGAGTTGAGCTGATACGGGTCAGAATGATGACGGAGTGGCACCTATCAAAGTCGCCACCTCAACATCAACTGCAAGCATGAGCAAGCAAAGGAGACCACGAACTTGGCAACCCATGATGGCGATACCGTTGTCAAGCGTCAGGGAAGGGTTGCAATGGAGGAAGGCATGTCAGCACCTGCACTAGAATGGCCAGTAGTGGGTGCCAAGAGCCCGACATCACCCGGCACACCGGCACCAAGGGGGGCATGTCCGAGGGCTAGCCCTACAGTGCTTTAAGGTGCGATGCCTACCAGGGCCATCGTAGACATACCAGCACCAGCAGTTCTGGAAAAGGGTCTGCTGGAAGATGCTGCGATGCCCGTCGTTGTGGCATCTTCATTGAGAGAGAGAGAACCAACAAGAACATGAGAGCAAGAGTACCAGTGCCAGCTAGGGTGTCACATCACCATGTTCACCCCCCCCCCCCCCTTTTCCAGTGACCACCTGCCCGGGTCACTCCCAGCAGCAGCACAGCCTGGAGGAAAGTAAGAACAGGATCAACAGTAGCAGCGGTGCTGACAGTGGGGACAAGTTGGCTGGCTCAGAGGACCTCTGCCAGTCACGACAGCGGAGACATCTACCACCAGAGCGCACAACTTGTGGGGGCGCCCTGGCATCCCGAACGAGGCAGCGGAGTAAGAAGAAAGACAGCGAGGAGCAGCAGTTGCAGCCACCTTGCCGAGTTGTAAGGAGCAGATCAAGTGCTCCTACGGCTTACATCAGAGGCAGAAAGGCGGGCAGAAGTTCCTTTGCTGCACTTGACGGCGTAAAGCTGCAAACAGTCTCACAGATGGGGGCCGTTTGATGCATGCCACGTTACCCTCTCTGACAGTTTGCCCGCAGCACCGAGTTCCAGCAACACAGCGTCCATCCACAATACGAATGCAGTGCATCAGTGTGAGTGGTGCAACATACTATATGCTTCATGCAAGTTTAGGAAGTGTAAGACAGAGTAGTGCAATGCAATGGGAGTTGCGCTGGCCTGTGGCCACGTGCTCTACAGTATGGAGTAATACGCCCGGTTCAAGTAAGGCCAGATAAATATTGCAAGGGTTTAAATGGCAGGCGATGTGTGATGCAGGTTCATGCAAACACTAAGGATGCCCTGTGAAACAGCCCATTATTTGGTTAAAGTTATAATAAAATTTATTTGTTGTTTCTGTTTTTCCATCTCATGTGTTTTCACACTCACCTCACCACATCCCTTGTTTGTATCAGTTTATTTGATTCTTGTTACTACATGTAATTTTTGTGATGGTAAACTTCATGCCAGGAAGTGTTTAATGAAATATATGTCTGAGAAACTAGTTCCGATGTGGCCAGCCTGCCTGCCAATACCGTTCAGCGCAGCAAGCCGGGAGATCAGTCATTATTTCACAGTTCGAGGGGGGTGACATGTATCGCTGTGACTCACGGTTCACGTGCCTGGGCGGCCCTTATCATTTGCATTTCATCATTTAATTTACAATAGTCATTTAAATACCAGAACCTTGTTCTCGTTAGCCGCAAGGGAAACTGCCCCTCGCCTTCCCCAGTGCTAGCATCGCCTGGGTAAATTTAACTTGTTCATGTAATTGTTCAACGACCTAGTGCCTTTTCACAGTATCACCCATGTTGCTTTAAGAAAGGGTACATATCTTGCCCAGTTAGTGTTATTTTCTGTGTTACTTAGTAATTTATATTTTTCCACAATGGCAACAGGTTGGGTTCAGTCCCTCAGTAAATCAGTACTGTCCCAGCTACTAAAGTAAGCTGGAGAAGAAGTTTTAAATGCGGATGACATCTCAGAACTTAGGTTAAAAGCACGTGCTTTGATTCGTAAAGGAGATGGAGAAACCGGTGCTGAAGGAGCTGGAACCTTGGGTGAGTTATTTCCTGTTCTCAAATCTTAAAAAAATTTACCACCTGGTCTGTTGGCTAGAGTACCTGAACTCAGGAATTTACAACTAGTCTGTAGTTGCGTTTTTTGTGAGCTTGAATTTAGTACTTGCTCTTAACTTCTGTTCATGGCAAATTATATTTGCCACCGCTATTTTTAAACTGCCTGAAGAACTTCAGCCTATTTTTGGGTTGGCACGTGATGAATTTTGGGACATTAGTGAAGTTGCCCTCACAAAGTTTAAACTTAAACTTTTAGAGAAATGCAAGTTATCTAACCAGTTTATGAAGGAATTTGTATCCAAAGTTATAGGGATTGTAAATGTGGTAGGATTGCCCTGCGCGGAAAACTATTTTACACAATTAATGTTTTGAAAACTTATTGGCTCATAACAGTAGATTTTTTCATTTTGTTACCCGTCCTACTACCTTGAGTCAGTTGCTTATTTTAGTATCTGATATAGAAAAAACACTGCAGGATTGTGGTGTGGTTTCGCCCTCTCATGTGCTGAAAGAAAACCAAAGGGAGGTTAGAAAAACTTAAACTCGGGCCTGCTTCATATACGGACGTCAAAATCATCTTGCCATAGATTGTTTTTACAGGAAATCTGTAAATACTGTGGCTAGGGATACGGTTTATAGTTCAGGGGGTCAGATTTCCAATAGGAGTGTTAGTAGGAGTACTTGGTCACAAACAGATAGGACGGCTGATAAGATAAAATCTTTTGAGGAGAGATTGAAAGATATGCAATGTTATTATCGTAAGAATGGTCATCTTAGTTCTCGGTGCCTTCAAAGGGAGAAAGAAGTGGGTAAACCTGTTATTAACAGTTTATCTTTCAAAATGAAACATGGTTTGCTTTTTGTCCTGGTAGTGATAGCTGATAAGATAAAAGTAGGGGCTCTACTGGATTCGAGAGCCACCTGTTATCTTATTAGCCAGTCTTTTTGTAATCATTTACTACGTTATCTACATAAACGATTAGTTCGTATTTGTCGGCAGGAGAGAATAGGATTTTCTTTAGCCAATGGAGGAGTCATAGATTCCCAGTGCGTGGCAACTTTCAAAATAAAAACTGACAATTTTTCGTGGAAGGTAAACTTTCGTGTATTGCCTGGACTTACTCATGATATTTTGTTAGGGTAGATTTTCTTGGTAAAACTTGAGCATGTTTAAATGTTCATAACCATGAATTAATTTTTGAATTTTGGAAACAAGAGTCCTGTTAAGATCTCAACCAAACATTTTCTTTTTCATAAAAATATAGTGTCAGAAGTAGTAGATGAAAAACAAAGTAAGGTAAAGGAGCTCTGTAATGAATTTTCTGATGTAACTGAAAAGCTTGGTCATTATACTAAACAGCCCATTGTTTTGAAGCTGAGAGATAGGGATCCTGTATCCTCAGTTCCTTACAGGATGCCACCTCCGAAATTAAAAATGTTCAAAAATTTTGTGTCTGAGTTACAAGCTCAGAATATAGTTGAATCTTCCACTAGTATGTATTCGAGTCCCGCCTTTTTGTTGCCCAAAAAGACACCTGGTAAATTCACAGTTATTTGTGAAAGTGAATAAAATTTGTTTTTGTAGATCTGTACCCACTATTAAATCTGTTTTCCAACATGTGGGCAAGTGCAGTACTTCTCTATTTTGACTTACAATACCACATTTCTGCAATGCGATTTGCATCCAGATTTTCGTGAAATACTAGCCTTTGTAACTCCATGGTGCCAGTTTCAGTGGACCATGCTTCCCATGGGAATAAATTGTGGGCCACAGGCCATGTCATGTGTGTTGTTCCACGTTCTTGATAAAATTAATATGAATTTTTATTCACATATATCAATGATGTGTGTGTTTATAGTCATACGTTTGAGGATCACCAACACCATCTTAGGTTGTTTCTTACTGCACTAAGAGAAGCAGGATTAACTGTAAATCCTGGAAAGGTGACATGGACTAATACTTATGTCAAGCATTTGGAGTTTGTGATAAATAAAGGGAAGCTGCTTATGAATCCTGAAAAGATTACACTGGTCGTAAATTTTCCACCCCTAAAAATCCCAAGGGGGTACGACGATTCCTAGGAATGGTGGGATTCTATTCTATATTCATTCCTGAATTTGCAAAAATCGCACAGCCATTGAATGCTTTAAAGAGGAAACATGCTGCTTTTACATGGGGTCCAGACCAGCAACATTCTTTTTGTCAGTTAAAAGAGAAATTAGCTACTCCTCCGGTATTGCATCTCCCACAGTTTAGTAAGCCTTTTACATTACAGGTGGATGCTAGTTCAAAGGCCCTAGGGGCTGTGTTGTGTCAGTTCGAAGGAGAGAATTTAGTCCCTGTTGCTTATGTCAGTCAGTTGTTGACATCTGCCGAACAGAAATGCTCAGCTTATGAGAAAGAGGTACTCGCTGCTATCTATGGGATGGAGAAATTCTCTGATTACTTAGAAGCTGCAGAATTTAAACTGTAAACAGACAAACCAGACCTTAGTTGGGTTTTGACCACAAATAGGCCAATAGGTCATTTGGCTAGATGGCTTGTACAACTTACTAAATTAAAATTTTTGTGTGAAGCACATTAAGGATGTTGAGAATGGGGTTGCAGACTGCCTCTCTCGGATGTTCGATGAAGAAGAGTTTCATGAGGTACCAGCTGAAGAGCCATCTAGCAGTTTCATGACAGTTCAAAGTGTTAAAGAACAACCTAATGCAGTTTCAGCTCCTTTGGTGGAACATAAAAATCAGGAAATTAAGATATCTGTTTTGCAGGATTTTCCCCAAGCCTATTTGACACTCCAGTCCCATCAGAAATCCGATTTGGAGTGCATGTGAATTAAATCAGATATTGCTGCTGGTAAGCCCGGATGTTTCGAGATTCGAAAAGGGTTGGTCAAACATGTGGATCCGAAAAATAAAACTTTTAAGTTATATGTTCCCAAGGTATTAAGAGCTCAAATTTTTCATTACAACACCAACTTTTTTTTTGGGGGGGGGGGGGGGGGGGGCACTAGGGCAAGAGAAAACTGTTTCTATGATTTAGAAGATGTTCTACTGGCCTAGTTTGGCCAAGGAAGTAGAGGGATTTGTTAGACAATGTGAAGCATGCCAATGGTCAAATCCTCGAAACGTGAAAACAGCTAGTCCTTATAGTGTCTCTGTAGCAACTTTTCCCTGGAAGCAAAATTTAACAACAGTGTAGTAGCCGTAAACCACTACTACATGCACGTGACAAAAGGACTCATTATAGACCAGTCACGTGCACCAAATTTAATTTAGCCGCAAGCAAAAGACAGTGACGTAAGCAAAACAATCACATTTAGGCTAAATTGAAAGTATCCAGTACAGTTCAAGTATAAAGAACCAACAATGTAAATGAATCAGTAATTAATCACTCGACTATGTGATAATTAACTTTTCATATACAGCCGCAAAAAGCTGTACGTCAGTTACTTTTGATAGACCTTTTACACCTTACGGTTCAAGTATTTCAGTGGCAGACAGCCCACTTAAGTAAGTAGCATTACGAATAGATGCTCTCCACAGTGACAGTAATGGTTACTACAAATGAATCAAGTAAAGACGCTCACCACAGTGCCAGTGATTAAGTTTAAGACAGAGACTTCGACATTACAATCACATTTTAGCTTCTTATATTTGATACTGATCATCATTAAATCTGACTTGATGTGTAGGTAAACCTATAAATGCCACAATACGTTTTGAAAGTGTTTATGTGAAGATCGCTTACACAAAGAATGCCATCGTGTAAGAGTGTGTTTTCAGCACGGACAAAAGCGAACATTCCTTAGGAACTTACCTTGAACATTCCAACGTAGATACATAGTGTACATGTGAGATGTTAGACCTACGATATAAGATGGACTCCTGCAAGGGATAGTTACGTTAGCTTTTTGTTATGCTTTTCAGCATTAAATCTAAACTGATGTGTAGGCACACAAGTAAATATCATATGTTTTGAAAGGGTATATGTGAAGATCGCCTACAAGAAAGAATGCAGTTTTATAGGAGAGTATTTTTATGTATATGCTTATAGTTTATGTGCTTTTGATTGCAATATCTTGGGCACCTACTCAGTTCACACTCTGAGCGTTAAAGCTCACCATATATGGTTCAAGATATTTTAACTTCCATTTGAAGTCTATGTGTATTGTATGCAGTGACCAACTGCGCCCAATTTGCCACGTTAATCATGCATGTAATGTACTCGCTTCGTATTTGTTTAGCCAGTCAACCTAGGTATTGAAGAGCCTATGTGGTTGGCCACTTCGCAATCTGTCACACATAACTATTTAGTTTGCTGACAGAGACAAAAGTTCCCTGGAAAGATTTCCCTTTTTCTTTCTTAACTAGCTATAACAAGCTCCAGGATATTAGGGGCGTTTCCCTGCCTTCCGCAAGTAAGGCTTGTACATATTATAATTATTCTTACTTTAAACCCCTCATTTTGACGTGCCATTGTTTTATATAATTTTTCTTTCGGGTTTTTATGTACGATTCCCTTGTAATATCCACCAGCGCTATGCTGGTTTTTGTCAATGGCACTCATATGAAATGTAGGCCGGTGGGACACCTGACACACGCTACTTCCTAACCCAATAATCTTTACACACTGGGGGAATACACACTCTCGCTGCATCAACAAAGCCAGATAACCAGGTCGAGGGGCAGAGAAGGATGCCCACCTGCAAGAGAGAGAAAGAATCAAGGTCGCCGGCCAGCTGACACCACTCCACATCTCACACATTTCGCTTCACCAGCCGGTCGCCCAGAAGCGTACAGAACACGCTCCACTACAGCCGCCAAGCAGCCCAACATTAAGGGTCCCGCATACCTGTATTTGAAAAAAATTTTCAGTGCTACCTTCCTCAGCACGTCTACCCAGACCTTCTACACCTTCCAGAGAGGGTGCCTACGCCTTTCTCCACCACCTTTTCCATGATGAGTCTTCATTGCAACAGGGGGGGGGGGGGGGGGGGGAGGGAGATTGACATGTGCCGCTTATACAAATAATCTAACACGATTATGACTCATCACCTAGAGCACCTCTTCCACCACTACAGATGTGAGCAACCCACTGCCTAACCTACAGGCAGCAGGAACTAACTATGAGCAATTCCTTCTCACCTGGAGGATACGCAACCCGGCTGCACGCCCCCCCTCCTCTTCCCCGCACTTAGAGCCCACAAGCTGCCCAGACCTCGGACAAGGCCAAGCGCCTCCGATGAGGCACAAAGCAGAATCGCTGAGCAGAGTATTCCCATGCCAACCAGGGCTGGAGGACGTCACGCCTCCTCTGCACCAGCAGCCTACAAACTTCCACTATAAGTCCAGATGCTGCTGAGCTCCAGAGTCATTCTTTCACATCTCTAGCTACCTCCCACAACACTATACCAATGCTCGGGATCTTTAGAGAAATTTGTTACTTTCAAGTATGCCATCGCTGCTACTTACTACGTACGTCGATGACCAGTCAACCCGACGACTAGCGAACACGATCACAAATATTTTAACTTCACTTTGTCTCTTCCAGACACCTTTTTCTTAGCAGTTTAACTTCAATTAATTTGCATTCGTCTTCAACTAGCTCTCCCCTTTTTACTTACAACCAGGTTGCCTACACCTGGAACCGCAGTTACCTTCAGCTATCCACAACTTGGTACGAGGTAGCACAGGTCACATGTTTACTGAACCTTCAATAAACACTCATTGTTCACTACCTTTCTGTCTTTCATTTCCAGGGTATTTATTTGCATCAACAGTTGAGGATAGGATATGCTGTGCACGACCAACAGGAACCGGGAGTTTTGTTAAACACACTGACTGTGGAGTCCTTTCCAGGTGTCCACATATTAGACGGCTACCTGTTTCCTCCCAGTTACACATCAGCATTAAGTCAGTGCTGGTGGGGGTGAAACAGCTACGCCACAACCACTAGAAACACCTTCACACCAGGAGGTGCAACAGACTCAGGTTACTTCTCACCATTAGCCTTAAGTCAGTGCGCAGTGACCATAGCCTGAAGTCTTGCCGTTCATCCTAGTGTGAACGCACAACCAGTAGATGCTTGGCGGCCCACACTGCTCCACATCCCTGATCAGTCCGCAACTGTGGGATTAGTGGGCTCTTATCGAGCTCGTGCCGGCAAGTCACTATTAGGTTACACTATTAACCTTCCTGTCTAAGTGCATCGCGTAGACTATAGAACTGTTTACCCTATGCCTCACAGGAGGAATGGTGGAAAATGCAGGGAACGATATCTGGCTCACTCTGCTCTCAGGCTGTGGATAGTATTACCCCATCCTACGCAGGAGAGGCAGGTGGAACAGGACCGCGCCACCGAACTTAGACAACAAGCAGTCGTGCCTGCTTGGTTTCTGGTAATTCACTTCCCACCGTGTATACGCAAACATCCTACGTGTCACCCGGTTGTCAAAGGACTCCTGACCAGTACTGAAGTGCGCTTAGGCTTGGACGACCTCATCTTCTAGCCTAACGAAGCACACCTGTAGAACCTCAACTCCGACATAGAATGAATTCATTGCGCCTAAGCCAAACCTACTCCGACTACAACCTCAAGAAGCAGGAGTAAGTACTACCCCACTTTAGGTCTAGCTGACAAAATCCTCGACTAACGTGCCAAGCCAGTCCCATCGGACATGCGTAAAGTTAATGCTTGGTTCAGTTTTTTGTGCAATTTAATGTTTTTTCATGAATAAATATTACATTAATTACATATTTTTCACCCATTTTACCCCACAATTTCCCTGATCTTCATAGCCCTCCCCGCTATCGTTTTTGGGGTTTCTATTGGTCAAATGTTGATGCCCCTACTAAATTCGTCTTCTGTGTAATTAGTAGAGTGGAATTAGACCACTTTTAAAGATTTTTTTTTTTCCAAAAAATAAAATTCCTTAAGAATTACCCATGGGAGCAACTGCGGCAATACTGCCTGTTGTTCAGTTGTTTTTTTGTCGCGACCATGTAGTGTATATTCTTGTGTGTTAAATAAAGAGCTGACAAATATGTTTTATTCAACTGCATCAACAGTTCTCCCAGACCTTTTATTATTACTTTACACTACTCTGTCTTGGAAATAAGGTGTGGTAGATCACATCAACCTGAGCAATATAGCTTCTGTTTTATAAGCCTCTGAAGATGCGACTTTGGTTCACCTGTGAGAACAAAGACTGATTACTAGACTTATAGCATAAAAATTGGGAAGTTTCTCAGACCCATAGGATAGTGATAATTCTTTCGCATGTTGTAATAAAATTGCGTATCTAGGAGCGAAACATGGGATATTATGCACATTATTATTGTACATGCAAGAGGGCGAATACTTTTGTCCATTTCTGTACATTATTTAACAAAATTACATCCTACTTATAAAAACTATACACGCACTTACTGTCCTTTAAATTGTGGCTTGGAATAAGAAATCAGTCTTAAGATTGGCCAGAAACGTACATTTAGTCGATTACTGCTTGCAGTTCGCACCAATGACATTTTCAGACAATTTAGTGATCTCATTACATTCACAGCCATTGCCAGGGAAAATATACAGTAAATAACACGACCTAAAACATAATTAAACTGATACAATAGATTTCACGAGAGCAGACATAAACTACGAGTTTATAAATTAATAATAAACAAAACCAAAGCACACACGCGACGACCCTGAACTTTTAAACTACTGCAATACCAACACTAAGACCCCGTAAAAAGAAATTTCCGAAGAACACAACGAAAAGTCCCGCCAACTAAGATAACATGTTAGAAAAAAAAATACCAATCAATTATTGCCAGACGAAAACGATCTATAATAGCATATTCCAATTACATTTCGGCAGCTGAATAATACATAATAGATAATACGGAACAAATATGATCTTCATATATTGACGATAGTGTTTGTAATTACATTGTCGATTATGTTAATTTAATCAAGTGAGTCGTAAATACATTTGCCTACGAATTGAAAAAGAGAAATTGGGAAAAATTATCGGTACGGGATTTCATAATTTTAAACTTAAATCCTCTTATCTAAATCGAAGTTCATGCATTTTCTTTAAAGAATTGTATGTTATAGTAAATGTTTTGCACAATTTTCCCGGCGTGTTCCAAATGTCAGTGCTTTTTTTTTTGCATAAATAATATATTCACTATTTCTGTCAATCTTGTGACAAGAGAACTTTTTCAGTTTTCAGTGCTCACCCAGAGACGTCAATCGGAATATGCCATAAAGATAGAGAAGCAATTTGCTCATGCCCTTGGCTGAAGCGGACGTTGTTGGGTACATAGAAAATAAATACGAGAGCAAACTGATGAACATTCGTGGAACAGAATGCACGTGCTGTTTATGTTTTACAAGATTGCCGATATAATAGGAGCACTGTAGTATAGTTAGAACAGCGACATTGGGGGCCTTATTCATAGTCAGAGCTTCGTCCAAGGATGATCCAGAGATGATCTTCCTCGGAGTTGGTCTGGGTTTAACCAGACTAAGGTTGGGCGAACTATATCTTATTCACATATCCCCATTAGAGTGAAACTAACGTTAATCAGGGAGCATCAACATACACTGTTGCCAGATTTGTAGCGCATGCGCATTAGAGATTATTCGTCTCAAATAAACGTTTAATTTCCACTCACAACCAAATAGTAACTAGAAAGCTCTTAAAAACACAATATGACTTATTTAAAATTAAAATTTTTTCCTTCTCAAATTGAACAGTAGTATACACTAAGTGTTAATATGGGCAAGAACAAGTCAAATCAAATCAATTACAATGTGTGTTGAATTAAAAATAAAATTACAAGTTGGGTAAATATAGATATATCCTACAAAGTAATTTTGGATACATAAGGTTATATAAAAGGTTTGAATTGCTCGATTATGATTCGGGCACTTCACTTGTTTGCTGGACTTCAGGCGGACAGCATCGTCTTCCGTTCTCTTCTCAGCGGACTGTGTGGCCTTCGTTCTATAGCTCTCATGACACTGGGAAACAACTGCCGACCCGTTGCTCTGGACAACGGGTCATCTCGAGCATAGCTTGTTTAGGTCAGCGATGGTTGTTTCCTGCACCGGTTAGGAACATCAGACAACATAAATATTTTACACACACCCATTCCAACAATCCAACCTACTGATTCCACGATCCTGGCTGACTCGACCCCGGGGGGGGGGGGGGATGTGGGCACGTTGGAGACAGAAAACCTGGTACCAAATAACACATCACCTGGCACAGTTTTAGCCACACTCGGAGAAAGGGGAAACATAATCTTTCACCAGCCACAAAATCTATCACAGGAATCCCAGAAAGCCATCATGGACACCACAGAACAACACGATTCAGCACAAGAAAACCTCATGCCACTCGATCTCACTGCAGAACAAAAGTCTTGGCTGCTGGCAAAACACAATAGCAGTAAGGCATTGTTGGACCAACAGTTTGAGAATGAAACCTGGATTCTGGAAACAAATCGCAGGAAAATCTCCCGAGCCACCCAAGCCACTCGCGGTTCAAAACCGCTTCGAACCATTTGCCAACATGGCAAATACACAAACAGCTACACTCACTAACACTCAAAATAGCACATCTGCCCCGTCCACCTCTCACACTGAGTGCCCAACCACAAAAAACAATTCCGAAACCCATGAAACTGATCGTGCCTGACACCTCCACATACAACCATCTAATCACAAAAATCCGCTCAATGAACATTACAAGTACTCAAATTTCCGTTGTTCAAGACGGCCTTCAGATCACATGCCCACGAACAGGCGTATCACTCGCTAAAAGAATTCCTCAAAATTGCCAACATTAATTTTTGCACATTCAGTATCGCAGCAGAACACCCTCAAAAAGTGGTAATCAGGCTCCCATGGACAACCCCAACTGCAGACATCAAAGAGAACCTTGAGGCGCGCAAATACACTGTCATCGATGTCTATCAATTCAGAAAAACCATCTCAGACCCCAACAACCCATCACACACCTGGGAAGAACCACATGATTTTTTCTGCATAACAGCTGCAAAAAACGACACCCTCGCCCCCCTTCTCAACCTCATTTGCATCAATATGACGGCAGTACAACCCCGCCCATACAAAAAGAGGATTGGGAAAATCCCCCAGTGCCAAAATTGCTGGCTTTACCACCACACAAAAAACTTCTGTGCCCTCCGAACTGTCTGCCATCACTACGCCAGCTCCAACCCAGCCTGTGACAACCTGAACAGGACCCCAACTGCGTGAACAGCAAGGGGAAAGGAGTGCACGAAGTGAATTCAAGGCTCTGCCCAGAATACATCCACCTGGTGCAACTTCGACAGGAGGCCACAGTAAAACGCGAAACCGACGCCCCACACTTCGTGCACCCCCTGTATTCATGCAGGAACACTTTCCATCTCCAACTCCAACTAGGAACATTGTTATGAAAAATGTTTCTTACTCACAGGCAATGCGGTCTCAAACACAGCCCCGCAACACACAACAGTCTTCCTCTCCGATCTCGACCCAAAAACCAACCAACCAGCAACCCATTCCGCCCCTCCCCCCCACTCCATGTCAGCCCTCCCCTCCCTCCATGGCCCCTCCCGATATCGGCGATATCAGTTCCACACTCACCGACCTCCGCGACCTGATGCGCTTCCTCCGGGATGTGAACTTCCTTCAATTCAAGACTCACATGAAATCCTACATCCTCCTGGGCAATTCCACACATGACCCACAGATGAAAACACTACTGCTCCTGCAGGCCTTGACCACCTACTCCGGGTTCGATTAGTCATGGATCAAACCCACAGAGATAGTCCCTGTGTCCTCTCCCTTCTCTACTGGAATGGCAACAGTATATTTTATCAAATTTACGAATTAGAAAGAGTACTAGAAACTTATGGCGTAGAAATTGCACTAATTAAGGAAACACATTTAAAACCAAGAAAAAGATTTAACATCATAAAATTACACGGCATATCGAACTGACAGAAAATATAAAGGAGGTGGTACATTAATACTAGTTCATAACCGCATACAACACCATTTAAATAATGCTCCAGTCTTGGAAAATTGAGAATACACATCCATAAACATTCGCACACAAGCAAGTCACATCACTTTAACTGCTATTTATAATTCCCCCAATAAAACGCGATTCCCAGCTGACTTAGATAAAATAACAACACAGCCATACCCATTTTTCTTAGCAGGAGATCTAAATGCAAAACATACTTCCTGGAATAGTAGAGAAAATAATCAAAGAGGCAGAATACTTGCAAAACATTCTAATCAATATAATTATTTTGTTACAGGCCCAACAGAACCGACATACTATCCTGCTAGTACAGAAATAACAATCAGATATTTTAGATATTGCACTTACCAATTTAGAAAAAGTAAATATTTCATTTGAAGTCCTCACAGAATTAGATTCCGACCACTTACCTATATTTTGTCAGCTGGAAGCAAACATACTTAAACACCCCAACGCCACTCTTCTAAAAACACCGGTAACTAACTGGGAGGATTTTAAACTAGACCAATAAGATTTATTTGCAATGCACCAAATAAATATTCCATCTAAAGATCACATCGACTCGGCAACTGAATTAATTCAAAATACAATATTGAAAATAAATATAAAACACACAACTTTCCTAAACCGACGACAATTTTTAAAACACTCCTTTCCCGAAGCAGAAATTCTTTTAGCCTAAAAACGCCACGCCCGCCATATTTATCAAAAATCCAGAAAGCAAGGAGATAAAGAAAAATATCATAAATTAAAGAAAGAACTCCATAGTAAACTCATTACATAAAAAATTAATAAATGCGAAACTTTCATGACTGACATAAACAATAATTGCAATGAATTCTGGCGCATTGCAAAAACCTTGCGAGGTCAAACTAAAAAATCAATCTCCCAGCCCATCAAAAACACATCAGGAACCCTCTTATACATCCCAGAGGACAAAGCAAATCCAATAGCTGATTGTTATCAGAGCCAGATCTCACCCAATGCTGATCTAGAAGATCCAAATTTTTCCAGATATGTACAAACCAATATCACAGCTTTTTTCAACAGAACCATAACTGCAAAACCAGAAGCAATAACGCTTAAAGAATTAATTGTACTAATTAAAAAACTTAACATCACAAAAGCTCCAGGACACGACAAATTTAATTATGAAATTAAAAACCTCCCAGCTAATGCACTATTTGCAATCCTTAGCCTGTTTAATGCAATATTAAATTTCAAATATTTCCCTATAGCATGGCGAACAGCGAAAGTTATCACGATCCCCAAACCAGGCAAAAATCACTCCATTCCAGAAAATAGACGGCTAATTTCCCTACTCAACTCCCTTAGTAAAGTCTTCGAAAAACTGCTTCTAACTAGATTATTAATACATGCAGAATTACAACAGATTATCCCAGCAACACAATTCGGGTTTAGAGCCCAACATTCCACCACTCACACCGTCACTAAATTCACCACAGACACCTTAACTGCAATGCAAAAACACGAAGTCACATTTGCCATTTTTCTAGACATTACTAAAGCATTTGGTAAGGTGTGAATACCTGGATTACTACAAAAATTAATTAACTTCAATTTTCCCGACTGCTACGTACATTTACTCGCCTTATACTTTCAAAATAGAACATTCTTTGTTAGTATTGATAATGCCAACTCTACTGCCCGCGAAATTACAGCAGGTGTCCCACAAGGCTCAGCAATTTCCCCATTTCTGTATAATATTTTTACCTCAGACATTCCCATAACCCATGCCTCAGTACAAATGTACGAGGACGATACCATAATTTCACCCACGATTAAAAAAACTGCCATATGCTATCCTCCTAACTCAACTTCAAATAAACTATTTAGAACATGGTTTGAAAGATGGAAAATTAAAACTAATCCTACTA
The DNA here is from genome assembly GCA_029891345.1 of Dryococelus australis. Taxonomy (NCBI): domain Eukaryota; kingdom Metazoa; phylum Arthropoda; class Insecta; order Phasmatodea; family Phasmatidae; genus Dryococelus; species Dryococelus australis. Next base: position 272,683,074 of record CM056995.1, read on the forward strand.
AATCACAATCAGTATTGTTAACTAAACGCAGAATCCAGCCTTCACGCCAAATAACTCTAAATAATATTCCAATCCCCTTCACACAAACCGCGAAATACTTAGGTTTAACAATTGACTCTAAACTAATCTGGACCAATTACATTTCAACAGTTAAAAAGGCAGCACTGAGTAAACTACTGCAACTGTTTCCACTGTTAAAAAGCACTAATCTTCCCCGACAAGTAAAACTATTAATTTACACAGCAATAGTTAAATCATCCCTTTTGTATGGTAACGAAGTCTGGGGGAACTTAAATAAATTCCTTTTAAACTCTCTTCAAGTCATTCAAAATAAATACTTAAGAGTCATAATAAACGCAGCGCCCTTCACTGCCAACCTATCGATACATGAGCGTTTAAAAATTCCAACTATAAAGACACAGTTACTAAACCGCAATATAAATTACTATAATAAACTACTCTCACATTCAAATCCCGCCATTAAACGGCTAGGAGACTATGGACCCGATAAAAACAGAAGAATAAAACGCACTAAACAGCTTCCCACATAATAACTAACATCTCCTAAACCTTTACACCCGGCCGAAATTCTCCGATCGGATCGGGACAAAATTCAGTAAGTTTAATAAAATTACCTGGCGCCAGCATCGCGCACATCACTCAGCCTGCTACTCTCACAGCGAACACACCACTCTCTGCTTCCCTAGCATTTCCTCAAGGAGCTGACTGATTAAATAGTTTAATCCTAACTATGTCCCTCAAGTTTTTAACAATATTTAATTACAAAACATTTGTTAATTAAATCACAGTGCTGCCTTCTCTCCTCTGAAGACAGAAGCCCCGCCCTCAGCTGCGATACAGCCAATCAGAAAATTCCTTTAATATGAAGCCCCGCCCACCGACAAATACTTATAAAATCAATTATTATTTAAACTACAAACCTTAAAAACACTAATTAGTAACAAAAACTGTTCCCAAATACAATTTCCCACATCCCAAACAAAATAAAACCTTATATATTAACATTTAATAACCAAATACACACACCAAACATTGTACCACATAAAAAAAAAAAAACAACTCGGTTTATTAATGATATAGATAGAGGAAGGCCCTGCTTCCTCTGCCTCTTCCTGACATCTTGCTTAACGTCACAGGAAGATTTAATAAAATTAATAAAACAAACTTTTTATAGTTTTTACCAAACTTTTATAAGACCTACATTTTTGATTTTCCAAATTCCGTGCCAGTAGGGAACGGAACTCCACCGCCTTTCCCCTTACTTTTGTAGGCAAAAGGAAGGGGAATAAAGATTGGAACAACCGAGGTCCAGGGACTATACTGGGTCACAAAAACCGCACTCCTGACATGCGAGCGCCGCACGTGCCAGGTTAAAGTGCCTATATATGGGGGACCAGGGTGGGGTGGGTTAGCTGCCCCTAACCCTGGTCCAATAAAATGATTACCGCTTGGGAAGACAAGGGCATCGGTCTGTACTTCTCCCATGCTGAGAAGCTTAGCCTCAATGATGATAAATCGGTGGCGATTATGATTATTTGTTTTCAAAAGTAATGCTATCGAAGGTATGCTGAGTATTTTCTGTCTACTCATGTGAACATACAAGTGACATTATCAATACATTTTAAAATTTTAATTGTATTAATTTAAACTCGTTCACATTTGCTAAACGAAAACAACAATTTCGTAATTTTTTACTATGTAACTTTATTTGTTTTAACTTTATTTTTATGACTATCGCATTATTTAATATGGGCTGGTTTCATTTTATTATGCCAATATTATCTTTATAAATATGTTTAAAGAATATTGTAATGCTAAATACATTACAAAACGACATTTAGAAATTATTAAAATTTTATTACCCAAACAAGACTCGACCTTGCAGTCTATCGCATATCAACTCACGATGGATCCACTAGTACGTTCCAATTATCAGTGAATACTATAATACATATATTTATAAAAGTTTTGCACTGAAATTGTCTTTGGATGTATTAATATCACACTTCAGAGATGGTATTTAATGACACAGAAATACAGAGGTATTACTGTAGCTAAAAGTTAATGTTTTATTAATCTTATTAGGTATATTTACTTTGAATTATAATACACGGAACATTTCATCCATTAGTTGGCATACTTTCGGATACAGATTGACAGAATCGGCATGACATGTAATATTAACGAAACTATTGTATGTTACGTTCACCATGTTTTTTTTTTAGACCTTAATACTTCGTTACTCCTACCTCAGCCCGGACTAGATATTAGGCCATACTAAAGCAAGATGATTCACGGACTACCTGTAATAATGCTCTCTACATACGCAAAATTTTGGTAGGAGGACACTAAAAGTTTATAAATTGCTGTTGTACGTGCGCGCACCCGCGACAATGTAGGCGATGCACTTTATATGCCGTCCACAGCTCGTAGCACGAACAGCACTTGTCTCTTGAACGATGTATACAACATGGCGGAGTGGAGCAATGGCCCTGCAGCACACTGCTGAAGGCGACCACCCAAACACATTCCATGATTCAGTGCAGTGTCTATTGAATTTGCAAGGGATGTATTTTTATTTAAAGCTAATTTCACAGTGTTTGTATGTTTAGCATAAACCCCGTAATAGAGTAACGGCCTGCAAATGAATGTAGAAAAATTCCAACATAAAATAAAGCAGTAACACGTATGCCAAGTGCTACATGCTGATGGTAGGCTGGTGGTGCAAAGTGATGTACTTTTAAGGTTTGGAGTTGGGATAGGAAATGTGCAGTTGTTTCTCACCTAACCTTCTGCTGACAGATTGTAGGCGCCAGGCATTGCAGGGGCAATACCAACTAGTAGTAGTAGAGCAAACTCCTCTTCTCTGAGCCGTGTGCCGACAGCCAATGGGCGTTGTCCTCCTGGTGCTCCGGCCATCATAATTAATAAAAATATGTACCTGTACTGTACTTTCTATGTTGTGAGATCTCAGGGCGACTCACACACCCATATGTAGTTACACGAAGATAAAAACACTCTGAAATTCATTGGATACACTTTCATAGTACACTCAATAAAAAGGCAGGAAATGTGCCCTTATAGCCTGTAGGCAACACGAATGAAAATGCAAACACATCACATTAATTCACTAAGTTTTATTTAAACATTCCTCTAGGAAACAATTTACAAAGCACTTTCTGGACTTTACCTGCCGATAAGGTTACACTGATAAACAGCACTTGGCCACTAGGAATAACTGTGGAGTGTTAAGCCTTCCAAGGTTATTCCATGGGAAGGGAGGATCGGAGGAGACATGGGCGGCTAAAACATACGACGTTCCGGTAATCTAAAGTATATTACAATAAAAGTGGTTAGTTGAAATTGTTGATGTGCAGCCCAAGCGCGCGAAACGCGACCCCGTCGGTCTACATGTCCGACCCCTCGAGACACCGTAATATGACTAACTCCTCTGGCCACGGCACACTGGCCAGTTTGGGCGGGCCAGTGGGCTGTGTGAACTACTTTTTTACACACACAATTCCTGCAGAAACATACACAAGTTTCTAAAAACAAACAGTTCTTGCATAAGTAATTACAGAAATTACAGAAACCCTTAAATAAGCATAAGACACTGTGTGAAATGAAATGTGTGTGATACACATGAGAAATGGAAATAATAGAAAAATTATAATACATACACTGATTCCCTTAGAGTGCTTAAATTATGCTAGGGCTCCCTGCAGCCTTGTAGCCTGGACGTCCGTCCTTGAGCGTCTTGTAATTACTTGATAATTAACACATACCTCGTTTCACAAGTTATACCTTCAGAACATGTGCACGTGGGCGCACGTGTCCGCACCGCACTGGCACTACACTGCTCTGCCCCTTGCACCTTCTGGGTGAGTCCTACGGTGACAACTGTTCACTGCACTCATGGAATAACAGTTTCCGTACAACTGATGAGGAACACTTTCTAAACTGTGCGCTCCAGTGTTCGGTAGAGTGCTGTTCCCTGCAGCGGTCGACGGTGACAGAGGGGAAACGGGCTTGGGGGAAGCAACTGACGTCAAGGCATATGCACACAGAACTTTGCCATCCTAGCATATTTTGAGAAACTGTCTACGGCATCTTAATAGGTGTATTGAAATTATTAAAAGCCCACAAACAAGGTGATTTAATGCAACAAAAGTGTAATTTGCTAACATTGACATGTTACACCTATGGTGTTATATGGCACACTCTAAAAGTGTAAAATGAAATTACTTTCAACTTTTATTTAAAGGTAATTGTTCCGTATAGCATATTATAATGGGAAAACCATACAAACATTCAGTGTATACTATAAAGCAACCACCCCAATTGTTTGCTTTACAGTCTAGTGCCGTTTCACGTATCCAGCCTAGTTCCATTTAGCGTATCCAAATTCGGCGACTATTGTTCCATATCGCGTATCCAAGAATTTTTTCCCGTAAATATTCTCGCGCGAATCGCAAGATAGTGTGCGCTGGAAGTAAAATCACAATTTTGAACGCCAGGCAAGTTATTCATTCCTCACCGGACATAAACACATTTCTCATCGAGCACGACATTCTCAAATCGACGATACGGTGCGAAAAATGCAGGGAAGGCGAAGCGAAATTGGTGGAAAACAGGGGCTTGTTTTACTGGTGCCGACGGCGACTGGAGGACAGTACGAAATGCAACTTTAAAGTGTCGGTGAGACAGGGCAGTTTCGTGGGATATTCAAACTTGTCTCCGGGCAAGATAGTCGAGTTGTGTTTACTCTGGTGCCTGATCAAATACCCTCGACAGCCGACTATAGTGAACGAACCTTTCTGCTCGGGTAAGACGGTCGTCGCCTGGTCGAGTTTCTGTCGCCAAGTGTGCATAGACTGGGTGTTGATGTACAGGAAACGCATCGGCAGACCTGGCAAAGTGGTCGAGATCGACGAGTCGAAGCTGGGAAAATGCAAGAACCGCAATGTACATAAAGTTTACGGCCAGTGGATTTTCGGCGGAGTGCAGCAGGACGATCCGACGAAATTCTTCCTGGTGCCTGTGGAAAAGAGGAACGCGTCAACCCTGACCAAAATCATTCACGATAATTTCAGACTGTTGGCGCAGTTACAGCAACTTGGACTTTCACGGCTACCATCACGTGCAGGTGAATCACAGGCGGAAATTCGTGTACAGCGAAAAGAGTGGAATGGTAAACACTCGAAACACGCTAAAGATGAAGAGGGATGAGACGTTGAGGATGCACACTCAAATCATCGAGCGAAGTTGGTGTTCTGTGTGATACAGCATTCCCTGCTTTGGCCGATGGAAAAAATCTTAGGTCGGCTACCTGGCCGAGTATGTCTGGAAAAAGAATCATCGGTACGGGGAACGACTGCACCCACAAAGGAGATGGCAGCGAAGGCTATCCCAAATTCGACAGGTGTCTGTTTGTTATGGTTGTTTTAAATTTGCAGGCACGAGCGAGATTGAGTTGCTCTTGCAGTTGCAGTTTTAAGAAAGTTTATTGAGTTGCTGTTGCCATTGCAGTATAATTAAAGTGTGATTGACTTACTGTTTGTTTCAATTTAAACTGTGATTTAATTGGTGTTTGTTTTGTTTTTTAAACAAAGTTTAATTGGTGTTTGTTTTGTTTTTTAAACAAAGTTTAATTGAGTTACTGATTGAATTTAAAAAATTAATGTTTTATTGAGTTGTTGTTTGAATCAAGTTTAAAAATAAGTTTAATTGAGTAGCTGTTTGATTCAAATTAAAATTAATGTTTAATTGAATTGCTGTGTGATTCAAATTAAAATTAATGTTTAATTCAGTTGCTGTTTGATTAAAAGTAATGTTTTATTGAGTTGTTCTTTCAATCAAGTTTAAATTAATGTTTAATTGAGTTGCTGTTTAATTCAAAATAAAATTAAGGTTTAATTGAGTAGCTGTTTGATTCAAGTTTAAATTAATGTTTAATTGAGTCGCTGTTTGATTTAATTTGCAGGTACGAGTGAGACAGTGTAGCTGTATGTTTCAGTTTTAAAAAAGTTTGATTGACATCCCGTTTGTTTTGGTAAAAAAAAAAAAAAAAGTTTAATTGAGTTGCTGTTTGTGTAAACATTCATTCGCAATCTGGTAAAAAGCCTAAAATATTCGTGTGGGTCATGATGGGTCTGCCCGGCCACGACAGGTGTACTTACATGTGTTGCATCCACAAACCTTGGATCTGCCAGTTTCAATTATTGAGGTAAATTGGTTTTTAAAAAATTACATTCATTCGCGATCCCGAACAGGCATAGCACGGTCGTGTCTGTCATGACCGGTTCAGCCGGCAGTGGATGCTATTGCATTCTCTGTTGCTTTCACGGACTTTGGACCTGCCAGTTTCGAGTGTTGAGGTAATTTATAAAAAAAGTGATGGGGTACATATAAAACTTAAAAATCAATATGGTTAAATTTATTTTTAAAATAGGATTTTTAAATGTGCAATGTTTTATCATACTCTTTTAGTGATTTCATATATATATATATATATATATATATATATATATATATATATAACATTAAAATCTATATGGTTCAATTGATAAAAAATTGAATTTTTAACTGTACAATGTTTTTCCATACCCTCTTTTGTGATTGCGTGCATGTGAACCTTTATATAGTAAATAGTTAAAATAAAAAAAATGTAAATAATTAATAAATATTCTCTTTAAAGTAAATAAAAAAATTATGCATCGCGAATGCATGTAATTAAACAGGGACGAGAAAACGTCGAGAAAAAAATATTTCTTGGATACACGATAGGAAACTTTTAGCAATAGTTACTTTTGGCACCTGGATACGATAGGGGAAACAAATGGGGTCTTTTACCCTATATACTGTTTTCGGTTTCGATACGATATAGGAAATTGGGTGTAGATCGAAATTTCCCCCCGACTCAGCTGGATACGCAACTCGAAACAAGTGGGGTGTGGTACCAATTCCCCCCCCCCCTCCCGCCATCAACACCATTCCAAATCTCTTAGATATTCAATGTCGTCCTTTTTGGTTCTGCATGTATGTCTATACCTGGATACACAAAGGGAAACTTTTGGTAAAAACCAACTTCTTCAAGGTGTGCTGGATACACAGGGGGGAACTTTGTATTTTATTTGGGCATTTACCCGGTTGTGGTTGGATATGTAATTGGCAGTTTTTTGTCTCGAATTTTTGTATCATTGGATACGCAATACAGTGGTTTTTGAGCGATTTAGATATGCAATACGGAACAATCACCGGTATTTTGAATTTTCACCCACAGATTCCTGGTGAATCTCTCGAGTTCCAGCCAAATGGAGGATGAAACAGACATGGAGGATGTGGAGGAAATGGAAGAGACACTTTCGGCTACAGATAATGAGTCATCAACCTCTTCAGTCCCTGGCCCATCGACTTCTTCAGCCCCGGAACCATCAGCTGCTTCTTTACCTGGACCAGCAACTTCTTTGAAAGAATCTATGTAATTATGACGGACATTTATTATAATTAAGCATTCGAGACAAATACCAACAACAGACGTCTCCCACCATCGAATAAAGAATCCTAAACCAACCAAGATGACCTATATTTCTCATCGCAAATTGCAGCGAGATACAGCCCGAAATACTTGTTATGATATTAGAAAGACAAATCAAAGAAATTATCGAAAATATGGTTCTGATTATGTATTATAATTAACCTGTATGTGATTATTTACAAAAATAAATAACAAAATTTTTTTATTTTTAAAGTTATATATATATAATTTTTTACATGTTATTTACATTTTTTGGTAACATTTGACAATGTTCATTCAAAAATGTGCATAGATACCTACTGGCATGCCCATAAATAAAACATTGGCTTCATTTAGTCTTGTTTAGGGTTTTTCCCCATGTTCGATTAAAATTTCACAAATTCCGTTCGTAGTATCCCACATAATTGCAGTTTCACCATTAAAATCCTCAGTATTTAAGAAATCTTCAATTTTTCCCTTGTTGGTAATCAATGCCTTTTTTTTATATTGTCCAAAACACACAAAACTGTCGATTTATTTTTACTAGATACAGCTTTGTGAAATACTGTAATGTTATTATGTTCCATTAATAAAACATTTGCTCCGTTTTCTAGCAGATAATCTACCACTTCCACAATGCCATCTTGGGCCGCGAAATGCAGTAACATATCCTTTTCTAAGAAAACTGGTTCACCCAAACTTTTTTCAATTAGGTAATGCACAATGTTTTCACAATTTTTGAATTAGCCACTTTCACCAACAATTACCAGTCTTCTAAATCCCTTTCATTACTGTGTCTATTGTTTGCACCAAATAAACAAGTACGGGCCAATTTTCAAAATAATAATTGGCATACCCCAATACGGTTATACCCGCTAAAACCTTTTGCTAAAATGTTGACACCTTCTTCTATTAGTAATTTTACAATTTCCAAATTCCCCGCCACGACTGCTCGCTGAATTGGAAATTTACCACCAAAATCCTTTTCTTCACAATTCAATTTCATCTCCTTCATATGTACAAGTTCATCTGGCCAACAACGATAGGCAGCTAAACTCACCATTGATAATTCCTTACCTTCAAACAAGTCTCGTTTGTCACAGCTGGCTCTCATGGTGTCTTCATTGGCTTTCATGGTGTCTTCACTGGCTCTCATGGTGTCTTCACTTGCTCTGATGGTGTCTTCATTGGCTCTGATGGTATCATCACCGCCTCTCATGGTGTCTCTGCTGCTCTCATGGTGTTTTCACTATGTAGTTTGCAGAGAGCGAGTGTGATCCCTCGGTTCAATCGTCTCGTTTTTATACACGCACTGTGCGAGATTTGTTATTTTTTTTATTGGCCGAGAAGGAATGTAAGTTTCTATATATGGTATCGTGAGTTTTTACCGAGCTTGATAAATTGAATAAAAAGATTTTTTTTATTTGACTTTCCCATGCACGATTCATTTCAGATGCTAAAAAAAGTCCAGGATATATTAGCACGATCTTGTCAATTAAATGAGCAAAGTGTAAAAAAAAAAGAAGCTTAGATTTATGCGAAATGTTAAAATTTAACGCCGCTTGTTTTGTTCCTGCAATCATAACGCAAGTTTCATTGCAAACTTTTTAATCCTTTTTAACTTTCAAAACATTTTCATGTAAACGACAGATGGACTCATGAGTGAGAGAGCAGTTTGACTCGCGCTCTAGAACACAGCCGTCGGGTAATCGGAGTTAGTTTTTGTTTATCAAAGATTCCAAATAGCACAGCGACCACTTAGGAAACATATTTCATTTTAACATTTGCTTATTACTTTTAAAATTTCTGAATAGTTTTGGCATTAGTGACTAAACTTATTCAAAACACTTTGAGGTTTCTGGATGCCTTGGAAGATACAATCACGATTCATTTGTTATCGGAATTCGATTCCATTTTCAAAAGTTCATTCAATATAAAATTGTAGTTTATTTCACTGACATCCAACGAACCCTTGACTTGGCCGTCTTCATTATCGTTTAGACGAACCATGAATATAGTTTGTGAATGTTCGTCCAAAAGGTCGGAAATTGTATCAAATGCTCCTAAATTTAACTGTTTCAAATTCTTAAATATTAACCTAGTAAATACACCTCTAGTAATATTCATAGTGTACCTGTTTGCCCGTTTGCCCTTACTCGCCTCTCCCGGCTTGATGATTGATGGCTGTATAGATGCTATTTTTGCGTCGGTTAAACTAGATTCGTTGGTACTTGTAAAATCATCTGTTTCGGTAGTAAATTCATTTACCGCATATGGGATCGTGGTGGAGATGTAGTTTTTTCTTCCCACCCCACCATCCTCTTCGTGCAATTCTATTACAGATGTGTCAAAATTGTAGTGTTTGTTTCAAATGTATATACCGAGTGGAATTACAATAATTAAACGAACTATAAGTAGACCCAATCCCACATACAGTTGTTTATTTCCTTTATTCATAGTTCTTATCTATATATTGGCAAACAATAGAAAAAAAAACTGAAAATTATAGAGAGCGATTGTCGGTTGTATAGCTGTCCATCGGATGCCATGACGACCAAGCTTGGATCGCAAATGATTGTGAGCAAACCAAAAAAATACTTGCCGCACCGATGTTTGCATGGTGTTTTCATCGTATTTTACCGACAGGTAAGTGAGGAATACAGACATTATTTCTAAAGTTTGAGAATAACTCACGGTATCGATAAGAGGTGCCTTAGATTTACGTATTTCTGGGGATCGTTTGTCTTTGTAACGCCCACCCTTAATGTCTCTACGTCAGCCAATATGTCTTCGCGGTAATTTGAAAAGAAATTAATTTTTTCACGTGATTGAATATTTTTTCGTACCTGTGTCGTACAGAACCAACTTTATTCCTAAACTGCTCAATTTGAAATGATAGGGAATTATCTTTGAAAAGTAAGTTTGTCAACTGTTTAATATTTTCATTTTCTGCCTGTTTTCGTCCAAATGAGACGATTATTATGCACGAAATACATGTTTGTCTCGCTCAATTTTCGTACATGGAGATAGAAAGTTTGTCGACACATTAATGTTAAAGTGTGGGTTATTGAAATATTCCAGTGCATTTGGACAAAGACCGTCTCGGATTTAATAAATGGTAGTAATACGGGCACAGAGTCCTTACTCAAGCGAATGCGACATCAGGTTTTGGATTCGTGGTTGAAAATCATCCGCAAACGACGACAGTGTATGGTCGGAATGTCTTTATTGGCGTTGATTGCATACCCATCTTCGGTGAGTTGCGGATGACAGGTAAAGACCGTTTTTAATTTCAGTATCTTCGCATCGTCACCCTCCGCCTGTAAATGTTCGCCTTCGCCGTCCCATGATTTCCGTTCCGCAACGTCCAGGTAAATACCCACATTTTCTATACTGAGCTCGAAAAAACGAACAAGAGGTTTTGTGTTTAGTTTCGTCTTCAAGTAGTTTATCGCGGTGAACAGCTTGGCTATTTTTCCATATTGGAATGTGGATCGTATTTCCTCTGTGATATGTGGTCCGAAACCATTAGCCAGAGTCAAAACACGCTCGGAATCGCCATCCATGGTCAATTCGAACGTGCATTTGGTGCACATTCTTCCCGTCACCTCGTCCACAAATGTCTTGAACGGCATACTTTGGAAATTATTCAAGTTGAATACACCTTCAAACACAAACACCGCGATGAAACCAAACCAGCGTCGAATCTTTAAGCATAGTTTATTCACTTTCACTTTAGGATTAGACTTGTAATTCAAGGGAAATGTCGATTAGTAAAGATCTAACAGTCTCAGGAAAGAGGTTAAAAACAATACGTCAAATGCCAAGAACCCAGGGAAACGAAAATTATACTGCAAGCAATACGAAAAATTATATAACAAGTTACACGGGGTAGCAAAACAGAAATACAATAGGGAAAAAATAGCTGTCTCCTCCTCAAATAAAACAAAAGCTACATGGAACATTATTAATAATGAATTGAAACTTTATGTTAACCTTTCCTTGAAAGTTGATCGTATCAAAATCGAAAATAGCAAGGAAATATCTAATAGTTTTAATAACAATTTCACCCACATCACACTAAAATTACAAAATCAACACACAGCTACACATATTAGTGCTGCACACATACCCCAAAGACCTAACACTTGGAATGCTAACACACTCTTTTTTTCACACCTACCTCTGAAGAAGACATTATAAATGTAATTAAAAATTTCAAAAGTAAATGAGGTACCTATGACTCTGCTAAAAAAAACAAATGTACTTATTTAATAAAACTGACTTTGACTTACATTTTTCAATGAAAGTCTTGTCCAGGGAATTTTTCCTGACAGACTCAAATATACAAAAGTAGTACCAATACATAAAAAAGTGACAAGGCATTGATGGATAACTATAGGTCTATTGCTCTTCTTACGTCATTTTCAAAATTTTTTAGAGAAATTGATAGCAAATAAACTGACACGATTCTTAATAAGAAACAAGATCATTTCATTGTATCCGTATAGCTTTGTAGAGGGCAGATCTACAGAACAAGCTATTTACAGTTTTACTGAAAACAATTTAACTTCTTTATAAAAGACCATTTTCAACGGGCATATTCACAGATTTTTCAAAAGCTTTTGATTGTGTCGATCACAATATTTTATTGCAAAAACTTGAACATTGAGGAGCAAGAGGTGTAACCAATAATATGTTTAAATAATATCTTGAAGACAGAAAACAGATCAACGCCATAAGATATTATGACAAAAATCACATTACAGATGTTATGTCCAATACCAGAACTACTTGAGTGTAAGTGCCAGAGGAATCAATACTGGGAGCTATTTTATTCTTAATATTTATTAATAATTTTACAGAACAAATGACCAATGGTTCAGCAATAATGTTTGCGGATGACACAAAACATTATGGTAACTAGTTTAAATATTGCTGTACTTGAAGAAAATATAAAACTTACAGTGACTGGGATGTCCAGTTGGTTCCAGTGTAATAAATTAATACATATTAAATGTAAACAAATATCTGCTCATGAATTTCATACAAAGAAATAAACATAAAATGCAAGATGAATGATGCACAACAACATTTTGATAGTGTCTGTAAACAATTGAGTTCAATGTATTTTGCGTTACATACCTTAAAAAATATTTGTAATAATAATACAATACTCGCATACTATTTATCAAATATTCAGTCCATAATCACTTATGAAGTCATATGTTGGGGTAAATTGACAAAATGGAAAAAGGCTTTTAAATTACAGAAGAAAATTGTGAGATTAATAAGTAATAATGAAAAAGAAGCCATTGTAGGCTGCTATTTATAAATAACAAAATTCTTACTCTTCCATGCATGTATATGTACTGTAGTATTCTTTTCTTACATGGAAAACATTAAAATAGTGATATACACTATTACTATACCAGACGAGCTAATCATCTTCACATACTCTCCTACAGAACCTCAAAATTTACATCAAATCCATGCTATGCTGGGGCAAAACTAATAAATAACCAACCCAATCATTTGAAGTAAATTAATAGTTTACAGAAATTAAAAAGAGCTCTTAAATTATACTTTTTAAATAAGGCCTTCTATTCCATAGAGGAATACTTACATAAAGATGAATTTCTATA